>OX183138.1:21665801-22865801 GCA_945261195.1 Cryptosula pallasiana | reverse complement strand
AACAATTTTATTATGGAGTATAATTCGTTTATTGTCTCCAATAATAATAAATAAGTTCTAATGTTGTGGAATTATTATTATTATTTATAATGATGATTATTTATGTGCTATTATTGCTAGGATGGTTGGATGTAAACCTGGGTTATAAACAACATAGGCTTAGCCAATAGTTGTTTCAATGATTGCTGTGAAAATTGTCTCATTTCTAAGGCATTAAATTTCATAGCAAACTGACAAATACCAATCTCTTTTCAGTTTAGAGTCTCAGAAGACGAAGTTGTTGGTGTCCTAGTTGTTTGTGTGCTATTTTGTGTGCCAGTTGTTTACTTTTTTATAGCTAAACATATACTACGGGTTCGAGCGGCAACACTGTCATAAAGTAATAGCTGACAGACGTACAATTGAAGGGTAAATAATTTTTTGTACATCAGGTACAAAACAATAAGAAGATTAGCACATATGTATAATAATTTCACTGTTGCCACAATGTGTAGTGCTATGTGTGCTAGTTCTGTGACTATACTGGTACATATTTTAATGCTTCTATATTGTACAACTACTTGTGTATTCTGTAATTCTGTAAATGCCATCATTTCTTTTATTCTATTTGGTCGATGATTGATTGTTTGTATTGCTTACTTCAATAGACTATGTTGAAACTACCTCGTAGACAGCCATAGGTAGTAGGTGATCATACTTATTGTAGACAAAAAGTGCAGTTGTGTCTATAGAGTCATCAGATAAATCATTTTATCTTAGAAATGCTTGGAATGCCAGGAGTCAAGATTGCGTGCTACCAATCCCGGCAAGGATGCTTCTGGTAAATAAAATATTGAGTCGCAGCATCCACTTTGGTTCCACCAAGGCTCGACCTCGATTGAGTAAACCATCAATTTGTCAACTGCAAGCGTAATGGCTTGTAACCCAGTCACTAAAAGCCTGGTGACATGAGTGCAAATATTTGATGAAATTGTAGATGAAACTATTTATTCTGGTCAAAGTGAGTTCGTTGCTAAACAAATGTAGCAAGTATTTCTGTTTCGTTGTGGTCAAACAATGTTAGGTTTGGGAAATTTGTCAGTTGCGATGTTTACTTATGATTGCACCATTGGACAACATAAGCTCATCAGCTGGTTTATTTTCTCTCTGCCCTTATTTGTTGGTCTCTAATGTCAAGGTCATTCACAGCAAGCACTTGGTTTTCGTGGTAGCAAATTTGTTTTTTTTTGGTAAGAATTCTTTATTTTATTATATTGATAATGGACTCTAAGTATACAAATTATAATAGTAAGAGTAATAAATGATAATCAAAATGCCATAGTCATGGCTGGCCAAGCTGAGCTGTTTATTGAAATGGTCTAATCCAAATTTTGCTTTAGTCTATTTCCAGATGAGCAAGTTCGAACACAATGCTCTGTCATTGGATAAAACTTTGGGCATACTAGCGATCACTAGGCATAACGAAATAAGCTATAGTAATTTTTCCCCTTGTGTGACTGGCCTAACGAAATCGCCATACTTCAGATACAACCTATAAAAGTTTGGTTATCTTCTTGTTCATGTCCTCGTGTGACCAGACCATAAGAACTGGATACACCTCCTTACCCCTCCGTACAGGTGACCTTTAGGTCAAAGTACACCAAACAATTTCAAGAGAGGTTGCTAATCACTTTCACACCTAGGAGCTTGCGGTTCAGTCACACAAATCAATATTCCAGTATAGCCAAGATGTATTTACTCAATCCTACAATCAGTACAAGGTGTAGTGAGAACGGGGTAGGTAAATGGAATAAAAGCTAAGCTTTTTAATGGCTCAGGGTTGGAAATATTGTCCTAGATAACATACAATCCAATAACAAAAAATTCACATGAAAATTGTTCAATAAAAATCTATTGATATAAATCAATACTGCAACAATACACATAGTTGAGTAAATAAGGTGTCTAATGACAGTGGGCAGAATCTCTGTCAGGTTATACAGGCAGCTGGCTTCAAGGTGTGGCTTGGCTTCCTAAAGGTAGTTCTTAGTCTTTTACAGCCCTCATACATTTGATCCCAAATCTTGTGGTGGTTGGGCTAGAGATAAGTGACACTGAAGCCTTTTAGGTTATTTTTAGGTTCATGGCTATGGAAGCCATTTTTTTTCCGACACCGGGTAGCTCCCAGCTCCAAGGTGTAGTTTCTGCAGAGTGCCCTGTGCCAGAGTAGCTGGGATACTCTATTTAATAATATATATGAGTATTTTTTGGCGGCTGATTCCCTGGAGGCACTGCTAGAGCACTGGTAGGAAGTACTGCTAGAGCACTAGCAGGGTTGGCTTTACTTTACTAAATGTGAGGGGCACCTCATGGGTGATGTGCTGTTGCACTGAGGCTGTTTACCATAAACAATACCACAATAATAGTATCAGGTACTTTCATCATCACCTTGTTGATCTAAGTTTTCCACGGTTTCGTACCATAAACGTTATAGTCCTTGCAGGTAAGGGAATTCTGCCTGGTACCCAACTCATTCAGTGATTGCCATTTGATTCAGTTCTCAGTATCGCTGGTCTCCAGGTTCCACATTCTCGAGTTTGTATTGATTGTTTTCATCCATCTATGTTTGGGCCTTCCCTCTTTCTCTTTCCACCAGCGCTGAAATTTGTTGACTCTTTATGTTGTTATTCCAAGTGTTTATATATTTTTTTATCTAATCAGTCAAAATAATGAAAAGTTATTATTATTTTATGCTACAAATTAATTCTTATATGCTACAAATATTTATTTACTAATTGCATATATATTAAGAGTATCTGCGACCTCTGTTCGCCAAACAAATTGCAATAAAAACAATCAGACCGGCAATAAATTTAACCAATAAATAACAATTTTGTTTGGATCTCTAGCCTAAGTCTTAGGCCAACATTTGAGGCATTATGTCTATTTTGCTTGGAATATCCTGTGCGTTTTTTTATTGGGAATTGCATGCGCCCTTGTTATTTTGGCAATTGGTGAATGGATTTCCGCCCACTAAACCAATGATCCAATGAAATCCTTTCAAAAGTTGCCAAGGTAACAAGGGGACATGCAAGCCCCAATAAAAAATGCACAGCATATTCCAAGCAAAATACACATCAACGATAGTATACACCAAGATACGAAACCCGGCTTGAGGATTGACCCCGTAGAAATTGACACTGCCTACTTCGCGGTTGAGCTCCTAAGCGCAGATGATAAAACTATCTTCACTGTTTCATATCCTTCTTGACGATAATGGGTTGACAACTCAGCTGTTGGTAACGAAAGTTCCTTGCAATGCGAAATGGTAATTCCTGCATCTCAACCGCGTAGTAGACGGAGCCCGGGGTCAAGCAATCGCAATAGAGTTTCTTATCTTGGTGTACAGTATCGTTGTACACATAGTGCCTCAAATGCTGTCCTAAGACTTAGGCTATCGGAACTCGCGGGTCTACAAAAAGTAGCTCACTGAATAAAAAAATATTCAACAACAATTTATTTATATTGATCGTAGGCTGCGAATGAAACTGAACATTAAATAAATTATAACGAGCGAGTTGATTTTTTCATTTTCATAGACCGGTTTTATATCCTTAAAAAATAATTTAATATTATTGCAACCGTTCAACATTTACTACATTGAAGGGCAGCTTTACAAACTATTCTAGTTTCTAGTGATTTGATTTTTATTATTTTCTGGATTATTTCGAAAATTTGGAGTTATCCTCTTTACGATTTGTTTGGTAAAATAGAACAGCTCATTAAATATATATGATGTTCCAACTAATGTTCTGTTCCATTCATTTTTCGTACTTTGTTCAACGAAAAGGTCGCGAGTAGTCTTATTGTTACTGCTGTAAGTTATTCAAATCAAATACCAACAAAAACCATGATCATCGTTATCGTGTTACGATTTACGTTTTTAATTATTATGTCAAGGGTAGTAGGGCGTGTTGTGTGTGTGCAGGAATAAACTGTGTACATTACATATGGGACAAACAACAATACCCATTGCACTCTAATACTCCCACATCGTTCTACTCTCGCCAGTGTGCTGGCACATTTGTCACTGAGCTCATTCTTTCTATTGTTAACAAAGATGTGACAACATAAACAATGACTTGCGCTTATTTTTATGTGATTAGCCTAAAACTATATAGTGTATAAATGTCTGCCAGTTCTTTGTTATCTTCTGAGTAGTTGTGAAATTTTAACGATGCAGTTTTAATTGCATCTCCCTTTTTTCATCCAAGAATAGTTTCCCTGACATTAATAAAAAATGGTTAATTTCACAAACATCTGCAGTTATAGAGTAAATGCCAAAAACAAACCCCAATATTACTACTAAGTGGTCCAATACATAGTTTGAGCAACAGTTTTATCTCTTTCAGTACAGTTGTCTAGGAATGAATAAATTTGAGCAAACACACTGTCAGGTAGACAGGCAGATGTGTTTTGTGTCTAGATCTATGGATATGTCGATTATAAAACTCTTTTGTTAATGGTACGCTGTCAATTGTTGTGACGGCCATGTATAGTTATATGCTTGCATGTCTTGCCCATTTGATTCTGATTATTATATGTATTGTAAATAATTCAAGTTGATTGTAATGTACATAAAGAGAGCCAATTATGGTCCAAGTAGGTATTAATAATAAAATTGTTAGTATTATTGGCAATGAACACTAACCAGTGTTTAAAAATCTCAGTTTTATATAATTCTTAATAAGAGTGTCTCGAGATTGTATTCTAGATTATACTATTTGTTTGAGAACTTTTTTATCTCCAATAATAGAAACTGTTGGTTTATAATTATTTGAACCTATCCCAAAAGACTGAATGACACAGCAGATGGGCTAAATAACAATGACATCACCTGTCCAACTTCCAGGTAATCAGCGTTTGAATTCAATTCTGAAAACTAAGGATAGGTGATCTCCACACCAAACTGGAAGATTGATCTTACCTGGCGGGCATACATATAGTGTTATGATATACCTCTAGCCAACTATTGTAGAATTCTAACAACGCCATTTATTTCATATCTAACTGACTTCTTTCACTCATAAAATCATTTTAATGCTCATATCCGGGTTTGTGAGATAGAGCATTGTTCACTCTGCCTGCGCTCTTGCTGGGTTTGGTGTCACTCAAAGTTAATACCACTAAAAGATGATACAACGTTTGACCTTTAAATCTCGTAGCATGTCGAGTTGCTAAAAAGAAAATGGCATTAGATGAATTATATTTAGTTTAAAAAAATAACTGCCAGCCTGGCTAGATGATTTTGTGTCACACTTTTTGTTTGCACCAGTTTTTTACAGCAGTTCAATTAACCATTCTGTGGAAAGCTTTTGTTGTAAAAACTGACAAGGGTAAACAACACTGCTGCCGGCAGCAGTTACTGTGAGATTTGATCCTCCCCCTGCGTATTGAGAGTCATTGAGAGAATATTCAGATACAGTATTACATCAGTAAATTGAATTGTCAGTTGTTTGGATATCTGTGTTTAGCATCACTTATTGTTGATGCATCATACTAGAGCCTAACCATATTTACCTTACTGATTCTATGCTAGATTTATCACATTTATGGCAATTATTGTGATTATAGTGAATAGTTTATAATTTTTTTCAAAATGTTGGAAGACAATCTCAACCAGCACCTCTTTGCCGGTGACCGCAATTGTTTATTGTGAGCAGGTAGTTTATTGTGAGCAGGTAGTTTATTGTGAGCAGGTAGTTTATTGTGAGCAGGTAGTTTATTGTGAACAGGTAGTTTATTGTGAGCAGGCAGTTTGTTGTGAGCAGGTAGTTTATTGTGAGCAGGTAGTTTATTGTGAGCAGGTAGTTTATTGTGAGCAGGTAGTTTATTGTGAGCAGGTAGTTTATTGTGAACAGGTAGTTTATTGTGAGCAGGTAGTTTATTGTGAGCAGGTAGTTTATTGTGAACAGGTAGTTTATTGTGAGCAGGTAGTTTATTGTGAGCGGGTAGTTTATTGTGAGCAGGTAATAAATCAGAAATGTTATCGATTTTAGAAGTTGACTAAATGCCATCGCAGAATTGACCAAACCCTGCGACCATTTTTGTCTTTTGCCAGAACATTCCCACACGCAGCAATAGCAGTGAAAAGCTACGAACTGCGACCGGACAAACTGTATGCATGCACTCAGTAAATGGAATGGCATACATAGCAGCTTGATGGATGTTATAGAAATGTACGTAATCGCTGCTGTAAGCAGCCAATAACAATGCACAGCTCATATATAAAGGAAAGCAAGGCCACAGAGTGAGCATTTATTCAACAAGCTGTGCACGCATTGATACACCTTTCTCTAATTGACAGCTTACGACTGACCAGCGACTGACCAGCGACTGACCAGCTCCAGAGATGCTGCTAATACAGAAGCTGCTCAAACCATGCTCGTCTGCCGACAAGTTTTGTGAAGTGAATCTCAAACTGCTGACAATAAAAATATTTTACTTTCTCACCTTATCAGGTAAACCTGTAGTCTACTATATAGTGATATAACTAAATGTGCAGGTAAACCTGTAGTCTACTATATAGTGATATAACTGGATGTGCAGGTACACCTGTTGTCTACTATATAGTGATATAACTAGATGTGCTGGTACACCTGTTGTCTACTATATAGTGATATAACTAAATGTGCAGGTACACCTGTTGTCTACTATATAGTGATATAACTAAATGTGCAGGTACACCTGTTGTCTACTATATAGTGATATATCTAGATGTGCAGGTACACCTGTTGTCTACTATATAGTGATATAACTAAAAGTGCATGGAAACTACTGATTACTTTGTTGTAAGTATAATCAGTCGTTGGCAGGTAGCGTTGGCAGGCGGCATGTGTTAGCTAAGATATAATGTAGTTGTTGTATTGTGTATTCTATCAATTCTATCTACCTGCTTTTAATTTACATTCTTAGCTTACCCGCTGCAGCTCCTTCTCCCAGCACTGTAGTACCCAGCACTGTAGGACCCAGTACTGTAGTACCCAGCACTGTAGTACCCAGTACTGTAGTACCCAGTACTGTAGTACCCAGTACTGTAGTACCCAGTGCTGTAGGACCCAGTGCTGTAGTACCCAGTACTGTAGTACCCAGTACTGTAGTACGCAGTATTGTAGTACCCAGTATTGTAGTACCCAGTATTGTACATGTAGTACCCAGCACTGTAGTACCCAGTACTGTAGTACGCAGTATTGTAGTACCCAGTATTGTAGTACCCAGTATTGTAGTACCCAGTACTGTAGTATCCAGTGCTGTAGGACCCAGTGCTGTAGTACCCAGTACTGTAGTACCCAGTATTGTAGTACCCAGTATTGTAGTACCCAGTACTGTTGTACCCAGTATTGTAGTACCCAGTATTGTAGTACCCAGTACTGTAGTACCCAGTACTGTAGTACCCAGTACTGTAGTACCCAGTACTGTAGTACCCAGTACTGTAGTACCCAGTACTGTAGTACCCAGTATTGTAGTACCCAGTATTGTAGTACCTAGAACTTTAGGATCTCCATCTATTTTGATTGAAGTCTTTTTGGTTTTGACAGATTCAATTAGCCTGTCTAGCCTAAGTGATGATGTAACAATTTATTGTTATGTAATCGATTGCTGCCATCATAGGCTGCCCTGCGTGTGTTATATAACAAGTGTTATATAACAAGTGTGAATAATGACCCGCTGACACTGTCCAGTTACTGCTGTTGCCCATGAACTATGTTCATATTTAGCAGACCTCCCACGTAGCTGTTGACCCTGTCTATAGAATAGAGTAGCTATCTTACTTTGCTAGCAAACATTACAAGTTATATCTATAGAATAGAGTGGCTATCTTACTTTGCTAGCAAACATTACAAGTTATATCTATAGAATAGAGTAGCTATCTTACTTTGCTAGCAAACATTACAAGTTATATCTATAGAATAGAGTAGCTATCTTACTTTGATAGCAAACATTACAAGTTATATCTATAGAATAGAGTAGCTATCGTACTTTGCTAGCAAACATTACAAGTTATATCTATAGAATAGAGTAGCTATCGTACTTTGCTAGCAAACATTACAAGTTATATCTATAGAATAGAGTAGCTATCTTACTTTGCTAGCAAACATTACAAGTTATATCTATAGAATAGAGTAGCTATCTTACTTTGCTAGCAGACATTACAAGTTATATCTATAGAATAGAGTGGCTATCTTACTTTGCTAGCAAACATTACAAGTTATATCTATAGAATAGAGTAGCTATCTTACTTTGCTAGCAAACATTACAAGTTATATCTATAGAATAGAGTAGCTATTTTACTTTGCTAGCAAACATTACAAGTTATATCTATAGAATAGAGTGGCTATCTTACTTTGCTAGCAAACATTACAAGTTATATCTATAGAATAGAGTAGCTATTTTACTTTGCTAGCAAACATTACAAGTTATATCTATAGAATAGAGTGGCTTGTTTAGGGATGAAGATACTCTGTATAAATCAATAAAATCTCTCTCAACGATTTCAATGACTTCCATTCATTAGTGATTATTAATTATCGTGAACCATTCTTTTTGCCCTTCAGCCAACAGTTAGACCCTGCCATCTTACGCCATTGAAATAATCCACAGTTTTTGTCCCATTACTCGTGTTTTTGTTGGTTTTTTGCCTGCTTGCAAAGTCAATAGAGTTCAAACGTGCAATAGCTCTGTTTGCTCTATATTTGACAGATAATATGACCCCATTTTAAAAAGAACAAAAATAATAAATAGTGTGCGTAAACAAGCTTGTTTGTTAGTAGTGGTGCAGACAATTTTATGCATGTAGTAGTGTCTGCTTGTGGTAGTGTCTGCATGTAGTAGTGTCTGCTTGTGGTAGTGTCTGCGTGTAGTAGTGTCTGCTTGTAGTAGTGTCTGCATGTAGTAGTGTCTGCTTGTGGTAGTGTCTGCATGTAGTAGTGTCTGCTTGTGGTAGTGTCTGCATGTAGTAGTGTCTGCTTGTGGTAGTGTCTGCGTGTAGTAGTGTCTGCTTGTAGTAGTGTCTGCATGTAGTAGTGTCTGCTTGTGGTAGTGTCTGCATGTAGTAGTGTCTGCTTGTGGTAGTGTCTGCTAACGGTAGTGTCTGCTTGTGGTAGTGTCTGCGTGTGGTAGTGTCTGCGTGTGGTAGTGTCTGCGTGTGGTAGTGTCTGCTTGTGGTAGTGTCTGCTTGTGGTAGTGTCTGCGTGTGGTAGTGTCTGCTTGTGGTAGTGTCTGCATGTGGTAGTGTCTGCGTGTGGTAGTGTCTGCGTGTGGTAGTGTCTGCGTGTGGTAGTGTCTGCGTGTGGTAGTGTCTGCTTGTGGTAGTGTCTGCGTGTGGTAGTGTCTGCGTGTGGTAGTGTCTGCGTGTGGTAGTGTCTGCATGTGGTAGTGTCTGCTTGTGGTAGTGTCTGTGTGTATAAGTGTCTGCTTGTAATAGTGTCTGCTATAGTAGTGTCTGCGTGTATTAGTGTCTGCGTGCAGAAGCGTCCGCAGATAATAGTAGTGTCTGCATGTAATAGTGTCCGCGTGTAGCAGTGTCCGTGTGTAGCAGTGTCTGCGTGTAGTAGTGTTCGCGTGTAATAGTGTCTGCGTGTGATAGTGTCTGCGTGTGGTAGTGTCTGCATGCTGTAGTGTCTGCTAGCGGTAGTGTCTGCTAGCGGTAGTGTCTGCATGTGGTAGTTTCTGCTAGCGGTAGTGTCTGCTAGCGGTAGTGTCTGCTAACGGTAGTGTCTGCGAGCGGTAGTGTCCGTGTTTTGACAAGTTATAAGGTGATTTGAGTGCAAATTGTCAAAATGAAGTAGCAACTCTGTAGTACTCGATTTACACTAGTACGCTAGGAAATACCATGAAAATTCGTAACAGCTACAGTTTGGTACTGGTCCGCACCAAAGTACCTGTCTAAACAATTTTTTAGATGTTCAATAGCGTATCTGTTCCATATCTGTATTAAAACATCTTGGGCCCCGTTTCAGTTTTGAGACGATACGGAATCAGTATTGATGAAGACCTATTTGACCTAATAACCTATTTGACCTAATAACTCATTTTTGCTGCAAAGTTCAGTGTTCACATTTGTACCGAGTTGGCATGCTATGGTGCGCGCCAGTGTAAAAGTACTATCGATAGTTGACAGGTAGTACTATAGAGTTGACAGGTAGTACTATAGAGTTGACAGGTAGTACTATAGAGTTGGCAGGTAGTACTATAAAGTTGACAGGGAGTACTATAGAGTTGACAGGTAGTACTATAGAGTTGACAGGTAGTACTATAGAGTTGGAAGGTAGTACTATAGAGTTGGCAGATAGTACTATAAAGTTGACAGGTAGTACTATAGAGTTGGCAGGTAGTACTATAGAGTTGACAGGTGGTACTATAGAGTTGACAGGTGGTACTATAGAGTTGGCAGGTAGTACTATAGAGTTGGCAGGTAGTACTATAGAGTTGGCAGGTAGTACTATAGAGTTGGCAGGTAGTACTATAGAGTTGGCAGGTAGTACTATAGAGTTGACTTGTAGTACTATAGAGTTGGAAGGTAGTACTATAAAGTTCATGCGATCGGTTAGTTAGTTAGTTATGGTGTAATAATCAATGTTGTTCTTCCAATTAGTAGTTCGTGCATTCTGATTCTTTTTAATTTACCCAAATTATGAGGTTTTTCTTTATTTGCAGAAAGTATACATTACTTATTATTACATTAAAAAACCTGACTCAATGTGGTTCAAAGATTGTTTCCTTTCATGTTTGTGTTGAAACATTAATAACTACAATCCACATTGTTAATAATCGATAATAATCGATAGATATATTTTACGATTTACTAATAACGGTGGTAATGATTAATAACGTAATGAAAATAATGTTCTGATTATATAACCATTATTATTTATGCTCAAACTTGAAGAGCAGTGTGACACTACACTAGTCTATGACACTGATACAGTGGTGGTCTCGGGCTGCGACACTCTGTTGTCTCAACAAATATTGTGTAATTTTTGTGTAAGTGCACCTTGAGGCACCACCCTGCTATAGTGTTTTGACAGAATGTCAACTAGGAATGATGAAGTCATCTTTGGGTAATGGATTTAATGGACTCGACACGTTCTTGTTACAGCTGACAGATGACTAGTTGTTTAATATAGATATCAACTGGGTCGTTTCATAGAGATATCAGCTCTGTCGGTTCATAGAGATATCAACCTCGTCGTTTCATAGAGATATCAACTCTGTCATTTCATAGAGATATCAGCTCTGTCGGTTCATAGAGATATCAACTGCGTCGTTTCATGGAGGTATCAACCCTGTCATTTCATAGAGCTATCAACTGTGTCATTCTATAGAGGTATTAACTCTGTCATTTCATAGAGATATCAACTCTGTTGTTCCATTGAGATATCAAATATGTCATTGCATCTATCGCAGCAGACAATCTACGCATGCATTGAAGAGTTTCCATCGCCCTCAGCAATCGTTTTCACCTGCCATAAAGATGAACTTTTTTTTAAATTTTTAAAAATCGATGCATAGATTTTTATATCAATGGACTGCTCTTTGATATCTATTCAAAATTACGCTGTTTTAAATTTAGATATCAGCAGTTATGTATAAATGTTTTCCCTTTTGCTTTGTACCAACAGCGTTAATCGAGCCAACAGAATTAACAAGTTATTATATAAGAAATTACCATTTCCATTCAAAACTTTGGTCATATGCCATAGTCTTTGAAATGACTTTCTGATAATCATGACTAATAGTGCTTGAAGTGTTTCGATGATAATAATTATTTCTGTATAGCACTGGCAATGATAATAATTATTGTTATTATACTTATAGCACTGGCAATGATAATAATTATTGTTATTATACTTATAGCAATGGCAATGATAATAATTATTGTTATTATACTTATAGCACTGGCAATGATAATAATTATTGTTATTATACTTATAGCAATGGCAATGATAATAATTATTGTTATTATACTTATAGCACTGGCAATGATAATAATTATTGTTATTATACTTATAGCACTGGCAATGATAATAATTTTTTTACTTATAGCACTGGCAATGATAATAATTATTGTTATTATACTTATAGCACTGGCAATGATAATAATTTTTTTACTTATAGCACTGGCAATGATAATAATTATTGTTGTTATACTTATAGCACTGGCAATGATAATAATTATTGTTATTATACTTATAGCAATGACGATGTAGGTCCAACTTAATATTCTTAGTCACTATGTGTTTTACATCGCTAGATATTTGTCATGCAAATGCTGCAAGGGTTACGGCCACCTATAACAGTCTATTATAGTCTATAGTTACAGTCCATAGTTGCAGTCCGTAGTTACAGTCTATCGTTGCAGACGATCATTGCAGTCAATTGTTGCAGACGATCGTTGCTGTCTATCACTTAATCGCGGTGAATTCAGCCAACAAAGGGAAAATAAACATAGTTGAGTTGGGCCCTGGGGTTGTCATTCAGCGTGATTAGGCTGTCAATGCAAGCAGCGTTATGTAATGATTGAGATATCTGTCTAGCCAAATGAGCTCACTTAGCCAATAGGAGTCTGTATCTTAGTCGCCGCCACCCCTGGTTTTTTTGCATTATTGTTGTGCGTGCAATGCTTGTCAACTACATGCAATACATGCCAAATGTCTCACTCAGTCTTGTGTGTATCGAGTATTATGAACGGCTAGCTAGGGGAGTCTCCTATCATACAAACTTTGACATCTGATATCAAAAACTACTAGTGATTGGATATCCTTTTCGAACAGTTTTGTAAAATAATGTGAAAGGGGCAAATCAAAGAGATCATTTTGTAAGATAACAAAATTAAATATAATTATTGAGTGTTTTGAAAATTTGATAGAAATCTTTCCTCAAACCATTCGCTTTACAGATTGTTTTTATACAATTAAAATATTTTGTAATTACAAAACGAATTTGGTTATTTTCCCACCGCTCTGAGCGTGTGTTGCTATAATATCTTAGCCCATGTATGTTTCTTTGCAATGTCAAGCCTGGTCCATTTCTGTTTGGTGCCCTCCTCCTCCTACAGCCTAAGTTTTTCTTTCAATTTTTTCATCAATTTTTGGCCAAGCTACAATTGTACTGAGTTCGTTGGCTACACTGCATGACCTTAGCATCGACAGCACAGCCAAGTAATAGTATACGCGTAACAGGTAACTGCTGACAAAGTGCTGCCAAAATAATCAGAGCTCAAATGCCTCCAGTCAAAGGTCAAATGCCTCCGGTCAGAGGTCAAATGCCTCCAATAGTCATGCTGCCGCCTCCCTTAAAAATAAACCTGTCCCTGAATTGAAAATTCATTTTTTTTGTCCTTTGTTTGCACTGGAGTCTGAGTGGATAGATGGTATTTATTTAGTATATGTGTGTATGTGTGTATGTGTGTATGTGTATATGTGTATATGTGTATATGTGTGTATGTGTATATGTGTGTATGTGTATATGTGTATATGTGTATATGTGTGTATGTGTATATGTGTATATGTGTATGTGTATATGTGTGTATGTGTATATGTGTATATGTGTATATGTGTGTATGTGTATATGTGTATATGTGTATGTGTATATGTGTGTATGTGTATATGTGTATATGTGTATATGTGTATATGTGTGTATGTGTGTATGTGTATATGTGTATATGTGTATGTGTGTATGTGTATATGTGTGTATGTGTGTATGTGTGTATGTGTGTATGTGTATATGTGTATATGTGTATATGTGTGTATGTGTGTATGTGTATATGTGTATGTGTGTATGTGTGTATGTGTATATGTGTGTATGTGTGTATGTGTGTATGTGTGTATGTGTATGTGTATATGTGTGTATGTGTATATGTGTATGTGTGTATGTGTGTATGTGTATGTGTGTATGTGTATATGTGTATATGTGTATATGTGTGTATGTGTATATGTGTATGTGTGTATGTGTGTATGTGTGTATGTGTATATGTGTGTATGTGTGTATGTGTGTATGTGTGTATGTGTATATGTGTATATGTGTATGTGTGTATGTGTGTATGTGTATGTGTATATGTGTATATGTGTGTATGTGTGTATGTGTATATGTGTATATGTGTATATGTGTGTGTGTGTGTGTGTATGTGTGTATGTGTGTATGTGTGTATGTGTGTATGCGTGTATGCGTGTATGCGTGTGTGCGTGTGTGCGTGTGTGCGTGTGTGCGTGTGTGCGTATGTGCGTATGTGCGTATGTGCGTATGTGCGTGCGTGCGTGCGTACGTGCGTACGTGCGTACGTGTGTATGTGTATATAATATTGCCCCAACTCATTTTCAGTAACAAGTATGCAATCCAAAAACATGCTCAGTATAGATTAACAAAGCAAACTGGGAAATGATGGGGCTGTGCAGGTGTATTTAGTTTTCTAGCCTCTGGACCACTGCACCTTCTTTGATACCTTACCCCTGTATACTGGACCCGCAGCCCCAAAGACAGTCCTTGGGCTCACGACAGTACTTAACTCTTTTTTAGCCATGATGCTTCTTTTTTCACTCGATTACATTGATTCCGAGCTAATACCTGGTTGATAGAATTTTATATACCAATATGGACACCCACAATAACCCCGACCTGTCACTGTTTGTTTTATCTATCAATATGGACACCTAAAATAGCTGTTTTTATAGCAATATGGACACCTAAAATAGCCCCGATCTGCCACTGTATGTTTTATATACCAATATGGAAACCTATAGCCCCCGACCTGTCACTGTATGTTTTATATACTAATATGGACACCTACAGTAGCCCCGACCTGTCACTGTATGTTTTATATACCAATATGGACACCTATAGCCCCCGACCTGTCACTGTATGTTTTATATACTAATATGGACACCTACAGTAGCCCCGACCTGTCACTGTATGTTTTATATACCAATATGGACACCTACAGTAGCCCCGACCTGTCACTATATGTTTTATATACCAATATGGACACCTACAGTAGCCCCGACCTGTCACTGTATGTTTTAAATACTAATATGGACATCCACAATAGCCCCGACCTGTCACTGTATGTTTTATCTACCAATATGGACACCCACAATAGCCCCGACCTGTCACTGTATGTTTTATATACCAATATGGACACCTACAGTAGCCCCGACCTGTCACTGTATGTTTTATCTACCAATATGGACACCTACAGTAGCCCCGACCTGTCACTGTATGTTTTATCTACCAATATGGACACCTACAGTAGCTCCGACCTGTCACTGTATGTTTTATCTACCAATATGGACACCCACAGTAGCCCCGACCTGTCACTGTATGTTTTATCTACCAATATGGACACCCACAATAGCCCCGACCTGTCACTGTATGTTTTATATACCAATATGGACACCTACAGTAGCCCCGACCTGTCACTGTATGTTTTATCTACCAATATGGACACCCACAGTAGCCCCGACCTGTCACTGTATGTTTTATCTACCAATATGACACCCACAATAGCCCCGACCTGTCACTGTATGTTTTATATACCAATATGGACACCTACAGTAGCCCCGACCTGTCACTGTATGTTTTATCTACCAATATGGACACCTACAGTAGCCCCGACCTGTCACTGTATGTTTTATCTACCAATATGGACACCTACAGTAGCTCCGACCTGTCACTGTATGTTTTATCTACCAATATGGACACCCACAATAGCCCCTACCTGCCACTGTGTGTTTTATATCTTTTTCTAATTCCATCACGAGCAATGCTCGGACTTTAGTAATGTGCCCAAACATTCCATCACGGCCGTTGCTCGGGTTTATAATCGTCCAGTTTTTGGAACGTTTTGCAAACGTTTGTGTAGACTCACATAAATAATTCTTATACCATCGTGTAGAGCAGAGTCTTGCCTACATTTTGGTTTTTATTTCAAGATTCTACGACCTTCTAAACGGAAACAGTTTCAAATCTCCTTGACCCTATCACTTCTTGTATTCAATTTCGGTAATTTTTTGATAATAATGTTCAGTTTTTTTCTGTCAAACAGCTAGCACATTGTTTCTTCCTTCTGATATGATTAATTTATTACTATGTTAGCTTGTTTTAACTTTCTGATTGTGGAATGGAAGGTTGGTAAGCTGTTAATTAATTATTTAAAAACGGCATTGATAATAAATAATTAATTTCATTTTTTTTATTATTTTTGTAAAATTGTTGATTGATGTTGTTCTTCATATCAAAATGTAGCTCTGAATGATTCTAACTCATTCGCGCAACAATAAGGGCTTTATCTTAGCTAATAAAAAAATTATTAATTATTTACAGAAAAAAAATTTCCGAAATTTTCGGTAATTTGTGCAGCCAATGCTAGATCGTTGTTGCAGCGTTATAACTCTTGTTTTGGATATTTCTGCTTCAAACTTTGCTAGTCCTATCAGAATTTTGTTTTCTTTCCAGCTGTGCTATCAGTTTTACAGTTAATGTGGTAATTCTCTTTTGTTGGTTGATCTGTCAAGGTCACTACTAAAAAATGGTCTCAGAACTAAAAAAATAATAAAAGTAAATTAGATTAGTGGAATCACTATGTCATTAATTCTAATCAGAGAAGAGAAGATGCTGATTCATATGAGCACAAATTTATTACCATATCTTATATAGATGAATTTTAATAAAATTTTGAAAATTGAACTTTTTTGAATAAAGCGGGTGAATGCTGAAGTAATTTATTGGTCGAAGCGATTGAAATTCAAAGAGATATACCAATATGGGCACCCACAGTAGCCCCGACCTGTCACTGTATGTTTTATCTACCAATATGGACACCCACAATAGCCCCGACCTGCCACTGAAGACATTCAGCTATCCAACATACCCAAGCATTGATCATCTTATACTTACGGAAGTAATATTAAAGGACTAAACTGTTCAAATTTAGGGAATCCGATAAACCAAAAGACCCCTTCGTGTCAAAGTTGCCAAAATCTTGTAGTCATGTTGAAATACCAGGCGAAATATACTGACATAAACGATTTCCTGTTGGCTCCACAATATTCATTGCCAGAGCAACAGTGATTGGATCAGAGAAAACTGCCGAGTGAAGAGTCTCTCTGATCCCTGGTCAGCCGGACTCTTGTACAGCGACAGGAGCAAAAGCCCTTTATTTCTAGCTTTCCATATTATGACAAATTGGCGATACTGCCGGTGATAAAGGGAAATTCCAGTTGGAAATATAGCATTGTCGATAAATTTGTCGTGAGACTTGTCGAAAAACATTTGTCGCTCTCTGAAAGCGAAAAATTTGGCGATAAGCGGAATTCCAGATGTTTATTGCTCTGGGAAACGCTAATGTCGCCAAGGGCGATAAAATGGGCATGCGCAATAAAACAAGAAGCCGCGAATTATCTATTGTAACCCATGGCATAATTAACTTGTGTGTTTGGTTATATTTAACTAAGGATGATCGTTTGTGGTTTGTTACACCATTATTTATGAAACAATACAACTGATTTGAAACAACGAATCTCTGCTGCTGGTAATTAATTATTGCAGAAATGAAAAACAAATGGTAGTATTTTTTGAACAAAATTTCACTTCGTTCATTTTTTTGGTTTTTTATTTATTACTAACTAAAAATAAGTAATATAATTTATTGAATGATAGCTAGTGTGCTACCAAACTCCCTTCTCACCACACAGCTTCCCTAGCTAGCCAACAACTTCGTGATATTTTTTTCATATATATATATTTTTCCACAATATAGGAAAATAATAATAAAAACAGCCTGCAATGCTAGTAGGTTAAATTGCACCTAACAACAACACACTGACTGCAACTGCCTGTGTGGGCGTGGTTTAACCAACGGCGATAAGCTTTGAGTCGTGGAAATATATGCAGTTGTCTCCAATTATTTGTGGTAGCAAACCACAGAGCTTTGGCGATAATTTGTCATTATATGGAAACGTAGTAAATATTGGCAACCTGTGACAAAGAAGGCAACGATCAGGCGTATTTCCCCATGAGTATTACATTAATTGTGGTGGATTTTGGTGGAACTTTGTTTTGACCAGTGTGTCAAGTAAATGTCTCTGATGTCCATCTGGCATCAGACGCACTCATATATAATTAGCTCTAGCACAAGCCACAGAATGAGACAGCAGTGTTGCCCCCATCACAGTACATACGTAACAGTACCGGCTCAGTACAGGCTCAGTACCAGCTCAGTACCGGCTCAGTACCGGCTCAGTACCGGCTCGGTACCGGCTTAGTACTGGCTCAGTACCGGCTCAGTACTGGCCTTGGGAAGGTACCCCGGCCGGCATCAAGATAGCTGACAAAGCTAGAGGGGTGTTTAATTGGTCTACTCATCAAGGAGGCTAATCACATCTTGTCTACTTCCTGGGGCTTGCCCTATATGAAGCCAACTTTTTATTCATCCAATGCCACTGTTTGCTCTCAGTTTGCCATTGCTCATTGTTTGCTCTTATGCTGGGATTGTATAAGACAATAAATGTATAGATAGACTTGAAAGCACCGAGTTGGACTTCTGAGCTGAGAGCTCACCAGTAGTTGTTGAGTTACTCCTCCATAACAGTTTCCTGGAGCCATACCAGCCCAGTTTCCTCTTTGGTGAGAAGATATAGTTGTTGTCAGGCCAACAGAGGCTGACCGAGTTGCCATGCCGGCAGACTAGCTGTCTGCCTGTATCCAGCCGATTAGTGGTCACATCGTGTGGACGGCGGAGTCCACTAGAATATTCACAAAGAGCTGGGGAGCACCACTAGGTCACATGAATAACAAAGAGTTTTTCTAGTGGGATTTCAAATTTCCGCATGCCATCCATCTTAGTAGGCAGATTCTAACATCTAAAGTCTAGTCACAGATTCTAACATCTAAAGTCTAGTCACAGATTCTAACATCTAAAGTCTAGTCACAGATTCTAACATCTAAAGTCTAGTCACAGATTCTAACATCTAAAGTCTAGTCACAGATTCTAACATCTAAAGTCTAGTCACAGATTCTAACACCTAAAGTCTAGTCACAGATTCTAACATCTAAAGTCTAGTCACAGATTCTAACATCTAAAGTCTAGTCACAGATTCTAACATCTAAAGTCTAGTCACAGATTCTAACATCTAAAGTCTAGTCACAGATTCTAACATCTAAAGTCTAGTCACAGATTCTAACATGTAAAGTCTAATCACAGATTCTAACATCCAAGCTTGTGCTACTTGTTGTCCACCTTACAACACAGCCACGGACCTATGTGGTTACAGCACTCGGTCTATATGCAAATTAGGAGGCTAGCTCACCATGCTCCCACTCGCCCTCCCCCTCTTTGATAAATAATGTTGGATGTTTCGTATTGGCTGCTTTGTGTTGGGCATCACTGTGATTGTCTAGGTTACCTTTTGTTACTCATCACATTCATTCGATATATAAACCCTCGCTTTGATTATTTGGTTGACTATTACCTGTAGATGTGTACACCTTACCTATTACCTGTAGATGTGTACACCTTACCTATTACCTGTAGATATACTCTACTGTAGATACACTATACTGTAGATACACTATACTGTAGATACTCTATACTGTAGGTACTCTATACTGTAGTACTCTATACTATAGGTACTCTATACTCTCTATACTGTAGGTACTCTATACTGTAGGTACTCTATACTGTAGGTACTCTATACTGTTGGTACTCTATACTGTAGGTACTCTATACTGTTGGTACTCTATACTGTAGGTACTTTATACTGTAGATACACTATACTGTAGGTACTCTATACTGTAGGTACACTATACTGTAGGTACTCTATACTGTAGGTACTCTATACTGTAGGTACTCTATACTGTAGGTACTCTATACTGTAGGTACTCTATACTGTAGGTACTCTATACTGTAGGTACTCTATACTGTAGGTACTCTATACTGTAGGTACTCTATACTGTAGGTACTCTATACTGTAGGTACTCTATACTGTAGGTACTCTATACTGTAGGTACTCTATACTGTAGGTACTCCATACTGTAGGTACTCCATACTGTAGGTACTCTATACTGTAGGTACTCTATACTGTAGGTACTCTATACTGTAGGTACTCCATACTGTAGGTACTCCATACTGTAGGTACTCTATACTGTAGGTACTCTATACTGTAGGTACTTTATGCTGTAAAAGGTAGGGAAACACGTGTAATACCTGCTTGTATTGTACCACAATTGAGATGTGTTTTCCCTGGCATCAGCATTTGGCATCAATTGTTTTCTCCGATTTCTACGAATTAGGCTGATATGTCATGTATATGAAGCCAATTACCTATAGTAGTATCTATCTACTGGCACCTATTTAACTTGTTATAGTTTGTATGAAAATCGTACTCCCTTTCTATGAAGCGCAAAAAACTGTTGCATCACAACTCTCTCCATTGTATCTTTTGTTTCCTAGAAACTGTGGGACAGTAAATTATATATGTATGTATATAGTTAGAGGTGATGTTATTACATTAGTTGTCTTCTCTTATACACTTCTTATTTGTGTTATTTAATCATTCTAACAAACTTCTAACAGACTTCTTACAACCTTGTCCAAAAACTAGTGTTTTATGGTATGAGGTTGGAGAGCTTCTGTGTATTACTTGGATTCAAAGAAGTAGACAACTCCTTAGAGATCACTGTCGTTTATATTGTTTACTATACTACTTGTAGCTCTGGCCACCCTGCTGCCTTACCTACCGATATTCCTCTCACAGATTGGCATACAATCAACAGAACTAGCCGTCATCTACTCCCTCATCTCCTTCCTCACATTCTTTAAGAACATCATCGTAGGATTTATAGCTGACAGATTTCAACTACACAAAGTGATATTAATTTTAAGCTGTATGCTCACTGGTCCATTATATGCCACACTTCTAGCTGTTCCACCAATTCCCGATGCATATATTATTGAGACATCGCGGGTTGAATTGTTGTGTATCAATTCAACGTCTACCACAACCAACCAATCAACTGACAATTCTTTTTATCCCATAAAAGATATGGAAACACTGCGTTGTTATACCGCCACTTCTATTAACTCATCCTCGCAGATCTGTGACATTTCCTGTGCCAAATGGTCTTACACCAGCAGTATTACTAATGAATCTCAGCAAATCTACCAACCAGTAATAGATGCCAACTCAACTCTCTCAAATTGTCATATTTCTTACGACTGCAAATACTCTGAGACACCCGCTCACAGCTCCCTCACTTTTTGGCTCTGTCTAACCATTGGATTGTTGGCAGCGCTTTGTGGTAGCAATGAGCTGATGATGAATGATGCCATAGCGCTAAGTGTACTAGGTATGTCCCTAATCTTGCAATAGCTTTCTCAGTGTAGTCTGTGCTGGTAACTCCGCTGTTTTAGGTATTGGAGTTCCCAACATTTGTGTTTAGTCTAACATCATAGCCGATGTTCTGGTAATTCCGCTGTACTTGATGCTGGAATTCCCAAGAGTTGCCTTCTATTTAGCACCATCGCCAACTGCTGATGATGCTATTGCAGGTGATGATAGAAGACTGTGGGGATGGTCACGCTTGTGGGGCAGCTTTGGTTACGGATTGGCTGCCATCTTGGTTAGTTTATTGATCGATAGACTAGCCTTTTGGGGCAATGAAAATAATTATGATATTGACTACACTCCTGCTTTTTATATATACTTGATTCTCAGTCTATCAGGAGGTGTGGTAGCCTACTTCCACCCTACTAGTGGCATCATCAAGTCAACTCAAGTGGTGAAAGGTAAGCTGGTAATCTTGGTTTACATGGGGTGTATGGTGTACAAGGTGTCTATG
This sequence comes from Cryptosula pallasiana, assembly GCA_945261195.1. Lineage (NCBI taxonomy): Eukaryota > Metazoa > Bryozoa > Gymnolaemata > Cheilostomatida > Cryptosulidae > Cryptosula > Cryptosula pallasiana. Next base: position 22,843,931 of record OX183138.1, on the reverse strand, counting down.
GTGCACTTGGGCTTATGGTGTACAAGGCGCGCATGGGGCACTTGGGGCATATGGTGTACAAGGTGTCTATCGTGCACTTGGGGCATATGGTGTACAAGGTGTCTATGGTGCACATGGGCTTATGGTGTACAAGGTGTCTATGGTGCACTTGGGGCGTAAGGTGTACAAGGTGCACATGGTGCACCTTGTACACCTTGCACACCAGGTGCTTGTGGTGCACTTGGTGTGTATGGTGTAGAGGGTGCTTTCGGTGTACATGGTGCGCATGTTGTTGAAGGTGTCCTGGTACACCTGGTATGTATGGTTTGTAAGGTGCCCTTGGTGCACTTGAAATCTATGATGTACAAGGTGTGTATGGTGTACAAGGTATGTATGGTGTACAAGGTGTGTATGGTGTACATGGTGTGTATGGTGTACAAGGTGTCTATGGTGTACAAGGTGTACATGGTGTACATGGTGTGTATGGTGTACAAGGTGTGTATGGTGTACAAGGTATGTATGGTGTACAAGGTGTACATGGTGTACATGGTGTGTATGGTGTACATGGTGTGTATGGTGTACAAGGTGTGTATGGTGCACATGGTGTGTATGGTGTACATGGTGTGTATGGTGTACAAGGTGTGTATGGTGTACATGGTGTGTATGGTGTACAAGGTGTGTATGGTGTACAAGGTGTGTATGGTGTACAAGGTGTGTATGGTGTACAAGGTGTGTATGGTGTACAAGGTGTGTATGGTGTACAAGGTGTACATGGTGTACATGGTGTGTATGGTGTACAAGGTGTGTATGGTGTACAAGGTGTGTATGGTGTACATGGTGTGTATGGTGCACATGGTGTGTATGGTGTACAAGGTGCACCTGGTGCACATGACAAACGGGTGTTACTTGTTACCTGCAAACATCACATAGGCAATGTCAATGCTGTGCACCATGAAATATTCCAAGTCGAGAGTTATTCTACCCACAAACCCACCAAAGTGTACCAACAACTATAGCTATTGTTTTGTGTATTGTTTTGTGCAGGTATGGGAGAGCTGCTGTGTGATGCTAGAGTCATAGTTTTTCTCTTCATCATGCTGACTTTAGGCTTCTACAATGGCATCATCCTTACGTATGAATATTTGTACCTGCGAGAACAATTCCTGGCCTCTCAGCTCATCATCGGTCTATGTGTACTCACCACTGTATTGGTTGAGGTACCCATTTTCTTTGTCAGCGGAAAGGTTGTGGAAAAGGTATGAGCTCTTTGCGTTATATAGCAATATTGCTACCCTTTAAAGCTATGTGTTAGCTTATGTTAGCTCATTCTACTTGTAGATTGGTACGATGCCATGCTTGTACCTGGCCCTGCTAGCATACTCTGTCAGGTTCTTAGGCTTGGTCTACATCAACAACCCATGGTGGGCCATCTTGTTGGAGACCACCCACATGTTCACATTTGCTCTCATGTTCACAGCGGCTAACATGCATGCAGGAGAGATAACTGCCAAGGGATACACGGGCACTATGATTGGTTTGATTAACGGCATCAAATTTGGTCTAGGTGAGCACTCAGTTTATGCTGCCATCATTATTGTGCATTTCAAGTCGGATAAAACTCTCCGTCATTTTGTTAAGACCTGGTGCCGCAGGCTCGATGCTTGCCACCGGATGGGCTCACAATGGGTTTTTCCGACACATCTGCACATCCAGAGGCTTGATCGTAAGTGAAACTAACGCGCTGGTCTACGCCCTACGCCGACGGCACATCAACATCCTCTGATTGACTAAAGCAAATTATGTTAACAAGCTCGTTACGTTTAACCATTTAGAGCATATTTCCGCAAGGCAAAAGATTTATCAACTTCAAACTCCAAAGAAATGCAGATGTTATAGAAGTTGTGCCCCCTTGCATCGGAATCATTTCGGCGTAATGCAGTTGTTGACAAAAAAATTTAGTCCGCTGAATTTATTTTATATGACTCATTAAATAATCAGATAGATAAACAGTTATCATTGATAACATTGCTTATTTATCTATTTATAATTTGTTATAATAAATAATTGACAAATAACAATGAATAATTATTGATATTAATATTCTGATGATTTAAAATTAAGTAAACCAAAATAAGCTAATTAAAAAAGCGATAATTCTTTTATGGTGAAAAAATGACATATATTACAGTAAATGTGTTTTTTACTATTACCAATTAATTGTATATATATAATTCGTTGTCGAAAATGAAACAGGCATCAAGTCGCACTTTGTGTCATATGATTGGCTAGTTCAATAGCAGTTTAACAATGTGCGCTAAGTACATCAGCACTCTACATCTGTGTGTGTAGCCACTGGCACATCGTAATGATCCATAATTTAGGTACATCGCCACCAAAACACCGGTGCTGTGTAGCCAAGCCTTTCTTCTGTGAATTGATGTGATATTTTGCAAATGCTAAGCCTGGGTCACATACATGTCGTAAGCGCTCACAAGTGCTGGCAGATCATCGTACGACGATCTGCGATGTATGTGAAACTGGACTTTTCACAGCTCATACGTCGTTGTATGCTGCAGAGGCTCGTGGAAAAGTTCAGCCATACAAACCTTCCTGCAACGTCGTACGATATTACATACAATTTTCTTGCCTTCTTTCTCAAAAAAACACAGATAGGTCAAAGCTATTTATGTAAACATGACTGCCATCGAAAAATCATAATAAGTAATAAAATTATCATTGTTATAATTATTAATATTAATAATTATTTATTATTAATTTTCCAATGGAAACTTTCTGTAAATATTTATATAATAGCGTAATAATTCTATTATTATAAATTGAGATTCAAAGATGATATATTAAGAAGATGGTAAAAAAATAATAATAACAGTGCACCAAAATATAAAATAATATTTAATAATAATATAAGTAACAATTTAATAAAATTAAAAGTAATAAATAGATCGATGTCATTGAACAACAATAATTAATTTAGTATATATAATCGTTGGCCCGTCAAGGCGGGCTTCACGATTTTATGACCCCCCAGTCAAGAGAGTGATTGTACTTCTTGTGATTGTAGCTTATGCCAAGTTTATGTGAACATGTTTCGCACGCAGTTGTACGCTGATCCGCGATCACTTGCGATCACTTGCGATCACTTGCGATCACTTGCGATCACTTGCGATCACTTGCGATCACTTGCGATCACTTGCGATCACTTGCGATCACTTGCGATCACTTGCGATCACTTACGATATGTATGTGAACCTGGCTTTAGTGTTCTTAGAGAGAGAAGAGTGGAGGTGATCCAGCCCAATGGGAGGACATTGCTCGTGGATGTCTCCTTCCGCATTTTTAACCTTTAACCTTTATAATTATATGTGATTGTATAGGAAATAATAAAATTAACATTCATTTTACAAAAGGAGGAGACAGACACAGACAGACGGACACATTCATGTACCATCTCTCGATGACACCACACTGTCATTCATGTACCATCTCTCGATGACACCACACTGTCATTCATGTACCATCTCTCGATGACACCACACTGTTGTGTAACCAGCTTACACTCACCCGTACAGTACTTCATCGCTAATCACTCATTTTGCATGTTTGTCAGGTTTGGGTCTAGGAAGTTTGCTAGGAGGCTACTTTGCCAGGTATCACCATGAGACCGGTGGTGCATCAGGATACAAGCATCTGTTCCTTGTATCAGGATACAGTAGTGTAGCATTTCTGTTCATATACGTGCTTATCTATGAAGTGGTACTGCGTTTTCTCTGCCCTCTGGCTAATGTTACTAGCAAGCAACAGAGGGACAAAAAAGGTAATCAACTACACGGTTTGGTGCAATTCTTGACTTAATTGTTCTTTTGTATGGCCTGGTCAGACCAGAGTAAAAGTTGATGAGTTAACATGTAAAGCGTAAATTTGTGTGCTTGTGCAGATTCCTTGGTGGGCAGGCCGTCAGCCTGTCAGCCGGCGATGCCAGCGGAGCCGATGGAACAGGAAGATGACATCCCTGAGAAGGTAGAGTTGCTGGTTGTTGACAGTGACGCTGACTTGAAGGCTTAAACAAGGCTTAATATAGAGTACCAAGATCTGCCATGTTTGGCACATATCATCGTTGTCATTGGCAATGACACCTGCCTGCAGGTTGTTTGTTATTTAGGTTAAGCACTTCAACTAGTCTAGTTTTTGTTGGGAGCCATTTCTTTTGCAAAACAGTCTATACATGTTGCCTAAAGTGCAGAAAGTCATGTCTGCTCACATCCACCCGTTTATTGACTGCTGTCTGCCTTTGCCTTCTCTTTATTTGTTTGGCAATGCGTCCAATGACACGGCAGTTCTATTTAGCGTACGATAACCTTTTACACACAGCAGGAGGTGTGCTAGGCAAAGGGCACTGCAACAGTCCCTTGTCAGATCTGCAACCATCTCTGTTGTTTTAACACTCACCAACCTGTCAGCGTGTTTGTGCTGTCAGTAGGTCAGCGTTGTTCACCCACCACTGCAATTAACCATGACAAAGTCAGTCGATGCAATGCCTAACTATTAGAGACATCGGCAGAAGATTCTTTTTGATATGAAAAGTTAAATTTTGTTGTGAAACATTTTTGTAGTTGCCAATTTTGCGCTAATGTTTGCGAAGTAATATTGTCTTGGATTCTCTGTATCATATTTGGTATGGCTGCCCTGCCTGTTATGATATAGGTCTAACCTACAAGGTTTTTAAAAAAATTTCACATAAAATTTGTTGGTTGAAAGTACGTTAATAGCTAAAGCTTACTCATTTTCCTTGCCAACCATTCAGATAATACTCGTCTATCCAGTCAAGGATTACGTACATTATTTTCCTTCAAATTAACCGCCATGTGCTATTTCTTGCCAGCAGTGAACAATATAAATAATATACTCATTTCACAGGCGTTTACTCACACTTGGTATTACCATTGTCCTTCTTTTCTGACATTATATTTTATACTTAGGTCGTATTGTTTTGTCATATACATACATTTTGTGCTTTGATATGTTACTTTTTATCATAAGTTATACTCGTGCATGTATTGTGTCTACCTCATCAAAACTAATTTTTGATCACGTTGTTATAGCCAAAACAAAGGCCTGTACCTTGGTAAGCATGTTGTATGTGCTGAATTTATTGCTATTCAATTGTTGTCATATATTGTTCTATTGAAAATAAAATAACGTTTTGTTTAGTCTATGTAACATTAGCTGAAAGTGCTCTGAAGGAGACGAGATAAAAAAGTGTTAATTCAATGTGTTACCAAGATGAGAGTAAGGGGGCTAGCCTGTGTTCTTGGGGGATTCCTAGAACTGAGTTTGATGTTGATTTTGAGTGTGCACGATTCATAGAGTTAGCAGATATGAACCTTTTCTACTTCTATGGCATCATTATGCTCTAAGTAGACAAATCTATCCTTGATTGTTATTTAGGGTGTCTGCACAGTGTCCTGTTCTATGATAGTTCTTGATTGCTGTCATAGACATAGATGGATTGAGGCAGTAGTGCCAATATTCATTCTGTGGTTGGTATTGTTATAACCACAAAATAGCTAATCAACGTGTAACGATTATTTCGAAAGTTTATTTAGATCTCTGAGGAAAAATGAGAAAATAACTCCATATAAATTTATTATAATAATATCGTGTATTTTTAGTATCAGGTCTTTATAAAAGCTGTTGCAGCATGCATTAATATAGTATAATTTTTATTTGGCTGCACATAATATAATGATATTTTTGTTATGGAAAACATGGCATCTGTGTGATAATGTGAAAATTTGATGACATTACATAAAATTAATAAGTATTTGTTATAATAATAATAAATACCATAATCATGTCCAATAACGGTAATGCTATGAATAAACCGTTCATTGTGGCAATATAAAAGCAGATGGTTTTGTGACTAATAAAAAACACGATATTGTAAAAAAATAATATATATGGACCTATTTCCTCTTTTTCATCCAAGATCTAAATGAACTGCTTGCAAATAATCGTCACCCAATTAATGCAGGAACTACTGTGTTGAATAAACTGATAAAGAACCGGGTAGTTGTTATGGTACTATACTAGATGTAAACTTTGTCTGCATCAAGTTGATAAGACATCGGTAACCCGCAGCTATTGTACCAGGCATTTGTGTGTGCCTGTTAAGCGCATGCCAATGTGTCATAGTTCACATTCCCAACAGGCTCGGTCTCTGTCGAGTAGGAGATACTTGTGGTTAATAACCCTCACTGTGTTATTTGTGGAGATGAGAAATTGGCAGCTTTCCTTTACTGCATTTGATCATAGCCAACAGCTATACATGTGGTATGCTTGTTGGCCAATGTTATTCCATAATTTTTTGCTGCTACGAAAAATTGTATACTCCATCACTGCGGTCTTGGGTTCAAATGCCAGTCAGGTACTGTGTGTTTTTTTGCAGTTGCCAAAAGAATTATCCATGATTGACATGAAAATTGTCCAAGCAACAAGAGATCATGTAGAAGCTACATAATTGTCAGTAAGCTAGTAATAAAACGGAAGTGCTAGTATTAGTCCAAAAGTGAGCAGCAATACTTGGAATTACGACACCAGCGCGCATATTGTTGTATTCATAATCTGGACTTATAGAAAAGATAGACAGGGAGACTGCTTAGAAAAAACAACAGATGAGTATATACAGAGGTATTCGCTATTCAATAATATTGATACAAAATAATGTGAAGAGCATAATATGGGTGCAAAACTGTGCATTTAGCAGAGACAATGCAAGAGGGAACAGGAAGATCTCGAATACATGAATAAAATAATGACAGAAATCTAGCCAACATATATAATCTATATATATATGTGATCTATATATATGTAATATATGTAACCTATATATATGTAATGTATATATATATATATATAAATGGGTGGTCGTTGCAGAGGAAATGCTGCAGTCAAAGAGAATTGAAGCGAAATCAAGAAAAACAAGTCTAAAAATAGTTTGCCATTTGGCCAAGTCAGCAGCAATTATGGAACAAAACATTCAACTCAAAGAGTAAAAACCAGAATTCTTTAACTACTTATCAAAGGAAAAACGGAAATAAAGGGAGATTTTGTAGACCAGTTTTGACTGAAATACAGCGCAGAGCAGAGATTTGATTGGCCCAGCTGAACGGACTATCAAAGCATGTGCTCTAGCGCTGGAAATAAAAGCATAGTTTGCAACGATACAAAGCGACTGAAGCATGTTTTTATGCTTTAAGTTATACTTTTTGCTCATAAAACATAGACATGCCTAAGAATACCCTAGCGAGTATAACAATCGGGACAAACATGTATCAAATGTAATCGTTGACGTACAGTTTAGAGTAAGCACCTTTGGAAGAAGTTTTGTCACAAACAAACTACTGTGCACCACCCATCATTTAAACTCCTTTGGTTTTCAAGGAACTAGCGCTAGTTTTTCTGTCTGAGACGTTGGACCGCTTCCTGCTTTGTAACCAAGAGGCCACGCCCCCTTTTAATGCAGTCCATGTGTCTGTGAGCTCTTCATCGTCATCATCTATCAACCACGTCTTTGTATCTCTCTTCCTGCATCCAACACATGTACATGTATTTAGGTACAGTATTATAGCTGTACATGTATGTAGGAACAGTATTATAGCTGTACATGCATGTAGGTATAGTAATATAGCCACACATATGTGTAGGTACAGTATTATAGCTGCACATGCGTGTAGGTACAGTATTGTAGCTGCACATACATGTAGGTACAGTACTATAGCAGCACATGTATGTCGGGAGAGTATCATAGCTGCACATGTATGTAGACACAGTATCATAGCTGCAAAACTATTATAGGTGTACATGTATGTAGGGAGAGCATTGTAGCTGTACATGTATGTAAGGATAGTGTGATAGCTGCAAATGTATGTAGAGACTGTATTACAGCTGTATATGTATGTATGTATGTATGTATGTAGGGGGAGTGTTATAGCTACACATGTATGTAGGTACAGTATTACGGCTGAACATTCATGGAAGTACAGTATTATAGCTAAGCATATGTGTAGGTACAGTATTGTAGCTGCACATATATGTAGGTAGGGTATTATAGTTGTACCTGTACATAGGTACAGTATTACAGTGGTACACGTACAGGACTTTCTCACCTCAATAAACCATTTTTGGTTCGTTTTGCATCATTTTCCCGCCGGTTCGACACCCCGTCTTCTTCATCCATCATTTTCTCGAGCAGTACCTGGTCGCTGTGGTCTATTGGAGTGATAGAGATGTCTCGTACAGCACGGAACTCACCACAGTTATTCAAGTGCTCATTTTCCAACCGGAAGAAATTCCAAATAAACCTCCTACAAACACAAAAACGTATAAAACGAAACAACAAAAACAATGGCAATGTACCAGAAGAAGTTGTGAAGCAGCAATGATGATAAAAATAAATCTGATTTTATGACAACATAAGAAATGAAAAGGCGTTACAGTTTGTAATGGCCAATCAGAAGAGAGCAGTGAAGAACGTCAACAACAGAAGGAGTACCTGCCCACTTCCAAAGCTCCAATAACAGTTCTCACAACCTCACTGTCAAGTATTCCCGCCTCTGAGACAGTCATTGTAACAGTCCAAGTGAACCTTAGTATGAGATCTTGGACCATTGCAAAGTAGTAATAGGCCTGTAACACAGTCTATATATCTACACACTAGTTGATATAACACAGTCTATCTATCTACACACTAGTTGATGTAACACAGTCTATCTATCTACACACTAGTTGATATAACACAGTCTATCTATCTACACACTAGTTGATATAACACAGTCTATCTATCTACACACTAGTTGATATAACACAGTCTATCTATCTACACACTAGTTGCTATAACACAGTCTATCTATCTACACACTAGTTGATATAACACAGTCTATCTATCTACACACTAGTTGATATAACACAGTCTATCTATCTACACACTAGTTGCTATAACACAGTCTATATATCTACACACTAGTTGATATAACACAGTCTATCTATCTACACACTAGTTGATGTAACACAGTCTATCTATCTACACACTAGTTGCTATAACACAGTCTATATATCTACACACTAGTTGATATAACACAGTCTATATATCTACACACTAGTTGCTATAACACAGTCTATCTATCTACACACTAGTTGATATAACACAGTCTATCTATCTACACACTAGTTGCTATAACACAGTCTATCTATCTACAGACTAGTTGCTATAACACAGTCTATCTATCTACACACTAGTTGATATAACACAGTCTATCTATCTACACACTAGTTGATGTAACACAGTCTATCTATCTACACACTAGTTGCTATAACACAGTCTATATATCTACACACTAGTTGATATAACACAGTCTATATATCTACACACTAGTTGATATAACACAGTCTATCTATCTACACACTAGTTGATGTAACACAGTCTATCTATCTACACACTAGTTGATATAACACAGTCTATCTATCTACACACTAGTTGCTATAACACAGTCTATATATCTACACACTAGTTGATATAACACAGTCTATCTATCTACACACTAGTTGCTATAACACAGTCTATATATCTACACACTAGTTGATATAACACAGTCTATCTATCTACACACTAGTTGCTATAACACAGTCTATATATCTACACACTAGTTGATATAACACAGTCTATCTATCTACACACTAGTTGCTATAACACAGTCTATCTATCTACAGACTAGTTGCTATAACACAGTCTATCTATCTACAGACTAGTTGATATAACACAGTCTATCTATCTACACACTAGTTGATATAACACAGTCTATCTATCTACACACTAGTTGCTATAACACAGTCTATCTATCTACACACTAGTTGATATAACACAGTCTATCTATCTACACACTAGTTGCTATAACACAGTCTATCTACACACTAGTTGCTATAACACAGTCTATCTATCTACACACTAGTTGCTATAACACAGTCTATCTATCTACACACTAGTTGCTATAACACAGTCTATATATCTACACACTAGTTGATATAACACAGTCTATCTATCTACACACTAGTTGATGTAACACAGTCTATCTATCTACACACTAGTTGCTATAACACAGTCTATATATCTACACACTAGTTGATATAACACAGTCTATCTACACACTAGTTGCTATAACACAGTCTATCTATCTACACACTAGTTGATGTAACACAGTCTATCTATCTACACACTAGTTGATGTAACACAGTCTATCTATCTACACACTAGTTGATATAACACAGTCTATCTATCTACAGACTAGTTGATATAACACAGTCTATCTATCTACACACTAGTTGCTATAACACAGTCTATATATCTACACACTAGTTGCTATAACACAGTCTATCTACACATTAGTTGATATAACACAGTCTATCTATCTACACACTAGTTGATATAACACAGTCTATATATCTACACACTAGTTGATATAACACAGTCTATCTATCTACACACTAGTTGATGTAACACAGTCTATCTATCTACACACTAGTTGATATAACACAGTCTATATATCTACAGACTAGTTGATATAACACAGTCTATCTATCTACACACTAGTTGCTATAACACAGTCTATCTATCTACAGACTAGTTGATGTAACACAGTCTATCTATCTACACACTAGTTGATGTAACACAGTCTATCTATCTACACACTAGTTGATATAACACAGTCTATCTATCTACACACTAGTTGATATAACACAGTCTATCTATCTACACACTAGTTGATGTAACACAGTCTATCTATCTACACACTAGTTGCTATAACACAGTCTATCTATCTACACACTAGTTGATATAACACAGTCTATCTATCTACACACTAGTTGCTATAACACAGTCTATCTATCTACACACTAGTTGATATAACACAGTCTATCTATCTACAGACTAGTTGATATAACACAGTCTATCTATCTACACACTAGTTGCTATAACACAGTCTATCTATCTACACACTAGTTGATATAACACAGTCTATCTATCTACAGACTAGTTGATATAACACAGTCTATCTATCTACAGACTAGTTGCTATAACACAGTCTATCTATCTACACACTAGTTGATATAACACAGTCTATCTATCTACAGACTAGTTGATATAACACAGTCTATCTATCTACAGACTAGTTGATATAACACAGTCTATCTATCTACACACTAGTTGATATAACACAGTCTATCTATCTACACACTAGTTGATATAACACAGTCTATCTATCTACAGACTAGTTGCTATAACACAGTCTATCTATCTACACACTAGTTGATATAACACAGTCTATCTATCTACACACTAGTTGCTATAACACAGTCTATCTATCTACACACTAGTTGATATAACACAGTCTATCTATCTACACACTAGTTGATATAACACAGTCTATCCATCTACACACTAGTTGATATAACACAGTCTATATATCTACACACTAGTTGATATAACACAGTCTATCTATCTACACACTAGTTGCTATAACACAGTCTATCTATCTACACACTAGTTGATGTAACACAGTCTATCTATCTACACACTAGTTGATGTAACACAGTCTATATATCTACACACTAGTTGATATAACACAGTCTATCTATCTACACACTAGTTGCTATAACACAGTCTATCTACACACTAGTTGCTATAACACAGTCTATATATCTACACACTAGTTGATATAACACAGTCTATCTATCTACACACTAGTTGCTATAACACAGTCTATATATCTACACACTAGTTGCTGTAACACAGTCTATCTATCTACACACTAGTTGCTATAACACAGTCTATCTATCTACAGACTAGTTGCTATAACACAGTCTATCTATCTACACACTAGTTGCTATAACACAGTCTATCTATCTACACACTAGTTGATATAACACAGTCTATCTATCTACAGACTAGTTGATATAACACAGTCTATCTATCTACACACTAGTTGCTATAACACAGTCTATATATCTACACACTAGTTGATGTAACACAGTCTATCTATCTACACACTAGTTGATGTAACACAGTCTATCTATCTACACACTAGTTGCTATAACACAGTCTATATATCTACACACTAGTTGATATAACACAGTCTATCCATCTACACACTAGTTGATATAACACAGTCTATCTATCTATCTACACACTAGTTGATATAACACAGTCTATCTATCTACACACTAGTTGATATAACACAGTCTATATATCTACACACTAGTTGCTGTAACACAGTCTATCTATCTACACACTAGTTGCTATAACACAGTCTATCTATCTACAGACTAGTTGCTATAACACAGTCTATCTATCTACACACTAGTTGCTATAACACAGTCTATCTATCTACACACTAGTTGCTATAACACAGTCTATCTATCTACACACTAGTTGCTATAACACAGTCTATATATCTACACACTAGTTGATATAACACAGTCTATCCATCTACACACTAGTTGATATAACACAGTCTATCTATCTATCTACACACTAGTTGATATAACACAGTCTATCTATCTACACACTAGTTGATATAACACAGTCTATCTATCTACACACTAGTTGATGTAACACAGTCTATCTATCTACAGACTAGTTGCTATAACACAGTCTATCTATCTACACACTAGTTGCTATAACACAGTCTATCTATCTACACACTAGTTGATGTAACACAGTCTATCTATCTACACACTAGTTGATGTAACACAGTCTATCTATCTACACACTAGTTGATGTAACACAGTCTATCTATCTACACACTAGTTGATATAACACAGTCTATCTACACACTAGTTGATGTAACACAGTCTATCTATCTACACACTAGTTGATGTAACACAGTCTATCTATCTACACACTAGTTGCTATAACACAGTCTATATATCTACACACTAGTTGATATAACACAGTCTATCTATCTACACACTAGTTGATGTAACACAGTCTATCTATCTACAGACTAGTTGCTATAACACAGTCTATCTATCTACACACTAGTTGCTATAACACAGTCTATATATCTACACACTAGTTGATATAACACAGTCTATATATCTACACACTAGTTGCTATAACACAGTCTATCTATCTACACACTAGTTGATATAACACAGTCTATCTACACACTAGTTGATGTAACACAGTCTATCTATCTACACACTAGTTGATATAACACAGTCTATCTATCTACACACTAGTTGCTATAACACAGTCTATCTATCTACACACTAGTTGATATAACACAGTCTATCTACACACTAGTTGATATAACACAGTCTGTCTATCTACACACTAGTTGCTATAACACAGTCTATCTATCTACACACTAGTTGATATAACACAGTCTATCTATCTACACACTAGTTGATATAACACAGTCTATCTATCTACATACTAGTTGCTGTAACACAGTCTGTCTATCTACACACTAGTTGATATAACACAGTCTATCTATCTACACACTAGTTGATGTAACACAGTCTATCTATCTACACACTAGTTGCTATAACACAGTCTATCTATCTACACACTAGTTGATATAACACAGTCTATCTATCTACACACTAGTTGATATAACACAGTCTATCTACACACTAGTTGATATAACACAGTCTATCTACACACTAGTTGATATAACACAGTCTATCTACACACTAGTTGATATAACACAGTCTATCTACACACTAGTTGATATAACACAGTCTATCTATCTACACACTAGTTGCTATAACACAGTCTATCTATCTACACACTAGTTGATATAACACAGTCTATCTATCTACACACTAGTTGATATAACACAGTCTATATATCTACACACTAGTTGATATAACACAGTCTATCTATCTACACACTAGTTGCTATAACACAGTCTATCTATCTACACACTAGTTGCTATAACACAGTCTATATATCTACACACTAGTTGATATAACACAGTCTATATATCTACACACTAGTTGATATAACACAGTCTATCTATCTACACACTAGTTGATGTAACACAGTCTATCTACACACTAGTTGATATAACACAGTCTATATATCTACACACTAGTTGATATAACACAGTCTATCTATCTACACACTAGTTGATATAACACAGTCTATATATCTACACACTAGTTGATATAACACAGTCTATCTATCTACACACTAGTTGCTATAACACAGTCTATCTATCTACACACTAGTTGATATAACACAGTCTATCTATCTACACACTAGTTGCTATAACACAGTCTATATATCTACACACTAGTTGATATAACACAGTCTATCTATCTACACACTAGTTGATATAACACAGTCTATCTACACACTAGTTGATATAACACAGTCTATCTACACATTAGTTGATATAACACAGTCTATCTATCTACACACTAGTTGATATAACACAGTCTATATATCTACACACTAGTTGATATAACACAGTCTATCTATCTACACACTAGTTGCTATAACACAGTCTATATATCTACACACTAGTTGATGTAACACAGTCTATCTATCTACACACTAGTTGCTATAACACAGTCTATCTATCTACACACTAGTTGATATAACACAGTCTATCTATCTACACACTAGTTGCTATAACACAGTCTATCTATCTACACACTAGTTGCTATAACACAGTCTATATATCTACACACTAGTTGATATAACACAGTCTATCTATCTACACACTAGTTGCTATAACACAGTCTATATATCTACACACTAGTTGATATAACACAGTCTATCTACACACTAGTTGATATAACACAGTCTATCTACACATTAGTTGATATAACACAGTCTATCTATCTACACACTAGTTGATATAACACAGTCTATATATCTACACACTAGTTGATATAACACAGTCTATCTATCTACACACTAGTTGCTATAACACAGTCTATCTATCTACACACTAGTTGCTATAACACAGTCTATATATCTACACACTAGTTGATATAACACAGTCTATCTACACACTAGTTGATATAACACAGTCTATCTACACATTAGTTGATATAACACAGTCTATCTATCTACACACTAGTTGATATAACACAGTCTATATATCTACACACTAGTTGATATAACACAGTCTATCTACACACTAGTTGCTATAACACAGTCTATCTACACATTAGTTGATATAACACAGTCTATCTACACACTAGTTGATATAACACAATCTATCTATCTACACACTAGTTGATATAACACAGTCTATATATCTACACACTAGTTGATATAACACAGTCTATCTATCTACACACTAGTTGATGTAACACAGTCTATCTACACACTAGTTGATATAACACAGTCTATCTATCTATCTACACACTAGTTGATGTAACACAGTCTATCTATCTACACACTAGTTGATATAACACAGTCTATCTATCTATCTACACACTAGTTGATATAACACAGTCTATCTATCTACACACTAGTTGATGTAACACAGTCTATCTATCTACACACTAGTTGCTATAACACAGTCTATCTATCTACACACTAGTTGATATAACACAGTCTATCTATCTACACACTAGTTGATGTAACACATTCTATCTATCTACACACTAGTTGATATAACACAGTGCAAGACGAACAAAAGCTTCGTAATCAAACCCATCTGTTTTATTACATTAGGAAGAAAACATTCTAAAATAACTGTACTTTACTTGATTCTACAGTTTTTTATTAATAGGAAATATTGTTGCTGGATTTGCTAGTACGCGTTAGCCAACAAAAATTAATGATTTGAAAACAAATCCGTTGTTACTAGCACACAAACAGGCTGCTTGCATTGGCACTAGACGCTTGAGCTATTGACAAAAATTATAATTTCTACAACTTAAGAATAAATCATAATTAAAAAAAAACTGAAGCAACAGATTTCTTGCGTGTTCACGCCCCAATCAATAATCCAAGCATTTAGTTATTTCTATGCGTAACAAATAGAAATTCAGTTAATAAAAGATGGAAAGTGTATAAATGAGAAAAATGTCTGGCCCCTGTCTGTGTACCAGTCATTCCAGCCTATTCGGCGCCTAAACTGCTGAGAGAAATAAAAACCGCTTTAAAAACAATGGGGACCCGGCCGATTTTAGGTGCTCACCAGGGGGTGCTAATTTGATGATACCGGAAGTTTACTTGCCGTTTTACTATAATATTATTAAGATTTTCCAAAATCCATCAATTTTATTTTTTTTTGCTTTAGAATTTTCCTCTCACTGATATATTGAGATGGCATAAGCTCCAGTGTCTCTTTTAGCTCACTGAAATTTTTTTGGCACATTAAACGGTGATAACTAACCCGAATAATCAATTTTTTACGAACGCTAACAATATTGACTATAGATCGCTATGTAAAATATAAAGTGAGCTCGTAAGAGTTATCTCCCATTTATTATTATTTATTACTTATTTGATTATTGTATGCGTTGTAATCAGGGATTAACACTATTCATTTTATTTCAGTGTTGAATAATTTTCATTCATGCACAAGTTTGATACAATTTGTGATTAGGAAATTACAAGTTTCACTCAAAAGCCTTGAGAAGATAATTAATTTATTTATTTTAATTAATAATTATTATTATTTATAATAATATCAACAAAATCATTATTCATTTGCCCTAAAAATTAAAAAAAATAAACAAAAGTAAAAATTTATTAGTCAAATATCACAGGGCACACCACATGTTTGGTACACTTGGTGATGGCCATAAGAGTTTGTTATTATTATTGCTAGTCGTTTACTGGAGTTATGAAATCCGCAATTAACGATTCATGAGCAGTTGATGGGGATGGGGCTTGTAATACTGAGGATGCGCCGCGTAGATCAAGCATGAAGTATATCGCTGCTGTTGAAATGAATTGCCAGGGCGCACTGTAATTTAATTACGTTCGCAATCTTAGTTAGGCCCGAAATACGATACTTTGGCTCAACTGCGTAGTATCTATGAGTATCATTATTCAATTAATTTTTACAAGTGAATAAAGCAAAATATTTTTTGAAAAAAAGATTAGAGGCTATATTGATCCCTCAAGCTTCCTCTATCACATCATTTTTGTCGTATCAGCTGCTTAAAATGTCTCAAATTAAAATAAAAGTCAGGCAAGTCTTAAATTCTAATGATAAGTTATATTAGCAATTGAACTGCTTCCGGTTGCATCTACAAAGAGAAACTACGGGCCGGATCCCCATTTCATTGGAATAATCTAACTTATGGGTGGGGCTTAATTTAACGTATGGACAGGACTTTATCTAACGTATGGGTAGGCCTAATCCAACGTATGGACGGGGCTTTATCTAACGTATGGACGGGGCTTAATATAACGTATGGGTGGGGCTTAATATAACGTATGGGCGGGGCTTAATCTAACGTATGGGCGGGGCTTAATCTAACGTATGGCGGAATTCAAATTTGTCATTTGTTCTTAAACCGAGGAGTTTTGTGTTTTTAGCTTTTTTAAATGGTCAAAATGAAAGTAATTTGTGCAATAGTCATGCTTTGTTCCAGATCTTCCACAACAAAGTACACTGAAGTACACCAAGATGCATAACATATTGCGATGATGATTGGTTGATTTAATATTGTGATAAGCTGTACTTTAGGAGAAAAAACATTTTCTGGTCCATGTAAAAGTAGTACAGTTATTTCATTCAATTATAAATCTTACTAATTTCACTTGAAAAAAGACAATTGTTAATACGAAGAAAACAAATATTTATGATAACTACTAAATTTTCCAATTGGAGTGCTTGAAGAGTTGATACATGATGAGATTATTATCATTACTACTGGTGATCATTATATATTTGGTTGGGTGTTGTTGTTTTTACTTCATAAAAATAACCCATTACGATTATAGTAACCATTTGTCAATTTTTTTTTGATTCAAAGCAATTATTTCATTTCATAATTATCATTTCCTTCAGTTATTCTCATTATTATCAGCAACGCTTTTTTCACTGTAAAAATATTATTCATCATTACTACTAATTACCAGTTGCTGCAATTGTTGCTCGCATGTTTATTGCTTATGCTTTGGTAACTTAGTCTATGACAAGATAATCACAGCAAAATTCAAATTCAGAAACTATAAATCATAATCATATTATCATCGTGTTAATTTTATTTAATAATATTGTTATTTGCAATTATTATTACCACAATGCTGCTATTATTAGCACAATGCTGCTATTATTAGCACAATGCTGCTATTATTAGCACAATGCTGCTATTATTAGCACAATGCTGCTATTATTAGCACAATGCTGCTATTATTAGCACAATGCTGCTATTATTAGCACAATGCTGCTAATATGTATGTTCCTAATGCTTACTCTAGATATTTACTGTCAAAATATACTTATATATACAGCTGTGGTACAATATACTTATATATACAGCTGTAGTACAATATACTTATATATACAGCTGTGGTACAATATACTTATATATACAGCTGTAGTACAATATACTTATATATACACCTGTAGTACAATATACTTATATATACAGCTGTAGTACAATATACTTATATATACAGCTGTAGTACAACATACTTATATATACAGCTGTAGTACAATATACTTATATATACAGCTGTAGTACAATATACTTATATATACAGATGTAGTACAATATACTTATATATACAGCTGTAGTACAATATACTTATATATACAGCTGTAGTACAATATACTTATATATACAGCTGTGGTACAATATACTTATATATACAGCTGTAGTACAATATACTTATATATACAGCTGTAGTACAATATACTTATATATACAGCTGTGGTACAATATACTTATATATACAGCTGTAGTACAATATACTTATATATACAGCTGTGGTACAATATACTTATATATACAGCTGTGGTGCAATATACTTATATATACAGCTGTAGTACAATATACTTATATATACAGCTGTAGTACAATATACTTATATATACAGCTGTAGTACAATATACTTATATATACAGCTGTAGTACAATATACTTATATATACAGCTGTGGTACAATATACTTATATATACAGCTGTAGTACAATATACTTATATATACAGCTGTGGTACAATATACTTATATATACAGCTGTAGTACAATATACTTATATATACAGCTGTAGTACAATATACTTATATATACAGCTGTAGTACAATATACTTATATATACAGCTGTAGTACAATATACTTATATATACAGCTGTAGTACAATATACTTATATATACAGCTGTGGTACAATATACTTATATATACAGATGTAGTACAATATACTTATATATACAGCTGTAGTACAATATACTTATATATACAGCTGTAGTACAATATACTTATATATACAGCTGTGGTACAATATACTTATATATACAGATGTAGTACAATATACTTATATATACAGCTGTAGTACAATATACTTATATATACAGCTGTAGTACAATATACTTATATATACAGATGTAGTACAATATACTTATATATACAGCTGTAGTACAATATACTTATATATACAGCTGTAGTACAATATACTTATATATACAGCTGTAGTACAATATACTTATATATACACAATTGTAGTACAATATACTTATATATACAGCTGTAGTACAATATACTTATATATACAGCTGTAGTACAATATACTTATATATACAGCTGTAGTACAATATACTTATATATACAGTTGTGGTACAATATACTTATACATGCACAATTGTAGTACAATATACTTATATATACAGCTGTAGTACAATATACTTATATATACAGCTGTAGTACAATATACTTATATATACAGCTGTAGTACAATACACTTATATATACAGCTGTAGTACAATATACTTATATATACAGCGGTAGTACAATATACTTATATATACAGCTGTAGTACAACATACTTATATATACAGCTGTGGTACAATATACTTATATATACAGCTGTAGTACAATATACTTATATATACAGCTGTAGTACAATATACTTATATATACAGCTGTAGTACAACATACTTATATATACAGCTGTAGTACAATATGCTTATATATACAGCTGTAGTACAATATACTTATATATACAGCTGTAGTACCATATACTTATATATACAGCTGTAGTACAATATACTTATATATACAGCTGTAGTACAATATACTTATATATACAGCTGTAGTACAATATACTTATATATACAGCTGTAGTACAATATACTTATATATACAGCTGTAGTACAATATACTTATATATACAGCTGTAGTACAATATACTTATATATACAGCTGTAGTACAACATACTTATATATACAGCTGTAGTACAACATACTTATATATACAGCTGTAGTACAATATACTTATATATACAGCTGTGGTGCAATATACTTATATATACAGCTGTAGTACAATATACTTATATATACAGCTGTAGTACAATATACTTATACATACAGCTGTAGTACAATATACTTATATATACAGCTGTGGTGCAATATACTTATATATACAGCTGTAGTACAATATACTTATATATACAGCTGTGGTACAATATACTTATATATACAGCTGTAGTACAATATACTTATATATACAGCTGTGGTACAATATACTTATATATACAGCTGTAGTACAATATACTTATATATACAGCTGTAGTACAATATACTTATATATACAGCTGTAGTACAATATACTTATATATACAGCTGTAGTACAATATACTTATATATACACAATTGTAGTACAATATACTTATACATATAAAAAAGACAAACACATACGCTGTATCTATACACAGTCTCCTCTCTAAGTAACTGATTGTCTCCTGCATTCCTGTCCAAAAGTCCCCAATCCATTTTGATATCCCAGGCATACGTGTAACATGAACTGACTATTGAAGACAGCAACCATAGCCAAAAGAATACATTCTCATGTGTCCAATCACTACCTCCTACAACACAACTGGCTCGGTTAGCGCAAGCTACGACTAAAGCTAACAACTCAACAACCAACTATTACTATTGCAGTGAAGTAAGTAAATCTACTTACTTCTGTATCTACTTACTTCTGTATCTACTTACTTCTGTATCTACTTACTTCTGTCTCTACTTACTTCTGTATCTACTTACATCTGTATCTACTTACTTCTGTCTCTACTTACTTCTGTATCTACTTACTTCTGTATCTACTTACTTCTGTATCTACTTACTTCTGTATCTACTTACCTCTGTATCTACTTACTTCTGTATCTACTTACTTCTGTATCTACTTACCTCTGTATCTACTTACTTCTATATCAACATACTACGATTAACCAAGGTGTAGCAGAAGACATAGAAAGTAGATGTGACTTACCTTTATACCACGTGCTGAGAGATGAGAAGATTACAACAAGGAATGAAGTGGAATACTTGAAGGCATTTACAACATGGGGGAAGGCGTGCCTGGTGTCTCTGTAACGTCTCCAGCACTGAGCAAACCTCCACCAGGCTGGTAACAGTGTTATGATTGGTCTGATGGCATACTGGTTGGAGTGGCACAGGCTTATGGCTAAAACGACAAAATATACAAGTAAACAGTAGCGCAATATACAAGTAAACAGTAGCACAATATACAAGTAAACAGTAGCACAATATACAAGTAAACAGTAGCAAAATATACAAGTAAACAGTAGCACAATATACAAGTAAACAGTAGCACAATATACAAGTAAAGAGTAGCACAATATACAAGTAAACAGTAGCACAATATACAAGTAAACAGTAGCACAATATACAAGTAAACAGTAGCAAAATATACAAGTAAACAGTAGCACAATATACAAGTAAACAGTAGCAAAATATACAAGTAAACAGTAGCACAATATACAAGTAAACAGTAGCACAATATACAAGTAAAGAGTAGCACAATATACAAGTAAAGAGTAGCACAATATACAAGTAAACAGTAGCACAATATACAAGTAAACAGTAGCACAATATACAAGTAAACAGTAGCACAATATACAAGTAAACAGTAGCACAATATACAAGTAAACAGTAGCACAATATACAAGTAAACAGTAGCAAAATATACAAGTAAACAGTAGCACAATATACAAGTAAACAGTAGCACAATATACAAGTAAACAGTAGCACAATATACAAGTAAACAGTAGCACACTATACAAGTAAACAGTAGCACAATATACAAGTAAACAGTAGCAAAATATACAAGTAAACAGTAGAAAAATGAGCCACCAATAAAAATGGGTAGAACAATTTCTTCTTACAAATGAAGGTAATTAAAAAAAATGAGAAGTATTGGGGATAAGAAGATAGATATACAAATAAAACAGGCATACAAACAAATAGATATACAAGTAAAACAGGCATACAAACAAATAGATATACAAATAAAACAGGCATACAAACAAATAGGTATACAAGTAAAACAGGCACACAAACAAATAGATATACAAGTAAAACAGGCATACAAACAAATAGATATACAAATAAAACAGGCATACAAACAAATAAATATACAAGTAAAACAGACATACAAACAAATGGATATATAAGTAAAACAGACATACAAACAAATAGGTATACAAGTAAAACAGACATACAAACAAATAGGTATACAAATAAAACAGGCATACAAACAAATAGATATACAAATAAAACAGGCATACAAACAAATAAATATACAAGTAAAACAGGCATACAAACAAATAGATATACAAGTAAAACAGGCATACAAACAAATAGGTATACAAGTAAAACAGACATACAAACAAATAGATATACAAGTAAAACAGGCATACAAACAAATAAATATACAAGTAAAACAGGCATACAAACAAATAGGTATACAAATGAAACAGACATACAAACAAATAGATATACAAGTAAAACAGGCATACAAACAAATAAATATACAAATAAAACAGACATACAAACAAATAGATATACACGTAAAACAGACACACAAACAAATAGGTATACAAGTAAAACAGGCATACAAACAAATAAATATACAAATAAAACAGACATACAAACAAATAGATATACAAGTAAAACAGACACACAAACAAATAGATATACAAGTAAAACAGGCATACAAACAAATAAATATACAAATAAAACAGACATACAAACAAATAAATATACAAGTAAAACAGACATACAAACAAAGAGATATACAAATAAAACAGACATACAAACAAATAGGTATACAAGTAAAACAGGCATACAAAGAAATAAATATACAAATAAAACAGGCATACAAACAAATAAATATACAAATAAAACAGGCATACAAGCAAATAGGTATACAAATAAAACATACATACAAACAAATAGGTATACAAGTAAAACAGACACACAAACAAATAGATATACAAGTAAAACAGGCATGCAAACAAATAAATATACAAGTAAAACAGACATACAAACAAAGAGATATACAAATAAAACAGACATACAAACAAATAGGTATACAAGTAAAACAGGCATACAAACAAATAGGTATACAAGTAAAACAGACATACAAACAAATAGGTATACAAGTAAAACAGACACACAAACAAATAGATATACAAGTAAAACAGGCATACAAACAAATAAATATACAAGTAAAACAGACATACAAACAAAGAGATATACAAATAAAACAGACATACAAACAAATAGATATACAAGTAAAACAGACATACAAACAAAGAGATATACAAATAAAACAGACATACAAACAAATAGATATACAAGTAAAACAGACATACAAACAAATAGATATACAAGTAAAACAGGCATACAAACAAATAGGTATACAAGTAAAACAGGCATACAAACAAATAGGTATACAAGTAAAACAGGCATACAAACAAATAAATATACAAGTGAAACAGACACACAAACAAATAAATATACAAATAAAACAGGCATACAAACAAATAGATATACAAATGAAAAAGACATACAAACAAATAAATATACAAGTAAAACAGGCATACAAACAAATAGATATACAAGTAAAACAGGCATACAAACAAATAGGTATACAAGGAAAACAGGCATACAAACAAATAGATATACAAGTAAAACAGACATACAAACAAAGAGATATACAAATAAAACAGGCACACAAACAATAAATATACAAGTAAAACAGGCATACAAACAAATAGATATACAAGTAAAACAGGCATACAAACAAATAGATATACAAGTAAAACAGGCATACAAACAAAGAGATATACAAATAAAACAGGCACACAAACAATAAATATACAAGTAAAACAGGCATACAAACAAATAGATATATAAGTAAAACAGGCATACAAACAAATAGATATATAAATAAAACAGACATACAAACAATAGATATACAAGTAAAACAGGCATACAAACAAATAGATATACAAGTAAAACAGACATACAAACAATAGATATACAAGTAAAACAGGCATACAAACAAATAGATATATAAGTAAAACAGGCATACAAACAAATAGATATATAAATAAAACAGACATACAAACAATAGATATACAAGTAAAACAGGCATACAAACAAATAGATATACAAGTAAAACAGACATACAAACAATAGATATACAAGTAAAACAGACATACAAACAAATAGATATACAAATAAAACAGGCATACAAACAATAGATATACAAGTAAAACAGACACACAAACAAATAGATATACAAGTAAAACAGACATACAAACAATAGATATACAAGTAAAACAGACACACAAACAAATAGATATACAAGTAAAACAGGCATACAAACAAATAGATATACAAATAAAACAGGCATACAAACAATAGATATACAAGTAAAACAGGCATACAAACAAATAGATATACAAGTAAAACAGGCATACAAACAAATACGTATACAAGTAAAACAGACACACAAACAAATAGATATACAAATAAAACAGGCATACAAACAAATAGGTGTACAAGTAAAACAGACACACAAACAAATAGATATATAAGTATAACAGGCATACAAACAAATAGGTATACAAATAAAACAGACATACAAACAAATAGATATACAAGTAAAACAGGCATACAAACAAATAAATATACAAATAAAACAGACATACAAACAAATAGATATACACGTAAAACAGACACACAAACAAATAGGTATACAAGTAAAACAGGCATACAAACAAATAAATATACAAATAAAACAGACATACAAACAAATAGATATACAAGTAAAACAGACACACAAACAAATAGATATACAAGTAAAACAGGCATACAAACAAATAAATATACAAATAAAACAGACATACAAACAAATAAATATACAAGTAAAACAGACATACAAACAAAGAGATATACAAATAAAACAGACATACAAACAAATAGGTATACAAGTAAAACAGGCATACAAAGAAATAAATATACAAATAAAACAGGCATACAAACAAATAAATATACAAATAAAACAGGCATACAAGCAAATAGGTATACAAATAAAACATACATACAAACAAATAGGTATACAAGTAAAACAGACACACAAACAAATAGATATACAAGTAAAACAGGCATGCAAACAAATAAATATACAAGTAAAACAGACATACAAACAAAGAGATATACAAATAAAACAGACATACAAACAAATAGGTATACAAGTAAAACAGGCATACAGACAAATAGGTATACAAGTAAAACAGACATACAAACAAATAGGTATACAAGTAAAACAGACACACAAACAAATAGATATACAAGTAAAACAGGCATACAAACAAATAAATATACAAGTAAAACAGACATACAAACAAAGAGATATACAAATAAAACAGACATACAAACAAATAGATATACAAGTAAAACAGACATACAAACAAAGAGATATACAAATAAAACAGACATACAAACAAATAGATATACAAGTAAAACAGACATACAAACAAATAGATATACAAGTAAAACAGGCATACAAACAAATAGGTATACAAGTAAAACAGGCATACAAACAAATAGGTATACAAGTAAAACAGGCATACAAACAAATAAATATACAAGTGAAACAGACACACAAACAAATAAATATACAAATAAAACAGGCATACAAACAAATAGATATACAAATGAAAAAGACATACAAACAAATAAATATACAAGTAAAACAGGCATACAAACAAATAGATATACAAGTAAAACAGGCATACAAACAAATAGGTATACAAGGAAAACAGGCATACAAACAAATAGATATACAAGTAAAACAGACATACAAACAAAGAGATATACAAATAAAACAGGCACACAAACAATAAATATACAAGTAAAACAGGCATACAAACAAATAGATATACAAGTAAAACAGGCATACAAACAAATAGATATACAAGTAAAACAGGCATACAAACAAAGAGATATACAAATAAAACAGGCACACAAACAATAAATATACAAGTAAAACAGGCATACAAACAAATAGATATATAAGTAAAACAGGCATACAAACAAATAGATATATAAATAAAACAGACATACAAACAATAGATATACAAGTAAAACAGGCATACAAACAAATAGATATACAAGTAAAACAGACATACAAACAATAGATATACAAGTAAAACAGGCATACAAACAAATAGATATATAAGTAAAACAGGCATACAAACAAATAGATATATAAATAAAACAGACATACAAACAATAGATATACAAGTAAAACAGGCATACAAACAAATAGATATACAAGTAAAACAGACATACAAACAATAGATATACAAGTAAAACAGACACACAAACAAATAGATATAGAAGTAAAACAGGCATACAAACAAATAGATATACAAATAAAACAGGCATACAAACAATAGATATACAAGTAAAACAGGCATACAAACAATAGATATACAAGTAAAACAGGCATACAAACAAATAGATATACAAGTAAAACAGGCATACAAACAAATACGTATACAAGTAAAACAGACACACAAACAAATAGATATACAAATAAAACAGGCATACAAACAAATAGGTGTACAAGTAAAACAGACACACAAACAAATAGATATATAAGTATAACAGGCATACAAACAAATAGGTATACAAGTAAAACAGGCATACAAACAAATAGATATACAAGTAAAACAGACATACAAACAATAGATATACAAGTAAAACAGACATACAAACAAATAGGTATACAAGTAAAACAGACACACCAACAAATAGATATACAAATAAAACAGGCATACAAACAAATAGATATACAAATAAAACAGACATACAAACAAATACGTATACAAGTAAAACAGACACACAAACAAATAGATATTCAAATAAAACAGGCATACAAACAAATAGGTATACAAGTAAAACAGACACACAAACAAATATATATACAAGTAAAACAGACATACAAACAAATAAATATACAAGTAAAACAGACACACAAACAAATAGATATACAAATAAAACAGGCATACAAACAAATAGGTATACAAGTAAAACAGACACACAAACAAATAGATATATAAGTAAAACAGGCATACAAACAATAGATATACAAGTAAAACAGGCATACAAACAAATAGGTATACAAGTAAAACAGGCATACAAACAAATAGATATACAAGTAAAACAGGCATACAAACAAATAGGTATACAAGTAAAACAGGCATACAAACAAATAGATATACAAGTAAAACAGACATACAAACAAATAGGTATACAAGTAAAACAGACACACCAACAAATAGATATACAAATAAAACAGGCATACAAACAAATAGATATACAAGTAAAACAGACATACAAACAATAGATATACAAGTAAAACAGACATACTAACAAATAAATATACAAATAAAACAGGCATACAAACAAATAGGTATACAAGTAAAACAGACACACAAACAATAGATATATAAGTATGAGACACATACTAACAAATTAATGTAAAGCTACACCAGAAATACCAAGAGTTACTTACGTGTACAGGGTGAGAGGGTTACGTTGGAGCAAGGATTGACATAACCATCTCCTGGGAGAGCTACAAGCAACACAAGCACTAAAACATGCTGCACTAAACTTGTGATAGGGGTACCCGTTGCTCACACTCTAAGTTGATTACCAGAGAAAATAACTCAGTACTAAAAACGTGTCGCCACACACGAGGTATTCCTAGGAGGGTAAGACAAGAGTTTATGGTACAAAAGACTGATACAACGAATACTGAATGTAGCTAACAATACCTAAACACTCCATAACTCCCTCGCCTTCACAAGTGGCTTGACCCCTCAATCCATTCAGCACTGTAACATACAACATCCTATAAGCAAGAGGCAACATGAGAAGACAACTCGACTTCAAATATCACTGTGTGTAAAAATAAAAGACGGGTTTCACTTCTAATTGTAGTATGTTGGCCATGTTCTAACGAAAAAACAAATTTGCAGTAACATCCCCACCATCAATTTAAACAGATATTTTAGTCTTTTAGTAAAAAAGTATCAAGTTAGTAGTTCAAGCGAATCTATAAATCATGCAGACAAACAGACACCAATGCTGTCAGCTGCAGTCAATAATACAACTTGAAGCTTAACCAACATGGCCACAATCCAAGTTTTCCAGAATTGCAGGTAACCTCTCAGCACGACTTCCTTTCTATGCTTTACTAGCAAACATTCCTGTTTATTTCACAGCAGGAACAGAAAATCAGTATGCATGAATTACAATAAAGTGAGAGAAGCAAATGATAGCGCATAGACAGAGGCAAGAATCAATCACTATAGACTCACGGTTGGGTGCAGTCCAGTCTGCCTCCGATGCATAGAAGCAGATGACAAACTGAAGGTCAACGAGTGCAATAGCTAGACTGTTGAACTGATCTGCCATCCAAAAGTGGGCAAAAGATACATGATAGAATGGGGCAGCAGCCATCCGAAACTGTAAAACGTTCAACAAACTTTGCAGAATCGACAAACAAACTGTGAGATGATTAACATAAATAATTCCACAGTATATAAAACAAAAGCATCCTCAACCATACAAAAACTTGTTGCCACAATAAATTTCAACACAGAGTTGTCCTCCCATTTCTACTTGATACATTGGTGAAACAACTTCTAATGAAACTAAAAGTTATGGTGACGTTTGGATTAATATTAGCCTACACACTCTAGAAAAGACGTCAGTTATAATGATGCTTATAATAATGCAGTTAGAGAATTTGTGTAGACGCAAACAATGCGGTTTGATTAGAGTGAGATGAGGTTATATAGAACAGAAATTTGAAAGACAAGCTAAATTAGACACATCCTATAACTAGTACTATAACTAGTACTGCCACCAGTGCTGTAACTAGCACTGCCACCAGTGCTGTAACTAGCACTGGTGGCAGTGCTGTAACTAGTACTGCCACCAGTGCTGTAACTAGCACTGCCACCAGTGCTGTAACTAGCACTGCCACCAGTGCTGTAACTAGCACTGCCACCAGTGCTGTAACTAGTACTGCCACCAGTGCTGTAACTAGTACTGCCACCAGTGCTGTAACTAGCACTGCCACCAGTGCTATAACTAGCACTGCCACCAGTGCTGTAACTAGCACTGGTGGCAGTGCTGTAACTAGCACTGCCACCAGTGCTATAACTAGCACTGCCACCAGTGCTGTAACTAGCACTGCCACCAGTGCTGTAACTAGCACTGCCACCAGTGCTATAACTAGCACTGCCACCAGTGCTGTAACTAGCACTGGTGGCAGTGCTGTAACTAGCACTGCCACCAGTGCTATAACTAGCACTGCCACCAGTGCTGTAACTAGCACTGCCACCAGTGCTGTAACTAGCACTGCCACCAGTGCTGTAACTAGCACTGCCACCAGTGCTGTAACTAGCACTGCCACCAGTACTTTAACTAGTACTGTTACTAGTACTAGAATTAGTAAGTACTATCGCGAGCTGTAACTAGTAGAATGTGGTACTCACCAGCACTTGAAGCAACCACCTGCGAGACTGGTAATGTAGGATAGGAAATGGATTTAGCAAGTAAACAAACATAAATAGACTCATCCATAGCGGGTTGGCCAGCAGGGGGATCCCTAGAATGGGGCTAAACAGGTAGAGTATAAGGCTAATCCCCCAGACTACAGCAAAGAAACCTCCAACCTACAACAATCCATTGACTTGTTGACCAGCAGTGAACAGTCTCAGACCATAGAGCTGGGAATATACCGGAGAGATAGAAATACAATCATAGAGTTAGGAAACTTTCATTTTAAACTAATGTCAAGTGGGCCCAGCCCAGAATATCTGAGTACATGAGGGCCCAGCAATGTTTCCAATACTACACAAGTTCTGGCATGGTGAAATCAGACTGCTAACTACCTGTCGCGGCAATCGTCCCCTCAACCATCAGTATAATTATCTGTGACTACTATTTACACACTTCTAGCAGTCTCAATAGAGTAATATACCACGGTAAAGCTTTGCCTTTCATTCAAAATGCCTATTACTTTTATTCTATTTGTTTTGTGCAATAACTACAGACGAAGACTAATGCTACATGTACAACTAGCGATTGGGAAAATTCCTCACAAAAGTTGAACAACTTTTTAACAAAATCAATTTGCCAATGATTCCGGTCAAATTTGCTGTTACATCCTACAGATTACAAACTATTATATGATCGCTGATACATTAGGCCTGTGCAGATAAGACGATAATGTTAGAAACGACGTTCTTTGAATTTTGTGACATTTGTGCGCTGTGATTGGTTGATAAAGAAATCCGCAAGAAAGTTTTCGAGCTTGATCAAAATCTGGCAATAAGCTCAAATAAAATGTCGCAGAATACCTTAGTGATTTTTCTTAAATCGAATGAAAGGAAACTCTCGATCGCCAAGTGATAGTTATGGCATGCAGCACTAGTTTTATGACACAGTTGATAAATACAAAACATTTTTTCAGTACAAACCAGGAAGTATCTGCTCTGAAATAGTGGCAAAAACTTTAAGCCATTATTTTTTTATATAATGGCTTAACCAACCAGCCAGCCACCCACCCACCCACCCAACCATCCAGCCAGCCAGTCATCCACCCAGCCAGCCAGTCAGCCACCCAACCACCCAGCCAGCCAGCCAGCCATCCACCCAACCAGCCACCCACCCACCCAACCAGCCAGCCATCCTGCCAGACAGCCACCCATCCAGCCAGCCAGCCATCCAGCAACCCACCCAGCCAACTAACACTTACAACAAGAAATGATAAAACAACAGTGCTTTATATCCGTTACAAAATACTCAGATTATTTTTTGCAGCTTAATCAGTATGAAAACAAGCACTGATGTGTCTAATATAGGGTCCCGGCAGCTTTTTGTGCGGAGCTAGTATTAAAGAAACCGGAAGTCCGCTTTCCACCAACAATACTATTAAAATGAAAGTCACTTCATTTTAACAATTGCTGAAGAAACATTTTTTTATTCACGGTGACTGACAAGTTTGGGTACATAATACTGACGATGCGCCATCAACATGAATTGTAAAACTACAACGGCACTGTGGAACCAAACCACAATAATCGCTCAAGGGCATACTTTCATTAGTCTACGTTGGCAAGCTCAATTAAACCCGAAATACAAAACTATGGTTCTACCCGTGAACATGATATTTTTTTTTTATGAATAAAAAAGATTTTTCAAAAAAACTTCCAATACCTTTATTGATTCTTTGAGCTTTCTCAACAACATCACTTTTGTCTTATTATTTGCTCAAATTTCCTCACATCAGAATAATACTCAAGCAAGTCGAGATTTCTAATGATAAGTTCAACGATCGACTAAGCTACTTCCGGTTGCATCGCTAAAGTCAAACTACTCTGCCGGGACCCCATTGTAGCATGCTTTACACTGACCTCTAGAAATTGTTGGTACGTAAGATGATGACGTGGGTCGAGCTCGAATATGAGCACATGATTGACCCCAGATGAACCCCAGCCATAGGTGTTACCTCCAATGAGGAAGATGAACAATATGACTAGAAACGGGCCGCGATAGAGTCGTATTGAGAGTTGTAAACTCAG
This sequence comes from Cryptosula pallasiana, assembly GCA_945261195.1. Lineage (NCBI taxonomy): Eukaryota > Metazoa > Bryozoa > Gymnolaemata > Cheilostomatida > Cryptosulidae > Cryptosula > Cryptosula pallasiana. The sequence continues at coordinate 22,811,756 of OX183138.1, read as the reverse complement.
AGGAATCTTTACATAGCACACTGAAAGTAGACAAACTTACATGTATTGTGTGATGAATGATGTTTGTGACATGTGAACAGTATCCAGCTAGTACAGATATATAGATAATATACATATATAACAACTAATACACAGTATACAATACTCACTATCTAGTAGCTAGTACAGATATATAGATAATATACATATATAACAACTAATACACAGTATACAATACTCACTAGCTAGTAGCTAGCACAGATATATAGATAATATACATATATAACAACTAATACACAGTATACAATACTCACTAGCTAGTAGCTAGTACAGATATATAGATAATATACATATATAACAACTAATACATAGTATACAATACTCACTAGCTAGTAGCTAGTACAGATATATAGATAATATACATATATAACAACTAATACACAGTATACAATACTCACTAGCTAGTACAGATATATAGATAATATACATATATAACAACTAATACACAGTATACAATACTCACTAGCTAGTAGCTAGTACAGATATATAGATAATATACATATATAACAACTAATACACAGTATACAATACTCACTAGCTAGTAGCTAGTACAGATATATAGATAATATACATATATAACAACTAATACACAGTATACAATACTCACTAGCTAGTACAGATATATAGATAATATACATATATAACAACTAATACACAGTATACAATACTCACTAGCTAGTACAGATATATAGATAATATACATATATAACAACTAATACACAGTATAAAATACTGACTAGCTAGTAGCCAGTACAGATATATAGATAATATACATATATAACAACTAATACACAGTATACAATACTCACTAGCTAGTAGCTAGTACAGATATATAGATAATATACATATATAACAACTAATACACAGTATACAATACTCACTAGCTAGTAGCCAGTACAGATATATAGATAATATACATATATAACAACTAATACACAGTATACAATACTCACTAGCTAGTAGCTAGTACAGATATATAGATAATATACATATATAACAACTAATACACAGTATACAATACTCACTAGCTAGTAGCTAGTACAGATATATAGATAATATACATATATAACAACTAATACACAGTATACAATACTCACTAGCTAGTAGCTAGTACAGATATATAGATAATATACATATATAACAACTAATACACAGTATACAATACTCACTAGCTAGTAGCTAGTACAGATATATAGATAATATACATATATAACAACTAATACACAGTATACAATACTCACTAGCTAGTAGCTAGTACAGATATATAGATAATATACATATATAACAACTAATACACAGTATACAATACTCACTAGCTAGTAGCTAGTACAGATATATAGATAATATACATATATAACAACTAATACACAGTATACAATACTCACTAGTTAGTACAGATATATAGATAATATACATATATAACAACTAATACACAGTATACAATACTCACTAGCTAGTACAGATAAAGAGATAATATACATATATAACAACTAATACACAGTATACAATACTCACTAGCTAGTACAGATATATAGATAATATACATATATAACAACTAATACACAGTATACAATACTCACTAGCTAGTACAGATATATAGATAATATACATATATAACAACTAATACACAGTATACAATACTCACTAGCTAGTACAGATATATAAATAATATACATATATAACAACTAATACACAGTATACAATACTCACTAGCTAGTACAGATATATAGATAATATACATATATAACAACTAATACATAGTATACAATACTCACTAGCTAGTACAGATATATAGATAATATACATATATAACAACTAATACATAGTATACAATACTCACTAGCCAGTACAGATATATAGATAATATACATATATAACAACTAATACACAGTATACAATACTCACTAGCCAGTACAGATATATAGATAATATACATATATAACAACTAATACACAATATACAATACTCACTAGCTAGTAGCTAGTACAGATATATAGATAATATACATATATAACAACTAATACACAGTATACAATACTCACTAGCTAGTAGCTAGCACAGATATATAGATAATATACATATATAACAACTAATACACAGTATACAATACTCACTAGCTAGTACAGATATATAGACAATATACATATATAACAACTAATACACATTATACAATACTCACTAGCTAGTAGCTAGTACAGATATATAGATAATATACATATATAACAACTAATACACAGTATACAATACTCACTAGCTAGTAGCTAGTACAGATATATAGATAATATACATATATAACAACTAATACACAGTATACAATACTCACTAGCTAGTAGCTAGTACAGATATATAGATAATATACATATATAACAACTAATACACAGTATACAATACTCACTAGCCAGTACAGATATATAGATAATATACATATATAACAACTAATACACAGTATAAAATACTCACTAGCTAGCACAGCTGTGATTAAAAGAACAGAAAGGATGCCAAGGAAGAGACCAACTCTAAATGTAGTCAGGGGGTTTTGTTTTTCTCCAAGAGGGGGGACACGCAGGCGTTTCATAGCTTTAGTACGATCACCTCCCTCCAGCTCGCTAGTGACTATATTCTACAGGAAACACACGAGCTGCGTGCCAGCTATTTTGTCGCTAACTGACAACATTTATATTAGTTGTCAATTAACTGAGTGAAAGTGAAATAAACCCAAGTTCCAGAGAGCAGCTAGGGGGAAACAACTTGCAATCAACACAGTGGAGCCAAATAGAAGTCATACAAAGTGAAATCATCAGCGACAGTTACCTCCACTTGTTCTATCACTGCTGCAACATCTTTGCTAGTAAAGAATATGCTTGTCTCCACTCGAGACTGTCTCCATTCAGTCCCTGATTTGGTCTCCAGCAGCTGCAAACAGTCAAGTTACTCTCGTTGCTCCAAGTATGCACCAAATGCTGGTGTCACATCAATAGAACTCAATGTTACCGTGACTACCTGAGTACGTTCTCACACTTAACAATGTTTTGTTCTTTCAAAATCATTTTGTTGTAAAAGCTAATGAGATGATGAATTGTTGGAAGTGGTTATGCGCCCTTCTTAGTACAGAAGCAATGATGTACTTATAAAAAACGATATGTGATGAAAGCCTAATGCAAATCAGTGACCATTCTGCTTTCCTATTAGAGATTGGTTTAATGAGCAATTTTTTGAAGAGCTAGACTAAATAATTTTAGCACCAAAGCAGACTACAAGCCGATGAACAGCATTCTTATCTAAGTACAAGATTACTGAGACGGACAGATGGTGGCAGCCATTGTTGAGTGTTATAAAACTAACTGATAATTTATTTTATGATGTTACAAGTTTATCTATACAAGGAGCCCAAGCACCCTGCACCATACAAGCTTATCTGTACAAGGAGAGAGCCCAAGCACCCTGCACCATACAAGCTTATCTGTACAAGGAGCCCAAGCACACTGCACCATACAAGCTTATCTGTACAAGGAGCCCAAGCACCCTGCACCATACAAGCTTATCTGTACAAGGAGAGAGCCCAAGCACCCTGCACCATACAAGCTTATCTGTACAAGGAGCTCAAGCACCCTGCACCATACAAGCTTATCTGTACAAGGAGAGAGCCCAAGCACCCTGCACCATACAAGCTTATCTGTACAAGGAGCTCAAGCACCCTGCACCATACAAGCTTATCTGTACAAGGAGAGAGCCCAAGCACCCTGCACCATACAAGCTTATCTGTACAAGGAGCCCAAGCACCCTGCACCATACAAGCTTATCTGTACAAGGAGAGAGCCCAAGCACCCTGCACCATACAAACTTATCTGCACAAGGAGCCCAAGCACCCTGCACCATACAAGCTTATCTGTACAAGGAGCCCAAGCACCCTGCACCATACAAGCTTATCTGTACAAGAAGAGAGCCCAAGCACCCTGCACCATACAAGCTTATCTGTACAAGGAGAGAGCCCAAGCACCCTGCACCATACAAACTTATCTGCACAAGGAGAGAGCCCAAGCATCCTGCACCATACAAGCTTATCTGTACAATGAGAGAGCCCAAGCACTCTGCACCATACAAGCTTATCTGTACAATGAGAGAGCCCAAGCACCCTGCACCATACAAGCTTATCTGTACAAGGAGCCCAAGCACCCTGCACCATACAAGCTTATCTGTACAAGGAGCCCAAGCACCCTGCACCATACAAGCTTATCTGTACAAGGAGCCCAAGCACCCTGCACCATACAAGCTTATCTGTACAAGGAGAGAACCCAAGCACCCTGCACCATACAAGCTTATCTGTACAAGGAGCCCAAGCACCCTGCACCATACAAGCTTATCTGCACAAGGAGAGAGCCCAAGCACCCTGCACCATACAAGCTTATCTGTACAAGGAGCCCAAGCACCCTGCACCATACAAGCTTATCTGTACAAGGAGCCCAAGCACCCTGCACCATACAAGCTTATCTGTACAAGGAGCCCAAGCACCCTGCACCATACAAGCTTATCTGTACAAGGAGCCCAAGCACCCTGCACCATACAAGCTTATCTGTACAAGGAGCCCAAGCACCCTGCACCATACAAGCTTATCTGCACAAGGAGAGAGCCCAAGCACCCTGCACCATACAAGCTTATCTGTACAAGGAGCCCAAGCACCCTGCACCATACAAGCTTATCTGTACAAGGAGCCCAAGCACCCTGCACCATACAAGCTTATCTGCACAAGGAGAGAGCCCAAGCACCCTGCACCATACAAGCTTATCTGTACAAGGAGCCCAAGCACCCTGCACCATACAAGCTTATCTGCACAAGGAGAGAGCCCAAGCACCCTGCACCATACAAGCTTATCTGTACAAGGAGCCCAAGCACCCTGCACCATACAAGCTTATCTGTACAAGGAGCCCAAGCACCCTGCACCATACAAGCTTATCTGTACAAGGAGAGAGCCCAAGCACCCTGCACCATACAAGCTTATCTGTACAAGGAGCCCAAGCATCCTGCACCATACAAGCTTATCTGTACAAGGAGCCCAAGCACACTGCACCATACAAGCTTATCTGTACAAGGAGCCCAAGCACCCTGCACCATACAAGCTTATCTGTACAAGGAGCCCAAGCACCCTGCACCATACAAGCTTATCTGTACAAGGAGAGAGCCCAAGCACGTTGCACCATACAAGCTTATCTGTACAAGGAGAGAGCCCAAGCACCCTGCACCATACAAGCTTATCTGTACAAGGAGCCCAAGCACCCTGCACCATACAAGCTTATCTGTACAAGGAGCCCAAGCACCCTGCACCATACAAGCTTATCTGTACAAGGAGAGAGCCCAAGCACCCTGCACCATACAAGCTTATCTGTACAAGGAGCCCAAGCACCCTGCACCATACAAGCTTATCTGTACAAGGAGAGAGCCCAAGCACCCTGCACCATACAAGCTTATCTGTACAAGGAGCCCAAGCACACTGCACCATACAAGCTTATCTGTACAAGGAGAGAGTCCAAGCACCCTGCACCATACAAGCTTATCTGTACAAGGAGCCTAAGCACCCTGCACCATACAAGCTTATCTGTACAAGGAGCCCAAGCACCCTGCACCATACAAGCTTATCTGTACAAGGAGCCCAAGCACCCTGCACCATACAAGCTTATCTGTACAAGGAGAGAGCCCAAGCACCCTGCACCATACAAGCTTATCTGTACAAGGAGCCCAAGCACCCTGCACCATACAAGCTTATCTGTACAAGGAGCCCAAGCACTCTGCACCATACAAGCTTATCTGTACAAGGAGACCAAGCACCCTGCACCATACAAGCTTATCTGTACAAGGAGCCCAAGCACCCTGCACCATACAAGCTTATCTGTACAAGGAGAGAACCCAAGCACCCTGCACCATACAAGCTTATCTGTACAAGGAGCCCAAGCACCCTGCACCATACAAGCTTATCTGTACAAAGAGCCCAAGCACCCTGCACCATACAAGCTTATCTGTACAAGGAGAGAGCCCAAGCACCTTGCACCATACAAGCTTATCTGTACAAGGAGCCCAAGCACCCTGCACCATACAAGCTTATCTGTACAAGGAGCCCAAGCACCCTGCACCATACAAGCTTATCTGTACAAGGAGCCCAAGCACCCTGCACCATACAAGCTTATCTGTACAAGGAGCCCAAGCACCCTGCACCATACAAGCTTATCTGTACAAGGAGAGAGCCCAAGCACCCTGCATCATACAAGCTTATCTGTACAAGGAGCCCAAGCACCCTGCACCATACAAGCTTATCTGTACAAGGAGCCCAAGCACCCTGCACCATACAAGCTTATCTGTACAAGGAGCCCAAGCACCCTGCACCATACAAGCTTATCTGTACAAGGAGCCCAAGCACCCTGCACCATACAAGCTTATCTGTACAAGGAGAGAGCCCAAGCACCCTGCACCATACAAGCTTATCTGTACAAGGAGCCCAAGCACCCTGCACCATACAAGCTTATCTGTACAAGGAGCCTAAGCACCCTGCACCATACAAGCTTATCTGTACAAGGAGCTCAAGCACCCTGCACCATACAAGCTTATCTGTACAAGGAGCCCAAGCACCCTGCACCATACAAGCTTATCTGTACAAGGAGCCCAAGCACCCTGCACCATACAAGCTTATCTGTACAAGGAGAGAGCCCAAGCACCCTGCACCATACAAGCTTATCTGTACAAGGAGAGAGCCTAAGCACACTGCACCATACAAGCTTATCTGTACAAGGAGAGAGCCCAAGCACCCTGCACCATACAAGCTTATCTGTACAAAGAGCCCAAGCACCCTGCACCATACAAGCTTATCTGTACAAGGAGAGAACCCAAGCACCCTGCACCATACAAGCTTATCTGTACAAGGAGAGAGCCCAAGCACCTTGCACCATACAAGCTTATCTGTACAAGGAGCCCAAGCACCCTGCACCATACAAGCTTATCTGTACAAGGAGCCCAAGCACCCTGCACCATACAAGCTTATCTGTACAACGAGCCCAAGCACCCTGCACCATACAAGCTTATCTGTACAAAGAGCCCAAGCACCGTGCACCATACAAGCTTATCTGTACAAGGAGCCCAAGCACCCTGCACCATACAAGCTTATCTGTACAAGGAGCCCAAGCACCCTGCACCATACAAGCTTATCTGTACAAGGAGAGAACCCAAGCACCCTGCACCATACAAGCTTATCTGTACAAGGAGCCCAAGCACCCTGCACCATACAAGCTTATCTGTACAAAGAGCCCAAGCACCCTGCACCATACAAGCTTATCTGTACAAGGAGAGAGTCCAAGCACCCTGCACCATACAAGCTTATCTGTACAAGGAGCCCAAGCACACTGCACCATACAAGCTTATCTGTACAAGGAGCCCAAGCACCATGCACCATACAAGCTTATCTGTACAAGGAGAGAGCCCAAGCACCGTGCACCATACAAGCTTATCTGTACAAAGAGCCCAAGCACCCTGCACCATACAAGCTTATCTGTACAATGAGAGAGCCCAAGCACCCTGCACCATACAAGCTTATCTGTACAAGGAGCCCAAGCACCCTGCACCATACAAGCTTATCTGTACAAGGAGCTCAAGCACCCTGCACCATACAAGCTTATCTGTACAAGGAGCCCAAGCACCCTGCACCATACAAGCTTATCTGTACAAGGAGAGAGCCCAAGCACCGTGCACCATACAAGCTTATCTGTACAAAGAGCCCAAGCACCCTGCACCATACAAGCTTATCTGTACAATGAGAGAGCCCAAGCACCCTGCACCATACAAGCTTATCTGTACAAGGAGCCCAAGCACCCTGCACCATACAAGCTTATCTGTACAAGGAGCCCAAGCACCATGCACCATACAAGCTTATCTGTACAAGGAGAGAGCCCAAGCACCCTGCACCATACAAGCTTATCTGTACAATGAGAGAGCCCAAGCACCCTGCACCATACAAGCTTATCTGTACAAGGAGCCCAAGCACCCTGCACCATACAAGCTTATCTGTACAAGGAGCCCAAGCACCATGCACCATACAAGCTTATCTGTACAAGGAGAGAGCCCAAGCACCGTGCACCATACAAGCTTATCTGTACAAAGAGCCCAAGCACCCTGCACCATACAAGCTTATCTGTACAAGGAGAGAGCCCAAGCACCCTGCACCATACAAGCTTATGTGTACAAGGAGAGAGCCCAAGCACCCTGCACCATACAAGCTTATCTGTACAAGGAGCCCAAGCACACTGCACCATACAAGCTTATCTGTACAAGGAGCCCAAGCACCCTGCACCATACAAGCTTATCTGTACAAGGAGAGAGCCCAAGCACCCTGCACCATACAAGCTTATCTGTACAAGGAGAGAGCCCAAGCACCCTGCACCATACAAGCTTATCTGTACAAGGAGCCCAAGCACCCTGCACCATACAAGCTTATCTGTACAAGGAGCCCAAGCACCCTGCACCATACAAGCTTATCTGTACAAGGAGCCCAAGCACCCTGCACCATACAAGCTTATCTGTACAAGGAGCCCAAGCACCCTGCACCATACAAGCTTATCTGTACAAGGAGCCCAAGCACCCTGCACCATACAAGCTTATCTGTACAAGGAGAGAGTCCAAGCACCCTGCACCATACAAGCTTATCTGTACAAGGAGCCCAAGCACCCTGCACCATACAAGCTTATCTGTACAAGGAGCCCAAGCACCCTGCACCATACAAGCTTATCTGTACAAGGAGAGAGCCCAAGCACCCTGCACCATACAAACTTATCTGTACAAGGAGCCCAAGCACCCTGCACCATACAAGCTTATCTGTACAAGGAGAGAGCCCAAGCACCCTGCACCATACAAGCTTATCTGTACAAGGAGCCCAAGCACCCTGCACCATACAAGCTTATCTGTACAAGGAGCCCAAGCACCCTGCACCATACAAGCTTATCTGTACAAGGAGAGAGCCCAAGCACCCTGCACCATACAAACTTATCTGTACAAGGAGCCCAAGCACCCTGCACCATACAAGCTTATCTGTACAAGGAGAGAGCCCAAGCACCCTGCACCATACAAGCTTATCTGTACAAGGAGCCCAAGCACCCTGCACCATACAAGCTTATCTGTACAAGGAGCCCAAGCACCCTGCACCATACAAGCTTATCTGTACAAGGAGCCCAAGCACCCTGCACCATACAAGCTTATCTGTACAAGGAGCTCAAGCACCCTGCACCATACAAGCTTATCTGTACAATGAGAGAGCCCAAGCACCCTGCACCATACAAGCTTATCTGTACAAGGAGCCCAAGCACCCTGCACCATACAAGCTTATCTGTACAAGGAGCCCAAGCACCCTGCACCATACAAGCTTATCTGTACAAGGAGCCCAAGCACCCTGCACCATACAAGCTTATCTGTACAAGGAGAGAGCCCAAGCATCCTGCACCATACAAGCTTATCTGTACAAAACAAGAATATAACAAGCTACCATAGAGCGTGGCAAACCTGTCAAGTGCAAATAAAGTTTCCACAATCAAATGAAATGAAATGTGAAAAACCAACAACATACAACAGAATATACACATTTACATACTGAGACTAACAACATACAACAGAATATACACATTTACATACTGAGACTAACAACATACAACAGAATATACACATTTACATACTGAGACTAACAACATACAACAGAATATACATTTACATACTGAAAGCTAGAAGGATAGAGGTACAGGTAAGAGAAGGTTAGCGGCTGGCTGAGACACCTGCCATGTGCAAACCAACATAAAACATTCTCACCTTGTCATGTTTCTTGAGTATTTTCCTAAAGCCAGTAAAGTTGAGAGATTGATAGTTCTGTAGTAGTATGAGACTGAGATAGAACTCACTGTAGGCAAGCATTAGCTCATGGTGAGCCTTGGTACTCAGTGCCTGTAATATACAATGATGTCTCTTTATAACACAACCATGTCGCATCCAACGACATTCATCTCTAACACAATCATCCCTTTTTCTCTTTCTTTCTCCACCCCCTCTGACACAATCATCTCTCTCTCCACCCCCTCTAACACAGTCATCTCTCTCTCCACCCCCTCTAACACAATCATCTCTCTCTCTCTCTCCACCCCCTCTAACACAATCATCTCTCTCTCTCCTCCACCCCCTCTAACACAATCATCTCTCTCTCTCTCTCCCTCCCTCTCTCTCTCTCCCTCCCTCTCTCTCCCTCTCCCTCTCCCTCTCCCTCTCCCCTCCCTCTCCCTCTCTCTCTCTCTCTCTCTCTCTCTCTCTCTCTCTCTCTCTCTCTCTCTCTCTCCACCCCTTCTAACACAACCATCTCTCTCTCTCCACCCCCTCTGACACAATCATCTCTCTCTCTCCACCCCCCTCTAACACAGTCATCTCTCTCTCTCTCTCCACCCCCTCTAACACAATCATCTTCTCTCTCTCTCTCTCCCTCTCTCTCCCTCTCCCTCTCCCTCTCCCTCTCCCTCTCCCTCTCCCTCTCCCTCTCCCTCTCCCTCTCCCTCTCCCTCTCCCTCTCCCTCTCCCTCTCCCTCTCCCTCTCCCTCTCCCTCTCCCTCTCCCCTCTCCCTCTCTCTCTCTCTCTCTCTCTCTCTCTCTCTCTCTCTCTCTCTCCACCCCTTCTAACACAACCATCTCTCTTTCTCCACCCCCTCTAACACAATCATCTCTCTCTCAACCCGCCTCTAACACAATCATCTCTCTCTCTCTCTCCCTCCACCCCCTCTAACACAATCATCTCTCTCTCTACCCCCTCTAACACAATCATCTCTCTCTCTCTCCACCCCCTCTAACACAATCATCTCTCTCTCTCTCTCCCTCCACCCCCTCTAACACAATCATCTCTCTCTCTACCCCCTCTAACACAATCATCTCTTTCTCTCCACCCCCTCCAACACAATCATCTCTCTCTCCAACCCCCCCCCCCCCCCCCCCAACACAATCATCTCTCTCTCTCCACCCCCTCTAACGCAATAATATCCTAATTAAGTCATGTTTTTCCTCGGGGTGAGACGTTTCAAATAAAAAAAATGTTTGTGCCAAGTGCTTGCTGATACGAATCAAAACACTATTAATATAGAAGTGAATTTCAGTGTAAATAGACTCCAGCTGAGAAAGTTTGGGGAGTTGCGCTCTCCATTACAGACATCTAACAATTAGACTGTACCTTTTTCTTTGCAAGTGGCGCTCTATCCGTATCCTTGACTTTGTGGTGCTCATTTTGTCTGTCAATTGACTGTTCTAGGTCTGCTTTTAGGCCGGCAAGTTTCCTCATCGACTCGGCAAGTTTTTCTACATCACAAACAGCAACCAATGCAAGGGACGTGGAGTTGTCTCCTCATCATTGATAACACCTAGCATGATACTCAGTATCAGTTTTAAATAATAGCTCTTGTCCCAATAAATACCAGCACTAACTGGTAGCACCTACAACATCTGTACAATATACTCCTACACATAATTGCTAGAACACAGCACAAATTGGTCAGAGTTGAAGACGAACATACCTGAAAAAAATATGTTGATTTTCTTCAACTCAAGATCACAAAACCGGAAGAATTTTTCATGGAATTTTGCAAAATAGCGTTCTATGATAGCAGGATCTGTGTCTACAAAGAATAAAAATGGTCTGTGATACACAGAATACTCACTGACTCCAACTGAACTGTGCGACCTCTACTGCAGCCATCCTCCCTTGCATATCTGCACCCACCCACATACATGTGAGGATATATAGTACAACAGTGTAATTAGCTGTGAGACTGGCTGTGAAACACAAAGAGCCGGATGTTTTTTGCCTAAACAGTTTTTTACCTTGTGGTAATGTTAGGTTTGGGAAATTGGCAGTTTGTTTAGCAAGCCCGTGCATACATTGAATATATTGAATAAGGAATGCATGCTGGGCGTCTTCTGCCAAGTTGTGGCCATAAGAAATGAAACATTGAGCAGATCTTGGCTCACACCTGCTATAACTAATCATCTCAAGTCAACAGATCAATACACCAACACAAGTACACCAAGTCTTCTCTTAGCATCCTCTCCATCAGTGTTGACAAACTTTATAGAGAGAAGAATTCATCTCAGTTTTACCATCATTTATGGCAGGGTTCCCAACCCGGGGTACATTTCAAAGATTTAGGGAGTACAATACAAGTAGTCAACTTTGTACATTCTCAACAGTGATTTTCAGTTATAGACTATTAAGCTATTAACAATCGATGCCCAGTGCATAAACTTGTTGGAGGGTTGTGCACTCTTTCCGTTTTCGTCCAATAGATGACATTATAAGGTCAAGGTTGGTATTTGGAGAGCAAATAGTGCACACTGCACTTACATGTAGCACACGTATAATTAGTATGCGCTTTTGTTAGCAATTTACCTTGATGTATGATAGATTGACAAACCCAGCAGCCCCCCCCCCCCCCCACTACAGAGTAAGTAAACCACTATTGAAGGCCCCCCACCCCACTACAGAGTAAGTAAACCACTATTGAAGGCCCCCCCCACTACAGAGTAAGTAGACCACTATTGAAGGCCCCCCCCCACTACAGAGTAAGTAAACCACCATTGAAGGCCCCCCCCCCACTACAGAGTAAGTAAACCACTATTGAAGGCCCCCCCCCCACTACAGAGTAAGTAAACCACCATTGAAGGCCCCCACCCCACTACAGAGTAAGTAAACCACCATTGAAGGCCCCCCCCCACTACAGAGTAAGTAAACCACCATTGAAGGCCCCCACCCCACTACAGAGTAAGTAAACCACTATTGAAGGCCCCCCCCCCCCCACTACAGAGTAAGTAAACCACTATTGAAGGCCCCCCCCCACTACAGAGTAAGTAGACCACTATTGAAGGCCCCCCCCCCCCACTACAGAGTAAGTAAACCACTATTGAAGGACCCCCCCCCCCACCCCACTACATATAAGGGCAGGAGTGGAGAGAGAGAAAAATTTAGACCCGATGACATTTCCAAAAAAAACTCTTTGATTGTATATCAAAATTATGTTACGAAAAAGCTTCTTATAGTCTGAATACCACAATGATAGAAAGCCCAGGCAGAGCCACTGCACCAACACCAATGATACTTGAGAGGGTGCACAACTCCGATAATTGTTTATGTGGAAACATAAAGCTATTGTTGCACACAATCTGCTAAAGCCTCTTTCTTCAACCCAAAAATAAGTTTCCCCTTAAAAATGAAAGCTACATTTTAAAAAAAAAAAAAAATGTCTAGACTGAGTGCGTGTGACACTGTCGATTGTTAAAACTTGGTCACCCCTCCTCCCGCTCCCAACTTTGAGATTTCTCATGTTTAACAACCAAAATAATGGAAAACAACTATCTGGTATAGAGTGTTATTAACAAAGGTTCGGGGGCTGTGACATCTCAGCTCACAAACATCATGAAGTGACGATGTATACTTCAAACAAGTAGTTCCCCAACCCATCCAGATGTCACAACACTTGAGTATTTTGTTTTGAAGACATGAGTGATGTTTCAAAAAGTCAGAATTCAGTGAAGCGTCGAACTTAAGATGATTGATGGAACATCTCAAGCTCTTCACACACTCAAGTTACTGCAATAAATAACTATCGCGTCTACTTCAGATATGTGTATCTTCATTTAGCTCCCATCAAATATTTCAAATACCATCTAAAAATTGATAAATAATTCCGAGAAACAACCACCAAACTATTGAACATGCAGGAGCGAGTGGATTTGCATTTGTTGTTATTTACATTAAAACTTGACTACTGACAAGACTGAGCCAGAGGCCAGGCATGGATGATGAGCCGATTACATAACTAACTATTACCTTCAGCAGTAGGTATGGCCTCCTGTGCCTCATATAGCATCTCTTTCATCTTCTACAATAAATAAGCGCCCATATAAATTACATACAAACATTCACAGGTCTGGTCACTGCGACTTAGTCCAACAAACAAACTAAACAGGAGTGCAGACAACAAAAAGTAGAATAAATGTACCAATAGATAAGATTAAATTTCTGCATAGCTAATAAGAAATAGTCAATCAATATTTTAATGAATGACGTAAATGATAGACTGATGAGTAGAAGTTGAAGAGACAGGATGTTGAACTTTTATAGCAAGTAGCTATAAATAGATAGGTATTATTCAGTGCAGACTCCACCCACTTTTAATCATTTCTACAACAGCAGAAACTGTAAACTCCAAAAGCTTTGCTGTCCCCAAGGCAAGGAATACGCAATGTTATAGCAATGACAACTAGAGAAAGAACTGTTGAGAGAGAAAGGCATTGTGGATGGACCATTTTCTTACACTCACAGCCTGTTTACTAGTTCTGTAAGCTAACACTCCTCCACACCACTACTCAACTATTGCTCCCATCAATAATGGGATCTCTGAAAAAATTAATTAACCCCACAAATCGGAGATTTTAAAAGCTCATCAAATAAAATTGAAGGTAATTATCGCACCAAGTAGTAATAGTGAACTGTTTATGAACAGTACCCCAACTACCCTGTCACAGTATATGCACAGTACCCCAACTACCCTGTCACAGTATATGCACAGTACCCCAACTACCCTGTCACAGTATATGCACAGTACCCCAACTACCCTGTCACAGTATATGCTCAGTACCCCCAACTACCCTGTCACAGTATATGCACAGTACCCCAACTACCCTGTCACAGTATATGCACAGTACCCCAACTACCCTGTCACAGTATATGCACAGTACCCCAACTACCCTGTCACAGTATATGCACAGTACCCCAACTACCCTGTCACAGTATATGCTCAGTACCTCAACTACCCTGTCACAGTATATGCACAGTACCCCAACTACCCTGTCACAGTATATGCACAGTACCCCAACTACCCTGTCACAGTATATGCTCAGTACCTCAACTACCCTGTCACAGTATATGCACAGTACCCCAACTACCCTGTCACAGTATATGCACAGTACCCCAACTACCCTGTCACAGTATATGCTCAGTACCTCAACTACCCTGTCACAGTATATGCACAGTACCCCAACCCAAACCCAAGAAAAACATCCAAGGCGGGCAGCAAATGACTACCATATCCAGAATATAAAATAGACTGAGAGACCATAGACATCTAGACCAAGGAGACATCAACCCTTAGATTTGACGAAACTAGGAGCCCAGGCCAGTAAAAGACCAAGGACCTGAGAGAGAAGCCAAGATCACATAGAGGCTCACTGATTGGCTATTAAGCCAGTGACTTTGCGCCCCCTACTTCTGGAAAGCATGGAAACTTAATGCTTTGCATGTTATGTTCTTCGTCAGTATTTCTAATTCATTCAGTTATGTTTCATTTATATGCTATTGTGTATGGGCCTTGGCTAGGCAAGACATTTCCTGTGCTTTAGCTATTATTTTTGTATTGTATCATTCTGCTTACGCTTTTACCCATGCTTGCTTACACTGGAGTTGTTAGACAAATATATGTATATAACTCTAAAGCTATGAGTTATGTGTCTGAGCTATGAGTTATGTGTCTGAGACGAGGGCTCTTATAGTTGTGAAGTACAAATAAAGTCCTTCACATGATTCTTGGTGTCATACCAGCACAGGATCACCTCTGGGGAGAGGTAATTTGCCGAAGAAGGCCATCGACAGCTATCCAATTTGACTGTGCCAGCAAATGGGGAGTTTGGCTGGTGAAAGAGCTCTTAGTGGATGATTAGTGGACCCAAAAGTCCACTACTTATTCACTACATAGGTATAGGCCACTTTTATTGAATAACTGGTTAGTCGAGAAAATTGAATTTTCGTTAATAAGCAGATGTTTAGACTTGTTTTTAGCTAAATATCAAATCCTGACTTCGGATGGGAAAAAAATTTGTTAATAAATCATAATATGGACACACACAATGCGTGGTCATATCAAGTGATTGGGTTATTTCAGCAATATATCCAGTATAAACCAAAATATAATTGTGTATCAGCCAATGTATTAATTTGGACAAGTTATATTTCAAGCAGTAATCCTAGCCAATGGTCCATTGCAAAGTTAATCTGTAATTTATAACCTACACACTTTAGTTTACACATTAGGTTACAATTTGTCAGCGCATTACCAAAACTCAAAATTGTAATTTTACTAATACGCAGATGAACAGCATTATCACCTAACAATAACATCTGTATTAAGCTTTCGTTATAAATAACCCGAGCAAAGTAGTATCTGAAATTTGAAAAATGGTTGGCAATTTTCATAGACGCTCACCACTGAGAAGCACTAAGGATTGTTATTGAAACATGCTTTTTAGTAGACCGGCACGTCTACGTTTTCCCTGATACATAAACCTATATTCTTGTAACATCCAATTATAATGCTGAACTAAGTATCATTGCACTTTGATAATCAGCCAATAACAACGACAATGCCAACAAATCAATTAATTTATCGAAACTAATCACTGGCACACTATTTTGAACTCATAATTATTATTCTCAATCACTACATGTAAAAAAAAAAACACTTTTAATTCAAACAAGTCACTGATTGCACTATTATTAATGTATACCACCAACAACAGCTTTGAGAAATCATTTAAAAGCTACTTTCTTATGTGTTAATCAAAATTTGAAGTGTGAATTTTTGTATGGGAATTTAGTACTAATAAATAAAAAAAGTAGTGATAAATGATATCATTGAGAAATTCCTCTTTGTAAACCACAATTTGAGGATATGACAATAATAATAATCAATTGTTATTCGTTGTAATAATTATAGTCATTAATATAGATAGTTGAAAAACCTTGCGGTCGCTACGTGATATGAGCAAAAGCATTGTTATGAAAAATTGTCCCGGAAAATTCGTGATTTTTTTTAAGTCCAACAAACCATGTTTTTTTTCATATCTTTCAAACTAAAGCTCACAGGGACACAAATCCAATTGCTATAACTAGAGTAGTCTGCCGCGCGTGGATGTGACTATGAACATTTTTTCTCATTTTATTCATAGACTTGAGAAAATGCCTTTATATTTTCGACATTTTATCTAAAATCTACCAAGTCCCTGAAGGGCATCGACATATTGTCATAGGACTATAAAATAGACTGTGGAGTTAGAATTTGAATGGTGTATAATTATTGTAGTGTGTTCAATGTATTTTGATAATAGGAAGGTTTTTCAAAAACGGCCCGACTAAAATTATTTTTCATCCTAGCCAAATATAAATTAGCCTAACCACTACCATTGCAAATGCATCGTGGGCTTACCACGCGCGCCACGTGTTTTAATGAAATACTGGGTTTGCCGCAAACGCTACGGTTAAAGATGGTTAGTACATTACTATCGCGGCTATTTATTTGTCATCATTATTGATTTAATTTTAATCTGTTCCAGTTCATAATTAATCTGATATTATATCTGTTAATCCAGAAGAACATCATTGAATGATAACAGCTAGTGGTAATAAATATGATATAGCAAAATGCAATGTCATCAATAACCATTAGTTTTAATAATTGTTTATTAATTAATTATTATTGAAATTTTATATTAAATTCATTTATTAATAATGATTATTAAATTAATTACAAGATTTCTGATGATGACACCTGTCTATATCAACTGAGATACAGAACTTGTTGTTTTTTGTGTAGTCCAGCTACTTCTACAAAATAATGTTATAAAGCCAATGCAAAGCATTTATAATTGTTAAATATACATTGCATAATTAATTATTGAGGCATACGCATGATATATATATATATATAACACGCGTCGCTTCATGCGTGCCCCAATACTAATTGCCTGGCAAAAAGGACATTTACCATGCATTTTTTTTTTACTTAAAAGTACATTTGGTAAAACTTGTTTTAACAGTTAACTATTGAGGTGACAATAGCAAATTTGGTCTCATTGTATCCACAACATATTTTTCTACCCACTGAAACTATTTAAAAAACTTTCAGAACAATTTGACAAAACTTTTTCAACTATCTAATTAATAACTTTGTGAAAGTATGACTCAACAAGTGGTATTGCTATAATGGTGGCAGTTAGATGATCGATATGTTATTTATTTATTGTTATTACTTAAATTTAAGATAATAATTAATTAATTTCCATGATGATGATATATGTATCATAAGTATGATCAGAATAATTTATTATTATTATTATAAAAAATATCAAACGACAATAATAATAACATATAATATAATAATTTATATTGTAATAAATAATGGAAGTAGTTATTGTCATTAAAGCTAGTATTAATTATTAATAATAATAATAATAATAATGGATAATTATTGTATTAATAATTATTATGAATAATTATAATTAATAGTATTATAGTAGTAGTTGCAAACAGAGGTGTAAAAGTTGTTGAGGATGATGATAGCATAGTAGTATTAACAGTAGTAGTGGTGGTGGTATTAGTAGTAGTTAGTTAGTAGGTAGATGATGATACTACTACCACCTCCTGAGTCCTAACTACTAACTAACTAAGGGGTTTAAAGGTAGTAGTAAATTCTAAATAAATATTATCATTATTATTTATTCATTATTATTTATCTATCAGTAGTAAGTTAGTAGCACTTGTGAAAATTTTGTAAGCAGAGTAGTAGTCACAACAGTAGAGTAGTAGTAAGTTTGTTTGTAAAGTATTAAATTATTATTATTATTTATTATTAAATTTAATTAATTATTATTAATAATAATTCCTTACTTCATATTCAATATATTGCTTTCTCCATTCAGGGGTAATATGAGCTGATAAATGTTCAGCAAACTTCATGGTTATCTGCTAGCGATAATGAATAGGACGTCTATTCCAGCTGGTAACACAAATAGCAAAAGCAATTTTTATGAACATCCAAGCCCTCTGAGCACTAAAGTATTATTGAACATAAGTGTCAAAGCGAATAGAACTTCTAGTCGCTGTTCGACCATAATATTATACAGCCTGTCAACTGGAAGTATTGTACATCAGGGTCAACAATCGAGTTATGTTTGATGAGGGTCTCTTGACAGCAGTTGAATCATTCAAGATCACAGGCTAAAATCCTTACCGCGCATGGTTTGTTTTTGTTAGCAGGTTTCTATGTAAACTATCCACAATACGCACATTCAAAAAGAAATATTGAGCCTTTTAGATCTCTAAACAATATAAATTGTCTTATAATTTGTTCAAAAATTATATTACGGTTTTTCATACTTAAGAATTATCAAATCAGCAATTATTTGCAAAACACATAGCCGTATCATAGCAATGGGGGAAAAGTACACAGATTAAATAAAACATTGTTTAACTGGGAGATAACAAAACTCTCTCTCTTTCTGTGATTATGGAAACTAGGAGCCAAAAAGATACATACATAGTGATTGAGAATGCCACCACCACCCTTATTACTTCTTTCATGTCATGATTTATTTATTTTCATCAAAATTAGCATCATTATAATTATTATTTTTGTTCAATAATTGATTGATAGTAGTAGTTGTTTTTGTAGTAGTATAGTTAGTTAGTAGTAGTAGTAGTATGTATTAGTTATTATTATTATTATAATATAATAATAATTATAATAATATAATTTTTTATGTATTATTATTAATTATTATTAGTAGTATTGTATTAATAATTATTATTATTAGTTAGTTTGTAGTAGTAGCAGTAGTTAGTAGCAGTAGTAGTAGCAGTAGTTAGTAGCAGTAGTTAGTAGCAGTAGTTAGTTAATAGTAGTAGTTAGTAGTAGTATTTATTATTACTTCTTGAAGTTTTTAGTCACAACATTACTCTTACTGATAAGTAACTGTTTGTTGATCGATCATTCTTTGATTGTTGTTGGTTGATTGATTAATGATTGATTGTTCGTTGTTGTAGTAGTTAGTGTTGAGAGACAATTGTATGCTGGCAATCGTAGCAAACAAATTAACCATTACTGTATACACACATAATATTGTCTCTCTTATTTTATACAATATTATTTATATTCACATTCACAGGGAGCACTCAACTCCATATTACGGTGTTTTTCTAATCATATCGTAGTGCTGACATTACACAGAGAAGACAACTCCACATTGATGTTCTTCAATTAGCGTCCATAGTGGTGACATTGTTTGGCCACATACTTCCTCTTCTATGCAGTTTTTATGCTGTCTACAGGTTATTTACTTTGCTACATATTAATCTACTTATTAAACTTACTACACGATGCATATGTTTCATTTACATGCTTCATCTATAACCTCCATCATAAATATGAACAGTGCAACAGTTAGCTAGTGCAGAAAACGTTTTCTTATACTGCCTGAGAAATTGAGAATTATTCTATTGTGTAAAGTAATATCTGGCGACAATGATTGTGTTAAAGTTGTTTGCCTCACATTGATAGTTGCTGAGAAAATTATTTTTAAAAATATGCACTCTGTCACCAAGATTACTCTGTTTTAGTTTTTATTGCAGATAGTTCTATGTCTTAAGGGGTGGCTACACAGGCTGATGTTGGGCATCGGAAGGCCTTGCAATGGGCATTCCCGATACTTGGGCACATCGTGGGGCCGTTCGTGAGCATAACCAACATGTTGGTCTATGACTGATGCCAAAGGCACCTCGGCATTCTCTGATTGGTTGAAACAGAATATTTTCCCAATCTCATCAAGTTTAACCATCTACAATACATTTCCGTTAGAATTTTTTTCAACAACGAGCATCCATTTCAAACTCCGAAGGAGTTTTTTTGTTATAGAGTTTGAACAGTGAAATCAGTCCTGCGAATTAATTTTACATGGCTCATAGAACAGTGGTAATTGATAGTTTCAACATTACTGATTATAATTATAATAATAATCAAAATGATTAACAAGTACAACAACAATAAAATAAAATTCATTATGTCATTTATATAAATGATGAATAATCACAGTATCGGGAAGATTTAATAATAAATAAAACCAAAAAATTATTGAAAGTAATGTTTTCATAGCGAACAAAAACAGCCATACATCACAGTGAAATTGTTCGTCAATTATTGTTATTATTGTGATTATTATATCGTGGAAACAAATCATTCGTTGTCGGAAATGAAACAAGCAAAAACCCGCACTTTGTGCCGTATGATTGGCTAGTTCAGTTACAGCTCACCGATGTGCTCGAGTGCATCGTCACGCTACATCGACCTGTGTAGCCACCTGCACATCGTCACGAAACATCGTATAGGCACATCGGTATCAAAACATCGGTGCAGTGTAGCCACACTTTTACTGTCGGTATATGAAAGTAAAATCAGTGACGTAGTTATTTGACGGTAGCTAGCTCTATTATAAAATATATGAATTTTTTCATTTTTATTTGCAAATGGCTACTATTAAATGTGTATTTATACCTTCATATTGAATGATCTATGATAAATAGTAAAGCAATAGATTGGCAAGAGTGTAGAGAAACACGATATCATAAACTAATACTCTAAAAGTCCACGATGCTAGAGGTGTACCTGGCCAAAATAAAGCGAGATCGGGTTGATTTTGGGTATTTCAAAAATTCCAAGACCTGGCCGGATCAGGTCGGTTTTGCATGGAATATAAAATCTGCTGACAAACTAGAAATAAATTATTCTTTATTCCGACTGATTTCTAGATTTACGATCTAGAAGCTGTTAAACAGCCAAACACCATACCACTGAAGCACAGTAATTATGGGTGAGTCTATTACCTGTTATGTATGTCTAACACCAAAAACTTTATAAAAGCCTGAAACAAAAACCTATGATACAGGTACTGGTTGAAGCAACACAGTTTCAAATACACTTTCAACAGAGCTATGGAACTCAAACA
Organism: Cryptosula pallasiana; assembly: GCA_945261195.1. NCBI lineage: Eukaryota > Metazoa > Bryozoa > Gymnolaemata > Cheilostomatida > Cryptosulidae > Cryptosula > Cryptosula pallasiana. The sequence goes on along the minus strand of OX183138.1, from coordinate 22,789,847 downwards.
ATTTTGAATTTGAGGCTGCTATTTGTGATTCATTATTACTTTCTCACTATTGTTTACTAATAATTATTAATAGTGTGTACTGTACTACAGCTACTGCCACTGACACTACCACTGCCACTAGATGTTTGTTGAATGCTATCATCGTCGTCATAATAATTTTTCAAAGCAGCGCTTTTATCTAGATGAAGTATGTGACAAGCAAAAACATCAATACATGATGATTTACTGTGTCCTGCAATGTCTTTGTTATCAAAGTATTTGATGAAGAAATCTCCCATATTATTAACCATACATTCTTTCCACCCATCTTTCTGCTGACCAAAAAAGTCCGAACACAAGGTAATGTCAACACATGATGCTACAGCCACATACAGAGGTATAATGTTACCTGCATCATTAAAACTCTGCCGATAAAAAGTATTTGGCTTAAATTCTAATCTTTCTAGTACTGTAAGCTATGACAGCAGAATTTATCGTCGCACTAAACACTTTCTTAAAAAGTCAGATTGTCACTGCTTCGCTTCACAGACCACAAACACTGTCTGGCATTTCACGACAGCTGAGCTAGTTGTCTTCATAAAACTTTTCATGTGATTGTAACTGTTAATTAATCAATTAATCAAATCTCTGATATGTCGGACCCAAACTTATTTGGACTCGACCCGGGGCTGAGAACCGTTCCACCTCTACACAACGCGCTGGCAGATTGCCGGTTTTCGATGCAGTATTAAGCCAAGTTTTTTTTTAAGATCACAGTTATATAAGCAGTGCAATGGTTGGCTAAACCTGTCTGGATTGGTGTTGACATTTATTTTCTTTTTAAAGATCTTATGTCGCCGTTTTTGGGCTGAAATAAACCTGGTTTATCTATTTCCGGTGATTTTTACCCAAAAAAGTTTTTCCGGAGTTGTGCTCTCGTTAATTTCATCCAGGGCCGTAGCCACATTGAGGCAAGACGAGGCTCTTGCCTCGTCTGAAAGTTTAGGCAAAAATGGGAATTTCCAACTCAAAAAACGAATTTTCCCAAAAAATTCACCCTTTTAGCAGTACTTGGTATTTCCACAGGAAGTACCGCTATTGCACGCACGTAGCACTAGTTCTAATACTGTTACTGTAATCACGTTGCTTATCATAAAAACCCAATCCAACATTAGAGTCTCAAACTACAACATACCATTTCCTGTGTGCTTATTACTAATGCAATAATATTTTTGCCAAATATTTTTTCAAGGTATTTTTCAATTTTTCTGGATGACTACTGTTGTCTGCTGCATTTTATTTTTAGCTATGGTTCGCAATTCCCACTGCAGAGAGTTCAGGGTACAGTGCAAAGGTGTTGTTTTTTTTTAAATGAGAACTAGTAACAAATAATTAGTAATAATCAATTGATTGATGTTAATAAATAATTATTACTATATAATATATATATGGACTCAAGAAAATAAAAAGCTAGGTATTCATCTAATTCCTTTAATATAACTTTCTCTCTAGTTTTTATATTTTTTATTTAGTTTTATTTGTCGATATTAACTACAGATAGTTATTTAGTTCAATATTTTCTTTTAGTTTTTTGAATCATTAATTTGTATACCTACTTATTATTTATTTATTATTACCATTGAATATTATTTTATTAATAACAGTTAACAATAATAATTATTATTATTGTTCTAATAATAATAATAATTATTAATGTTAGTGCTATTACTATTGTTATTAGTATTATAATGATGATAATAAATAACACTAACACCAACTACTATCGTTATTAGTTATATATCTATATATATATGACTTACTTATCATATAAAATAATATATTATTTAATGTGTAAAAATAATATAACATTAACATAACATTACAAAAAATTAATCATACTATTTATTGAATTGTTATTATAATGACTCTGAGATAAAGTTGTTAACCTATTTAATTCACTGAGCAGCTCCATTATATAAATCTATTACTATAATTAATAATAATGTAAATAATAATTTTTTGTTGCTGCTATTATTATTATTTTTCACATCTAACAGTATTTTGATATTACATTATAATACTTATGAAAAAAATGATGATTATCATCATTATAATAAATAATAATTAGTTTACAGCAGCACACAACTTGATAAGCTACTCTATTCATTCTTTTATACTTGAGTAGTGGTGGTAGGAGAAATGTTGCACTATTTACATATACCTACATCTTACAATCATGTTAATTACTACTACCCTTCTTTGCTTGAGTTATTTGACGTTTTCATTATTTATTATTTTCCTGCCATTTTGTTATTTTCATTAATAATAGCAATAAATTTGTTACCACTGGTAACTAAACGATTATTATAGTTCTTTCTATTACTGCAACTACCACTACCATCAACGCAAAATTTAGGGAGAAACTTTATTTTTATGGGACACTTAGCAAATGCCAAGTAGTAAACTTACATACACCCTGGCACTCGCTATGGGGTACTGACACATGTGATAAATAGCTATTAGCAAGGAAGAAAGAGAAATTATACTAGCAGACATTGCTCACAAATATACTTACTAACAAGAACTTATTGCTACTGGTATTTCCAATCAAGACGCATTCAACTTTGTCTAACATGACCATCATTGCAAGTTCTTTTTATTGGCGTGAAAGATGGAACCAATTAATTGCAACGGGTTCATGACTGCAGAATAGAGCAATTGATCTAGAATTACCTATGTAATATGACGTTCCCGAGCTTTTTCTTCTCTCAGTTTAACTTCATTTATTGGTATGTAGTAAAACAACAACGCTAGAAAGTTGTCTCATCTGTGTGGGCATACAAATATCTCATATGTACATACATGCCATGTATTCACATGAACTTGGCTCATAGATGGTTCAAATCAATCAAAATTTGTTCATAATATAACCTCTTGCAGATGCTTTGATTTTTTGTCTTTTTATTGTAAAACCTGTAAAATTGCTTTGGCGGCCCCGGACCCCGCCAGGGGCCTTGGCGGCCCCCTGGACCCCCGGCCCTGTGTGGGTGATTGCCTCCTCTGATAATAAATCCTGGCTACGGCCCTGATTTCATCTATAGTATAATCGCATTAGATGCTGACTTGTACTCAATTTTTTTCTCGATACGCAACAATTTATATAAGGCCATAAAGTCGAGTAGCAAAAACTTGGCTGGTTTGGATAGAAGGAGGGCATCCCAGTAATTGTCATTGTGCGCTTGACTCGCAGCAAATACTCAAATCATACCCACAGTCAGAAAGCAATGCTCTGAGCAGTAGTGGAAGGTGACATGGAGAGAAACAATGGCCATCTCAATAACTCGCCATTCCTGAAAATAATAATATGTATTACACAATTCGTTTGAATTGAAAAAAAATGGTAAAATCTGAACCATCAACTTGTTAGTAATATCAAGTTTTGTATCAATGTTAAATTAGGCACTTCTGAAAGCATATACGTAACCAACTACAATTGAAATACTGTTGGTAAAATCAAACAAATTTACCAGATACTACTCGTTACACGCATGCTGTTCACCGCACCAACTATAACCCTCGCAATCTTGCTTTGCAGCTTGTATTTGTTAGATTCCTTGCTTGAATATGCTGCTGATGTTTCTGCATTTAAATAATAGTCCACTTCCTTCATCTTGCATGTCTTTTGGTAATGTTAAATTTGGACCTTTTAACTGTCACAAGGTCAATTCACAAGGTCACAAGGTCAATTCACAAGGTCAATTCATGTGTAAGTAATCTCTGCAATATATAGTTACGTAGAGCTTCATTATATTTGTTTGTTTATCCTTTCACTGACTTATCATTGCCATTGCCATCTACTAATGATAGACATCTATTATTATTAATCACCCCAATAATATATTTATAACGACCACGCATAACATTAATATGTCATTCTGAATTATTCCGGTTTTTCATCAACTAAGTTTTTCTCTTGCTTTATTGAGAAACGAAATGTGGTAAAAAATGACACTAACTGATAGAAAAAAGTTGATAACTAGTAATTATTTTCCCATTTCATTCATTGTAGTGGATGTTTATCTGGTGATATTCCAGTTGAGCATTAGCTCAAAACAATTTACTCCATTGCGTGCGCTAGTGGGGACACTCCATCCATTGAAAAATGCAAAAAAAAATAAGGACTATCATTTTTGTGCTACATTTATTGGACAAAAATGGTGTTGGTAGATTAGATTGATGATATCAATGCAACATCCCGCAGTCAGTCATTGGATAGTGTTGCTCTATACAGTAATTGACCAACATGGCAGCGTCAAACATACAAGTACAAACTCCTGTTGCTACCATAGTTTTAGTAGGTTCATGTTAGAGACAACCATCAAATTTGCTATCTGCAAGTTATTATTAACAATCAATGCAGGTTTTCATTCAGTACTTCATAAATTTTAACAATGCTGTGATTTTCTTTAGATTGTCTGCTGTATGGTAACAAGAAGCGGTGATGTTTCTGTAATGTAACGACTGAAGGTCAAGGATGACCACAGCGGTGGAGGTGAATCCTCTAGCCCTCCATGATGTTTGTAAGTCTGTCATCTTATATATCTGTGTGTGGTCAACTTGTGCTTCTTTTCATGTAAAAAAAACTCTATTCTTTGTTGAAAGGTGATGAGTAAGCAACCGTTGAAGTTTGATGGTTTCTAGCAAACAGCTGTAGACCAATGCTGCCATTGCATATCTGCCCTTTTGACCTAGACGAAATTGTAGCATGAGGCATAGTTCGTTATTACAACTATGGAAGAAATTTCGGAAAATTTTTGTCGACTTTTTCTGTTATAGTTTTGATGAAATGCTTTTACTAGCAATACCTGTTAATAATTTCATCTAGTATAATCGCATTAGATGCTGACTTGTACTCAACTTCTTGCGTTATATATTTATGTGATTTTCATTTAAAGGTTGGAGACCAGCACTACATTTTAAGTCTATGAGTGTATCCCTTGTCTGGTATAGACAATCTTTGGTTCTCTTCATGTTTTGTTGTGGGGTTGTAGTAGTCAATCAATCAATTGATGTACCTCACCTTATAAACAAAACCACATGCAATGTGATATCGGTGTGTTTGGTTCTTTGGTGATATCCTAATCTGTTACATTGTTATGGAGAGATGTTTGTCACTTAGATATTCTACACAACATACATAGCACTGTATTTGATCAGCTGTCACTAGCTCACAATCTCATATATTACTTTTATTTATAGCCGATATCAAGTTTAGCCCAAGTTCTCATCTCGGCTCCTCATTTATTGAGGGTCTGAGGAGGAAGTACCCTAAGGCGTGTAACAGAAGTTTGACTAATCTTTCAACTGTTGGCCTCAGCCTTCCCGACCACAAGCCTAATGAGTAGTGAGTAGATATATTTGTCTGGGAGCTAAAGTAGCGCATAAAAGTCAATAATTACATTGCTGTGTAGATAATAATAAAGCTTTGAATGTATGGTAAGTGTTAGTTAGAGAGTGTGCTAGGTGGACACTCTTATATTGGTATAGCCAGTCCATAGCCGGCCCATAGCCAGCCCATAGCCAGCCCATAGCCAGCCCATAGCCGGCCCATAGCCAGCCCATAGCCAGCCCATAGCCGGCCCATAGCCGGCCCATAGCCGGCCCATAGCCAGCCCATAGCCAGCCCATAGCCAGCCCATAGCCAGCCCATAGCCGGCCCATAGCCAGCCCATAGCCGGCCCATAGCCGGCCCATAGCCGGCCCATAGCCGGCCCATAGCCGGCCCATAGCCAGCCCATAGCCGGCCCATAGCCAGCCCATAGCCGGCCCATAGCCGGCCCATAGCCGGCCCATAGCCGGCCCATAGCCGGCCCATAGCCAGCCCATAGCCAGCCCATAGCCAGCCCATAGCCAGCCCATAGCCAGCCCATAGCCGGCCCATAGCCAGCCCATAGCCAGCCCATAGCCGGCCCATAGCCAGCCCATAGCCAGCCCATAGCCAGCTCATAGCCAGCCCATAGCCAGCCCATAGCCAGCCCATAGCCGGCCCATAGCCAGCCCATAGCCAGCCCATAGCCAGCCCATAGCCAGCCCATAGCCAGCCCATAGCCAGCCCATAGCCAGCCCATAGCCAGCCCATAGCCGGCCCATAGCCAGCCCATAGCCGGCCCATAGCCGGCCCATAGCCGGCCCATAGCCGGCCCATAGCCAGCCCATAGCCAGCCCATAGCCGGCCCATAGCCAGTCCATAGCCGGCCCATAACCGGCCCATAGCCAGCCCATAGCCAGCCCATAGCCAGCCCATAGCCGGCCCATAGCCGGCCCATAGCCGGCCCATAGCCAGCCCATAGCCAGCCCATAGCCAGCCCATAGCCGGCCCATAGCCGGCCCATAGCCGGCCCATAGCCGGCCCATAGCCGGCCCATAGCCGGCCCATAGCCGGCCCATAGCCGGCCCATAGCCGGCCCATAGCCGGCCCATAGCCAGCCCATAGCCGGCCCATAGCCGGCCCATAGCCGGCCCATAGCCGGCCCATAGCCAGCCCATAGCCAGTCGATTGTGTGCTCATATAGCAAGCCTCAAATACCTTAGTTGTTACGTGTCGTCTCTGATTTACATGTATCACCACTTTGTCTCTTTGTATACAGTGGGCCACCAGCTAAAAGCCTTGCCAAGGGAGACAACCTCCCTCCTTTCTCTAAAGGGCTATCTTCATCACAACCAGATCTGCTCAAAGCTGCAGGTCTCAGTTTCTGCTCCCATACTCTGGGTGTAGACAGTGGCAACCCTATGAGTGCACGCACCAGTTCTACCAGTGGACTAAATCTCTTGGGCAACAGTGTCAGCACGCCTCCCGTTAACAAAGCTCATCTCACACCCTCTGTTGTGCAGCAACGTTTGAGGGAGAGTCGAGCCAAGATGGATGAATTAGCCAACAAGATCACAGAGATATCTCGCTCTAACAACAATTTGCAGGACATTGGCAAGAGCCCAGCAGCGCTGTCAGTAGCTCCAAGTCTTCCGATAAACAGTGATGATGATGTCGATGACTCGGCACCAATTGTCCCCCTTCATCATAAGACAGCAGTAGAAGTCAAGGGTCAGCGGTACCATACAGCAGTAGAAGTGAAGGGTCAGCGGTACCATACAGGTATTCACTTATTGCCACAGTTTCCATCCATTTAAATTCGTGAATTCGCAAAATTTGCTGCATCATGCTGGGCCAGCTTCGATTTCTCTACTATTTATTACCAATCAGAGACTTGAGGAAAATTATTTTACAATTGATATATTCGATGGATGAGATTGACTCAAAGTGCCCACTTGTTGCTTAATAGTAAACACTCAGCTTCTGATCAACTAGTATTCTTGATTTGTCCAAAGGGTCAGCGGGTCGTCCATCTGCCAACGAGACTAAATTAAAACTTGAAGAACTCAGGCTAGTGCTGACTAAGAAATGTGAGAACTTACAGAAAAGAAGAGACGATATATTTAGTAGAATAAGTTCCCGTTTACGAGACACACAAGCTATATGCCCAGGTTCCTTGTCGAGTCCAATGTCACCGAATGGCCTGGGTACCCAGCCACAACAATCTGCTGCAGTCCCAGCTAATCCAACTACACCAAGAAAATCAGGCAAGTAAAACTTTTTTTTATAAAATATCAACTAAAAGCACGGAGTTTAACATGGAAAAATATGTGCAGGGTTTTGAAAGAGGAATTTATAATTTTCAGCAACCGGCCGTCATTTGGGGTCGAGGAAGAAGCAATACAATTAGCTCATGACTGTGGAAATATTTAATGAACTCAACAACTGTTAGAGATTTAGTAATGAACTTGTTGATAAAAAATGATAGGTGAATGTACCCATACATTAACTGTCTGTTGACATGGGATATACACTACCTACGCTCTATACATCTGGCGTGTAACATAAATATATTATATGTATATCTGGTTCCACATCACCTGGAAGATCGCCATAATATCCTCGTGTCCTACTTGAAGTCGATTCTAAAATAAATTCTTTATAGATTGACGTGGGATATATAATCACCATGTTCCCATGCTGCGAATTCGTTCGGATCGGGCGTCCATTCGAGTTGGTTAGCATTCATTCGGGTTGGCATTCCAATCCGTTCCTATGATAATTCGAATTGAACTAATTTGCGGGAGTTGTCCTTCCTTTACAGTGAGTAGCGAGCGCAATAATTACTTGATTGCAGTGAGTTAGGAAACAACCGCGCTCGTATTACTAAGTAGTAATATGAGTCAAATTTGTGGAATGTTCACAGCATAAACTAGTAAGTACATGAATAATAACAAAATCAACACTTTGTAATAATTAAAGATGATAATTAATAAATATAATGATAGCTATAAGAAATGATAAATAATTAATAATAATAATAATAAATAAATTATTTCCAAATAATAAAAAAATAATTTTTTTTGGCAAGTATAAAAATAATAATAATTTAGTTTGCACATTTATGAAACAGAGCTATGATTCAGTTTCCCGAGCAAATAGTAAATAATTTATAACTCACCTGTTGTTAAACTTGCAGAGGATTATTATTATATGTATGTAAAAACTTCAGTTGGAAAATACGCAAAAACTGATTTACTGCCAAATCGCCAGTTTAATGCCTTTTTCTCAAAAGAGCAACACGAACGAATTCGAATTCATCAACACGAACGATTCCCATGATCGTAATCAATGCTCAACCCGAACGAATTCGGCTTGAGGAACCGCAGTGAGCCAACACGAACGAATCCGAACCAACTCGTACGAGTCAGAATTCCCATGACCCGAATGGACGATTTATGAGTTCAACCCAAACGAATTCGCAGCATGGGAACATAGTGAATGTACGGCGTCATGCTTTATACTCGAGTGCCAACTTTTAATGTTAAAAGTTTATAAAGTGGCTCTCAAATGGAGATGTGAAGCATTCCCCTCAAATACTTGTATCAAGCATTACTCTTAATAGACAGTATATTTATTATATAATATATCTAATCAACTTGTATATTATATAATACATCTAATCAACTTGTATATTATATAATATATCTAATCAACTTGTATATTATATAATATATCTAATCAACTTGTATATTATATAATACATCTAATCAACTTGTATATTATATAATATATCTAATCAACTTGTATATTATATAATACATCTAATCAACTTGTATATTATATAATATATCTAATCAACTTGTATATTATATAATAGATCTAATCAACTTGTATATTATATAATATATCTAATCAACTTGTATATTATATAATGTATCTAATCAACTTGTATATTATATAATATATCTAATCAACTTGTATATTATATAATACATCTAATCAACTTGTATATTATATAATATATATAATCAACTTGTATATTATATAATACATCTAATCAACTTGTATATTGTATAATAGATCTAATCAACTTGTATATTATATAATGTATCTAATCAACTTGTATATTATATAATATATCTAATCAACTTGTATATTATATAATACATCTAATCAACTTGTATATTGTATAATATATCTAATCAACTTGTATATTATATAATATATCTAATCAACTTGTATATTATATAATACATCTAATCAACTTGTATATTGTATAATATATCTAATCAACTTGTATATTATATAATATATCTAATCAACTTGTATATTATATAATATATCTCATCAACTTGTATATTATATAATATATCTAATCAACTTGTATATTATATAATATATCTAATCAACTTGTATATTATATAATATATCTAATCAACTTGTATATTATATAATACATCTAATCAACTTGTATATTATATAATATATCTAATCAACTTGTATATTATATAATACATCTAATCAACTTGTATATTGTATAATATATCTAATCAACTTGTATATTATATAATATATCTAATCAACTTGTATATTATATAATATATCTAATCAACTTGTATATTATATAATACATCTAATCAACTTGTATATTATATAATATATCTAATCAATTTGTATATTATATAATATATCTAATCAACTTGTATATTATATAATATATCTAATCAACTTGTATATTATATAATGTATCTAATCAACTTGTATATTATATAATATATCTAATCAACTTGTATATTATATAATATATCTAATCAACTTGTATATTATATAATACATCTAATCAACTTGTATATTGTATAATATATCTAATCAACTTGTATATTATATAATATATCTAATCAACTTGTATATTATATAATATATCTAATCAACTTGTATATTATATAATACATCTAATCAACTTGTATATTGTATAATATATCTAATCAACTTGTATATTATATAATATATCTAATCAACTTGTATATTATATAATATATCTCATCAACTTGTATATTATATAATACATCTAATCAACTTGTATATTGTATAATATATCTAATCAACTTGTATATTATATAATATATCTAATCAACTTGTATATTATATAATTTATCTAATCAACTTGTACATTATATAATATATCTAATCAACTTGTATATTATATAATATATCTAATCAACTTGTATATTATATAATTTATCTAATCAACTTGTACATTATATAATATATCTAATCAACTTGTATATTATATAATATATCTAATCAACTTGTATATTATATAATATATCTAATCAACTTGTATATTATATAATATATCTAATCAACTTGTATATTATACAATATATCTAATCAATTTGTATATTACATAATATATCTAATCAACTTGTATATTATATAAACAAGGCACTGCTGAGAATTAATCACATAACCGTGGCATTACCATCGCATTAACTACACTATGTCCCCATTATAAGATATCACATGATGGTACCATTTAGGTTGTCACTAATAGCTTTACATCAAGTTCACACTAGTTGCGCGTTATATAGATATAGATGAACAGTTTAAGGTCAATACTGAAGAGTACAACCAGGATATACACCATCTGCAGGCAATGATTTGACTACATGCATGTATATATATATACAGTCTACGTTAGAACGCCAGGTCATTAAATATTTTTATGCGAAATAGGCTCATATCCTTGTAGAATGAACAAAAAATAGTTGCCTCTTTCTGTTGAATGACATGACAAAAAATATTATTTGATATCAAATAAAAAAAAAAACCTATAATTTAGTCATAAGTTAGATTTCCTAATGTTGATAGCATCATCCGGCTTACAAGAAACTCTTTTGGCTAGAGATAATAAAATAAATTGTTCATTTGGGGGCCGTGTCATGCAGAGACGCACACTCAAATACTGTCTTGTGCTTTTTGTCGCACTGTTCATTACAATATAGCTGTATTCATTACAATATAACTGTATTCATTACAATATAACTGTATTCATTACAATATAACTGTATTCATTACAATATAACCGTATTCATTACAATATAACCGTATTCATTACAATATAACTGTATTCATTACAATATAACTGTATTCATTACAATATAACTGTATTCATTACAGTATAACTGTATTCATTACAATATAGCTGTATTCATTACAATATAACTGTATCCATTACAGTATAACTGTATTCATTACAATATAGCTGTATTCATTACAATATAACTGTATTCATTACAATATAACTGTATTCATTACAATATAACTGTATTCATTACAGTATAACTGTATTCATTACAATATAACTGTATTCATTACAATATAACTGTATTCATTACAATATAACTGTATTCATTGCAATATAACTGTATTCATTACAGTATAACTGTATTCACTGACCATTTTATTAGAAGAAGAAAACATTCCTCTGCGTGACCTATAATTCGCAGTCGATTTCATTCACACAATTGTTTTTTTCTCAATCAATGTTTATAAAGTTGTAGTGTTGGTTTAGGTTGTAATGTTTTGCACAAGAGGATTTTTTTCATGCTTATTGATCGGACTTGGCATTTATTGAGATGCTCGAAGTTGGCAGATATTTGTACAAACATGTACCATCCAGTCAGCGTAGAACCCCCATCTCTGCGCACTCCTTCAGTTCACATTTTATTTCAGGAACGGATTCAGATGGAGATTCAGGAATAGACCTTTCTCTGAAACATAGCAGACTTCCGTTTAGGAACTCTCTTGCCCCAAAGTTAAAGAAATACTCCACTAATTCACCTCGGACATCGGCATTTGACGCTGCCACTAGCAAGGCGGCAGCGTCAGCACCGCAGTCTCTCACCGTGCATCTGACACAATCAAAACCATTAGACTACGCTCTTGAACAATCAAAATCTGCAACAGTTGACAACCAGCATCAGGTGTCTCTAGTTGGTGAATTTGACTCTAATCTGATTGCAACAGCTACAAGCAGGTGGGCATAGCCTTCATCCACTTTCAGTTGTAGGGCTTAGAATGGTACAGTGTGCTATGCTCTATACATCTCACCAGTGTGTACGTTGTCAAAGGCATTTCTCTTTTCTACCTAATGTTTGGTCTGTGTTACCCCCTTATATGTCAAATAATTGATTAGATTTGGTTTGGTTTATGAATCAGTCCAAATACAACAACAGTTGTTGGAAAAAAAATTTGAATGCCAGAGAGCTGGTGTAGGGTGAAATGTAATTGGAAAATAGTAAATAGCATGAATTGCACTATTTAATAATACCGTGTGTCGGCGAGATTTTAAACTTTATCTGGTTCATTTGAAAATGCAATCGCAAACCATTAATGTTCCAACCAACATATGGGTTTTTGGTTGGAATTCGTGTGGAACATCGAAAACATGTTAGGGCTAATTGCTTGCGTTATTTCTTTGTCATAAATGTTTATACTTGTTGGCACATTCCAGCCAAAGTAATATTACATATAATGAAATATCAGCCATTTCTTTTCTTTTTGAGCTGATTTAATGTTGGTATTATGTAAGGCTGTGACATGGATCATGGTTAATACTGGTATTACAGCTTTATACCTGCAAATTAATTACTGTTCAAGCGCTCACACAGCCATTTGATGAACCAAAAAACGTTCCTGTTTGAATTGCAAATGTCTTCAACCACAAACTGTTTATAACACTTCAGCTAAAACGGCAGTTGCTGTTCATTACTGGTGTACCTAGCATTGCCGATTGATTCTAACTAGTTACCGCTGTCTTCATATCCATTAATAATTATTAGTTGTTGTTATCAATGTTCTTTTTTTTATCTTTTACTGATTATTTATATTTAGTACTTCTGTGTATGATTATTATTTTGTTTTAATAATGCTAATCAATATATAATTGGTTTTAAATAATTCACGCCCCAAACCCCAACCCCCAAACCCCTTTTTGGGGTTTGGGGTAATTATATTTTTTATTGCAAAAAGGATAGGATTATGATTTTTACATTTTTTCACCGTTCGTTTGTAAGCAACATTAATCACTCTAGATTACCTCATTGTTATGGTGTTGTAATTTTATAGTAAGCACTGCCCAATTTTCTATAAATTTTTCCCAAATCAAAATTAAAACTGCCAAAATCACACCAGGTCATTTACCATAAGTTTGGAATTTGGAGGGAAGATATGCGTAGAGTTGAACGCGTTCATTGGTTGTTAGACAGACATGAGAAGAAGCTTAGCTATATCTATATCTCCGTCTATACATCTCCATCGGCATACAATATAATTTGTCATGTGATATTGTGGATTTCAATATATTGCATAGTTCATTATGTTACTGTATATCTATCCATATATTATCTACTATACTAAGTTGTCTATGTATCTGTAATGTTCTGTTATTGTAGCAAACAAACACCCTCTGCAGATAATAACACCAAAGTACCTTCACCTGCCAAGTCTGTGAGGTGAGAATCCTACAATTCTTCTTCTGTCCATATGGGTTTAATTTTGTAGTTGAACACCGTTTATATTTTATTATTTTTATCTAGTTAGTAGTTTTATACTATTATATATCTTATTATTTATATCTAGTTAGTAGTTGTATACTGTTATATATCTTATTTATATCTAGTTAGTAATTGTATACTGTTATATATCTTATTATTTATAGCTAGTTAGTAGTTGTATACTGTTATATATCTTATTATTTATATCTAGTTAGTAGTTGTATGCTGTTATATATCTTATTATTTATATCTAGTTAGTAGTTGTATACTGTTATATATCTTATTATTTATATCTAGTTAGTAATTGTATACTGTTATATATCTTATTATTTATATCTAGTTAGTAGTTGTATACTGTTATATATCTTATTATTTATATCTAGTTAGTAGTTGTATACTGTTATATATCTTATTATTTATATCTAGTTAGTAGTTGTATACTGTTATATATCTTATTATTTATATCTAGTTAGTAGTTGTATACTGTTATATATCTTATTATTTATATCTAGTTAGTAATTGTATACTATTATATATCTTATTATTTATATCTAGTTAGTAGTTGTATACTGTTATATATCTTATTATTTATAACTAGTTAGTAATTGTATACTGTTATATATCTTATTATTTATATCTAGTTAGTAGTTGTATACTGTTATATATCTTATTATTTATATCTAGTTAGTAGTTGTATACTGTTATATATCTTATTATTTATATCTAGTTAGTAATTGTATACTGTTATATACCTTATTATTTATATCTAGCTAGTAGTTGTATACTATTATATATCTTATTATTTATATCTAGTTAATAGTTGTATACTGTTATATATCTTATTTATATCTAGTTAGTAGTTGTATACTGTTATATATCTTATTTATATCTAGTTAGTAATTGTATACTGTTATATACCTTATTATTTATATCTAGTTAGTAGTTGTATACTATTATATATCTTATTATTTATATCTAGTTAATAGTTGTATACTATTATATATCTTATTATTTATATCTAGTTAATAGTTGTATACTGTTATATATCTTATTTTTATCTAGTTAGTAATTGTATACTGTTATATATCTTATTTATATCTAGTTAGTAATTGTATACTGTTATATATCTTATTTATATCTAGTTAGTAATTGTATACTGTTATATATCTTATTTATATCTAGTTAGTAATTGTATACTGTTATATATCTTATTTATATCTAGTTAGTAGTTGTATACTATTATATATCTTATTATTTATATCTAGTTAGTAGTTGTATACTGTTATATATCTTATTTATATCTAGTTAGTAATTGTATACTGTTATATATCTTATTTATATCTAGTTAGTAATTGTATACTGTTATATATCTTATTTATATCTAGTTAGTAATTGTATACTGTTATATATCTTATTGTCAGGGGGTAGATAGGGTAAAATCGATAAATATGATAAAATAGGGAGTTAATAAAACTAACTAATAATAATCTTAGTAAACAGTAATAAGGTAAACTGCTAAATAACGGGACCGTAAGCAAGAGGACTGTATTTCCACTTTACTACAGGCACTCAGTAACCGTTTGTAACAGTCCGAGACTGAGACTAATGAGTTACGAGTATGTGGCCTGTCCCTACCCTCCTGACAATTATAAATATACAAACAAAACAATTCCTAAGCAAGCGAACAGCTGTAATATTACTAATAGTGCTATACGACAATCAGCTGGAGATGGTTGTCAAAACAATCTGTCTGACTGAATAATCAATATGAATGAGATTAATACGTAAACAAAAACAATTATCAAACTGATAACTAAGTGAAATATTGTTTTTATAATTTATATCAATAAGATTATTGAGAATGGAACCACTATGATTATTAATAATTGACCCCAAGCAAACCCACGTTAAAAAAAAGTGAGCTTACCCCAAATAGCCAGCCAAACCAAAAATTCAGCTATTTGCCACCAGGACCCCACCAAACCGTAATGGAATTGGTGTCAGTTACTGCGGTTTTATAAAATAAATCTTTGAATGTAAAGTCTGAATCTAAATAAATGGTATATCAAATTACTGCGCTATGTCTACTCAATAAAAACAATCCAAATACTTATCTTCAAGAAAAACTCTGATGTATACCGAATGTCGTCAAAACAACCAAATCAAACTGCCAACTTCCTAATTACAAAAAAATCTCTATACCTATCAACCAGTTTCATTCATCAAGTACTTCTCTTCACAATTAATGCTGGCTGTCAGCAATGTTTCAGCTAATGCGCTAACACCGTTCTACCTAGCTAATGCCAAATGTCAAAATAAATCCCTTATTTGCCCTGTAACTGTATAATCAAGGTTAGATGCTAAGTTATTTTTGTATAGCAAAAACGATGCTTTCCTTAAACAATTACGGTATTACCTAAACACTGATATCTTCTGAATACTGTCAAAACAATAAAAACCAACTTCCAATTACTAACTATCTATATCTATCAACCAGTTTCATATATCAAGCACTCCTTTTCACAATTATTGCTGGCTGTCAGCAATGTTTCAGCTAATGCGCTAACACCGTTCTATCTCACTAATGCTCAATGTCAAAATAAATCACTTATCCCAAAAAGGCTAGCGTATCCTGTGGTATCTCCTCCAATCAATGTTTCCTTCCAATACTTGTGGTCCAGTAGTGAATACTCCTCTTTAGTAACAAATAGGCTAGCGTGTCCTGTGGTATCTCCTCCAATCAATGTTTCTTTCCAATACTTGTAGTCCAGTAGTGAATACTCCTCTTTAATAATGCGTTTGCTCCTGATCACTTGTGTAGTCCTGCTTGAAGGCGTCTGTTCCTCTCATCTAACTGCTAAATCTCGCTAACTAATCACAACATTACTGTCCAAAAATTAAACAACGACTGCCCAAAAGTTAAACGACGACTGTCCAAAAGTTAAACAACGACTGTCCGCTCAATGCTGCTCCACTGCTCCTTATATAGTTGCAGCTTCTTTCATCATGATCTCTAAAAATATCTTGGATTCCCAAATTTCCAAACCTTCAGTTTTTCCCGGCTGACAATTGCAACATGTTTTATCATCTCTCTTTGTTTTTGAAAATAACTGGGTTCCTTGCATAGTTGCAGCCTATTTTCATCACGAATCCAAAATTTATCTTGGGTTGCGACATGTTTCATCATGTCTTTCTTTCCTAAAATAACTTGTCAGATTCCTAATTCTGACAGCTTGTTTTCCCCTAGCTTCCCTTGTAACCATGGATGAAATACACCAGGATTGCCAGCTACGGCCGTTCAATATAACTTTGACCACGATTCAAGTGAGGCCGTTTATGGGAATCGCCATGACTAGGATTTTTACGCAGTATCCGGTACGTACTTGAGTTTTTTTAATGCAGTGTCGAGTTGTCTTTTCATTAAGAAAGACAACTACGCCAATCCAAGGGAAAAGTGACGTACTTCCGGTACGTTCGTAAAATTTGACTATTTAAAAAATTGCGGTGGCTGCTATAAAAAGATTTGACCATAACTTGCGGCCCCTTACTATAGCGTATGTCACGAAATCCCTTGTAAAAGTCGCAGTTACAGTCTATATCCGGTACGGACTTGGCCGTTCAAATTGCTTCACCTGATTGGGCGCAGCTGGCCATCCTGGTGTATTTCATCCATGCTTGTAACTTATATGTTTGTTTGTGAGTATATTGATATTGCAGCCACTTTTTATGCTTTAAACTATTCCTTCTCTTACATTATTTATATCTAGTTAGTAGTTGTATACTGTTATATATCTTATTTATATCTAGTTAGTAGTTGTATACTGTTATATATCTTATTTATATCTAGTTAGTAGTTGTATACTATTATATATCTTATTATTTATATCTAGTTAGTAATTGTATACTGTTATATATCTTATTTATATCTAGTTAGTAATTGTATACTGTTATATATCTTATTTATATCTAGTTAGTAGTTGTATACTGTTATATATCTTATTTATATCTAGTTAGTAGTTATATACTGTTATATATCTTATTTATATCTAGTTAGTAGTTGTATACTGTTATATATCTTATTTATATCTAGTTAGTAATTGTATACTGTTATATATCTTATTTATATCTAGTTAGTAGTTGTATACTGTTATATATCTTATTTATATCTAGTTAGTAATTGTATACTGTTATATATCTTATTTATATCTAGTTAGTAATTGTATACTGTTATATATCTTATTATTTATATCTAGTTAGTAGTTGTATACTGTTATATATCTTATTATTTATATCTAGTTAGTAGTTGTATACTGTTATATATCTTATTATTTATATCTAGTTAGTAGTTGTATACTGTTATATATCTTATTTATATCTAGTTAGTAGTTGTATACTGTTATATATCTTATTTATATCTAGTTAGTAATTGTATACTGTTATATATCTTATTTATATCTAGTTAGTAGTTGTATACTGTTATATATCTTATTTATATCTAGTTAGTAATTGTATACTGTTATATATCTTATTTATATCTAGTTAGTAGTTGTATACTGTTATATATCTTATTTATATCTAGTTAGTAGTTGTATACTGTTATATATCTTATTTATATCTAGTTAGTAATTGTATACTGTTATATATCTTATTTATATCTAGTTAGTAGTTGTATACTGTTATATATCTTATTTATATCTAGTTAGTAGTTGTATACTGTTATATATTGTATTTATATCTAGTTAGTAATTGTATACTGTTATATATCTTATTTATATCTAGTTAGTAGTTGTATACTGTTATATATCTTATTTATATCTAGTTAGTAATTGTATACTGTTATATATCTTATTTATATCTAGTTAATAGTTGTTCAGTTTCTCTGGGCATCCTATAAGCAACAGTATTCGTCAAATCCTCTGGTAATCCATTTTTTTGCAGTCAGTGTTTTGGATGTAATGATTTGAGAGGCAGGCCATTGCATAGTGCAGTGGTTGTGAGAGAGTTACTTGGGAGATGTTTTTCCTTCTTTAATTAATGTTAATGAGGCAGTTTTTTCAAACTATAGACTCCATCCATATGTTATGCTGTCATTGTGCTTACTTATTCACAGTGGTTTTTGATTAAATAAAGTTAAATTAGCTAACGATTGGTTGATTGATCAAAATAAGTAATTATTTATTGTTGGACTGTATATTATCTAGAGTTTTCTACAATTTTATTTTTCGTTGTTTTACTATTTGTTGTTTAGAGCAGAATTTTAAAATTGTTTTGCCAGTCCCGATGATTTGGTATTACTCAGCCAGAGTGCTCTGTAGTGAGGTATATAACTCAGCCAGAGTACTCTGTAGTGAGGTATATAACTCAGCCAGAGTGCTCTGGAGTGAGGTATATTACTCAGCCAGAGTACTCTGTAGTGAGTTATATACCTCACTACAGAGTACTCTGTAGTGAGGTATATAACTCTTTGTAGTTAATAGAATTAACTGATTTTCATACTTGATAAATAATGCTGCCCTTTCATCAATAGAAATATTTATTTAGCTGAAATGACAAATGTCTCGAGAGAGAGAGAGAGGGAGGGAGGGAGGGAGGGAGGGAGGGAGGGAGAGAGGGGGAGAGAGAGAGAGAGCACAACTCACAAAATCACGATTGTAGCCGAACACTTCATCATATCACAAAGATGCATCCAAGAGTTTGCTCCAATTGGATATGATCTACTCTAGTATATTTTAGACATGAATGTACTGTAGTACCTATGAGTACGCTAAGGGTTTGACCAGCCACTCATGTGTTGACCGGACACTCACAGAACCAATCACTATTTAAACAAGACACCGAGGCACTGCAGCCACCATTTTATGTCTAACTACTAGCTCTTTATGTACAGAGACTGTATGTTTGAGTGTCTAGCTACTAGCGCTTTATGTACAGAGACTATGTTTGAGTGTCTAACTACTAGCGCTTTATGTACAGAGACTATATGTTTGAGTGTCTAACTACTAGCTCTTTATGTACAGAGACTGTATGTTTGAGTGTCTAGCTACTAGCGCTTTATGTACAGAGACTGTATGTTTGAGTGTCTAGCTACTAGCGCTTTATGTACAGAGACTGTATGTTTGAGTGTCTAACTACTAGCGCTTTATGTACAGAGACTGTATGTTTGAGTGTCTAACTACTAGCGCTTTATGTACAGAGACTGTATGTTTGAGTGTCTAGCTACTAGCGCTTTATGTACAGAGACTGTATGTTTGAGTGTCTAACTACTAGCGCTTTATGTACAGAGACTGTATGTTTGAGTGTCTAACTACTAGCGCTTTATGTACAGAGACTGTATGTTTGAGTGTCTAACTACTAGCGCTTTATGTACAGAGACTGTATGTTTGAGTGTCTAACTACTAGCGCTTTATGTACAGAGACTGTATGTTTGAGTGTCTAGCTACTAGCGCTTTATGTGCAGAGACTGTATGTTTGAGTGTCTAACTACTAGCGCTTTATGTACAGAGACTGTATGTTTGAGTGTATAGCTACTAGCGCTTTATGTGCAGAGACTGTATGTTTGAGTGTCTAACTACTAGCGCTTTATGTACAGAGACTGTATGTTTGAGTGTCTAACTACTAGCGCTTTATGTACAGAGACTGTATGTTTGAGTGTCTAACTACTAGCGCTTTATGTACAGAGACTGTATGTTTGAGTGTATAACTACTAGCGCTTTATGTACAGAGACTATATGTTTGAGTGTCTAGCTACTAGCGCTTTATGTACAGAGACTGTATGTTTGAGTGTCTAGCTACTAGCGCTTTATGTACAGAGACTGTATGTTTGAGTGTATAACTACTAGCGCTTTATGTACAGAGACTATATGTTTGAGTGTCTAGCTACTAGCGCTTTATGTACAGAGACTATATGTTTGAGTGTCTAACTACTAGCTCTTTATGTACAGAGACTGTATGTTTGAGTGTCTAACTACTAGCGCTTTATGTACAGAGACTGTATGTTTGAGTGTCTAACTACTAGCGCTTTATGTACAGAGACTGTATGTTTGAGTGTCTAGCTACTAGCGCTTTATGTACAGAGACTGTATGTTTGAGTGTCTAACTACTAGCGCTTTATGTACAGAGACTGTATGTTTGAGTGTCTAACTACTAGCGCTTTATGTACAGAGACTGTATGTTTGAGTGTCTAGCTACTAGCGCTTTATGTGCAGAGACTGTATGTTTGAGTGTCTAACTACTAGCGCTTTATGTACAGAGACTGTATGTTTGAGTGTCTAGCTACTAGCGCTTTATGTACAGAGACTGTATGTTTGAGTGTATAGCTACTAGCGCTTTATGTGCAGAGACTGTATGTTTGAGTGTCTAACTACTAGCGCTTTATGTACAGAGACTGTATGTTTGAGTGTCTAGCTACTAGCGCTTTATGTGCAGAGACTGTATGTTTGAGTGTATAACTACTAGCGCTTTATGTACAGAGACTGTATGTTTGAGTGTCTAACTACTAGCGCTTTATGTACAGAGACTGTATGTTTGAGTGTATAAATGGTTGACTATTTCTTCCATCGACAGGTTTGCGCACACAAATGATGTAATCAAGAGCGAGACTCCAAGATTGCTCCAGTTACAGCATTTGGCGGAGCAATCAGCTGCCTTGGCAACGGTGCTACCGGATACAGATCTCGCTGAGTAAATATTCATTTCTTCATCTGTTCTGTGTCTCTTAGCTGCCGTCCAAGTTAGCTGCAGTCACAGTTAGTTGCAGTCACAGTTAACTGCAGTCACAGTTAGCTACAGTGACAGTTAGCAGCGGTCACTGTTAGCTACAGTCACAGTTAGCTACAGTCACTGTTAGCTACAGTCACAGTTAGCTGCAGTCACTGTTAGATACAGTCACAGTTAGCTACAGTCACAGTTAGCTACAGTCACAGTTAGCTACAGTCACAGTTAGCTACAGTCACAGTTAGCTACAGTCACAGTTAGCTACAGTCACAGTTAGCTACAGTCACAGTTAGCTACAGTCACAGTTAGCTACAGTCACAGTTAGCTACAGTCACAGTTAGCTGCAGTCACTGTTAGATACAGTCACAGTTAGCTGCAGTCACTGTTAGATACAGTCACAGTTAGCTACAGTCACAGTTAGCTACAGTCACAGTTAGCTACAGTCACAGTTGGCTACAGTCACTTATTATGTATATCCTTGTACTGGTTTTTGAGGGTCATGAGTAGATTCAACTACTTGATGGAATGATATGCAATGCACGCAAGATTAAACTTCACAAAATATTGTTATGAGCTAAACATTTTCATTTCAATAAAATTTAGTTTTTTTTGTCAAATTTTTTTGTTTTTTGCAGCTTTCAGTTTACATATGAAACAATAGTTCATTCATATAGGCATCATATGTGTTATGACATGCTTTGTAGGTTAGATTCAGATTCTGAGATAAGTACGAGTGATAGTGACTGCTCCTCCTCTGATTTAGCTGATATTGACCCAAGGCTAGTTCAGTTGGCTTTAGGGGTGGATCACTCCGGTGTCCCTAATGAAAAATATGCTGCAGCTAAACAGTGCAAGTCTTCTACGCAATCTATTGAACCAACTCCGTCCATTTCTATTGAATCTCAACCTGACAATCACTCGTCCGATCACAGTCCCTCCATGAAAAGTCTCTCATCAACTAATGATTTATCTAAAAATAATGTTAATTTTTCTTTTTCTACTGCAACTCCGTCCGCCAAAAAAATCAGCCCACCTAAGCCTGCCAGAGTTCAGACTAATATTATAACTGAGAATGGTGGGCACTCAGCAGCAGTGTCCAAAGATGTGCAAGATTGGGTGGACACATCTACAGCTCAGCCTTATTCCATTGTTGACGCTAGCTCATTCCATCATCCGTCCAAGTCAGCAACCAAAGGCAAGGCAAAAAAGAATTCTAATCAGGCCAACGATTCTAAGCCACCGATACCCAAGTCTAGCCCACCAAAGAAAACTCACGCTTTGGGTAAAAGTTTGTCAGGTAAGCATTGATTACCCTAACCTATTCGCTGCCAACTCTACACGCCACTACTCAACTCGCTGCCTTCCCTACCCACCGCCTACCCTACTTTCCGTCCTCCCTACCCGCTATTCACCTTACCCGCTGCCTATCCTACCCGCTGCCTACCCTACTCACTGCCTACCCTACCCGCTGCCTACTCTACCCGCTGCCTACCCTACCCGCTGCCTATTCTCCCCCGCTGCCTACCCTCCCCCGCTGCCTATCCTCCCCCTCTGCCTACCCTACCCGCTGCGTACCCTACCCGCTGCCTATTCTCCCCCGCTGCCTACCCTCCCCCGCTGCCTACCCTACCCGCTGCCTACCCTACCCGCTGCCTACCCTCCCCCGCTGCCTACCCTCCCCCTCTGCCTACCCTACCCGTTGCGTACCCTACCAGCTGCCTATCCTACCAGCTGCCTACCCTCCCCCCCTGCCTATCCTACCCGCTGCCTACCCTCCCCCTCTGCCTACCCTACCCGCTGCCTACCCTACCAGCTACCTACCCTATCAGCTACTTACCATACCCTCTCTCTACCTTTTCCTCTACCTACCCTATTTCTCTACCTAACCCTTTCCTTTTGCTATTCCCTCACCATTCTCTTCCAGTTGACTGTTCTACTTGTCCTACCTTCCGTAATCTGCCCTCTCCTCTCCCTATTTGCTCTCTACTCTCTCTCATTTCGCTTCCTCCTTGACTCTACTATCTCTCTTCTCACCTCCCTTGTTTTCTCTTTACTGTCTCCTCACCTCCCTTGCTTTCGCTTTACCTTCTCAACTCCCTTGCTTTCTCTTCACCTTCTCCTCACCTCCCTTGCTTTCTCTTTACTGTCTCCTCACCTCCCTTGCTTTCTCTTTACTTTCTCCTCACCTCGCTTTCTCTTCACCTTCTCCTCACCTCCCTTGCTTTCTCTTTACTGTCTCCTCACTTCCCTTGCTTTCTCTTTACTGTCTCCTCACCTCCCTTGCTTTCGCTTTACCTTCTCAACTCCCTTGCTTTCTCTTTACTTTCTCCTCACCTCGCTTTCTCTTCACCTTCTCCTCATCTCCCTTGCTTTCTCTTTACTTTCTCCTCACCTCGCTTTCTCTTCACTTTCTCCTCACCTCCCTTGCTTTCTCTTCACCTTCTCCTCACCTCCGTTGCTTTCTCTTTACCTTCTCCTTGCCTTCCTTGCTTTCTCTTTACCTTCCCCTCACCTCCTTGCTTTCTCTTTACCTTCTCCTCACCTCCCTTGCTTTCGCTTTACCTTTTCCTCACCTCCCTTGCTTTCTCTTTACCTTCTCCTTACCTTCCTTGCTTTCTCTTTACCTTCTCCTCACCTCGCTTTCTTTCCTTTTACCTTCTCACCTTCCTCTTTACCTTCTCACCTCCCTTGCTTTCTCTTTACCTTCTCACCTCCCTTGCTTTCTCTTTACCTTCTCACCTCCCTTGCTTTCTCTTTATCTTCTCACCTCCCTTGCTTTCTCTTTACCTTCTCCTTACCTTCCTTGCTTTCTCTTTACCTTCTCCTCACCTCCCTTGCTTTCGCTTTACCTTCTCCTCACCTCCCTTGCTTTCTCTTTACCTTCTCCTCACCTCGCTTTCTTTCCTTTTACCTTCTCACCTTCCTCTTTACCTTCTCACCTCCCTTGCTTTCTCTTTACCTTCTCACCTCCCTTGCTTTCTCTTTACCTTCTCACCTCCCTTGCTTTCTCTTTACCTTCTCCTCACCTCCCTTGCTTTATCTTTACCTTCTCCTTACCTTCCTTGATTTCTCTTCACCTTCTCAACTCGTTTGCTTTCTTTTTACCTTCTCCTCACCTCCCTTGCTTTCTCTTTACCTTCTCACCTCCCTTGCCTTCTCTTTACGTTCTCCTCACCTTCCTTGCTTTCTCTTTACTTTCTCTTTACGTTCTCCTCACCTCGCTTTCTTTTTACGTTCTCCTCACCTCGATTTCTCTTTACCTTGTCCTCACCTCCCTTGTTTTCTCGTTATCTTCCCCTTACATTACTCTTTTTATACCCACCATTTCTACGACCTCTCCCTACTTTGTTTTTTCTCATCCTATGTCCCTACCCTCACCTCTCACTGGCTGGCCTATTATGTGTCACCCTAACATAGAGCTACTGGTTTGTTTTGGTCCAGTTGACTAGAGCCTGGAGTTTTTAAAGTGTATAGTTTTTTGTGTCTGGTTAGATATGCATTGCTGCTGTGTGATGTCAAAGTTGTGACCCTAGTTATAGTAAGACTTCCTAACGTTGGGCCTTTAACTAAACACAAATATCCACTGGTGCTATATTTCACCGTGTAAAAGTTGAAATTCTTTATTTGTGCGTCCTTCAACTCAACTTTCAATGCTCCTTTTTCTCTCAATGGCTTGTTTTTAATTTGGTTGCTTTTGAAATCATTAATATTTGCGGACATCAAGACTGCCTGCTGATGCAGATCATGCCGAGTGTTGTGCACCTTTCACTTTAGGTCTACAGTGATTTGATTAAGTGTTGTTTTATTTCAGCTGAAAATCCGTACGAAGACGTAAATATTAGCCCAAGTTCTAACCGGGACCAGTCACTCAAGTCTAGGCGAGACCAAAGAGATGGTGAACCCTCCATCTCACACAATGAGAGGAACACTGTGGATGAGAGGGACTACAGAGATATGGAAAGTTCTACAGGTATGTGCGGTTGGCTAGTGGGACAGCCCTCATTTCTACTTGGGATCGGTGCTCGCTTCTAACTGAGTTCGTTAAAGATTAAAAATGATCATTTTTAGGATTAATATTGTTTAATTAGATTAATTTCTTTTAGGAAATAACATAATTTTATAGTTTTAGAAATATGGATGATCTGTTTTGGCTTTTTAATTTGTAGAGAGAAGACTGTCGTAACGTAAGCTCGCGCAAAAATGAAACTTTTGCTGAAAATAAATCGCAAACAATGCTATTAAAACTTTTTATAGGAGAACATCGTGCAGCTCACTCTATTCGCAATATTGCGCTCAAATATAATGACAGCACAAGTACATTTAGCTATCACCAAAAACTACAAGCTCATGTTTTCAACTTATCGGTGATCTTCCGAATGATATATATATTAAAGAGTGGAATGGGTTGTTCATAGACATGTTTAACCCAACAACAATTGGCCTGTTAACTAAAAACGTGACAGTGAAGATTAATCTGTTTAAAAACTGTCATCTGATAACAGCACTACTTGGAATACCAGCTATATGAACACCTTTGAACACTATCAGCTGCTTGAATAGCATTATCACTGTCTATAGCCGTAGTACTATAGTAGTGCTTGCCATAGTACTGCAGTAATGCCCTCCATAGTACTATAGTACTGGTTACCATAGTACTGCAGTAATGCCCTCCATAGTACTATAGTACTGCTTGCCATAGTACTGCAGTAATGCCCTCCATAGTGCTATAGTAGTGCTTGCCATAGTACTGCAGTAATGCCCTCCATAGTACTATAGTACTGCTTGCCATAGTACTGCAGTAATGCCCTCCATAGTGCTATAGTAGTGCTTGCCATAGTACTGCAGTAATGCCCTCCATAGTACTATAGCAGTGTCTGTCAAAGTGCTGCAGTAGTGCCTGCAGTAGTTTCTGTTCTAGTACTGTAGTAGTGACTGTCATAGTACTGTAGTAGTGCCTGCCACAGTACTACAGTAGTTCCTGCAGTAGTACCTGTAGTAGTACTACAGTAATGCCTGTCATAATACTGTAGTAGTGCCTGCAGTAGTGCCTGCAGTAGTGCCTGCAGTAGTGCCTGCAGTAGTGCCTGTAGTAGTGCCTGCAGTAGTGCCTGCAGTAGTGCCTGTAGTAGTGCCTGTAGTAGTGCCTAAAACCAAGTTTTCCTTGCACCCTCAGGGCTCTCAAGTACTTCAGTTTAGTTCTTTAACCTTTTTTGGGTTATTTCAGTTACCAGAAGGAGTTGTTATTTAGTTGACAAAACCTGTGATTTTTTACATTTCATGTTTGAGCTTTTTGCTGCTGTAATTCTTTTGTATTGGCTCAGAACAACATCATTAAATTGAGGAGTTGTTCGCGCAGATGTTGTTTGCTGAATAATATATGTAACTTAGGGAGAGGCTGTCAAGTTGTAGATATACTTATGCGTAGCATCAGAGTATTCGGACTGAATGAATGAG
This sequence comes from Cryptosula pallasiana, assembly GCA_945261195.1. Taxonomy (NCBI): domain Eukaryota; kingdom Metazoa; phylum Bryozoa; class Gymnolaemata; order Cheilostomatida; family Cryptosulidae; genus Cryptosula; species Cryptosula pallasiana. The sequence continues at coordinate 22,762,772 of OX183138.1, read as the reverse complement.
AGTGTAAACCGTAATAGTTGTTTATTAGCCTCTTAGCATTGTGCAGTGAGGGGAGTTTGCATAATACCCACATTTTCATCTTAAAGTGCTAAGATTTGTGGTCTTTAAAATCAGTCCATCCAGCTACCAATTTTGCTCGTGCCGAGCTTTGCATAAACGTGACTCCCAAACCCCGCCTCTTCCTGCACTGCAACTACCCAAGTATTATATCTGTCCTATACTCACCGAAGTATTATATCTGTCCTGTACCCACCGAAGTATTATATCTGTCCTGTACCCACCCAAGTATTATATCCCTCCTGTACCCACCCAAGTATTATATCCCTCCTGTACCCACCCAAGTATTATATCTGTCCTGTACCCACCCAAGTATTATATCCTTCCTGTACCCACCCACCCAAGTATTATATCCCTCCTGTACCCACCCAAGTATTATATCCCTCCTGCACCCACCCAAGTATTATATCCCTCCTGTACCCACCCAAGTATTATATCCCTCCTGCACCCACCCAAGTATTATATCCATCCTGTACCCACCCAAGTATTATATCTGTCCTGTACCCACCCAAGTATTATATCCCTCCTGCACCCACCCAAGTATTATATCCCTCCTGCACCCACCCAAGTATTATATCCCTCCTGCACCCACCCGAGTATTATATCCCTCCTGTACCCACCCAAGTATTATATCCTTCCTGTACCCACCCAAGTATTATATCCTTCCTGTACCCACCCAAGTATTATATCCCTCCTGCACCCACCCAAGTATTATATCCCTCCTGCACCCACCCAAGTATTATATCCCTCCTGCACCCACCCAAGTATTATATCCTTCCTGTACCCACCCAAGTATTATATCCTTCCTGTACCCACCCAAGTATTGTATCCCTCCTGTACCCACCCAAGTATTATATCCCTCCTGTACCCACCCAAGTATTATATCCTTCCTGTACCCACCCAAGTATTGTATCCCTCCTGTACCCACCCAAGTATTATATCCCTCCTGTACCCACCCAAGTATTATATCCCTCCTGCACCCACCCAAGTATTATATCCCTCCTGCACCCACCCAAGTATCATATCCCTCCTGTACCCACCCAAGTATTATATCCCTCCTGCACCCACCCAAGTATTATATCCATCCTATACCCACCCAAGTATTATATCCCTCCTGCACCCACCCAAGTATTATATCCCTCCTGCACCCACCCAAGTATCATATCCCTCCTGCACCCACCCAAGTATTATATCCCTCCTGTACCCACCCAAGTATTATATCCCTCCTGTACCCACCCAAGTATTATATCCTTCCTGTACCCACCCAAGTATTATATCCCTCCTGTACCCACCCAAGTATTATATCCATCCTGCACCCACCCAAGTATTATATCCCTCCTGTACCCACCCAAGTATTACATCCTTCCTGCACCCACCCAAGTATTATATCCTTCCTGCACTTACCTGGGTATTACTTCCTTCCTGCACTTACCTGAGTATTACTTCCTTCCTGTACCCACTCGAGTATTATATGTCAAAAGTTATCAAATGGTCTGAAGGCTTTCTTGCCATATAAAAAGTGTTTACCTTTTTAGTGTGCAGCTGTAATAGTGTGCAGCTGTAATAGTGTGCAGCTGTAATAGTGTGCAGCTGTAATAGGGTGCAGCTGTAATAGTGTGCAGCTGTAATAGTGTGCAGCTGTAATACCGTTCTGTTTTGTAGTGACTTTAGACAGTGAGTCACGTGTCAACTCTATTGTACCTTCCCAATTCTCTTCAACACCAGATGCTGTGAGAGGTCGCGCCGGCAGTTGTAATGACCTGTGGGGCAGCAATGCCTCCATCTAGTGAGTGTCCTTATTCATCCTGTATGTCTATATACTCTATCACTTCTCTCTATACCAGTGTCCATTTGCCTATTTCTCATCGTAGGATTTATCTTCTCATTCTTAATTTATAGTTGCTAATTTGAAGTTTGTCTCAACAATGCATAGATAGAGCAAGTGAGGTCTGTGAGATGTTTACAAAACCAACCAATAACTGAGTCGCTGGTAGCGTGACCTTGTGACCCCTGAACACAGCCCACCATAGCGTCTGTTTGTGCATTATATCAAATACAAAAACAGTTAGGGCTGCTCACATTGTATTATGTTCAATGTCTTGTCTTATCAATCACCCTTATCGGTTTGTAGCTCCAGCAATGAAAAGTTGGCTTCCAACAGCAGTCTATCAGGTTCAAGGTCATCTGTGTTTGAGAGGGTCGGCAGCTTTAAACAAGCTGCCAAAAAAAAGATAAAGTCTCTAAGACGCTCTCTCAGTCTGGACAGATTAGGGTTGGTTTTACATATATGTGCTGTCTGGTACTACTATGTCTCTGTTAGATATATGTGCTGTCTGGTACTACTATGTCTCTGTTAGATATATATGCTGTCTGGTACTACTATGTCTCTGTTAGATATATATGCTGTCTGGTACTACTATGTCTCTGTTAGATATATATGTGTGTGTGTTAGATATTTGTGTGTGGTAGGTATATGTGTGTGTGTTAGATATATGTATCTGTTAGATATATGTATCTGTTAGATATATGTGTCTGTTAGATATATGTGTCTGTTAGATATATGTATCTGTTAGATATATGTGTCTGTTAGATATATGTGTCTGTTAGATATATATGTGTGTTAGATATATATATCTGTTAGATATATATGTCTGTTAGATATATATGTCTGTTAGGTATATGTGTGTGTCAGATATATATGTGTCTATTAGATATATGTGTCTGTTGGACATATTGTGGTGGATTTTTGTGACCACTATCATTGCGCAAGGTCCCCCTGACAACTGCTGGGTGTCAGGCAAGCCTAAACTGAGCCTGGCACAGCCAGGACACGAACAAGTAAGCCGGTAGAAACTCTACCGGCCCTGTGGTATTTACTACCGGCCCTGCAGCGTTCACTGCCGGCCTTGCAAAGGTACTACCGGCCCTGCAGCACACCCTGCCGGCCCTGCAGCATGCACTACCGGCCCTGCAGTGCCACTACCAAACCTATACCGGGTCGGTGAGGAAAGAACTACTATAGCCTGAGAACCTAAATTGATTCCAAAGATGAAGGAGCCCAACTTTGCAACATAGCTGTTCTCAGACAAGACCAAAGCTAAGGACCACAAGCCATAAGGACCAGGAACTAGAGCTACTCATTGCACCACCATGAATCAGCAAGATTGACTGATAAGCTCCGCCCCCTACTTCTGGGCGCTTTGCATGTTTAACCCTATATTAACCAATGATTGTATCACATATTTATATCCCATGTTCCGATTAGTGTAATCACTTCCTGCCACTGCTGATTTGTTGCCCCCTTATTTGGGCATATGTTTTAATCCTGTTCTGCTTATAAAAGGCAAAACACTTCACTTGATTCTTTGTATTGTATTGGGATTCTGCTTGTGATTGAGCCAAGTAGCATGGTACATTTACCCTTATTGTACATTGTTGGTTATGCTGTATAATAAAGTATGGTTTACTCAACAAGACATTGAGTTGTACGTTTGAGCCGCGGGCTCTGAGAACAGTTGTGGAGTCGGTGTACCCCTCTGTTAGAAGTTGACCTCTGGAGTGAGGTGTTGTTGGTGGACGTTTGGTCGGCCCCCCAAAATCCACTACAATATGTGTCTGTTAGATATATGTGTCTGTTAGATATATATGTCTGTTAGATATATATGTCTGTTAGGTATATGTGTATGTTAGATATATGTGTGTTCGACAGTGGCGGATTCAGAAAAACACAAAGAGGGGAGCCAACCGGGGTTCGGGGCGGAGCCCCGAAAAAATTTTTGATGGCTCCCCCTTTGTGTTCTTTGGCACCCCCTCCAAAACCATAATAAATGATGTGGTGTGTTTTCAATATGGTTGCTAGAATAGTATGTACTATTCTTTTTTCAACATCATCAACCATTGGTAATTGTGAAACATACACCCTCAAACACACATCCACATATGTATGTTTCATTCAAAGTGGGTGAGCATGTATGTTGCATAGAAAGGGGTTGGCTGTGCGGGCCCAAATCTACACAAAAGAAGAAAGGTTGCTACCACTATCTGCATCTTCTTACAAGTTGTCATTATTATTGTTATCAATTACTAAAAATCAACAGATCAGCATACTTTTATAAAATAAAGTATGGTTCTAAAGAAAAGACTATTAAATAAATTAAGAATAATGAACAATAATAAATAACAATAACTTTTTAAAAAGTGTAATAATTAATAATAATTTAGCTTTAGTATGTAGTAGTATTATTATAGTAGCAGTGGTAAGTAGTGGTAGTAGCAGAAGAAGTAGTAAGTAGTAATAATAAAGTAAGTAATAATAATAACTTAGTTGTTATTTACAAGTAGAATTGATTCTTTTTTAGTAGTGTTGTGCGCATATCCATTCACCAATAACATGAATAATAATAATAAATGAATTCAATGATTTATTAATAAATTAGTAGTAGTAATAATAAAAATAATAGTGCATTACTATAATGCATTGTTGCTATTGCATTGAAGAGAAAGACAGGAAGATAATAGATTAGACATATTAATTGTTAATTATTATAATAATAATTATTATTATTATATATATTGTTGATTAAATTTAATTATTTTATTATTATTATTAATATTGTTATCTATCATCATCTAGCAATTAATTATTAAAACAACAACAAAAAAGCAAATGATAATTATTACCCTGGAGGTGCAATGAAAAATCTAGAATGCTTGTTGCTGCCTTACGCTTTTCTACGGCCATACTTTGATTGATCAACTTTTACAAGGTGTTTTATGATGACAATTATCAATGGGCACTTCACTAACGGACGTGCAATCGAAAACTGTTACTATGGGAACAAAAAAAAATGGCGCCAAACTTAGCAAATTTCTTCACTTATTCTTCTGGAGGGGGCCGCCATGGCTCCCATGGCTACCCCCCTGAATCCGCCACTGGTGTTCGATATAAGTGTGTTAGATATATGTGTGTGTGTGTTAGATTTATGTGTCTGTTAGATATATATGTCTGTTAGGTATATGTGTCTGTTAGGTATATATGTGTGTGTTAGGTATATGTGTCTGTTAGATATATGTATCTGTTAGGTATATATGTCTGTTAGATATATGTATCTGTTAGATATATGTATCTGTTAGATATATGTGTCTGTTAGATATATGTGTCTGTTAGATATATGTATCTGTTAGATATATATATGTCTGTTAGGTATATGTGTCTGTTGGGTATATGTGTGTGTTAGGTATATGTGTCTGTTAGGTATATGTGTCTGTTAGATATATGTGTCTGTTAGGTATATGTGTCTGTTAGATATATATGTCTGTTAGATATACGTGTGTGTTAGATATATGTGTCTGTTAGATATATGTGTCTGTTAGATATATGTGTCTGTTAGATATATATGTCTGTTAGATATATGTGTCTGTTAGATATATGTGTCTGTTAGGTATATATGTGTCTGTTAGATATATGTGTCTGTTAGATATATGTGTCTGTTAGATATATGTGTCTGTTAGATATATGTGTCTGTTAGATATATGTGTCTGTTAGATATATGTGTATGTTAGATATATGTGTCTGTTAGATATATATGTCTGTTAGGTATATATGTGTGTGTTAGGTATATGTGTCTGTTAGATATATATGTCTGTTACGTATATATGTGTCTGTTAGATATATGTGTCTGTTAGATATATGTGTCTGTTAGATATATGTGTCTGTTAGATATATGTGTCTGTTAGATATATATGTCTGTTAGATATATGTGTATGTTAGATATATGTGTCTGTTAGATATATATGTCTGTTAGGTATATATGTGTGTGTTAGGTATATGTGTCTGTTAGATATATATGTCTGTTAGATATATATGTCTGTTAGGTATATATGTGTCTGTTAGGTATATGTGTTTGTTAGATATATGTGTGTGTTAGATATATATGTGTGTGTTAGGTATATGTGTCTGTTAGGTATATGTGTCTGTTAGATATATATGTCTGTTAGATATATGTGTCTGTTAGGTATATGTGTGTGTTAGATATATGTGTGTGTTAGATATATGTGTCTGTTAGATATATGTGTCTGTTAGATATATGTGTCTGTTAGATATATGTGTCTGTTAGGTATATGTGTCTGTTAGGTATATGTGTGTGTTAGGTATATGTGTCTGTTAGGTATATGTGTGTGTTAGGTATATGTGTCTGTTAGGTATATATGTCTGTTAGGTATATGTGTCTGTTAGGTATATGTGTCTGTTAGGTATATGTGTCTGTTAGGTATATGTGTCTGTTAGATATATGTGTCTGTTAGATATATATGTGTGTGTTAGGTATATGTGTCTGTTAGGTATATGTGTGTGTTAGGTATATGTGTCTGTTAGATATATGTGTCTGTTAGATATATGTGTCTGTTAGATATATGTGTCTGTTAGGTATATGTGTCTGTTAGATATATGTGTCTGTTAGATATATGTGTCTGTTAGATATATATGTCTGTTAGATATATGTGTCTGTTAGGTATATGTGTGTGTTAGATATATGTGTCTGTTAGATATATATGTGTGTTAGATATATGTGTCTGTTAGATATATATGTGTGTGTTAGATATATGTGTGTGTTAGATATATGTGTCTGTTAGATATATGTGTCTGTTAGATATATGTGTCTGTTAGATATATGTGTCTGTTAGATATATGTGTCTGTTAGATATATATGTCTGTTAGATATATATGTGTGTGTTAGATATATGTGTCTGTTAGATATATGTGTCTGTTAGATATATATGTCTGTTAGATATATGTGTCTGTTAGATATATGTGTCTGTTAGGTATATATGTATCTGTTAGATATATATGTGTGTTAGATATATGTGTCTGTTAGATATATGTGTCTGTTAGATATATATGTGTGTTAGATATATGTGTCTGTTAGATATATGTGTCTGTTAGATATATGTGTCTGTTAGATATATATGTCTGTTAGATATATATGTGTGTGTTAGATATATGTGTCTGTTAGATATATGTGTCTGTTAGGTATATGTGTCTGTTAGGTATATGTGTCTGTTAGGTATATGTGTCTGTTAGATATATGTGTCTGTTAGATATATGTGTGTGTTAGATATATGTGTCTGTTAGGTATATATGTGTCTGTTAGATATATGTGTCTGTTAGATATATATGTCTGTTAGATATATATGTCTGTTAGATATATGTGTCTGTTAGGTATATGTGTCTGTTAGATATATATGTCTGTTAGATATATGTGTCTGTTAGATATATGTGTCTGTTAGATATATGTGTCTGTTAGATATATGTGTCTGTTAGATATATATGTCTGTTAGATATATATGTGTGTGTTAGATATATGTATCTGTTAGGTATATGTGTCTGTTAGATATATATGTGTCTGTTAGATATATGTGTCTGTTAGATATATATGTCTGTTAGATATATATATGTGTGTGTTAGATATATGTGTCTGTTAGGTATATGTGTCTGTTAGGTATATGTGTCTGTTAGATATATGTGTGTGTTAGATATATGTGTCTGTTAGGTATATATGTGTCTGTTAGATATATGTGTCTGTTAGATATATATGTCTGTTAGATTTATGTGTCTGTTAGATATATGTGTCTGTTAGATATATATGTCTGTTAGGTATATGTGTCTGTTAGATATATGTGTCTGTTAGATATATATGTCTGTTAGGTATATGTGTCTGTTAGGTATATGTGTATGTTAGATATATGTGTGTGTTAGATATATGTGTCTGTTAGGTATATGTGTCTGTTAGGTATATGTGTCTGTTAGATATATATGTCTGTTAGATATATATGTCTGTTAGATATATGTGTCTGTTAGATATATATGTCTGTTAGATATATATGTCTGTTAGATATATATGTCTGTTAGATATATATGTGTGTGTTAGGTATATGTGTCTGTTAGGTATATGTGTCTGTTAGATATATGTGTGTGTTAGATATATGTGTCTGTTAGGTATATGTGTCTGTTAGATATATATGTCTGTTAGATATATATGTCTGTTAGATATATGTGTCTGTTAGATATATATGTCTGTTAGATATATATGTCTGTTAGATATATATGTCTGTTAGATATATGTGTCTGTTAGGTATATGTGTCTGTTAGGTATATGTGTCTGTTAGATATATGTGTGTGTTAGATATATGTGTCTGTTAGGTATATAGGTGTCTATTAGATATATGTGTCTGTTAGATATATATGTCTGTTAGATTTATGTGTCTGTTAGATATATGTGTCTGTTAGATATATATGTCTGTTAGATATATGTGTGTGTTAGATATATATGTATCTGTTAGATATATATGTCTGTTAGATATATATGTCTGTTAGATATATGTGTCTGTTAGATATATGTGTCTGTTAGATATATATGTCTGTTAGATATATGTGTCTGTTAGATATATGTGTCTGTTAGATATATATGTCTGTTAGGTATATGTGTCTGTTAGATATATGTATCTGTTAGATATATGTGTCTGTTAGATATATATGTCTGTTAGATATATATGTGTCTGTTAGGTATATGTGTCTGTTAGGTATATGTGTCTGTTAGATATATGTGTCTGTTAGATATATATGTCTGTTAGGTATATGTGTCTGTTAGGTATATGTGTCTGTTAGGTATATGTGTCTGTTAGGTATATGTGTCTGTTAGATATATGTGTCTGTTAGATATATGTGTCTGTTAGGTATATGTGTCTGTTAGATATATGTGTGTGTATATATTAAACATTTATTGTACTTGTATCTCACAATGGGTATCCTGTTTGTAGTTTCCTTTGTAGATGCAATGCAACTGCTTCCGTCGCTAATATAACTTATCATTTGAAATCACAACTGCTTGACTTGTATCCTGATTTGAGACATTTTAAGCAGTTTATATGACAAAAACAATGTGGCTGAGTAAGCTCCAGGGATCAACGTAGCCTTTGTAAAAAAATTTCAAAAAATATTTTGGTTTATTTACTTGAAAAAAATTAATTGAATAATGATGCTTATAGATACTACCCAGTAGAGCCATAGTTTCGTCTTTCGGGCTTAATTAAGTTTGCCATCGTAAATCAATTACAGTGCGCCCTTGTAGTTACCTCAACAGTGGCGATATACTACGATGGTTGATGTACGCGGTGCATTGTCAGTATTATAAGCTCCATCCCCATCAACTGCTCATGAGTCGTTTGTTGCGGATTTCATAACTCTAGTAACCGACTAGCAATAATAACAAACTCTTATGACTATCACCGAGTGTACCAAACATGTGGTGTGCCCTGTGATATGTGACTAATAAATGGTAATTGTTTATTTTTGCTTCACTTTTTAATTTGCAGGGGGATTGATTAATAATTTTGTTATTATAAATAATTATAATAATTATTAATTGAAATAAATAAATTTCTTAAGGTTGTTGAGTGAAATTTGTAATTTCCTAAACACAAATTGTATCAAACTTTGCTTGAATGAAAATTATTTAATACTGAAATAAAATAGTTAGTGTTAATCCCTGATAACAATACACTATAATTAAATAAGTAATAAATAATAATAAATGACTGCTAGATGTTGAAGTTCGGTTATTCAGTTGGGAGATAACTCCTACGAGTTCGCTCTATATCTTATATAGGGATCTATAGTCAGTATTGATAGCGCTCGTAAAAAAACCTGATTATTTGGGTTAGATATCATTGTTTGTTGTGCCAAAAAGTGAGCTATAAGAGACACTGAAGCTCCTGCCATCCCAATATATTGGTCAGAGGAGCACTCTAAAGCAGGGAAAAAAGATGAAATTGGTGGATTTTTGAAAATCTTAATGGTATTGTAATAAAACGGCAACCAAACTTCCTGTTGCATCAAATTGGCGCTCCCTGGTGAGCGCCTAAAATCGACCGGGTCCCCATTCAGTGATATTCATTGTATATACATTGTAACTGGTATATATATATTTGTGTGATGTTAAGTTGTTTGTGATACACATGTGTATATCGTCACCAGTAGTGTATAACTTATGTATAACTTGTATTTCGCTGCAGGCCATCAAAGACTGGTAACACAGAACTGCCCTCTGCTGCACCGCTGTCTAAGAAGTCCTCCAAGTCCCCTCCAGATAGCAACGGCATCCCTCCAATCAAGAAATCTCTGTCATGGAGAGCTCTCAACCAACTAAAGCTCTCAAAAAAAGCAAGCTATTCTGTAAACAGCGCTGGTGGTGGAGACAATTCCTCAAATAAGTAAGTCGATTGTAGCTATTCGTTGGACTCCCTAGCGTTTAACACTAGAGATGAAGTTGGTAGGTGGTGGTGGTTTGTAGGTGATAGTGATTGGTAGATGGTAGTGGTTGGTAGATGGTAGTGGTTGGTAGGAGGTAGTGGTTGGTAGGTGGTAGTGGTTGGTAGGAGGTAGTAGGTGGTAGTAGTTGGTAGGTGGTAGTAGTTGGTAGGAGGTAGTAGGTGGTAGTGGTTGGTAGAAGGTAGTAGTTGGTAGGAGGTAGTGGTTGGTAGGAGGTAGCAGCTGGTAGGTGGTAGTGGTAGTAGTTGGTAGGAGGTAGTGGTTGGTAGGAGGTAGTGGTTGGTAGTTGGTAGTGGTTGGTAGGAGGTAGTGGTTGGTAGGTGGTAGTAGTTGGTAGGAGGTAGTGGTTGGTAGGTGGTAGTGGTTGGTAGTTGGTAGTGGTTGGTAGGAGGTAGTGGTTGGTAGGAGGTAGTGGTTGGTAGGTGGTAGTGGTTGGTAGGTGGTAGTGGTTGGTAGGAGGTAGTAGGAGGTAGTGGTTGGTAGGTGGTAGTAGTTGGTAGAAGGTATTAGTTGGTAGGTAGTAGTGGTTGGTAGGTGGTAGTAGTTGGTAGGTGGTAGTGGTTGGTAGGAGGTAGTAGGAGGTAGTGGTTGGTAGGTGGTAGTAGTTGGTAGAAGGTAGTAGTTGGTAGGTGGTAGTGGTTGGTAGCAGCTGGTAGGTGGTAGTGGTTGGTAGGTGGTAGTAGTTGGTAGGAGGTAGTGGTTGGTAGGTGGTAGTGGTTGGTAGGTGGTAGTGGTTGGTAGGAGGTAGTGGTTGGTAGGTGGTAGTGGTTGGTAGGTGGTAGTGGTTGGTAGGAGGTAGTAGGAGGTAGTGGTTGGTAGGTGGTAGTAGTTGGTAGAAGGTATTAGTTGGTAGGCAGTAGTGGTTGGTAGGTGGTAGTAGTTGGTAGGTGGTAGTGGTTGGTAGGAGGTAGTAGTTGGTAGGTGGTAGGTGGTAGTAGTTGGTAGGTGGTAGTGGTTGGTAGAAGGTAGTAGTTGGTAGGAGGTAGTAGTTGGTAGGAGGTAGTGGTTGGTAGGAGGTAGCAGCTGGTAGGTGGTAGTGGTTGGTAGGTGGTAGTAGTTGGTAGAAGGTAGTAGTTGGTAGGTGGTAGTGGTTGGTAGGAGGTAGTAGTTGGTAGAAGGTAGTAGTTGGTAGGTGGTAGTGGTTGGTAGGTGGTAGTAGTTGGTAGGAGGTAGTGGTTGGTAGGTGGTAGTGGTTGGTAGGTGGTAGTGGTTGGTAGGAGGTAGTAGGAGGTAGTGGTTGGTAGGTGGTAGTAGTTGGTAGAAGGTATTAGTTGGTAGGTAGTAGTGGTTGGTAGGAGGTAGCAGCTGGTAGGTGGTAGTGGTTGGTAGGTGGTAGTAGTTGGTAGAAGGTAGTAGTTGGTAGGTGGTAGTGGTTGGTAGGAGGTAGTGGTTGGTAGGAGGTAGTGGTTGGTAGGAGGTAGTGGTTGGTAGGTGGTAGTGGTTGGTAGGTGGTAGTGGTTGGTAGGTGGTAGTGGTTGGTAGGAGGTAGCAGCTGGTAGGTGGTAGTGGTTGGTAGGTGGTAGTAGTTGGTAGGAGGTAATGGTTGGTAGGTGGTAGTGGTTGGTAGGTGGTAGTGGTTGGTAGGAGGTAGTGGTTGGTAGGTGGTAGTGGTTGGTAGGAGGTAGTGGTTGGTAGGTGGTAGTGGTTGGTAGGTGGTAGTGGTTGGTAGGAGGTAGTGGTTGGTAGGAGGTAGCAGCTGGTAGGTGGTAGTGGTTGGTAGGTGGTAGTAGTTGGTAGGAGGTAGTGGTTGGTAGGTGGTAGTGGTTGGTAGGAGGTAGTGGTTGGTAGGAGGTAGTGGTTGGTAGGTGGTAGTGGTTGGTAGGAGGTAGTGGTTGGTAGGTGGTAGTGGTTGGTAGGAGGTAGTGGTTGGTAGGTGGTAGTGGTTGGTAGGTGGTAGTGGTTGGTAGGAGGTAGTGGTTGGTAGGAGGTAGCAGCTGGTAGGTGGTAGTGGTTGGTAGGTGGTAGTAGTTGGTAGGAGGTAGTGGTTGGTAGGTGGTAGTGGTTGGTAGGTGGTAGTGGTTGGTAGGAGGTAGTGGTTGGTAGGAGGTAGTGGTTGGTAGGTGGTAGTGGTTGGTAGGTGGTAGTGGTTGGTAGGAGGTAGTAGGAGGTAGTGGTTGGTAGGTGGTAGTAGTTGGTAGAAGGTATTAGTTGGTAGGTAGTAGTGGTTGGTAGGTGGTAGTAGTTGGTAGGTGGTAGTGGTTGGTAGGAGGTAGTAGTTGGTAGGTGGTAGGTGGTAGTAGTTGGTAGGTGGTAGTGGTTGGTAGAAGGTAGTAGTTGGTAGGTGGTAGTGGTTGGTAGGAGGTAGTGGTTGGTAGGAGGTAGCAGCTGGTAGGTGGTAGTGGTTGGTAGGTGGTAGTAGTTGGTAGAAGGTAGTAGTTGGTAGGTGGTAGTGGTTGGTAGGAGGTAGTAGTTGGTAGAAGGTAGTAGTTGGTAGGTGGTAGTGGTTGGTAGGTGGTAGTAGTTGGTAGGAGGTAGTGGTTGGTAGGTGGTAGTGGTTGGTAGGTGGTAGTGGTTGGTAGGTGGTAGTGGTTGGTAGGAGGTAGTAGGAGGTAGTGGTTGGTAGGTGGTAGTAGTTGGTAGAAGGTATTAGTTGGTAGGTAGTAGTGGTTGGTAGGAGGTAGCAGCTGGTAGGTGGTAGTGGTTGGTAGGTGGTAGTAGTTGGTAGAAGGTAGTAGTTGGTAGGTGGTAGTGGTTGGTAGGAGGTAGTAGTTGGTAGAAGGTATTAGTTGGTAGGTAGTAGTGGTTGGTAGGAGGTAGTAGTTGGTAGAAGGTATTAGTTGGTAGGTAGTAGTGGTTGGTAGGTGGTAGTAGTTGGTAGGTGGTAGTGGTTGGTAGGTGGTAGGTGGTAGTAGTTGGTAGGTGGTAGTGGTTGGTAGAAGGTAGTAGTTGGTAGGAGGTAGTGGTTGGTAGGAGGTAGCAGCTGGTAGGTGGTAGTGGTTGGTAGGTGGTAGTAGTTGGTAGAAGGTAGTAGTTGGTAGGTGGTAGTGGTTGGTAGGAGGTAGTAGTTGGTAGAAGGTAGTAGTTGGTAGGTGGTAGTGGCTGGTAGGAGGTAGTAGTTGGTAGGTGGTAGTGGTTGGTAGGAGGTAGTAGTTGGTAGGTGGTAGTGGTTGGTAGATGGTGGTCGTCTCTATTGAGGAATTACAAAAGTCAAGTGAAATTATGAAATGTTTTAGTCAAAAACTCATGGACAGCTCTGAATGAAATGCCATTGATAGATGTTCGGTTTTATGGGGTACAACAGTAGAGTGGTTCTCGATTGCAATAGTAAATCTGTAAAATGTACACAAGCCTTATATAGATTCTTTGTAGATCGCTCTGTGGTATCTTTATGAATACTTTACTCATAATAGGGCAACTTCTGGCAACTATATAGAAGGCAATTTGAATGCTCAACCACAGTTACCGACAATTACTGCGCTGATGTATGCTCTGTAAGTATTGTCATAGACATGAACATTTCTATATTGCTTGCAGATCAAAGAAAGTAGACCCTAAGAAGTCAATGGTAGTCTCCCCAGTTGCTGCAGGACATGTAGACGATCCGAGTCATTTCAGGCGTATTGGTAAACTGCTCGAGCTGTGCGTCGACGGCTGCAGACGTGTTCAGCTAAATAAACCTCCTCATGGACCATTTGGTTTCTACATCGGACCTTCCCAACATAGAACTGGTCCGTGTGTGCAATACATTTCATTCGTGTCACTCAGTGTGTTACCAGATATTGGTTGTTTAGTCTTACATAGATTAATACCCGCGATTGTTTAATCTTACATAGATTAATACCCACTGGTTGTTTAATCTTGCATAGATTAATACCTGCTGATTGTCTAATCTTACATAGATTAATACACACTGCTTGTTTAATCTTACACGGATTAATATCCCCTAATTTCTTAATCTTACATGGATTAATACCCACTGATTGTTTAATCTTACAATACCCTGTGGTTTTTTAATCGTACATGGATTAATACCCGCTGATTGTTTAATCTTACATAGATTAATACACACCGGTTGTTTAATCTGACACAGATTAATACCCACTTATTTTTTAATCTTACATGGATTAATACCCACTGATTGTTTAATCTTACATAGATTAATACACACCGGTTGTTTAATCTTACATAGATTAACACCCTGTGGTTGTTATCTTACATAGATTCATACCCGCTGATTGTTTAATCTTACATAGATTAATACCCTCTGGTTGTTTAATCTTACATAGATTAATGCCCACTGGTTGTTTGCAGGAGTGTTTGTCACCAGGCTGAGCGATAGCTACGCAGAGAAACTTTTCTCTGGACTTCTCGCTGTTGGAGATGAAATAAAAGAGATCAACGGTACACCAACCTCTAAACTCTCCCACTCCAATATTCTAGACATCATTAGTAAAAGTCGGAAACTGGTACTGAAGGTGAAGGCTAACACCACAGCTGTCTCCCCTGATGAATGGTTCTGATGCATAAAGAATGGTCCAGCTTGTACAGATATACTTTTATTTATTAATAGACGTGTACATGAGTAGGACACATTATTAGATCTACAGCCATAGACATCTTTCATACAACTACCAGATATTTGTCAAACACTTACGAGATTATTCCCAGCTGTGATTTATTACATAATGCAATCATCTCTTCATTATACAATATCACTATGCAGACATGTATTGTTTCTCTGGTGCTTTCACCCTCCAAATCTTACCGTCTCTTTGCGCTATTTTGATTCCGCACCCTCACTTTTTCAATCTAATGATATTATGCATAAAGTAATGCCTTTCTCTCACAAGATCTTTGAGCTGATATTGTCGTGTTTTTTTAGCGTTTATGAGCTTGCCTCACACAATAAATACCATATATATGCCTCCACATAGGTATTACCTACTAACACCTGTGAATGCTTCTGTTTGATGTCTTATTGCCTCCTGCAGTGTATCACTGGTGGTGGCTGTACTTTGGTCAAAGTTTGCAGTTTTCACTTAAAAGGTTTTTGTAAACGTGTAAAGAACAAACAGTATCTTTTAGTCTGCTTATCTCCAACAGATGATTCATGCAGTAAGATTTGGTTTTGATATCTTTTAGCTTAGGTACTTACCGCTTTTTTATTAGCTGCCTCCCTTCGTGTCCAAACCAAAATGGTTTCTTGGTTCAGGCTATGTTAAAATTATTTCCCAATAAAGAAATTGGACTGTTTTTTTTATCACAAAGCCAGTGACTCGAATCAAAGGTACAAGACTCAATTTCGGATTTTTAAACAATAGTTTGCTTGCAGCCTCAAAGTCCTCGAATTGACAGTTTATTAAACTGAACTCTGAAATACCTGCTCTCTAATTACCTGCTCTCTAATTACCTGCTCTCTAATTAGCTTGAATTACCTGCTCTCTAATTAGATTGAATTGATTCTCAAACAAATTTTGCAATTTTTGATTGACAACAAATGTATGAATTTACTTAGTTTTAGAGTGCTTTCGGTTAGTATGCGACGCAACTGTATTGGATGCGTGATTGGGCTTATCTCGCATCCAAATGGGTTAGTGCTTTGGATACGGGCCATTGATGCGAGGCGCCGTCCGGTTGCCACAGGTAATTTTTAAGAGTTGTCTCCTCAACGCGTTTTAAATCGCATCCATCGTCACTCTATAACACACCTGATGTAAACTCTATTGTTAAAAATGTTCAGTTGGAATCGCCTAATTCTTCACCTTTCATATGTCTGCACGAGCAACTTTCGGACTACGCTCACCTATGCCATAGACTCCTACGTCTATGGACATATCAACGAACAGCGACGCATACTGCCATCGTATTCTAAACATTCCTGCCCAAATACGACGGCCTGTCGCTTCGTCGAATATCGGATGTGATGGATTAGCAGGGGGATTATACGACGCCTTGCCGAAGGTGTCGTCGCGTACGGCCATGCCTGACCACGCATCACTAGATGCGATTACTAACCGAAAGCACTCTTACATCATTTAACTCTAATTTTATACTGCTGCCATTTTGTTGTGCGACTGTTCTGTTTTGTCATGTAGATGAGCATTGGCCTTAATGAGCATTGGCCTTAATGAGTATTGACCTTAATGAGCATTGGCCTTAATGAGCATTGGCCTTAATGAGCATTGACCGTAATGAGCATTGGCCTTAATGAGTATTGACCTTAATGAGCATTGGCCTTAATGAGCATTGGCTTTAATGAGTATTGACCTTAATGAGTATTGACCTTAATGAGCATTGGCCTTAATGAGTATTGACCTTAATGAGCATTGGCCTTAATGAGCATTGTCCTTAATGCATTTTAAGGCGATGGCTTATGTGAAGCTTCAACCGAGTCAAAATTGGTTATTAAATTCAATGGAAGATGCAATAGTGTCAGCAAGTCAAGTAGCTCTAGTGCTGCCCTTTAACCGAGGTAATTACACGTTAAAAACGGTCATTTTAGGAAAACCAATGAGAATACTGAACTGCTATTGAAACTTTCTATAAGATAACATCGTGCAGCTCACTCTATTTGCAATATTATGCTCAAATACAATGACAGCGCAAGAAGATTTAGCTATCACTAAAAACCACAAGCTCATATTTTCAACTTATCGGTGATCTTCCATATGATATATAATAAAGTAAATGTATATTAAAGAGTGGAATGGGTTGTTCATAGACATGTTTAACCCAACAACAATTTGCCGTTAACTAAAGATTAAAAATTGTTGCAGTGAAGATTAATCTGATTAAAATTCTTCAGCAGGTAGCAGCACTACTTCAGTTGGTTTGTTTGTTTCTACTTGACAAACTTGTAACTTGAATTGCTCCGTAATAAAGTGTTTGACTTGAATGTGACATAGTTTTAAATGATTTCAATACACTTGTGAGTTGTGACTAGCAGTCTCGTTACTCAATCACAGCACCACAAAAAAGCAAAGATGGCCCTGATTAAACTTTTATCATTTTATTTGAATTCTTGAAGTTTCTGAGAAATAAATTGATGCTTTTTTTAACAAAACAGAAGTTCAAACAAATTTTTACATGAAAAAAAGTATATGCTATAAGAGGCTTCATCTACCCGTAGAAATGCATACGCTGGACATAAACCTAGTTTAGTGTCATCGAGGTAGCTATGCGGCTGTTTAGTTTATTATCAATGAATAAAAACCATGCGGGCGACAACCTGAACCAAGGAGCGGCAGAATGCTAGAAAGGTGAATGAGCATCTCTGGGGGTGTAATGAAGGTGGTAGTAGCTTCACCAGTGGGCTAGCGTGCTAGGGGAATGAAGCAATTGTATACAAGGGGCATAACTCCTGTGGCTCTATACCGCATTTAGTTTTAACTAATGGGATTTTTTATCTCACTACATGCCATACACTTGTGGTATCTATGCAATTTCTACTGCTAAGACATTGTAGTAGATCGTGCCGGTAGGGCTCTCACTACCGTCCACTAACGAGCGCTGTCCACAGAGCACAGCTTGTGGAACAGTCAAACAACACCTCTCTCCAAGAGGTAACGCAGGGTCGGTAAGACATGCAGGGTGCAACGGAGAAGTTGCTCACAACTTCACAACTCGTGAGCCCTCGGC
Organism: Cryptosula pallasiana; assembly: GCA_945261195.1. Classification (NCBI taxonomy): domain Eukaryota; kingdom Metazoa; phylum Bryozoa; class Gymnolaemata; order Cheilostomatida; family Cryptosulidae; genus Cryptosula; species Cryptosula pallasiana. The sequence goes on along the minus strand of OX183138.1, from coordinate 22,744,813 downwards.
TCAGACAAACTAGGTATAGTTTAAGTAATAAATACATTTATTTGTCCACATATCATGCTCTGGGGAGGCAATCGCCTAGAGTAGTCAACAGCAGTAACAGTAAATGATAAGTAGCAATGAACACACAATAATCCCGCTTCTTATGGGCTGATGGCAGGAAATGCATTGCATCATGCTAAAACTAACCAATAAAATGGGAACAGAGTAAAATACACAATTAGGATAACAATGCATATAACAGCGCACAACCATAAATGTACAAGGTGCCTAGTGGCAACGAATAATACTATAAGATAAAGTCCTCAGTCTTTGCCAATCCAAGATAGATGGGATGTAGAGGTAGATAGGTTCTGGGTTGGCCCTCGTGCATTGACATAGGCTACTTTTGGAACTTTAGCTACAGTGGCCATCTTGTTACCAGCCAGGTATGTCACAGCAGGGCCGGTAGAGTTCACCCCCATGTCGGTAAAGGTCCCTGCAGGGCCAGCAGGTAAAGCTGAGGTGATAGCTCTCTGAGTCATCACTTTGGGAGGTCTGTCTGACTGATTGCTTCAGTCAGAGTCACCTCTAGATTAATATGAGTGTGCAGGGCATGTGTGCTATTAAACTCCATCGCAGCATTATTCTTATGAAATAATATTGTAGTAGTCTTACGTCCTCTATTACCGACATAATGGTATCCACTCTCCAACTTCTTCAACAATTCGGGGTCCACTCCGAAAAGACGCTACCAACTTTACGGGGTCCTCAACCCGGATACACTACACCAGAATTTCTCTAACAAACACTTTATTATACAAATTTATTTAGCAATATAAGCAAAGATATTGTACAAGATTTACAAGACTTCTCCTCTAATGCATCACAAAGGCTCAATTTATAGGAGAACAGGAGGAAAGTTCACCCCCTTATTAGGGTGAACCAATCACATAGTATAATAGAAACAATACATCAATCAGAGTATGCAATATAAAATACGTAAATACAGTAATCCAATCAAATGGTGAGCACATGGTAAAATAGCACTGGGCTGTCTTTCCCGATCTTTCTATGGTCTGAACACTTTCCACTCCATATAAGGGCCTTTGCTTCCTTGATCTGTGCTACAGGCTTCCTAGCTTCAACCTTTGACTGTCTGAGGTGGGCAACCAATCCTCCAGGTCCCAGGCTATCTGAATCAGCCATATTTGATTTGGTAGCTGACCCGGGGTGGACCCGGAGTAACCCGGGGTAGGTTATATATGTTGTATAGGCATGGATACAAGGTCTATACAGAGCCGGGGTCGTCGGTATCTAATTCACAAGGAATTTGTATAGATACAGAGGAGGGAAGGCTCAGGGGTTACTTTATACCTTCGTTACTGACAGGGCAAGGGGTGTAGTGTGGTCTTAGGGTGGGAAGGGGTGGGGAGGGTGCCTGACTCGACTATCTACTATGTAAATCTCCCACAATGTCATGATGACACAAAATTATCGCTTTACGTGCTGTCGTTCGTAGCCAACACAGTTCTTTACACTCAGCTGGTAATTAGAAATTTTTCCCCATAGTCGGTTTGATGTAATATTGTACTGTCGATGTGAAAACATGTAAATTTCCGAAGTTATTGACAGTTTTATGGGCATAGTTTGGCTAAATATGTACATGTATCAGCTTTCACGAACATCAAGTGGTATAAATAGAAGCTGTTTTGAGTAGAATTGGTATTGTGCTGCTGTTATAGTGGAAAATGCCCTTTATAACAATCGCAGGATCAAATAGTCTATGGACGTCTTACAGCGCAAAACAATGAAGTAATGGTAACAGTATGACCAAATAATCATATAAAGGGGGAAAGTGTGAGTTACTAATGGTGTGTATTTGACTCTGATGTTCAAGAATGTATAATAGATAGTGTGCTTATACAAAGACTACAACAGGTTATAATATAAAGATAATATAAAGTCTTACAACACCTGACCTCGGTCGCAACCGGCTCAGTCCAAATCTGTGCAGATTCTAGGTAGTGAAAGAGGATGACTGTCGGCCAAGCCTCTGTATTTATACTATTGTAGATACCTAATTTGTTGCCATAGTTGTGTTTTGTTTAGGGACAGCCTGAGATCCTACTGTTGATACATTAGTCGTAAATGTGTACGTAGCCGTTTCTTGTGTTTTGTAAGTCCTTTGCAAATAGGTTGATGGCCTGATCTGGTACCAGCATATGTGGGGAAGTTCCACTCAGGATGCCTGCATATTGCAATTGAGTTCGCCTCAAACCTAACCTCAATTTATGTCAGTGCCAGTACTTTGTGGTTTGTTGAGTTCCATGAATTATGTGTGTCATGTTTTGGAATAACATGTTGTTGTATGGAGAACGGGTTTCTTCTGAATACGATATACACTGCCAAATGAGAGCGCAGAATGGATCTCTGTCTGTAGCAGCATGGGTGCACAATACAGCTGCCAACCAGCTCTCTTGTCTGCACAGCACTGGGAGGGAGGAGACAATTCGCTTTGGTAGGTTTAACTGAGCAAACAAGTGTTGCTTGTAGATGAAGCCTATAATTGGTATTCTGTGGTCAGTACATCTTTCTACTTCATGTGGAAGATTTTGATGCATGCCGGTAGTAAACTGCTTGTTTACGATCAAACACCAACTGGAAGTGCGTGCGTTAGAATTCCACCCCTAGCCATTGTAAAAGTGTTGTGCCGGTAGAATGACTTGCTGTGCTGGTAGCACAGCTTGCAGGGCCAGTCTTGACCCTTGCAGGGTCTTTAGTGACCACTGACCGACCCGGTATGGTGATACTGGGCCGGTACAAGATGCAGCCTTAGCTGAGGATCTCCAAAACCATCTAGGAGCCTACACTAACCTTGAAGCCGGAAGTACCCTTTCTTGGATCACCGGATATATCAACCACAGGCTATGTGTAGCCTCGGAACTCTGTGAGGTCTAGGATTGGACAATGGAATTAGGACTCCTCCCTTTAGCCACTTGGTACCAATGGAGTCCCGGCAGAGTAGCTTCACTTTAGCCATGCAACCGGAAGTAGCTTAGTCGATCGTTGAACTTATCATTAGAAATCACGACTTGCTTGACTATTATTCTGATGTAAAGGAATTTGAGCAAATAATATGACAAAAAATATGTTGTTGAGAGAGCTCAAAGAATCAATTAAGCCTTTGGAAGTTGATTTTGGTTTATTCAATTAAAAAAAAGTTAAATATCATGTTCACGGGTAGAACCATAGTTTCGTATTTCGGGTTTAATTGAGCTTGCCAACGTAGACTAATGAAAGCATGCCCTTGAGCGATAATTGTGGTTTGGTTCCACAGTGCCGTTGTAGTTTTACAATTCATGTTGATGGCGCATCGTCAGTATTATGCACCCCAAACTTATCATCCACCGTGAATAAAAAATGTTTCTTTAGTAATTGTTAAAATGAAGTGACTTTCGTTTTAATAGTATTGTCGGTGGAAAGTGGGCTTCCGGTTTATCTAATAATAGCTCTGCACAAAAATCAGCCGGAACCCCATTTACATTTAATCTTATTCTACCGCATGATTTTTTGGTTATGTATATACCTATTATTATTGGCCTAATCACTTCCTGTGCATGCACTCTTATATATAATACGCAAATCACTTCCTGCCAGCCTGCCTATATAATGGCTGGAGCTCTTGTATTCATTGCATTCATGCATTCATGTCTTGCCAATCACTCTAGTTAAAAGCCAACCTAGGACTTGGTACTGATGAATAAAGCCACTATTCAAACAGCACTCTGTGTAGTTTGTCTGAGCTGTGGGCTCTGTGCTTGCCAACTAATCCAGCAGTAACTAATTATAGTTGTCACTGTCATACTGGCACAGTGTTCCCTCTGGAGAGAGGTATAATACTTGAGTTTAGTGAACTTTTGTGGAAACCAGACCAAAATCCATTACATTTATAGATTTTAATGGCTCAAACTTCAAACAAATACTGGTTATTAATTAGCTATTCATTCAAACCATACAGTTTAACAGTGAAGCCGATGAGCGCAAAAGGCATACACAATCTGTGAACCAGCTAAAAAATACCACTGTTTTGCTTTGTTTTTTCTTTAAATATTTTTTCACAAAATTTCGACTCACCCATCAATCCTATCACCAATCATTTCTCAAAATGATAACTATTTAAGCTTTAGTTTTTGAGCTTATTAATTATCAAAAGAGCAGTGACTGGTCAACAAAACCAAACAATATTTTCTGGGATGATTTGTTTGCCGATTCAAATTATTTCAGAAGCGACCGTTTTACTTGCTTTTCAAGTTGGTAGCTTCTTGCACAGAGAAATTTTTTTGCTGAAAAACACCTGATTGATTCACCTAAAGCTGTAGCAAAACTAAATTGATCTCTACTGGTGTATCCATACTGAAGTGATCTCTACTGTTGTACCAATACTAAAGTGATCTCTACTGTTGTATCAATACTAAAGTGATCTCTACTGTTGTATCAATACTAAAGTGATCTCTACTGGTGTATCAATACTAAAGTGATCTCTACTGTTGTATCAATACTAAAGTGATCTCTACTGTTGTATCAATACTAAAGTGATCTCTACTGGTACAGCAATACTAAAGTGATCTCTACTGTTGTATCAATACTAAAGTGATCTCAACTGTTGTATCAATACTAAAGTGATCTCTACTGTTGTATCAATACTAAAGTGATCTCTACTGGTACAGCAATACTAAAGTGATCTCTACTGTTGTATCAATACTAAAGTGATCTCTACTGTTGTATCAATACTAAAGTGATCTCTACTGGTACAGCAATACTAAAGTGATCTCTACTGGTGTATCAATACTAAAGTGATCTCTACTGGTGTATCAATACTAAAGTGATCTCTACTGTTGTATCAATACTAAAGTGATCTCTACTGTTGTATCAATACTAAAGTGATCTCTACTGGTACAGCAATACTAAAGTGATCTCTACTGGTGTATCAATACTAAAGTGATCTCTACTGTTGTATCAATACTAAAGTGATCTCTACTGTTGTATCAATACTAAAGTGATCTCTACTGTTGTATCAATACTAAAGTGATCTCTACTGTTGTATCAATACTAAAGTGATCTCTACTGGTACAGCAATACTAAAGTGATCTCTACTGGTGTATCAATACTAAAGTGATCTCTACTGTTGTATCAATACTAAAGTGATCTCTACTGGTGTATCAATACTAAAGTGATCTCTACTGTTGTATCAATACTAAAGTGATCTCTACTGGTACAGCAATACTAAAGTGATCTCTACTGTTGTATCAATACTAAAGTGATCTTTACTGGTGTATCAATACTAAAGTGATCTCTACTGGTGTATCAATACTAAAGTGATCTCTACTGGTACAGCAATACTAAAGTGATCTCTACTGTTGTATCAATACTAAAGTGATCTCTACTGTTGTATCAATACTAAAGTGATCTCTACTGGTACAGCAATACTAAAGTGATCTCTACTGTTGTATCAATACTAAAGTGATCTTTACTGGTACAGCAATACTAAAGTGATCTCTACTGGTGTATCAATACTAAAGTGATCTCTACTGGTACAGCAATACTAAAGTGATCTCTACTGTTGTATCAATACTAAAGTGATCTCTACTGTTGTATCAATACTAAAGTGATCTCTACTGGTGTATCAATACTAAAGTGATCTCTACTGGTACAACAATACTAAAGTGATCTCTACTGGTACAGCAATACTAAAGTGATCTCTACTGGTACAGCGATACTAAAGTGATCTCTACTGGTGTATCAATACTAAAGTGATCTCTACTGGTGTATCAATACTAAAGTGATCTCTACTGTTGTATCAATACTAAAGTGATCTCTACTGGTACAGCAATACTAAAGTGATCTCTACTGTTGTACCAATACTAAAGTGATCTCTACTGGTGTATCAATACTAAAGTGATCTCTACTGTTGTATCAATACTAAAGTGATCTCTACTGGTACAGCAATACTAAAGTGATCTCTACTGTTGTATCAATACTAAAGTGATCTTTACTGGTGTATCAATACTAAAGTGATCTCTACTGGTGTATCAATACTAAAGTGATCTCTACTGGTACAGCAATACTAAAGTGATCTCTACTGTTGTATCAATACTAAAGTGATCTCTACTGTTGTATCAATACTAAAGTGATCTCTACTGGTACAGCAATACTAAAGTGATCTCTACTGTTGTATCAATACTAAAGTGATCTTTACTGGTACAGCAATACTAAAGTGATCTCTACTGGTGTATCAATACTAAAGTGATCTCTACTGGTACAGCAATACTAAAGTGATCTCTACTGTTGTATCAATACTAAAGTGATCTCTACTGTTGTATCAATACTAAAGTGATCTCTACTGGTGTATCAATACTAAAGTGATCTCTACTGGTACAACAATACTAAAGTGATCTCTACTGGTACAGCAATACTAAAGTGATCTCTACTGGTACAGCGATACTAAAGTGATCTCTACTGGTGTATCAATACTAAAGTGATCTCTACTGGTGTATCAATACTAAAGCGATCTCTACTGTTGTATCAATACTAAAGTGATCTCTACTGGTACAGCAATACTAAAGTGATCTCTACTGTTGTACCAATACTAAAGTGATCTCTACTGGTGTATCAATACTAAAGTGATCTCTACTGGTACAGCAATACTAAAGTGATCTCTACTGTTGTATCAATACTAAAGTGATCTCTACTGTTGTATCAATACTAAAGTGATCTCTACTGGTGTATCAATACTAAAGTGATCTCTACTGTTGTATCAATACTAAAGTGATCTCTACTGGTGTATCAATACTAAAGTGATCTCTACTGTTGTATCAATACTAAAGTGATCTCTACTGGTGTATCAATACTAAAGTGATCTCTACTGGTGTATCAATACTAAAGTGATCTCTACTGTTGTATCAATACTAAAGTGATCTCTACTGGTGTATCAATACTAAAGTGATCTCTACTGGTGTATCAATACTAAAGTGATCTCTACTGGTGTACCAATACTAAAGTGATCTCTACTGGTACAGCAATACTAAAGTGATCTCTACTGGTGTAGCAATACTAAAGTGACCTCTACTGGTACAGCAATACTAAAGTGATCTCTACTGTTGTATCAATACTAAAGTGATCTCTACTGGTGTATCAATACTAAAGTGATCTCTACTGTTGTATCAATACTAAAGTGATCTCTACTGGTGTATCAATACTAAAGTGATCTCTACTGGTGTATCAATACTAAAGTGATCTCTACTGTTGTATCAATACTAAAGTGATCTCTACTGGTACAGCAATACTAAAGTGATCTCTACTGTTGTACCAATACTAAAGTGATCTCTACTGGTGTATCAATACTAAAGTGATCTCTACTGTTGTACCAATACTAAAGTGATCTCTACTGGTGTATCAATACTAAAGTGATCTCTGCTGTTGTACCAGTACTAAAGTGATCTCTACTGGTACAGCAATACTAAAGTGATCTCTACTGGTGTAGCAATACTAAAGTGATCTCTACTGGTACAGCAATACTAAAGTGATCTCTACTGGTGTAGCAATACTAAAGTGATCTCTACTGGTACAGCAATACTAAAGTGATCTCTACTGGTGTATCAATACTAAAGTGATCTCTACTGGTACAGCAATACTAAAGTGATCTCTACTGGTGTATCAATACTAAAGTGATCTCTACTGGTACAGCAATACTAAAGTGATCTCTACTGGTGTATCAATACTAAAGTGATCTCTACTGGTACAGCAATACTAAAGTGATCTCTACTGGTGTATCAATACTAAAGTGATCTCTACTGGTGTATCAATACTAAAGTGATCTCTACTAGTGTATCAATACTAAAGTGATCTCTACTGGTGTATCAATACTAAAGTGATCTCTACTGGTGTATCAATACTAAAGTGATCTCTACTGGTACAGCAATACTAAAGTGATCTCTACTGTTGTATCAATACTAAAGTGATCTCTACTGGTACAGCAATACTAAAGTGATCTCTACTGGTGTATCAATACTAAAGTGATCTCTACTGGTGTATCAATACTAAAGTGATCTCTACTAGTGTATCAATACTAAAGTGATCTCTACTGTTGTATCAATACTAAAGTGATCTCTACTGTTGTATCAATACTAAAGTGATCCCTACTGGTGTATCAATACTAAAGTGATCTCTACTGGTGTATCAATACTAAAGTGATCACTACTGGTGTACCAATACCAAAGTGATCTCTACTGGTACAGCAATACTAAAGTGATCTCTACTGTTGTATCAATACTAAAGTGATCTCTACTGGTGTATCAATACTGAAGTGATCTCTACTGGTGTATCAATACTGAAGTGATCTCTACTGGTACAGCAATACTAAAGTGATCTCTACTGGTACAGCAATACTAAAGTGATCTCTACTGTTGTATCAATACTAAAGTGATCTCTACTGGTGTATCAATACTAAAGTGATCTCTACTGGTACAGCAATACTAAAGTGATCTCTACTGTTGTATCAATACTAAAGTGGACTCTACTGGTGTAGCAATACTAAAGTGATCTCTACTGGTGTATCAATACTAAAGTGATCTCTACTGGTGTATCAATACTAAAGTGATCTCTACTGTTGTATCAATACTAAAGTGATCTCTACTGGTACAGCAATACTAAAGTGATCTCTACTGTTGTATCAATACTAAAGTGATCTCTACTGGTGTATCAATACTAAAGTGATCTCTACTGGTGTATCAATACTAAAGTGATCTCTACTGGTGTATCAATACTAAAGTGATCTCTACTGGTGTATCAATACTAAAGTGATCTCTACTGGTGTACCAATACTAAAGTGATCTCTACTGGTACAGCAATACTAAAGTGATCTTTACTGGTGTATCAATACTAAAGTGATCTCTACTGGTGTATCAACACTAAAGTGATCTTTACTGGTGTATCAATACTAAAGTGATCTCTACTGTTGTACCAATACTAAAGTGATCTCTACTGTTGTATCAATACTAAAGTGATCTCTACTGGTGTATAAATACTAAAGTGATCTCTACTGGTACAGCAATACTAAAGTGATCTCTACTGTTGCATCAATACTAAAGTGATCTCTACTGGTGTATCAATACTAAAATGATCTCTACTGGTGTATCAATACTAAAGTGATCTCTACTGGTACAGCAATACTAAAGTGATCTCTACTGTTGTATCAATACTAAAGTGATCTCTACTGGTGTATCAATACTAAAGTGATCTCTACTGATGTATCAATACTAAAGTGATCTCTACTGGTGTATCAATACTAAAGTGATCTCTACCGTTGTACCAATACTAAAGTGATCTCTACTGTTGTATCAATACTAAAGTGATCTCTACTGGTACAGCAATACTAAAGTGATCTCTACTGTTGTATCAATAGTAAAGTGATCTCTACCGTTGTACCAATACTAAAGTGATCTCTACTGTTGTATCAATACTAAAGTGATCTCTACTGGTACAGCAATACTAAAGTGATCTCTACTGGTACAGCAATACTAAAGTGATCTCTACTGTTGTACCAATACTAAAGTGATCTCTACCGTTGTACCAATACTAAAGTGATCTCTACTGTTGTATCAATACTAAAGTGATCTCTACTGGTACAGCAATACTAAAGTGATCTCTACTGTTGTATCAATACTAAAGTGATCTCTACTGGTGTATCAATACTAAAGTGATCTCTACTGGTACAGCAATACTAAAGTGATCTCTACTGTTGTATCAATACTAAAGTGATCTCTACTGGTGTATCAATACTAAAGTGATCTCTACTGGTACAGCAATACTAAAGTGATCTCTACTGATGTATCAATACTAAAGTGATCTCTACTGGTGTATCAATACTAAAGTGATCTCTACTGGTACAGCAATACTAAAGTGATCTCTACTGTTGTATCAATACTAAAGTGATCTCTACTGGTGTATCAATACTAAAGTGATCTCTACTGTTGTATCAATACTAAAGTGATCTCTACTGGTGTATCAATACTAAAGTGATCTCTACTGGTACAGCAATACTAAAGTGATCTCTACTGTTGTATCAATACTAAAGTGATCTCTACTGTTGTATCAATACTAAAGTGATCTCTACTGGTGTATCAATACTAAAGTGATCTCTACTGTTGTATCAATACTAAAGTGATCTCTACTGGTGTATCAATACTAAAGGGATCTCTACTGTTGTATCAATACTAAAGTGATCTCTACTGGTGTATCAATACTAAAGTGATCTCTACTGTTGTATCAATACTAAAGTGATCTCTACTGTTGTATCAATACTAAAGTGATCTCTACTGGTGTATCAACACTAAAGTGATCTCTACTGTTGTATCAATACTAAAGTGATCTCTACCGTTGTACCAATACTAAAGTGATCTCTACTGTTGTATCAATACTAAAGTGATCTCTACTGTTGTATCAATACTAAAGTGATCTCTACTGGTGTATCAATACTAAAGTGATCTCTACTGTTGTATCAATACTAAAGTGATCTCTACCGTTGTACCAATACTAAAGTGATCTTTACTGGTGTATCAATACTAAAGTGATCTCTACTGTTGTATCAATACTAAAGTGATCTCTACCGTTGTACCAATACTAAAGTGATCTCTACTGGTGTATCAATACTAAAGTGATCTCTACTGGTGTATCAATACTAAAGTGATCTCTACTGGTACAGCAATACTAAAGTGATCTCTACTGTTGTATCAATACTAAAGTGATCTCTACTGGTGTATCAATACTAAAGTGATCTCTACTGGTGTATCAATACTAAAGTGATCTCTACTGTTGTATCAATACTAAAGTGATCTCTACTGTTGTATCAATACTAAAGTGATCTCTACTGGTACAGCAATACTAAAGTGATCTCTACTGGTGTATCAATACTAAAGTGATCTCTACTGTTGTATCAATACTAAAGTGATCTCTACTGTTGTATCAATACTAAAGTGATCTCTACTGTTGTATCAATACTAAAGTGATCTCTACTGTTGTATCAATACTAAAGTGATCTCTACTGGTACAGCAATACTAAAGTGATCTCTACTGGTGTATCAATACTAAAGTGATCTCTACTGTTGTATCAATACTAAAGTGATCTCTACTGGTGTATCAATACTAAAGTGATCTCTACTGTTGTATCAATACTAAAGTGATCTCTACTGGTACAGCAATACTAAAGTGATCTCTACTGTTGTATCAATACTAAAGTGATCTTTACTGGTGTATCAATACTAAAGTGATCTCTACTGGTGTATCAATACTAAAGTGATCTCTACTGGTACAGCAATACTAAAGTGATCTCTACTGTTGTATCAATACTAAAGTGATCTCTACTGTTGTATCAATACTAAAGTGATCTCTACTGGTGTATCAATACTAAAGTGATCTCTACTGGTACAACAATACTAAAGTGATCTCTACTGTTGTATCAATACTAAAGTGATCTCTACTGGTACAGCAATACTAAAGTGATCTCTACTGTTGTATCAATACTAAAGTGATCTTTACTGGTACAGCAATACTAAAGTGATCTCTACTGGTGTATCAATACTAAAGTGATCTCTACTGGTACAGCAATACTAAAGTGATCTCTACTGTTGTATCAATACTAAAGTGATCTCTACTGTTGTATCAATACTAAAGTGATCTCTACTGGTGTATCAATACTAAAGTGATCTCTACTGGTACAACAATACTAAAGTGATCTCTACTGGTACAGCAATACTAAAGTGATCTCTACTGGTACAGCAATACTAAAGTGATCTCTACTGGTGTATCAATACTAAAGTGATCTCTACTGGTGTATCAATACTAAAGTGATCTCTACTGTTGTATCAATACTAAAGTGATCTCTACTGGTACAGCAATACTAAAGTGATCTCTACTGTTGTACCAATACTAAAGTGATCTCTACTGGTGTATCAATACTAAAGTGATCTCTACTGGTACAGCAATACTAAAGTGATCTCTACTGTTGTATCAATACTAAAGTGATCTCTACTGTTGTATCAATACTAAAGTGATCTCTACTGGTGTATCAATACTAAAGTGATCTCTACTGTTGTATCAATACTAAAGTGATCTCTACTGGTGTATCAATACTAAAGTGATCTCTACTGTTGTATCAATACTAAAGTGATCTCTACTGGTGTATCAATACTAAAGTGATCTCTACTGGTGTATCAATACTAAAGTGATCTCTACTGTTGTATCAATACTAAAGTGATCTCTACTGGTGTATCAATACTAAAGTGATCTCTACTGGTGTATCAATACTAAAGTGATCTCTACTGGTGTACCAATACTAAAGTGATCTCTACTGGTACAGCAATACTAAAGTGATCTCTACTGGTGTAGCAATACTAAAGTGACCTCTACTGGTACAGCAATACTAAAGTGATCTCTACTGTTGTATCAATACTAAAGTGATCTCTACTGGTGTATCAATACTAAAGTGATCTCTACTGTTGTATCAATACTAAAGTGATCTCTACTGGTGTATCAATACTAAAGTGATCTCTACTGGTGTATCAATACTAAAGTGATCTCTACTGTTGTATCAATACTAAAGTGATCTCTACTGGTACAGCAATACTAAAGTGATCTCTACTGTTGTACCAATACTAAAGTGATCTCTACTGGTGTATCAATACTAAAGTGATCTCTACTGTTGTACCAATACTAAAGTGATCTCTACTGGTGTATCAATACTAAAGTGATCTCTGCTGTTGTATCAATACTAAAGTGATCTCTACTGGTGTATCAATACTAAAGTGATCTCTACTGGTGTATCAATACTAAAGTGATCTCTACTGGTGTACCAATACTAAAGTGATCTCTACTGGTACAGCAATACTAAAGTGATCTCTACTGGTGTAGCAATACTAAAGTGATCTCTACTGGTACAGCAATACTAAAGTGATCTCTACTGGTGTATCAATACTAAAGTGATCTCTACTGGTACAGCAATACTAAAGTGATCCCTACTGGTGTATCAATACTAAAGTGATCTCTACTGGTGTATCAATACTAAAGTGATCTCTACTGGTGTACCAATACTAAAGTGATCTCTACTGGTACAGCAATACTAAAGTGATCTCTACTGTTGTATCAATACTAAAGTGATCTCTACTGGTGTATCAATACTGAAGTGATCTCTACTGGTGTATCAATACTGAAGTGATCTCTACTGGTACAGCAATACTAAAGTGATCTCTACTGGTACAGCAATACTAAAGTGATCTCTACTGTTGTATCAATACTAAAGTGATCTCTACTGGTGTATCAATACTAAAGTGATCTCTACTGGTACAGCAATACTAAAGTGATCTCTACTGTTGTATCAATACTAAAGTGGACTCTACTGGTGTAGCAATACTAAAGTGATCTCTACTGGTGTATCAATACTAAAGTGATCTCTACTGGTGTATCAATACTAAAGTGATCTCTACTGTTGTATCAATACTAAAGTGATCTCTACTGGTACAGCAATACTAAAGTGATCTCTACTGTTGTATCAATACTAAAGTGATCTCTACTGGTGTATCAATACTAAAGTGATCTCTACTGGTGTATCAATACTAAAGTGATCTCTACTGGTGTATCAATACTAAAGTGATCTCTACTGGTGTATCAATACTAAAGTGATCTCTACTGGTGTACCAATACTAAAGTGATCTCTACTGGTACAGCAATACTAAAGTGATCTTTACTGGTGTATCAATACTAAAGTGATCTCTACTGGTGTATCAACACTAAAGTGATCTTTACTGGTGTATCAATACTAAAGTGATCTCTACTGTTGTACCAATACTAAAGTGATCTCTACTGTTGTATCAATACTAAAGTGATCTCTACTGGTGTATAAATACTAAAGTGATCTCTACTGGTACAGCAATACTAAAGTGATCTCTACTGTTGCATCAATACTAAAGTGATCTCTACTGGTGTATCAATACTAAAATGATCTCTACTGGTGTATCAATACTAAAGTGATCTCTACTGGTACAGCAATACTAAAGTGATCTCTACTGTTGTATCAATACTAAAGTGATCTCTACTGGTGTATCAATACTAAAGTGATCTCTACTGATGTATCAATACTAAAGTGATCTCTACTGGTGTATCAATACTAAAGTGATCTCTACCGTTGTACCAATACTAAAGTGATCTCTACTGTTGTATCAATACTAAAGTGATCTCTACTGGTACAGCAATACTAAAGTGATCTCTACTGTTGTATCAATAGTAAAGTGATCTCTACCGTTGTACCAATACTAAAGTGATCTCTACTGTTGTATCAATACTAAAGTGATCTCTACTGGTACAGCAATACTAAAGTGATCTCTACTGGTACAGCAATACTAAAGTGATCTCTACTGTTGTACCAATACTAAAGTGATCTCTACCGTTGTACCAATACTAAAGTGATCTCTACTGTTGTATCAATACTAAAGTGATCTCTACTGGTACAGCAATACTAAAGTGATCTCTACTGTTGTATCAATACTAAAGTGATCTCTACTGGTGTATCAATACTAAAGTGATCTCTACTGGTACAGCAATACTAAAGTGATCTCTACTGTTGTATCAATACTAAAGTGATCTCTACTGGTGTATCAATACTAAAGTGATCTCTACTGGTACAGCAATACTAAAGTGATCTCTACTGATGTATCAATACTAAAGTGATCTCTACTGTTGCATCAATACTAAAGTGATCTCTACTGGTGTATCAATACTAAAATGATCTCTACTGGTGTATCAATACTAAAGTGATCTCTACTGGTACAGCAATACTAAAGTGATCTCTACTGGTGTATCAATACTAAAGTGATCTCTACTGGTGTATCAATACTAAAGTGATCTCTACTGGTGTATCAATACTAAAGTGATCTCTACTGTTGTATCAATACTAAAGTGATCTCTACTGGTGTATCAATACTAAAGTGATCTCTACTGATGTATCAATACTAAAGTGATCTCTACTGGTGTATCAATACTAAAGTGATCTCTACCGTTGTACCAATACTAAAGTGATCTCTACTGTTGTATCAATACTAAAGTTATCTCTACTGGTACAGCAATACTAAAGTGATCTCTACTGTTGTATCAATACTAAAGTGATCTCTACCGTTGTACCAATACTAAAGTGATCTCTACTGTTGTATCAATACTAAAGTGATCTCTACTGGTACAGCAATACTAAAGTGATCTCTACTGGTACAGCAATACTAAAGTGATCTCTACTGTTGTACCAATACTAAAGTGATCTCTACCGTTGTACCAATACTAAAGTGATCTCTACTGTTGTATCAATACTAAAGTGATCTCTACTGGTACAGCAATACTAAAGTGATCTCTACTGTTGTATCAATACTAAAGTGATCTCTACTGGTGTATCAATACTAAAGTGATCTCTACTGGTACAGCAATACTAAAGTGATCTCTACTGTTGTATCAATACTAAAGTGATCTCTACTGGTGTATCAATACTAAAGTGATCTCTACTGGTACAGCAATACTAAAGTGATCTCTACTGATGTATCAATACTAAAGTGATCTCTACTGGTGTATCAATACTAAAGTGATCTCTACTGGTACAGCAATACTAAAGTGATCTCTACTGTTGTATCAATACTAAAGTGATCTCTACTGGTGTATCAATACTAAAGTGATTTCTACTGTTGTATCAATACTAAAGTGATCTCTACTGGTGTATCGATACTAAAGTGATCTCTACTGGTACAGCAATACTAAAGTGATCTCTACTGTTGTATCAATACTAAAGTGATCTCTACTGTTGTATCAATACTAAAGTGATCTCTACTGGTGTATCAATACTAAAGTGATCTCTACTGTTGTATCAATACTAAAGTGATCTCTACTGGTGTATCAATACTAAAGTGATCTCTACTGTTGTATCAATACTAAAGTGATCTCTACTGGTGTATCAATACTAAAGTGATCTCTACTGGTGTATCAATACTAAAGTGATCTCTACTGTTGTATCAATACTAAAGTGATCTCTACTGTTGTATCAATACTAAAGTGATCTCTACTGGTGTATCAACACTAAAGTGATCTCTACTGTTGTATCAATACTAAAGTGATCTCTACCGTTGTACCAATACTAAAGTGATCTCTACTGTTGTATCAATACTAAAGTGATCTCTACTGTTGTATCAATACTAAAGTGATCTCTACTGGTGTATCAATACTAAAGTGATCTCTACTGTTGTATCAATACTAAAGTGATCTCTACCGTTGTACCAATACTAAAGTGATCTCTACTGGTGTATCAATACTAAAGTGATCTCTACTGTTGTATCAATACTAAAGTGATCTCTACCGTTGTACCAATACTAAAGTGATCTCTACTGGTGTATCAATACTAAAGTGATCTCTACTGGTGTATCAATACTAAAGTGATCTCTACTGGTACAGCAATACTAAAGTGATCTCTACTGTTGTATCAATACTAAAGTGATCTCTACTGGTGTATCAATACTAAAGTGATCTCTACCGTTGTACCAATACTAAAGTGATCTCTACTGGTGTATCAATACTAAAGTGATCTCTACTGTTGTATCAATACTAAAGTGATCTCTACTGGTGTATCAATACTAAAGTGATCTCTACTGGTGTATCAATACTAAAGTGATCTCTACTGGTACAGCAATACTAAAGTGATCTCTACTGTTGTATCAATACTGAAGTGATCTCTACTGTTGTATCAATACTAAAGTGTTCTCTACTGGTGTATCAATACTAAAGTGATCTCTACTGTTGTATCAATACTAAAGTGATCTCTACTGTTGTACCAATACTAAAGTGATCTCTACTGGTGTATCAATACTAAAGTGATCTCTACTGGTGTATCAATACTAAAGTGATCTCTACTAAAATACATGTACCTGGTATAACAGATAGTGTGAAAGTACCATTACGCAGTTTGTGTACATCGGCTTCAGATTTGTTTGATGAGGGGTTTGAACAAACAATCCAGCAGCTTACCAACAAAATACCATGTAAGCCAGCTGTAGGATTCCTTAACAGAAATCATGGTATTTTAAAAGACACGTCCATTCCTCTAACAATGATGGTGATTTGGTTTACAACAATTCATCCGAATCAATAAATGAGAAAATAAAGCAGTTTATGAAATATCGATCTACTTAATTGTAAAACTTTCTTGATACCATGAAAGACTTTTTCAAGTGTGGACAGGGAAGTGCTGAAGATGCTTACCGGGGATTATCTAAAACAGATAAGCTAGTTGATAGCATTAATTCACTGGACAATATCATGACAGCTTCTACTGTGGAAAGGCAAACTTTTATAACAACCTTAAGTTCTTGTTCTGTTGCCAAAGCAAAACTACATTGGCCAAGGTGAAAGGGCAACTCCTTTTTTCTTAGAAGCTGTCGCCTTTCTCAGCAACTGCGTACTGGAACTAGATGCAGTATTAGGCAGTCCTGGAGTGGCTGGTAGGTCTGAGTTGACCACAACAGAGTTCAGTTCTGAACTACTCTAAGTCAAGGGACCCTGGCAGATGGAGGTAACAGCAAAAGGCCTTGTATGCTCTCTGACTGTACATGAGAGTGTCTGTAGGTGGAGGCACGACTCTGCTAGAGGATGAAGGTGAAGAGGGAAAGGGAAACACTGTAGGGGACCGCTGAAGGGGGTTACCCAGGTCATGGAAACCTCTGTACTTAATACCTTGCGCTACTATCTTTACAAGCATTCTCTCATCTCCGGTCTTACTCGTCACTTTATGATATAATGGGTTACCAAGAGAGGACCAACATTGTGATGTGGTCATTGCATCATAAGCCTGGGCTGCTGGTTCTCAGTCTGTGGGGAGTGGGATGGTGCCTCAACAAGGAAAGGGGGTAACTCCTGTGCACTTTTACCTCTGCCAGCTAAACCACCAGTCTGACTTGCTTGTGGATCACAGGTAGCGACAGATGGTATGTCAGCCTTTATATCACAGGCCGCTCCATACTCTTACACTCTTTGGAGGGGAGGAGGAAAATCAACGCAGGGGATGGGCAGTCAAGTGGGGGGGGGGGGAGAGTGCGGGGAGGGATGGTAGAGGCACAGGCTCTGTTTTAGCACATGCACCACACATGTTGGGAAACTTCCTTGGCTCAACAGCTGCTGGTGTCTGACCTCTTAGTTCAACACAGGCTTCAGTCTACCCTCGTTTTGTACTGAACGCTGACCATGACGACTGATGAGGTACATATGGTTATAGTATGCCTCTTTCATTTCAAAGAGGCCAATAAACTTTACCTAAAGTTTGATATTTTCTCCCCGCCTCCTATGATGGCTCTCTAACCACATTTGGTTTCCTTTAGCAGATTTTTACGTTGCACTACTTTCCGCTTGGGTGTTGTCACTGCACAGACTGCCCGTCTGCCAGCACAACCAAACAGTCAGCCTTCCTAGGCCTTACAGCAACAGTCTACCTCACCCCAGAGGTGACTCTGCGTCGGGATGGCACAAACAACTTGTTGTAAAGCAAGCAACAACAGTGAGCTCTCGGTTCAGGCATATACACTCGGTGATTCAAGTGATATGTAGTAACCTTTATTCATGACCAGTATACAAGGTGGCAATCCAATACAAGACTGAGAGGTAATGCAATGAGATAAAAACAGGCTTTGCTTTTTATAGGCAGAGTTACAGGAAGTCACAGGAAGTACTCTGGAACTTTCCCATCATACACAGGAAGCATGAGAGTTAACCAATACACAATATACAGAATAAAATTGTCCAATTAAATGTGAATAAATAGATTAAAGTAAACTGGCGCCCATAAGTGAGGGGCGGAGTCTATGGCTATTTGCCCAGTAATAAGTTGATATTTTCTCTAGGTATGGTCCTTGGTTTTTACGAGCCTTTAGGTCAGCTTTTCCAACATCTAAGGTTAGCCAGCTTCTATATATGGTCTCTGGAGGTTCCTGAGCTATGTTTGCTCCCTCAGGCTATGGCAGCCATCTTGATGCCGGCCCGGGATAGCTACCATGGCCGGGGTAGTAAATACCCTGTGCCGGTATGTTTAATTATTAATGTTTATTGCTTAAACAGAGCAATATGTTTATTTCAATAGAGCCCGGTCTTGTCTATTGTATCTAAGGGAGGCATGCCTGTGGTAACCACTATCAGGTTGACCTCTGCGCAGTAGTGGTCACTGTTGGTGTTCAGTAATATCCACTACACTCCAACCACACTTAAGCTCCCACCATGTATAAACTAGGGTCCTCTCCTTTATCAGACGTGACCTCCAACTGCTTCTCTCTCAAAGCCTTATGCACCTCCTCTAGCCTAAGCTTGAGGGTCTGAGCGTACTCTGCACACACATAAAGTTGGTCAAGGAGGGGGCTGGATGTTAAGAGACTTGATCTGGCAGATATAACACTCTGCCCAGCATCATAGAATTGGAAGTCTTTAGAGTGTCAACCGAGGGGTGGCTTTGAAAGCCCTTGTCAATTGAGGGAGCAGCAAGTCTCAGTCACCTGGATTGTGCTCTAAGAGCAGAGACCAAAAAGAGTCATTGTTTTGGTATTACATACATATTTTGGAATTGTCTGACCTCCACACACAGAGCAAAGGGCTGGTATGCAATTCAATCAGTGCAAAATCAACAGTCAACGAGAGAACATCTATTATGAGCTCCCTCTCTACTATGCAGTCATCATTACTCTGCATTTCTATTTTTCATACCAACTGTTCAGTAACCAGAGGACTTTAATACTTCGACATCATTTTTTGTGTAGACTGCTGGGTAAAGTCTCTACGTTTCCGTGGTAAGACATCATTATTTTGCAGAACATTCTTGGCTGTGCGTCAACAGTATATTATTCACACATGTAGTGCAATACCCTGTGCTTTGAATTGGATGTAGTAACAGCTTATTTGATGTTACATTATGTAGGAAAACATGTATTTTATTTATGTCATTAATTAATTTACAGGAGCATTGAGGGGCTCACCTGCACTCTAACCTATTCTCATTTGGTGGTGTATACCTTTAATAATTGTGAGTTCATTTTCTGTTATGCACTTTTATTCTGTTGTTCACTGTTATTTCACATTCTCTCATAAATGGCAACATCTTGGATTTACATGTCAGTTTGTCATTATACATGTAAAATTTTGTCAGATTCTGTAAAGATTCTTTTATCCGAGAGCTTTTTATAATTACCCTGTTTATCATTGTCTGTTCAGGGTACTATCAATAAAGTTGCCAATAAGCTCAAACCACCATACTGAGAAAGTCATCTAACACTCGATTGTTCCTCTCGACATTCTCGTTGGCCTGTAGATGATGGGGGTAGTGCAGATTTTCTCAATACGCCAAAGAGCACACAAATCCTGCATCAGATGGAACAAACTAAGCCGCCTGATCTGTGTGCATCTGCTCAGGAATACCCCAATAATAAAAACCTGCTCATCAAGGGTACTGACTACCATTGAGGCTGTGGGATTTGGCAGGGTCAGAGCATCTGGCCACCTGGTGAAGTGGTCAATTAACACCTAGATTCAGGCATTATCACACTCTGGCTCAGGGAATAGACCTACCAAATCAATGACCGGCTTTTGTCAGGAGAGTCCAGAGTACACACGTTGGCGACCGGGACTGGTCTTAGTGCCACCAATCTTTGCTATGTGGCTCTCCCACCTTAATAGATGTGATAGGACGACATACATCAGCCATCCTTCTTCACCAGTACCACGTGAGCTGGAGGTGCTTTAAGGTTCTGCCCAGTCCTTGGTGTGAGAGAGAATGGGTCTGCCTGATCATGTTTTCCCATGAATCTGCTGAGGAGACCACACATCAGCAGGAGGGCGGTTGAGAGAGACCTGGAGTCCCAGTACACCATTAGTCTAGAGTCTCATAGTCCCAATGCAGCTATTCAACCACCTCATCTCCATACTACCAAGCTCCAGCTACTCTTTAGTGAGGGGTATTGTGTAGACACTGCCTCATAAATGACAGCAACATAATGACTACCTTCACTCTGAACCTAGACTAATTCAGTGTCAGGTTGAACGAACTAGACTACATTGGGGGTACCTGAGGAGCAGAAGGGGTGGCTAGACTGGATAGTGGCGACAGAGACTCTAACTGAGTCAAGAGGGAAGAGGAGGGGTGTAGGGAAGAGGGAGAAGTCAACTTTAGTTGCACTTAAACTGTTGCGGGTCCAGCATTTCTCTGTTTAATATGACTACAATGCCTACATTCTGAGGAGCATTGATGGCTCAAACTATCTGCTTTGTCATGTTGGGGCTGCTCCAACCCTCAATGGTGTACTTGAACTCTACGGCAACACATCCAAAACAGAGAGGCATGGTCTGTCCATAGATGGAAATGCTGGCCATACAGATAAGGGTAGAAGTGCTTGACAGTCTTTACTAATGCCAACAGCTGTCTATGTTTCACACAGTAGTAACAGTTCTAGGGACTGAGCATCTTACTGTAGTAACCAATCACCCTCTCATTACCTTCCGGGATTTGTGACAGCGCCATATCTACACTTGTATTGCTAGGGTCAGTATCCAAGGTGTACCGCGCTTTGGGGTCTTGGTAGCCCAGGAGAGGGCCATGGGCCATAGCTACTTTCAGTTGTTGGAAAGCAGTCTCTTGGGCTTGGGACCATTTCCATGGAATATGCTTACTTGTAAGCTGGGTTAGGCCAAAGGGGAGGACCTTCTACTTCCATAGACCAGAAAGAGTGGCAAACACAGAGAGCTCACTGGCCTCTTTACCCAGAGGAACCTGTCAGCCCCCATTTACCAGGTCTAGCATGCTAAAAAAAATGCTCCCTGGTAAAGCGTCAAAGCTCTCATTGTTGCAAGGATGGGGATAAGCATGCTGATGAGTAACTGCATTCAGCTATCTGTAGTCTATACAAAACCTCCACGCACCATCCTTCTCCCTCATTTGAACCACAGGAGAGCTCCACACTCCTGATGCTGGTTCAATAAGTCCATGTTCCAACCACCTTTTTACCTGTTTCTCTGCCTCTTATTCTTTTTGGGGACCTAGTCAGTGAGAGGCTGACGGATTGGTTGGGTACCAGGGGAGGGGGATACTATGGGTAACTAGAGCGGCTTGTGCAACTTCATGATCTCCTGTGCAAATACCTCAGCACACCAGCGTAGCAACCGGCTACCTGCTGCTGGGTTGCTGCTGCCCTGCATCTGCTCGGCTGTGGGTCTTACTGCAACTTATGCTTGCTCAACCTCTTCAGAACTCACTCCTCTGTAGTGACCAACAATGCTGTCCACCTTCAATTGTACAGGCTGTGCATCTGGTACATATACCTAAAGAGTATGAACCTCTTACAGTCGGGCTCGTTCAGATTATATGCTATAGGAGAACCTTCGGGTCGGACTTTATTAACCCAAGGGGAACGTAGGCCTATCTGATGATCTTAAACATTATAATGGACTTCATACCCAACGTTAATTGAGTATCACACTTTTGTTGTGAGACTCGATAAATTACCCCATTTCTCACAATTTTCACGCTCGTCTCATGACTTCCCCCTCTCACCTGCTTGAAAACTAGCTCATTAGCTTATTTTAAGTTGTTGAATCATATCTTACACTCAGACTCTGAGTTTTATGTGAATATATTAAGTTTAATGTAATGTGAAATGTACTACAACACAGCATATTGTAATATTGTGTATACAACAATAACATAGCCTATTATATTCTATAATGATTGCAAGTCTTTATCCTGCCCTTATGCCCCCTGTGAAGAATTTTTTCCGCGCGAAAATTGCCCGAGCTACAGGACTTCAAGCTTTTCCCCTCTCTAAAGTTTGCAGGTATGATCACAGAGGAACCGGATGTTGTTCATCAACAACCTGCCATGCTGGTCTGTATAATACATTTTTTTACCAGCTATCACTATGGCTGACTCGCCGAATTGCATGTGACAATCGTGAACAGTGAGAAAGAACATCTTGAAGATGGCATCTTCATTAATGTGACTTACAACAGAGGTTGTTTCAGTCTTCATATCATGGAGATGAAAAGTAGCTCTGATCGTGCCATAGAAAGAGATCTGATTACCATCAGTTAAGATGCCAAGAGACTAGTTTCCCTGTACTGTTTGTCTTACTGACTTGAGTAACCGACAGAAACTGTGTCTGGATAGGAGATTTTTTGCAGTTGGTGTTGACTAGGGGTGTGATGCACTTGCCTTTTGTTTTACCGGAGAGGAAGTAGCTGGCCTAGTAAAGTCTTTCTACTTCAGAATTGGACAACAGAGTTGGTTGAACCTTTGCAGCTCTGGAGGAGGGGGTGGGGGACTTTCTCTCTCGGGCGAGAGGAGTTGATCCAACTGATGGTTTGATGTTTTTGGTAAGAATAGGCTGGTGCTTCAAAGGACCTAATGATTGGAGTGGATTAGGTCAAGCAGGGAGTGTACAGTAGCAGAAGGTTTGTGCAGATTTGGGCTGTCTGGTTTTTTCTTAAAGGATTGCATAACAGTTAGATGTTTGGAGCTGCCACTATGGAGGACAAGGTGAAACTTTCTTACAGGGGGGAGGAATTGATCCAGGGGACCAAGGAGGGAATCTAGCAGTCACTGGGTTGTGCTTCCCAACTCTGGCTGACTGCTTTTTCACCCTTGTGCCCAGCTACAGTGTGATGGAATTGCGTGAGCAAGTGTGTGAGAGCAGATGTGCCAGGAGTTACCCTACCTTGACTACGACGATGTTTAGCTAGATGCGTCTGATCGCTTAGCAACAGAGAGCCGGCCTGTGAACCTACGGAGATGGAGACGAGCTAGCCAAGTCTAGGAGAGAACCGCAAGCTAGGAACTGTTTCGGTGAACCTGTGACCTTGTGACCTGATTTAATTATTATAGTTGTTAATGCGAGCGGTTATCTTATCTGCATGAATGTTTAGGCAGGCGCTTTGGATCTGTTTGTGTGCACTTATATTATCTATATTAACCTCGTTTTGAAATAGCCAATCATATTTTATTATTATTATCCAATTGAATGTATGCATTTTCAACTGTATGGTTTTTTCTATAAATACTGGGGCAGATAGCCCAAGTCTCCAGAGCTCTGGAGTAGTTGTGTCGACAAATGTAACATTGGTGTTCCTCGCGATCAGTAACTGGAAGTTTTAAGTCGTTGTTCAACGTGCCAGGATTGTTATACACGCTTCGAAACATCTCTCACTGTTTGTAAGTTTTTGTATCTTGTTCGAGAATATATTTATTATTAACAACTGTAACTCTCTCCTTTGCTGTACAACTTGTGAAGCAGTATAAAGCTTGTTGGTTCACAATATTCTCAGAAGTAACTACACTCTAAGATATTGTCCATGTCTGCCTAACTCGATTGGTGAAATAGATTGCTGAAGTTAACGTTAGTGAAAGTCTATCAATTGCTGAAATCTGTGCACGTGCTTAGTAGGCAGATTTGATAGTGACACCGGATCTGGCTGTGTTGCGTAACAGATCCTGGTGTTGTTAGAGAAAGTCTCTCGTATTGAGACGTATCAAGTAAGTAATGAGTTAAGTGCCTATTGTGAGCTGTGTTATACTACCGGTTAGTAGAAGCTGCAATACGGAGTTTTGTGCCTGAGGCTAGTCGGCTCGCTACCATTTGCCCTAGCACTCAATCATATAGGAAGGCTCTAGTAGACAGTGGTCCTGTGAAGGTCTTGAACATACATGTTCACGCAAATCCTTTACAACAGCTAGTTGGGGCAAAGACTATTGCGGACATTTGTCGTTTTCCAACACAAGTGGTGATCTGGATATGAAACCAGACATGGGTTTGGACAGACAACCTCTACAGTAACTGCCAAGCTGACCACACCCCAACACTGGGGTGGTATCTTCTACAAAGCTGGTGCTGCTGGTACTAGGGGCCGGGGCTCTGCATTACTTTAGGGGTGGCAGGTGCTACAGGAGAAGGGTTCTGAATTACTGGAGGGGGAACTGGGGCTACAGGAAGGGGGTAGGCACTGTTGGCACTAATTGTCACCATTGCTTCAACTGTTACACTTTTTCAGCAACATTCTGCACCATTTGTAATGGGTGAGACTTGGAGTCTGTAGGCATCGGTGGTAGTTGTTGTGGTGGAAGTGGTGTACAGTTGGTGGCAACAACATTGATGTGAGCATGCCCTGGAGGAGCCAAGAAAGGGAGATTACAACATTCTAGAGCCTCTTCATGGAGCATCTCTTTGATATGGAGTAGCTCTGTATGGACGCGGCATTCATTGGCCTCTGCAATCTCCATATCTTCATTACCAGTAAGCTTCAGAGGCTTGAAGTTCTGTGTGAGAGGAGAGGATTGCAGTAGTTGTAAGGGGAGGGCTGCAGTACTCCTGGGAGGGATTGTGTCAGCCTATCAAGTGCTGCCACTCTACAGTACCTGCTGGCATCCTACCGGCACTTCTAGCCCTTTGGGTAACCATCAGTGGAAAAGACTGCCTTCAAAGGCGAAGAAATTCTTCTCTGATCCTCAGTAGAGAAAAAATCCAAGTCAAGAGAAGGGAGAAGGGTACCTCTGAGTCAATGAAGGTGCCAAAAGGTCAGAGGTAGCTGTGTCTATGACTAGAAGATAGTAGAAGCAAGCACTGAGTTGAAAACAGCTACAGCACTTTCAGGTCGGAATGGATATTGCGATGTTCTTACTGGATGTAGCAAGTTCAAGCGGGGTAGATTCAAATCAAGGAGTGGGGGTACCTCTGAATTGAGGGGGAGGGGGGGGGGGGTTGTCATAACATTGAGGGTGGCTGTACCTGTGATTGGAAGACCGTAGGATCAACCTCCGTGTTGGCAGGAGTGGTGTTGCCACTTCTGAAGCCGGAATTACTGTGAAAATTGTCTGAAGTTGGGACAGCTATAGCTAAGAGGGCTGTTCCGAGTCAAGTGGGGGTGTAACAGTGTTGGAGGGGGGTGGGTAGTTGTACCTGTTACCAGAGCACTGTCACAGGATAGCACCCCAAGTAGTGATAGAGGAGATGCTCTTGATCAATTACCATGTCGGTAATGGTTGTAGCCCTCAGTACTCAAGGAGAAAGGGCAAGTGGAAAAGAGGGAGTGAGTACTGACAATCTTTTCATCTTTTCTTGTAGTGTCTGTACGTCCGTACCATTCCACCGCTGCTATCAATGCGAGGATTTGCACCAACCTTTACCGAACGCTGATAGAGAGATAAATTTTGAAAGCAGTGATTATTTTACTGTGAACCAAATGGTACTGTGAACCAGTACCGAGCTGAAATTCGCGTCGGGTTTTTACTATATAATTAGTATGGCACCCTGCCAGAATAAAAAGGAGCTGTGCATGACTGCTATATGTGACTGCTATATGTGACTGCTATATGTGACTGCTATGGGTGACTGCTATACGTGACTGCTATACGCGACTGCTATATGTGACTGCTATGTCTGACTGCTATGCGTGACTGCTATGTGTGACTGCTATGCGTGACTGCTATGCGTGACTGCTATGCGTGACTGCTATGCGTGACTGCTATGCGTGACTGCTATGCGTGACTGCTATGTTTGACTGCTATGCGTGACTGCTATGTTTGACTGCTATGCGTGACTGCTATGCGTGACTGCTATGCGTGACTGCTATGCGTGACTGCTATGCGTGACTGCTATGCGTGACTGCTATGTTTGACTGCTATGCGTGACTGCTATATGTGACTGCTATATGTGACTGCTATATGTGACTGCTATATGTGACTGCTATGTTTGACTGCTATGCGTGACTGCTATGCGTGACTGCTATGCGTGACTGCTATGCGTGACTGCTATGTTTGACTGCTATGCGTGACTGCTATGCGTGACTGCTATGCGTGACTGCTATGTTTGACTGCTATGCACTCCAATAGCAGTAACTATCTGTAAGATCACAGCTACCTCAAGGCTGGATCTCCTCAAATACTGTCACGTACTTCAACAGCAACACAAGCCTCCGCAGGCTAATCTATCTACCAACCATGTAGCTCATAGTCCGATCTCATATCTATCTCTTCAACAATCTCTACTAGGCTGGTGGGTCACCAACAACCACTACCAAGGTAAACAGACTACATTGTATTTCAAGGATAATCTCACTGTAAGGTTTACAGTATATGATGTGCACAGTACAAGGCGTGAACAAACTCTAAAACATATCACCTACTACATATCACCTACTACATATCACCTACTACATATCACCTACTACATATCACCTACTACATATCACCTACTACATATCACCTACTACATATCACCTACTACTGCTCTATTTGTACGAGTCATTGTGCAATGAGCAGTTGAAATGTTAACCAACAAAATGCAGCTACTAACATACATAACAGTTCAATCTCAGGCTAAGCCGCTGGTGCCGATAGTCCCATCTATCAAAAGGCCAGCTTGTCCGTACTTTTTGTTTATCCAAACAGCAATTAGGCAATCAATTAGGTAGAAGCATATTTCTGTCACCAGCTCCTTTATACATTTCCAGAGTTACCTTAAGGAATATTGACAGTTTCTAGCTAATCTACTCTGTTATAATTTTGATTCTCACACAACTGTATCGATTATCTAAAAATGTAGATGAAATTTTATATTTAAAAAGTGTAAATTTGGTCAAATTTGAACATCCAGGCTGGACGTAGTTTTATGCTGGGCTGATGATGCTTTCATTCAGGGTAGAAGAAAGGAAATCTTACATTAACCAAAATCTTTGGATTTATCCCCTCTTTTTGATGAGTACCAGTGCTCACTAAATTTATGCCTACTGGAGCAGTCAATAGCGCATTTACAACAACACGTCAAAGGTCAGCAAAAGCTGTTGTTACCAAGCCTATCAAAGTTCTTTAGACTATTTGTTATTGATTATTGAAACAAAACACTGTATAGCATTCATGCATCCCTATAGCGGATTTTTATGTCCACTACCTTCCACTAGGGGGTTGTGCTGGTAGACGCGCAATCTGTGCAGCCACAACAATGCAGTCAGCCACTCCAGGCTTGACAATCAACAGTCTACCTCAACTCAGAGGTGACCCCGGTGCGGAATCAGCACAAACAAGGTATTGTAAAGTGAATGACCGACTTTATCAACAGTAGCGAGCCCTCGGCTCAGACATACACAGCTTTTAAGTAGTGTGTAAAGATAACCTTTATTCATAGCAGCACATAAGATGGCCAAACAAGACAAGAGAACACACTTATGTCATATCAGTTAGTGCAACAAGTATCATAAAATCTCTGCTTTTTATAGGCAGAGTTACAGGAAGCATCAATGGAAAGTTTCCAGCATGCACAGGAAGCGTGGCAGGAAGTTATATCATATATAGTAAGCAGTATTGTCCAATAAGATAATGATAACTGAGTTAAAGTGCACTGACGCCCAGAAGTAAGGGGCGGAGTCCATGTCTAGCTTGGCCAGTGATAGGTTAATATGTTCTCTGAGAGTTCTTTGATCTTTACTGGCTTTTGGTCCACGTTTCTCTACATCTAAGGGTAGATAGCTCCAGGAGGTGGCATCTGGAGGCACTTGCGCTAAGTTTCGTCTCTCAGGCTATGGCAGCCATTTTGTTACCAACCCGGGATAGCTACCCAGGGTCGGGGTAGTAAATACCCAGTGCCGGTATGATTAATTATTATTAATAATCACTTGTCAGAGCAATATAATCACTACAATAGATTCCGGTCTTTGTCTATTGTGTTCATTGGAGGCATGCCTGTGGTAGCCACCATCAGGGGGACCTCTGTGCAGTAGTGGTCACTGTTTATGCCCAGTAAAATCCACCACACCCCGTCTAAAATATGAATCAAAACTACTCACGGAAACCTTTACAGCCACTTCGCTACTACTTTATCCTTGGGCACTTGGAATCTGAAATCTGGAAAGTTGCTAGTAGTAATATATGAGCAGATCTCCCTACCAAGTGTTTTTTTGTGGATTTGATCTTGGAGTTGAGACAATGGGTTACGGCGTTGGATGAATTCGCCGAGTTTATATTGTATTTCATTTGAGGGGTACTTGAGTGGCATTTGAATGGCATTTAAGTGGCATTCGAGTTTTGATTATTTTTTTACTTGATTTGAACTCATATGGCATCTAGATTTTGAATGTATGGCATTTAAGTTTTGATAATTTTTTTACATAACTCGAACTCATATGGCATCTTGAGAGAAAGGAGAGAGGAAAAGAGGAGAGAGAGGAGAGAGGAGATACATCTACATTGAATAAATACATTGATTAAAAATGAAACAATATGTGAATATATACATTTATTGTATAATAAGTAGGGATACATAAAGAGAACATATTAAATATTGTAAGCTTGAAATAGTTCCAATATCATTTCAAATGAAAAAATGGATGATGAGAGATTTTCATCCGTTTGTATGTATCTACATATATCTGATTGAAAATGATATAATAATTCAGTAGTCCATTGTATTGAAATCAATTTTTGAGTGAGCTCTTTATTCCACACTTTTCTTTGAATTTTCTTTAAGTAATCATTAATACTGACAGTTTTTGACATTTTTACAACTGTTTGAAAATTGTTTTTAGTCATAAGCTTAAATATTTCTACTGAATTGTCAACGTATTTATGTGTAGTGTATGGTCGGTATTGTATCGGTGAAAGTTCTCCATGTAAAGAAGCTACAGTTAGCAAATGCTGTGTCATACATAATAATATAGCTTGTGATGTCAAGCGATATCCAATCTTTTCCTGTACTTCAACATTTTCTTTAATATAGCTATGATATATCTTTGGAAGGTAGTCTTTGATTGTGTATCTTTTTGAACTCATAATGAACTAAAATAAAATGTTAAGTATTAGTATATGATGATTAAACAGTGTTGTAAAATAATTACATTTTAACTTTTATTAAGTAATTTTTCTATTAATTCTTACCTTATCACCAAGAAATCAGCTGTAGTAGTTGATGAAATCAGTTGTAGCAGTTGATGAATCAGTTGTAGTAGTTGATGAAATCAGCTGTAGTAGTCGATGTTTTATTGCTGGAGAGAATGATTTCTATGCAGAGAGAGCTGTTCTTATATAGTATAAGCCACTCCTACTCATTTAGCTTATAGCCATTAAAAACACTCACGCGAAAACTCTATCAGAATAGTGTTATTCGCGTGAAATATCCCTGTTTTATTCGCGTGAAAATAAAAAATTTCATTCCCGCAAAAGCAACGGTTTCCATTCGCGTGAAAATAAAGCATATATTCCCGCGAAAGCATTGGTTTGTATTCGCGTGAAAATAAAATTTTTATTCCCGCGAAAGCAATGGTTTCCATTCGCGTGAAAATAAATTATTTATTCCCGCGAAAACATTGGTTTGTATTCGCGTAAAAATAAAATGTTTATTCCCGCGAAAGCAACGGTTTCCATTCGCGTGAAAATAAATTATTTATTCCCGCGAAAACATTGGTTTCTATTCGCGTGAAAATAAAATGTTTATTCCCGCAAAAGCAACGGTTTCCATTTGCGTGAAAATAAATTATTTATTCCCGCGAAAACATTGGTTTGTATTTGCGTGAAAATAAAATATTTATTCCCGCGAAAGCAACGGTTTGTATTCGCGTGAAAATAAAGTATTCATTCCCGCGAAAGCAACAGTTTCCATTCGCGTGAAAATTAAATGTTTATTCCCGCGAAAGCATTGGTTTGTATTCGCGTGAAAATAAAATATTTATTCCCGCGAAAGCAACGGTTTGTATTCGCGTGAAAATAAAGTATTCATTCCCGCGAAAGCAACAGTTTCCATTCGCGTGAAAATTAAATGTTTATTCCCGCGAAAGCATTGGTTTGTATTCGCGTGAAAATAAAATATTTATTCCCGCGAAAGCATTGGGTTGTATTCGCGTGAAAAAATGTTGATTCATAGGATTTAATCAGTGCAACTTTACCTATTTAAGAGCCACTGTTTTCACACAGAAAGCATCCAGTTCTACAACGACTAGCGGAGAAGCAACATCTACTAAATCTTTCATTGCAACAACTAGGAGCTCATCTTCTTTATAAAGGTAAGAGTAAAAATATTTATTTTTTGTTAGCTAACGCTACTAGCTGAAGGTTTATGACCTTTATGATCTTTTAAAATTAATTACGAAAAATTAAACAAAATGTTTTGTTTTTTTAGAATGAATACTCAAGACGAAGGAAGTCAACCGATGAATGAAGAAGCAGGATCCCAGCAAACCCTTTCCCCATCACCTTCTCCTATCTTTGATATGGCAGAAAGTCAATTGGTGGTTGATGAACCAGAATCCCAACAAGATTTTACTTCATTCACATCTCCTACTAACAAGCTGTCTTCAAAAAGAACATCGATGAGGAAACGATCTTTTATTGATTTGACAAAAGATGAGAATGAAACTGGCTCGAAGTGCAAAAAACTAGTTTTGACGGATGTTGGAGATGAAACGCTTTTTCGTCACACCAGAATACCCTTTCAAGATGCTGGAAGTAATGAACTAACCACTCTCACCTACAAGAGCGCTGGGTTAATAAACTCTCTCTCTCCAGATAGTCTAGAAAAACTTGAAGAATCCATGGAAATCCGAGAACTACCAGTACCAACAGTTATGGAGGTGTTGTCTGTTGAATTTCGTGATGAATCAAAGTGCACCATGATTTACAACTACCGAAAGGATAAGAAGATAACTCGGGTGAAGAGTGATGTTTCAACCGAAATAGGACTGCTTGTTAATAAAGCTAAGCAAACACGTCCAATTGTTTTAATTTATATGGGAGAAGGAAAGACAGGAGATGCGATTTTTCGTACTGCTGAATCTCATGGATGTAATCGAAAGATCAACGATCCATTCAACTCATTGTATGGCAAGAGTTTGAGACAAATACAGGCTTATTTCAGTGTTGCTCACCTACACGATTTTCCGACAGGAAGTGTTATAGCTTATGAGAATCCTGGAATGCTAAGAAAATGTGATACTCGTTGGAACAAGACTGCTGATGTTATAGTGGCTAATTACAGATGTATGGTGAAAGGAGAGCTGTTGATTGGAGATCTTAGCATCCCTGCTCAAATAGCTTCATCTGTGGTGGCGGAAAAAAGTGGTGTAATCGTATTCAGAGGACTGAAACAAAATACGAACAACATGATTTCCTACGACATCATTCTACTCTCAGCTCTTCAAGCTTTCATTCAAGTCTCAGAACTGTTTGATACTTCGCTGCAGCACACCTGTCTCTCCTACTTTGATGAAAATGAAAAAGAGAATTGTCCAGAACAGCATATCAGAGCCTTAATCGATAACACAAAGGATGTCACTCGTCTTCTATGATGGTAAGTTTCATATCTATTTAAAGAAAGATCTGAAGTATTTTTGTAAAATTAATTCATATAACTATGTATGATAGAGTCATTAGTTACTATGTCTTTTAGATATAACTAAAGAGCGCTCCTGAGGAAGAAAATGAGAAGATCTTATTTACTTCTTGCTTGAAACATTACAAAATAATAGTTTTTATAGGTTCTGTAGTGTTTAGCACAAATAATGAGATAAGTTGTATTTTATTCATTATATTTGTTATATCAAATAAAAATCAATTATAATAATTTATTTTAACAATTTACTTAGTAAATTAGTTCCTTGTATATGTACACCATCTATTCCTTCTACTGTATCATCTTCTATGAACTCGAAGTTAGGATAGGTCTGTATGATAAATCTCCGTATTGAGTGATCTCTCATCTCACTATCTCCTATGTCTCGTAAACTTCTAACAATTTCATCCATACTCCATCCTCTACTTCTCAGTAAACAAAAGTATACACAATAGTCGCCACATACAGTTGACAAAAAACTTTGTAGTTGTGTTTCATTACTTCGTATTGTTTCATATCCTCCATGAATACTTAGTATTTCATTTACATCCGGATAAAAGGAAACAGAACGTCCAAACGAGTCAAAAAAATCCACCTCTGAATCATTAGCGTACACAGCCAACCAATGCTCCCCGGGTTGATGAGAATAATGGGTGTTGAATACGAAACATCCTGTTGGAAAATTGCAAATTTGCTTCCAAAACTGTTCTCTAGCTCCAACATGAATCCCTACGCTTTGACATAAAACGTCTGAAGATAAGATCGATCGAATTTGTATGGTATTCATCTGTAACTTTCTGTTTAAAGCACTGCGTCGCCTCCGATAGTTAATTGAAGAATGCTATCCATCTCCAACACACCGTCTTTTACAAAGTATGCTACCAGGGATAATCCATCCGTCGTGTTAGCGCTAAAACGAATTTCCACACTTGTTGTGACATTTTTCATAGAGTGAAAACCTTCTTTAAGAAAATCACCAGTCAAATCAAATCCATAAAGTGTAGTACCATCAAGGTATTGTTCTTTCGTAATACCAAGACTATCGCCTTCAAGCAAAGTTCCGGTAGCGTGTAGAAACTGATGATATTCTCTTCCAAAAATTCCTCTAGCATAATTTGGTTCAAATCTCCTTCCAATTGGACAATCACCAACTCTCAATACAATACTATCAACACCAGCATGCTGCATTCTATATGGATTCAAGGCGAAACGTCCGTTCATTGCGTTGTGATTAACTAAACCTAAATAAATTTGTTTAGGTTTTTGTTTGTTTTCTTCCAAAGTGATGTCGATCTGCGCAACACCAGAACGAATTCCATATAGTTTTTATCCGTTTTCGATCAACAGGATAAATGTAGTTGTGGCCTTCCAATGCCAAACTGAGTTGGGAGTTTTGTATTGTAGGATTCACCTTAACTTTACAAAGATGAAGTTCAAATTTATCAATTCTAATCTTTGCCCCTCCTGCAGGCGCCTCATTCGCAGCAAACAAAGCTAGTTTGGCAGAGGCGCGCTCAAACTCCAGCTGCATAGTAGGACCTGGTATTATTAGTTTTTTCTGCTGAAATAATGCGAGATGAGGTTTTCCAGTTAATTCTATTGTCTTTCCACCTATGATTAGAGCTCTCCTCTTTTTCTTATCAGCGGTTTTGTGATGATCACCGTCTTTGCTAGTTGAATCATCATACAACCATCCTTCCATCTTACCTTGATATTTCTTTCTTTCTGCACTGTTTTCAAGTAGTTGTGAAAAGTAGGAGCGTAAACCGTAGTTGTTAGCGTATTCAACGGTGGTTCCTTCTATCGACATTTTCAACTCACTGAATAATGCATGCACTGAATCCCCCATCCACACAACTGCAACATCATCATTACCTGTAATATTGGTTCCATCATCTTGAACAACCGTGGCTTCAACTTGCAGAAACGAGTTGTAAAGATCTGTGTAATGTTCAGTGCTCCCTGACAAGGTTAACTCAATACTACCATAAGGATCTAACCTATCAGGTCTGATGACAACATATTCCGATCTTTCTACCGATATGTTTGTTGGTTCCGTAGCAAATACATCCAACGTTGGATTTATGTTGTAGGAAGAACCTTCCAACTTATTACCTGTTGTTCCATTTAGGCTAGCCATCTTTTGCGAGTGATGAATGCTTGAAGCGTTACCGCTTAATGAATATAGATATCAAGCTCAGCTGTCTTTATACCGGATTCTACTGCTATTAAAATATACCACGATTACCAACACCTCTCCTCTTCTTTCCACCTCTTGTTTTTCTCCTTTTCATTCTATCTGGACGAACTGCATTGAGCACATCTCCCCCCAGATCATTCAACTCTGCCAATCCCCTCTTCTTTGCCGACGCTGCAAAACTTTGACCATCGATGACATCACGCGCTACATTTCCACCTACAGACAATGCTCTTTTCCCCAAACTAATTGCTCCTCTTTTCAGCATTGGTGCTGCAGATTTAAGTAAACTTGAAAAAATACTACCAAGTCCATTTCCTCTCATATTAGGCATCACTCGTCGTCCACTATACACTCCAATTCCATTTCCAGCTTGCATCTTGTAGTACTCATCAAAAAAATCTTTTGAATCCTCAGGGGTGTATCGTACCAAACTCATTTTTTTAATTTTTTCGCTCTATAGTGAACCGTCAACACAACCTTTCCACCATCAAATGGTATTCGTTGACCGTCGTCACTCGTTATAAGTACTTTAATCATATCACTATTTAGTGATGAAGCGTCAACATAGTGGGGATTTTTAAATTCTTGATACACAACACTATTCTTCTTTCCTTGAACTGGAACTACTCTCAATAAAGGTACATTCGTATCTCCTACCATTCTATTATCAACAATGTTGGAATAAACATACAGGGATGTTAAACCGGAATTTATATCAGGGGGTGTGATATTATTGTATCTACCACGAGGGTATGTAGTTTTTGATTCAAATCCAAAAATATATGCTATATCTTTGGAAAAGCTTATGACAGTATCAGGATCACTGTTAGTTAGTAAAGCGGTGTTGGTGATCTTGTTGTAGGAGATGGCGAATTTCTTGTCTAAATCCATTTCATTCATTCTCTTTCGTATAATCTCCTCCAACTCCTCTATACTATCATATCTTCCATTACCGATTAGGATGAAGGACTTTTCGCTTTTACCAGAGACATTAGTCTTTTCTAGATATATTTTCCCTTCGGTAACATTTTTCCAATTATTAGAATAAGTCATATCTAGCAGAGCTAGCTCCCATTTACCGCCATCGATAACCAAATATTTATACAGTCTCACTGTAAATTCGGAATTGTTATTATCAGGAAACTCTTCACCACTAGAGTTTGAGGGTAAAGTTATCAGCATCGACATTTTCCCAACGTATGATGATTATATCAAGCGTTGTTTCCTTATAAACTATTCATCTACCCAGTCATTGAACTTTTCTCCATAACCTAACCACTTAACCAGAATCTGTCTTTTACCTCTTCTCATTCTTCTTCCCAGTATCTTTTCAATTCTGAAAATCGTGGGTTTTTTTACTTTTTGCAACTCTTTTTCGTAAAAGGTACCATCGATCATCTCCTCAGCTAAATCTTTCACCCTATATACAACAGGTTTTTCATCAATAAGTACATCGGTGATTATAAAAATCTCAATCGTCCAATTCGGGGTGTATCCTCTTTCAAACGCTCCTCTTGCCTTACTTATTCTCACATAATCCCCAACCTTTAGTTTTGCTTCTTGAGTTAAACTATGTTCACCTCCTTCATACACACGATTCCATACAAGTTCTTGATTTTGAAAATTCACATCATTTGGTCTCATACCTATAGCACCATGAATTGTGTTGTTGTATGCATTAACCATTTCTGGTAAAACATCAATGTATCTATCATCATCTTTATATGTCAAATATCTATATATCTTCTCTTTTAAAGTTCTGTTAAAACGCTCCACCATCGATGCCTTTATCGTTTCATTTTCGGTTGTAAAGCGCTTGATCTTTTTTTCCGCCAGCAGAGTCTTGACATTGACGTTGTCAAACTCTTTACCTTTATCAGATTGTAAAGCTTTATAGTTTTCCCCTTCTAGTATTCTTCTCAATCCTCTTGCTACTACCGGTCCTGATTTGTTGATGAGCGGCACAGCCCAACCTTTTCTAGATAAAGAATCAATAGCAGTCAGTAAAAATGCTGTATTATTATTTTCATCTCTTCGAGATCGAACATCCATCAAATCTACCTGTAGCTGCTCCCCTATTCCAGCTACAATTGTAGGACGACGCTTAAACTTGGTTACAACTTTTTTATGTAACGTGTAGGCATCCTCACCACTCAACCATTCACGGATTCTTTTTTCTCCCTCTCGTTTTCTACGAGCTTTCAGTAAAGCTCTAGCTCCTCGTAGAGATGTATGTAATGCAGGATTGTAATAC
The DNA here is from genome assembly GCA_945261195.1 of Cryptosula pallasiana. Taxonomy (NCBI): domain Eukaryota; kingdom Metazoa; phylum Bryozoa; class Gymnolaemata; order Cheilostomatida; family Cryptosulidae; genus Cryptosula; species Cryptosula pallasiana. The sequence goes on along the minus strand of OX183138.1, from coordinate 22,707,921 downwards.
AACTCTTTTAGCGTGTCGATGTCCATGAATTAGTACCGGGAACGACCAACTTTTTCTTCTGAGTCTTACGTGTTCGATGCGGGGATTTTCTGACAGTTGTGATTCCTTCATCAGTTAGCAGGCTTTTAAATCTACTGTAATTGGTATTTCCCGATTGTATTTTACCTCCTTCGGTTAGAACGTCTCGTAGTAAAGTTTTGGAAGTCCTAGGATTCAACCAATGTTCTCCAATTTTCAGTCTGTTCTTCTCCGAGTCGTATCTACCAATTTTACTCAGATTATTCAACATTCTGACAGCGATCGTTTGATCACTCTTTTTTGTTGTTAAATCAGCTGCTTTTTTTTCAAAACCTTTTAAATTTCCGCTTTCACTATCGTGCTCATCATCTCCATCAGTAAGAAATGTACTTCCTAGTAAGGTTGTGTCTTCAGTATCAAACAACCTTCCTTTTATTAATTCCATCCCAATATCATCATCATCATCAACCACTTTCACTGATTCTAACTCATTGTCTTTATCAACATTTGGTGAAAAGACATTAGGTTTATTATCGATAACTGTGCTATTGGCCAAAGGAAAAGTAGACTCTGTCTTTTTTTTCTTAATGAGATTCCAACTATCCTTTTGTGTCTGGTTTTGGTTATTTTTAATCTTTTTGACATCAGACAAATACCTACGTAGGTTTTCAACATTTTCATCTAACTTTTCGTATGAGGATAAGTCAGAATCATAAGCCGTTTCCAGTAGTTCATTTCGCTTTCGCTTCATATTTCTCACTGTTATAGCTTCCATAGGATTATAATACAATGGAGGTCTGGTTTTCTCTTCCTTTACCACTGTTTTATCATCCTTTCTTTCCGTTAATCTATAGTATTCATCTTCAGTGAGTATAAAATTACGTCTGGAGAATGTTAAAGGCTGACGATTCATCTTTTTATTGATGATAAAACAGATACAATAGGTGTTATAATAGCATCCAAAAGATTCCCTCTACCACTCTGAATCAAAATTTTACGCTTATCATCAACTCTCCCTCTACCACTAAGTTTATGTAGCTCCTTCTTGTAACGCTGCAACTCAATAAACTGCTCAGAATCAAGAGGAACATTACCTAATATAATATTTTTAACACTTTCTATCAATGATTGAAACAAATCTGAGTTAGCCTTTTCGACTATAGCGATTTTTCCTTTCTTACTCAGATCATCCAGAGCTAAAATCGCCATTCTATTTCGCATCATTCGTGTTGAGAGTTTCATCTTTATCTTCTCCCTCCGCCTAGCACACTTTTAAGTAACCCAGGAACTATATTGCTGATGATAGGTCCTAGTAGAGCACCTAAAAATCCTCCTTTTTGCAATACAGCTTTCTTATCATCTAACGTTGATTTTCTTACTAAAGCGCTAATATCCTTCACGTTTCGCTGCAACTCATTATACTGAGATGATGTCAATGGTATCGTTCCATTTATAATAGCTTTAGCACATTCCATTAGAGTCATAATAAACTCCTTTTTGGCTTTGGCTATAACAGACTTTTGAATAGCAAAGGTTGTATTGTTGAGTGATAACAACACAGCTGCATTTTTTGTTAATTTTTTCTCCAAAGCTTTAGACATTATAATGCTTTCGTGTTGCGTCGTTGAATAACAAAATACGATTGAGGTGAAGTGAATAGTAATTGTATTTATATCCTTTTACTTGGGTACATATAATATCATAGGGAGAACTGATGTAAAATTTCCCAATAGTCTATATTGATCATTCGTTTGTTGAGTCGTATCTATTCGTAAATAAGAGTATGGTTTCTTTGTCGCATCTTCAAAAGCCTCTTGTACATACTTTATTTTTGATGGAAAACATTGTCGAGCCAAATAGGAAATAGAAGAAGCATCTCTAGGGTTTTTAAAAAGAAAAAAATAATGACTATTCAAGGAAATTGTACGATTTCCTTTTAAAAACAGATTCTGAACAATAAAAAACACACTTATGTTCAAATGATGACTATGTTTTGTATACAAAGCATTAGCATCAGCTTTACCAGAAACTTCATCCATGAGATCATCAATTATCAGCCATCGATTTTTACCATCTCTGGGAAAACTCACTGTTATATCTATCATGCCTTCATGAAAAATCACTCCTGATACATCATCAAAGGCTTTTTGGTAGGCTCCATAACAGTAGTGAATCTCTGTTGGTGGAGGGTGTGCTATAGTCTGACTAGCTTCAATCATTCGAAAAATCGCTTGCGTCTTTCCCGATCCAGTTGGTCCTGCAATCATTGCTGTAAAAGGAGATCGCATCGTCGGGTCATAATCTTCAGGTTTCCCATTCATCATAAAAAGATGTTCATCAATCAACAGTAGTTTCATTTATGATTCCAACAGGAGAGTTTCTCGCTTTTTGTATTTTTTCCATAGCTTCTTCATACATACTAAACTCAGTAACACCTCCAAAAGTGGAAAGCCCTACGACAAATACCAAAATTATCATAATTATCAACGCTTTACGCTTCATACTCGGTAAAACATCTATCATATCACGTTCAGCACCATCAATAGTATCAACTTCATTCATCGGTCTCATCTCAACATCATCCTCCGTCGACATCTTAACTTCCAATAACCATACAATCTTATCACGTTTTCATTTATATACAATGTTAAAACTATCAAAAAAATCAAATGCCATACATGCAAAATCTATATGCCATATAAGTTCAAAATAAGTAAAAAAATAATCAAAAACTCAAATGCCACTTAAATGCCACTCAAATGCCACTCAAGTACCCCTCAAGTAAAATACAATATAAACTCGGCGAATTCACCCAACGTCGTAACCCATTGCATAACCTCCAAGGTCTAATCCACAAAAAAACACTTGGTAGGGAGATCTGCTCATATATTACTACTGTTGCTGCAAAGGAAGCTGCAAAACAAAATCTGTGCTTCCAGATATTTCATAACCTTTGTCTTTTTGAGACCACACTTTTTCTTCTCAGTGAGAAAACTTGGGCTATTTACCAAAATGTGGAATATTTACTTTAGCTCATTCAATGGTATCACCGATGGAACTTGTCTGTGTCTAATCAAAAAAGCAGATCAACAAATTGCTGCTTTTAAATGACTTTTGCTATAAAGCTTTGAATTGTAACATTTGAGTGAGATTCACATTTGTTTCAACTTTACGTTCTTGTTCTTCCACTGTGTCCTTCACTTTTGTTCATGTGCAGCAGCTGCTGATTGTGCACGTCACTACTTGCTCTCTGTTTGCTCACCAATCATCAATACCAAGTTTACATCATGCCATGGCAACAAAGAGTCGTTCCTGTCTGGCTCCTTGCCAAAATCCTTGGCCTTTTGCCAACAAGTAGATAAGTAACGCAAAGATAACTTAACTGTAATACCTGTCGGCATGTTGTGTACAGTCTCTACGCTTATCAACAGCCGGCATCGTATTTGGACAGCTCACAATTACCATTCTCAAATGCCAGGCCAAAGTTGACAGTAAGATTGCTAAAGCATAAAGCTTTGCACTGATAAAGCTTTGCATTGATAACTTGAGGAAAATGAAATGTTCTGTCAACACATTGATGGTGCATATTTGGTTAGTGCCTCCTTGGGCCACATTCCTGGTTACAGTTGCTACAACTGCTGATAAGCTTGCACCGGGCTAAAACACAAAGTAGACGCGGACTTTCAGTCATGCATAGCGGAGGTGTTCTAGTGTTCCTGCTGGTGACTATCTGTGCTGGGCAGCTTGCAGGTCAGTCTATTAAATTTTAAGCTTTCTATTATTTGGTTTTTAACAAAAAAGGGAATAAATAATTTTTTTGGTAATTATTTAATTTTATAAAATTGTGGCAGTTATTTGCTCGCTATCGCACAATGTTTGAAAAGAAAGTGGTAGTTTGAGTTCACACAAAATGTTTCGGAAAACAAGTTTACACAGGAGACACTAGCTTTGTCATCATTGAGTCAACAAAGTCACAAAAGTAAATTCATATTTGCAAAATAGGAGAATTACGCGCAAAAAACCAACTACTTGCAAACAAGCTTTTAATTTAATTTCTTGCACTCGATGTGTCTTACTGCATTCAAATATAAAAAGTGCAATAGAATGTTGTTAGAGAGGTTGTTAGTATAAACGCCAGTTACCCCTTGTTAGCTACACCCCTGCCTTGACCCAACTGCTCACTGGTGCCTCATAATTGGCCAGAGCGTCTCATTTGTGGTAGGGATAATTGGCTTTTACAATCATCCACTGTATCAGAGTTTGATAAATAAAGTGTAGTCTATTCCGGTGCTCACATTTGTTATAAAAGAGATTATACTGACCCAGGCTACTCTGATGGTCACTTACTTTGAAAAGATGGTTTCCTCGTCATAGCTTGGGTATTACATTAATAGCTGAACAATTATCGCCATTAAGCAAAGGATGTTGGTGGTAGTATAATAGGGGCAGTTCAATACCCTTCTAGAGGCTTTTTGAGGATCGTGTCAAAGATTTGCCCTCCACTTTAGAGCCCTGCTGTCACATGACCTCTTGTCCCATTTTATTCCTTCTCTCACCCCTTAAACATGGACTTTCTTTTCTGTTGCACATTTAGTATAGTAGGAGCAGATATCTGAATAGGGAGACTTGTGAGAGAAGAATTTGAACATTTTTAGAGTGTTTACAAGTTTGTTTGTTTGGCGTGAGTTGTTCACAGCTGTTCACAGCGCTAGCTCGTGAAGCAGCAAGGCAACACCTCTCTCCTAAAGGTAGCGCAGGGTCGGTCAGACCTGCAGAGTGCAACAGAGAAGTCGATAATGACTTCACTACTAGTGAGCCCTCGGCTCAGACGAACTAAGTATAGTTTTATGTAATAGAATACACTTATTGTCCACATATCAAGCTCTAGGGAGGCAATTGCCTAGAGAAGTCCACAGCAGTAGCAATAAGTGATAAGTGGCAAAGTGTATATGAGAAAGCAGCCTATTATGGGCTGATCACAGAAAGTGTATTGCATCATGTTGGTGCAACCAATAAAACATAACAGGAAGTGCTGCAACCAATCAGATGACAATACAAACAAAATCACACAATGTTAAAAGGATAAGGCGCCTAGTGGCAAGGAATGAAACTATACAATCAAATCCTAAGTCTAATTAGCCTTACAATCCAGGTAGATGGTAAGTGGAGGTAGCTAGGTCCTGGATTCGTCCTCGGGAGTTGATACAGATCTTCTTAGAACTCTGGCTAGGGCGGCCATCTTGTTGCGGACCGGGTATGTCATTGCAGGGTCGGTAAGCTGCTGGGTTGGTAAGCTGCAGGGTCGGTAAGGAAAACTGTAGGGTCGGTAAGCTGCTGGGTCGGTAAGCTGCAGGGTCAGTGTGACAAATCATCTACTTTTAAGCGATGGCTACTGGATACATCACTTGGGGAGGCCTGTCTGACTAGTTAATAGTGTCAGAGTCACCTCTGGGTTAGGGTATAGGTATGTACAAGGCATGTGTGCTGCCAAAATCCACCACATTGTGGTGGATTTTAGCGTACACAACCAGTACTACATCTTGGCTTCACTACAATAGCCATTGGATAGCCAGGGTACCTAGTAATTACTACCAAGTGGACGGTGACTGTATTTATTCCTATACCGACCCTGTGTACACCCATACCGACCCTGTGTACCACCTATACCGACCCCTGTGTGCACCCATACCGACCTCACTGGGCCGGCAGGAAGTGAGTCAGCAGAGCCTGAGATCTCAAAAGTAGCCTGGGAGAACCTAAGAGCCATCTGCCAGAAGTAGCCGCCCTTACCCCTCACCAAAGATGCTGGATCAAGAGCTGGAAGGACTGAGGACCCAGAGACTAGATGTGATTGCTTAAAGAGACTATGACTACGCCTATTACCACAGGGCGCCTATTCCTTTTAAGCCCTTTACTGTAACCTTACTCGTTATGTATTTATATATTTACTCTCATTGGTGTATATTGTGATATTGCATGATAATTGGATGATTGTTCTTGTGTACTGCCTATAAAAGGCAGAACTTTGGCCATAACAGTCAGTTGTAATTGGGATTTCTTACTAACTCGTTTTATTCTGGTTGAATAAAGGCATGTGGACTCAACTGCTTTGAGATATGCGTCTGAGCCAAGGGCTCACAATTGGTTGCAGAGTAGCAATACTCTATCTGATATACATTTGGTACCTCACCGACCCTGTTGTTGTAACAGGTTAATCTAACAACTGGTGGCAGCAAGCTACCAACCTCAGCTAGTGATTTTACGCCTCCAAAATCCACTACATTGGTGGCAGCGGTGGGATCCATTGCACACCTCACTCAGCTACGTTACCCTGCCTCTGCACTAAACAGAACCAGCTTCTCGCTCCTGTATTCACAGTACAGGACGAAAAAGGACACTTCTGGAAAAATCGTCGACTTCCCTCCGACTGCAGCAGTGTTCCCAGCAATTGACTTTGAGTTCACTCCGTCTTGCGAATCAACACAGACATTATTTGTCAAGCAAACAGACTTGCACATAGGTGTCGACTACCCTCCTCCTGCAACATTTTGTCACAGCAATCAACGTTGAGTTTCACTCCGTCTTGCGAAACCACACAGACAGTATTTTTGAGCAAACAGACTTGCACATAGGCGTCGACTACCCTCCGCCTGCAACAGTTTGTTACAGCAATCGACGTAGAGTCTACACTCCGTCTTGCGAAGCTACACGGACATTCTTGTGAATATTAATGAACAACTACTGGACATACCGACCCTGCAGCAGTCTATACCGACCCTGTACAGTCTATACCGGCCCTGTATAGCACCTATACCGGCCCAGCAGCCAGTACTACCGACCCTGCGTTCGCTAATACCGACGCAGCACTCTGTTAGATAGCACCCTTTGTAGATTTAGAGTAGATCGTTCCTCTTGTCGTAGCAATGGCGACCAACAGAGCTCGTAGTGCAGGCAGAGCCCCTGCTGTTAACCCTGAAATCACTGCCATAGATTGTTTGGCGGAAGCTTTACAAGTTGCCATGCGACCAGCTAATGGCAAAACTCGCCCAACTTTTAAGGCACCCAAGTATGAAGGCGAAGGAGATGTGGAATACTTCATTGCACGCTTCGTTGAGGTGGCCGAGGCTAATGACTGGCAAGAGCAGACTGCTATGTTGCACTTGCGGGAGTCATTGAGAGGCAGCGCGTTGGAGTGTGGAAAGCCCCCACAAATACAAGGGATCTTCACCGCATTGAGAGCACGCTTTGGAGTGACCCCTAGAGAAGCTATGTCGAGGTTGACTAGTCTTCGAAGGTCTTATAAGACCTCCCTACAGGAACACGCTAATGAGGTGCAGCGGTTGATTTGTCTAGCGTACGAAGACCTCCCCCAGAGAGCAGTGCGACGCATGATGCTTGACATGTTTAGTTCCACAATAGGGAATGCATACCTGCAGAGGCATCTCTTGGCTATCCAGCCAACAGACCTTGTAGACGCTGTAAGAGCAGTCAACGAATACCTGCAGATCAAGACAGCCCATGAAGAGCGCCCCACGCATGTGCGCGCTATAGGAGACGAAACGGACGATGATGATGAGTATGGAGGCGGTGTTCCTCCGTTGCCATCTGCTCCGCCCCCCCTAACTCTCCTGTGCAACAAGTCAGTGCACCGCCCCGCACTGGACAGGACCCACTTCAGCTGTTGATGGAGACCTTGCAGGCTTTAACGCAAGAAATAAAGTCATTAAAGAAAGACAACTCCCCAGCGCCCACTCCACTAATGGAAGCCACACCCACACTGCGCTGTCTGGGCTGTGGCAGAGACGGACATGTACAGAGGCACTGTACGCAGAGACCTTGGCAGAATAAGGTTAGCCAACCGTCGAGAAAGGGAAACGGTTACCCGCCGCAGTAGAGCCGACGGCATCTAGCTGCGATAAGGCCAGCCGTACACCCCCTAAACAAGGTCAGCAGGTGGACTACGTCCCTGCAAGTAAACCTCTTGAGATGCAGACAACAGAGGTTGCCAGTAACAACTTAAAACGCCCCTACCAAGCAAGTTACTTCTTGTCTGGCAAGATGGACGGGCGCCTAATGTCCATTCTGGTAGATACCGGGTGCACAACTAATTTACTGTGGCGGCATGCTTACCGCCAACTACCTCAGTGGGTCCAAGACACCCTTCAAGATAGCGAACCCCATGGTCTGATAGCAGACGGTTCAAAAATCCCATTCTATGGTACTGTACAGGTATCCTTACAGCTCCGTGGACTCCGGGCTGAAGTGAATTTTGTCATTAGTGACATTCACGAGGACGCCATTATAAGAATGCCGTTCCTCACCGGCCACGAGTGTATGATGCGCTTTATAGATTCGACCATCATAATAGATGGCCATGAGTTACCCTGCACTGACAAGCATGGGAGATTGCTTAAGGATAGTGTCAGGCTGCTGGACGCAAATCCAGCGAGAAGAGGTGACCTGAGGTACAGCGCAGCACTGTTCCCCCTTGGCAGGGATGGATTTCCCCCTACCACACCTAGCTGGGCAGAACTAGCTGTTAAAAAAAACCAGCCGATACTCTGGAGAGAGGGGAGGTATGCCTCTCCAGAAAGTTTCAGCCAAATACGGCCAAAACTGAAGAAGTTATGGAGGAAAAGGTGAAATATGTCACTAAGCCCCTGTTGGCTACACCCCTTTTAGCCAAGAATACGCCTAACAGTAAGGAGCAATGGAGAAAGCCCTCCAATACAGCAGAAGCAATTGCAAGCAGTGCAACATGCAGTTCAAGGCGGTTGCCCGGAAGGAGTGTAGCTAGCACCTACGATGCAATACTTGGAAAGTACGGGAAAAACGTTCAAGTAGCCGTAGCTGCCAAACCATACACGCCAGAACAGCCGTGCTTGGTGTCTATGGAACTCCCACAGACACACTTGCCACCCACCTACATGCTGCCGCTGTACGGACAGTCGGCCAGCCCACAGCAGGCGGCAAAGATTGCCCCTAATACACCCACTACAGCTTCACTGCATAAAAGTACATGCACGATGAGTCACAGTTATGAGAGACCATGCAGCAAAGGAGAAACGCTCATTCTTTTTGAAGACAGTGACCAGTGCAGACCACTACTTGACCAGCCACATTTTATTGATAAAATGGCTGCCTGCTTGGACCTAAACGAAGATGACGAACACGTCCTGTTGGAAGCAGGACTGGCAGAGTACCAGCCCTTCGCAGAATTAGAGGTGGAGGCCCTGCTGGCAATGCCAACAGCTGATCTACTGAGAGATCGTACATGATGTACTCCTGCTGCCGCTGCCAAGAACACCCTGCCTGAAGCCACAACTGGTGAGTTGACTGATTCAGAAATTGCCGAGTGGATATTTAAACACAGCAATAGTTCAGATCCATTAGCATTACGTAGTGGCAGCCTCTCAAAGCCCCAAACCCAAGGGCAACTACCAAGTAATTTTGGTAGGAAAGCTCCCCAGCTGACTTTAGAACCAGCTAGGACCCTCAATCTGGCAGCAGGTTTGAAATTGAGTAAAACTAAGTTGACTACGCCATTGGTTAACTCTATGCCGGCCCGGCAGCACTCTATACCGGCCCTGCAGCACTCTATGCCAGCCCGGGGTCCTCCTATACCGGCCCGGGGTCACCCTGCAACAGGTAAAAAGTTGCGAAAATTGGCCGAAGGCAATAGCAACCCTTCGCGGCCCCCTCAGAGTAGAAAGAACAGTGCCACTGCTCGGATAGCAAGCACTCCCCACACAGAGAGTGTGGAACAGACCCCTGCAGAGTCTGTGCCTTCCACCCCAACCCAGGGGCGTGGGAGACGTCTTGTGAAAGAACGAGAACAACAGAACATAGACCGACGACGTCGGTGTTCTCTAGAAGGCATTGCCCCTTCTACTGTCCCTTTGGACGGTGCGCAGACACCCCCTGTGATAGAAAGGCCTGTAAAGGTGCCACAATCCAGCCCCCCAACTTCCCCCTGCCACATAACACTGCCAGTGCACAATGCTTGTACTGATTCCTGTAAGGATGTTATTGTTGCAGCTGCTGAAATGCCGAAGTTGGTGGTCCGGCTGGTGAGAACAACTCCTCCAACACCGTTGGAAGAAGGAGAGCTGGGAGAGGAAGAGCGGCTCACGGTAGAGGACGAGCCAACTACTTCGTGGACTTCCGAAGGGAAGCGAAACCCCACCCGGTGGCGTATGCTACGGTGGGTAACAGTAGCCACAGAAGCGAGGATAGACACTTTGATTCAAGAGGCATGCAACGTTGTCTGCTCCAAGTGCCACTTCCAAGCCAGGAATGTGCGACAGTTGCGCATACATGTGGGGCAACATTACATAAGGCATTACTGCCGTTGCCACTACGAAAGTGAAAGTCGTGATGCGGTGTATTCACACCAAGCAAAATTCGACGCACCAGGAGATCCGGTACACCATCTCAAAACTGGAATCGTATATACGGTAGACAGGGCAACTTATAGCCGATTTTGCCAGTTTGTGCGGTGGGAGAACCCCGCAAAGTTTAGGAAGTGCCAGCCTACCCAAAATGGTCGTCGCCCGACACCACCACCAGTCAAACGGAGATGCTCTCCAGAGCGCCAGGTGAACAAGGTGGCAGTACCCACAGCAGCCGACTCATTAATAGCAGTCCGGCAGTATAAGATACCTAAGTTTATACAATGGGGTGCCAGTACCACACTACCCCCTCTTGAGAGCCAGGACCCAAAAGAAGAGCCTACTGTACTGACAGTACTTAGGCCATCGCTGCAATTTCCACAGCATACCAACCGCTTGGCAGAAACCGTAGAACAACATGCAGCCACCCTAGAACAGACATTGCAGGAGCTGCGGCGTATTATCGTTGGCCAGCAACTTACTGAGGAAGACATAGCCCTCGCCAAAACGGAAGCACGAGCCGTCATGCAGGAAATGACGAGGCTCAGAACGCAGGCTAACAACCTGCGTGGAGATTTGTTCTAAAGGAACAGACACTTGTATATAGTAATATCACTCATTTTTGCATTGCTCTGCAGACTTAGTCTCTGCAGCATTATTGTTATACTTTTTATCTGCAGCAAAAAGATTGCAGAAAATATATATATTTAATCTGGACACGGGAGTTGTTCACCCCTTATTTCTTCTCTTGTTTGATATGATTTATTAAAAACAAGAGAATGTTTTTAATGGAGAGGGGTGTGTGGTGGATTTTAGCGTACACATCCTCTGCGCACAACCAATACTACATCCTGGCTTCACTACAATAGCCATTGGATAGCCAGGATACCTAGTAATTACTACCAAGTGGGCGGTGACTGTATTTATTCCTATACCGACCCTATGTACACCCATACCGACCCTGTGTACCACCTATACCGACCCTGTGTGCACCCATACCAACCTCACTGGGCTGGCAGCAAGTGAGTCAGCAGAGCCTGAGATCTCAAAAGTAGCCTGGGAGAACCTAAGAGCCATCTGCCGGAAGTAGCCACCCTTACCCCTCACCAAAGATGCTGGATCAGGAGCTGGAAGGACTGAGGACCCAGAGACTAGATGTGATTGGTTAAAGAGACTATGACTACACCTATTACCACAGGGCGCCTATTCCTTTTAAGCCCTGTACTGTAACCTTACTCGTTATGTATTTATATATTTACTCTCATTGGTGTATATTGTGATATTGCATGATAATTGGATGATTGCTCTTGTGCACTGCCTATAAAAGGCAGAACTTTGGCCATAACAGTCAGTTGTAATTGGGATTTCCTACTAACTCATTTTATTCTGGTTGAATAAAGGCATGTGGACTCAACTGCTTTGAGATATGCGTCTGAGCCGAGGGCTCACAATTGGTTGCAGAGTAGCGATACTCTATCTGATATACATTCGGTACCTCACCGACCCTGTTGTTGTAACAGGTTAATCTAACAACTGGTGGCAGCAAGCTACCAACCTCAGCTAGTGATTTTACACCCCCAAATCCACTACAACATTTATCTTTCCATTAAAGACAGTAGTGGAGGACGTTTTTAATTAATAACAAATAGCAAGCACACATGCGGGTATGTTTGTACAACGGGATGCACTATACTTGAACCACAAATACAGCAGCATTGGAGCTAAGGTACTCAATGGTAGAGTTTTCACGGTGGTGACTCCACTGGGATGCTGGACTGATTGGTCTACAGCAGCTCTCAATATCTTCATTGGTGATTTATTCTGAGAAATCACCTCCTGGGTCATAGGGGTGGATAACTGTGTGGGTTTGTACCTCTTGAACTTGGGAGGCTCCTGGGGAGTCGAACTTGATTTGATGCAAGTACACAGAGTATCTGCTCTCACTAGCATATGTGCACCGACAGTAATGCAGTATATAATGTTGCGCCAGGTGTACTCTCATCTGTCGTGGATTCCTGGCTACATAATCGCACTTTGTGCAAGTTCTGCCATCTGTGGCTCGTAGGAGAGAAGCAAATCTCTTTTCTGTTTCGTCCGAAACCAATCAGAGCATTCTCCACCTGATGGGGTTGCGTTTCCCTTCTGCTGACCAGGATATCATGGGCTCGTCTTCCACAATTGGAGTCTCCTCTGTAGTCTCATTTATAACTTCACCCTCTTCAGAGGGGGGCGTTGCCGGCGTCTTAACCAGACGCGCATTCAACTTAAGCTTCACGTCTACACTCGACATTGAATATGTAATGATAGCATTACGGTCATTCACACATTTTTCATTTGGTAACAATGTGGAGTGACTAGGTAGTTCAGGACGTACAGGAGTTCCTGAAGGTGCCTTGCACCTATTGACACCACTTCCTGGGGCTTTGGATGCTGCAGAACTGCCAGGAAAGTGTTGCCGGTCTTCGCGGCGTGCTCCCTCTCTCCTGCATTTTTGCACATGAGCTTGATCATCACTCCGTACTGGTGTTTGACACTTTGAGGTACCCCAGGGGAAGAGTCAGCGGTTGTAGGGTCTCTGCAAGGAGGAGTGGCAACTGTAAGTCCTTGAACGTTGCGTAAAGGGTGTTGATTCCTTTTACAGCTGCTGTCAAACTCTTTCCAAGCTGATCTTTTAGGTGGCTGGAATAAATCCTTAGTGGGCTTTGCAGGAGACTTGAATAGCTCCTTGGTAGGCATAGAAAAGGGAGTGTCTTTAGATAGCGTAGTTGGTGGCTGGTACTCAGCCAGGTTCGCCTCCAACAAAAGCTGATCTTCTCCATCTTCTAACTCCAAGCAGTTCACGGTGTCCATGCTGCTAGGCAATTGGGAATCTGTAGGTGTTGTTGTGCTCAGGTAGCTGTCACTGGTAGAAATGAAATGCATTTCTTTACTTCCAGTTTTCTCACACTCCTGAGTCATCCTGTCTGGGTTCACAGGAAGTGCGGCAAGTGCAGAGGTACTAGGGACTTTCTTCTGGGGTCTTTTCTGACAGATTGCGGCATAGCTCAAAGGTGGCTTACAGGGGGTTGGTAGAAGAGTTTCTTGTGATTCTTCCGAAACCAAGTTCGATGTGTCTGTGGCTGTCCTCTCAGAAGTTACAAATGTTTTAAGCACATTTTTATTTCTTCTTTCTTCCGCATACTGGGAATTCCCATCCCTGGATGCTTTTGCATGCTTATGCAGTGGCTGCTTATTGTGCACACCTGGTTGAAACTAGTTTACAGGCATTGCCTCTTCTAGCTGGCTATGTGGGTGTCCATTCTCTGACAGGGGCGTAGCCAACAGGGTTGTAGGGTTAACTGGAACGCTTTCTCCTCTAGGGGCCACAGTTTTGGTCCAATCTGGATGAAACTTCTTGGAGGCATGTAGGTCAACATCCTCTCTCTTTTGAACAGGGTTGTAAGCAGATGGTTTTATCCTTGGAATTTTTACAGATGAAAATTCAGGCTGGTCAAGGGGGTAAGCCTTGTTTGTTGAGGCCAGTGAAGATTTTCTTACAGATTTTGCTCGTGCCAGTCTAGTGCTGTCTCGCAGTAACCTCCCATGCTTGTTTGTGCATGGCAATGCGTGGCTATCAATAATGATTGTGGAGTCCTGGAACCTCATAGCGCACTCGTGTGACGTCAGGAACGGCATACCAATGATGGCATCTTCGTTAATCTCACTGATTACAAAGTTTTCGCTCGCCTGGAAACCCCGTAGTTGCAACGACACTTGTATAATGCCATAAAATAGTATCTTGTACTCGTCAGCCATGGGCCATGGGACTCGCTGTTTTGCAGCGTTCTTTTGACTGATTGTGGCAGCCTCTGATAGATGTCTAGCGACAGCAAATTTGTTGTACAGCCAGTGTCCACTGGAATAGACACTGGTCTGCCTTCCATGTTCCCAGACCAAAAAATAGCTTGCCTGATGGGGCGTGCTGGGAGGGAGTTAGTTTTACTGGCTTTCTGCTTCTTCACAGGGAGTTGTCTGCTCTCTTGGGTAGGTGACCGGTCTGCCCGACTGCATTTAGATGCTGGTCGGCCTACTGCAGGCGCCGCTAGTTTCCCGTCTGCTCATTGAGGGCGAGGGGGGGGGGGGGGTTTGGCTGTCCGTTGGGTGTGTGGACAAATGCCCAACATATGTCTGAGCTTACCACAGCCCCAACACCGCAATATGGGCGTGGTCTCCAACAGGGGTGGTGGTGCAGGATTTCTCTGTCACTTAATAGCATCTACCTTCTCCGTCAGAGCTTGTACAGCCGCCAAGACTGCGGCAGCGGGGTCAGCAGCAGGGGTTGGTGGTGCACAGTGCACATGCTTGACAGGGGTGTTGTAGGAAGCTGTAGGTTCTCTCCACCTTTCTTCTTCAGAGCCATCGTCTACAGTTCTCATGTGATAACAGCGTTCCTCGTGAGTCACTTTAATCTGAAGGTATTCGTTCCCTGCACGCACAGCATCTGCCAGATCAGCAGGTTGCATGGCCAGGAGATGCATTTGTAAATAGGCATTGCCAGTGGTAGTGCAGAATGTTTCTAACATCATTTACTGCATCGGTCTTGGGTGGAGGTCTGCATAAGCTATATGCACCAAGTGCTCAACCTCACCTGCATGATCTTGGAGGGTCGTTTTGTATTGTCTGCGCAGACTAGTTAGTCTGGACATCGCTTCCCGCGGCGACAGACCAAAGCGAGCTCTCAAGGCAGCAAAGATTCCATGGAGCTGTGGTGGTTTCCCACACTCCAGCGCATTGCCATGCAGGGCTTCTCGTAGGTGTAGAATGGCTATGCGTTCAGGCCATTCATTGGCCTCTGCCACTTCCACAAACCATGAAATAAAATATTCCACATCTCCGCTGCCTTCATATTTGGGCGCCTTAAATGGTGTGTGTGTGTTGCCAGGAGCTGGCCGCATGACAGCTTGCAATGCCTCAGTCAAACAGTTCATCATCGCAGTCTCTGGATTAGGAACAGACGCCCTACCAGCACTATGGGCTCTCTGGTTTGCTGTTGTCCACTCTATAGAGGAGCAACTCAACTCTATTCTAGTTAGTGGAGAGATGAACTGCACCCTGGTCGAGATCAGTGTTTATAACACAGTTCTACCAGCTGTAAAAACTTGAATAGTGGATACTTGGTCAGTATCTTTGGCTGCAGGGTTGTAGTAACCTTCACAGAGCTGTACAAAGATGTACAGGGTCGATGAATGAGTAGACAGGGCCTGCAGTGCACTTGCAGGGTCGGTGTCCTTGGCAGCTGTCTTGTACAGCAGTAACAGGGCCAGTATGAATGTGTTGAGCCTGATCGAACAGATACAGGGTCGGTGAATGACCAAGTCGGTGAATGACAGGGTCGGTGAATGACAGGGCCTGCGAATGGCAGGGCCGGTATGAATGCTACAGGCGGGGTGAGACTCTACGTCCTGATAGCTATGGGTGACTGACCAGTGCAGATAACTACAGGGTCGGTGTCTCAGAGTTTTTAGCCTGATCTAACAGATACAGAGTCGGTAGGTAGCTGGCCCGCTGGTAGCAAGGTTGGTATGAAAGAGGAGCACAGCTGAGAAGGTGCGTTTATCCTACTTCTGCAACTAATGTAGTGGATACTGTCGGTAGGGCTCCTACTACCGTTCACTGACAACAGTCATTCACAGCGCTAGCTCGTGAAGCAGCAAGGCAACACCTCTCTCCTAAAGGTTGCGCAGGGTCGGTCAGACCTGCAGAGTGCAACAGAGAAGTCGATAATGACTTCACTACTAGTGAGGCCTCGGCTCAGGCAAACTAAGTATAGTTTTATGTAATAAAATACATTTATTGTCCACATATCAAGCTCTAGGGAGGCAATCGCCTAGAGAAGTCCACAGCAGTAGCAATAAGTGACAAGTGGTAAAGTACATATGAAAAAGCAGCCTTTTATGGGCTGATCACAGAAAGTGCATTGCATCATGTTGGTGCAACCAATAAAATATAACAGGAAGTGCTGCAACCAATCAGATGACAATACATAAAAAATCACACAATGTTAAAAGGATAAGGCCCCTAGTGGCAAGGAATAAAACTATACAATCAAGTTCTTAGTCTAATTAGCCTTACAATCCAGGTAGACGTTAAGTGGAGGTAGCTAGGTCCTGGATTCGTCCTCGGGAGTTGATACAGATCTTCTTAAAACTCTGGCTAGGGCGGCCATCTTGTTGCGGACCGGGTATGTCATTGCAGGGTCGGTAAGCTGCTGGGTCGGTAAGCTGCAGGGTCGGTAAGGAAAGCTGCAGGGTCGGTAAGGAAAGCTGCTGGGTCGGTAAGCTGCAGGGTCGATGTGACAAATCATCTACTGCTAAGTGATGGCTACCAGATACATCACTTGGGCAGGCCTGTCTGACTAGTTAATAGTGTCAGAGTCACCTTTGGGTTAGGGTATAGGTATGTACAAGGCATGTGTGCTGTCAAAATCTACCACATAAGAACACACGACAAATAATACTGCGATTCAAAAGCAGTATTCAATATTGATGCTACAACTTCACAACACATTAAATCACGCTCACTACAAACAGAATTCTCTGTATTCTGTATTGATGAACCAAAAAAACTTACACTTTTTCGCCAACCTATAATTTATCATAATCAGCATCTACCCATTTCAGGTAATCAACAACTATCTATTATATACTCTACCTACTATACACACAACTACCTATCTTACCTACGTATATCTATTTTAATTGAATAAATTACAAGTTACATTCAACAGTTAAAACATATCAACCTGGTTAAAACATATCAACCTGGTTAAAACATATGTATTAATAGGTGTTTAATTACAACTTCACAAAAAAACGTAACAATAAAACCACACGTTCCAAGTGAGATCAAAATCACAAAGAAAACAAAATAGACATCGTATAATGGATTCCGGTCTTGTTTCCACGGAGATCCACTATGCTCAAGTATTATGCCTCTCTCCAGAGGAGACACTGTGCTGCTCGACAGTGACAACTGTGTAATAATACAACCGAATTATCCCGTATAGTCAGAGCCCAAGGCTCACACAAACAACACAGAGTGCAGTTTGAATACTGGCTTTATTCTCACAAGGCAAAGTCGTAGGGTGGCAATCCATCAGGGTTATTGGCAAGACATGAGAAATGAATGCAATGAATAGAGGTAAAGTCAGCCCTTTTATAGGTGAACTGACAGAAAATAATTAGCGTATTGTATATAAGAGTAATAGCACAGGAAGTTGATAAGCCAATACAATTACATATATAAATAAACAACCAATCATGCGATATATACGAATTAAACAGAATAAGCGCCAAATGGCTAGAGGCGGATTCCTGTCTAACATTGTCCAATAAGAGTGTCCTACAGGGTCCCAAGGCTCTGGATAGCTTCCGGTCTTGGCTACTTCAGATATTAGGAAGGGTATCTTCTGTTCTTGACTTAGCGCAGGATCTTGTCTGGTTTTAGAAGTCCTCTATTATGGCAGCCATCGTTGACTGGCCCTGAGTCACCATACCGGGTCGGCAGGGGTCAATACCGGCCCTGCAGGGGTCACTACTGGCCCTGCACACTGTGCTACCGGCACAGTAAAGCTTTGCTACCGGCACAGTAAAGCTTTGCTACCGGCACAGCATCTTACCGATGGCTGTGGGCAAAACTCTAGCGCATTTAGTGTGGAAATAGTGTAGTAAACTCCCAGTTTACTATGAGTGTTCACCAAAATCTACCACAATCAAACATTTATAAAAAAATCTAAATTTGAATTCAAATTACTGTCACACATAGATAATAACTTACCAAACATAACTGTAGGGGGTGATATCCAAACAATACATAACTGTAGGGGGTGCTACCCAAACAATACATAACTGTAATGGGTGATATCCAAACAATACATAACTGTAGAGGGCTACCCAAACAATACATAACTGTAGGAGGTGCTACCCAAACAATACATAACTGTAGAGGGCTACCCAAACAATACATAACTGTAGGGGGTGATACCCAAACAATACATAACTGTAGGAGGTGCTACCCAAACAATACATAACTGTAGAGGGCTACCCAAACAATACATAACTGTAGAGGGCTACCCAAACAATACATAACTGTAATGGGTGATATCCAAACAATACATAACTGTAGAGGGCTACCCAAACAATACATAACTGTAGGGGGTGCTACCCAAACAATACATAACTGTAGGGGGTGCTACCCAAACAATACATAACTGTAGGGGGTGCTACCCAAACAATACATAACTGTAGGGGGTGCTACCCAAACAATACATAACTGTAGGGGGTGCTACCCAAACAATACATAACTGTAGAGGGTGCTACCCAAACAATACATAACTGTAGGGGGTGCTACCCAAACAATACATAACTGTAATGGGTGATATCCAAACAATACATAACGCAATAAACTTTTACACATTAATGCATAACAAACAAGCAAAAACTCTATATCAAGTTTGACAACTTTTTCACATTTTTCTCCTATAACTCACATTTTTTTTAATAAAGCTTTTTAACAACACTCACATTCACATAACAACTCACGCCAAACAAACAAATTTGTAAACACTCTAAAAATTTTCAGATTCTTCTCTCACAGATCTCCCTATTCAGAGATCTTCTCCTACTACACTAAAAGTGCAACAGAAAAGAAAGTTCATGTTTGAGGGGTGAGAGAAGGAATAAAATGGGACAGAAGGTCATGTGACAGCAGGGATCTAAAGTGGAGTGCAAATCTTTGACATGATCTTTAACAAACCTCCAGAAGGGTATCACACTGCCCCTATTATACTACTGTTTATCGAATGTATAGACTAAGGCTAAAGAAGAAGCTGAACCAGATATGGAGATTACTTTTCCTTCTGTCTTGAGTAACATGTAAGTAGGAGGAGCCAAAGTCTTGAGTGACATCTAAGTAGGAGGAGTCAAGGTTTTGAGTGACATCTAAGTAGGAGGAGCCAAGGTTTTGAGTGACATCTAAGTAGGAGGAGCCAAGGTTTTGAGTGACATCTAAGTAGGAGGAGCCAAGGTCTTGAGTGACATCTAAGTAGGAGGAGCCAAGGTCTTGCTTAACTATATTAAGCGAACAAACTAAGAAATCTTATATTTTGTTATTAATTGGTTAATGTTGGTATCACTGTATTGAACATACAGCTGGGTTTTTTTTATTATTGTCAGTTCCGTCATGTTTTATTTGGATCCTGCATTGTACTCTGGGAATACCTGCCAGCAATAAACAGCAATTACTTCACTACTTTTGAGTAGTGTGTGTGCGTTGAGGGCTGTCCTTTGGATGTAACAGTTGACGTAGAGCCTGGGGAAAGTTGACTGGGGTGGTAGCTGGCCCAGTAGCAGTGGGCAAGAGTAATTCCGAGTTGGAGTAACTTTGAGTAGAAGGACTCAGCACTCAAGAGATTTTTATTAAATTTAAAATGCAAGGCACTGTGGGAGTATATATACATAAAGAGCTGCAGCTTCTATAGCAGATGGTGTAAACCTACTAGAATAATTAACTTTAGTTATTTTGCAGAAAGAGATGCCAATACTGCTGATTGCATGAGAGACTGTAATGGCCAACCTCAAACATGCCAGTACACTCTTGAATTGGAGGGATATTCCACCATGTCAAAGGCCTGCCTCGGCTTCCCGTTTTTAGGAGGCACTTTGGACACAAAACCAGAAGAATGTGTGACAGGAGATGGTGTGGTTAGACACATCCTGGCTGCCAACAGAAGTCTTCCTGCACCTCAGATATGGGTAGGTGGTGGGTAGGTGGAGGGTACGTGGTGGGTAGGTGGAGGGTAGGTAGCGGGTAGGTGGAGGGTAGGTGGTGGATAGGTGGTGGGGAGGTGGTGGGTAGGTGGAGTGGGGATAAAGTGAAAGGGTGTTGGCTGGATTGGTGGATTGAAGGGGGTACATTGCAGAAGCACTCAAGCAATTTTATTGCAGTGGAAGTATACAATCTGATCGATTCCTGCTTGTTGTGAGAAAAATGCTGTTCAAGTTTACACTTCATCGACTGCAACTTCTAATTCAACTGCCAAACTAGATGATACAGTTGTACCATTATGTTTCTTAATTTTTAATTTTAAAAAGTTATAATTCCTAAACATCATTTTATTTTCATCGAATGAACTAAGTTTACTTTTGCATATGTCTTGCTATACTTCCTATTATTTTATAACAATGATATTTCCTAGCCTTTTGCAGTACAAACCTTGCAACGTACAAAAATTGACAGGCTTTATAATAAAAGCACAAAGTTGTTTTGGAGCTGATTTATTATGGCTTTTATAATTGGCCTTCTGAAGCAAAAAGAACTGCATGAGGTGATGGCAAAAATATTTAGATGAAAATTTTTTTTTCTCAAAAAACTTAACTTAGTCCTTCACTAGCACCACTGTATTTAATAGTTAAAGAACTGATGCTTATTTTATTTTGAGTTTTTATAACAAAAAAGTATTTTTTTTACACACAAATCGGCATATTAGTTGCATGCACTCCAATGTTTCTCATCAAGCCTTGATATACAACTAATTTGACATGCCCTGACAGGTTTGTGAGGGAGACACAGTTAGAGTGAAAGTTAAGAACCTGCTAGAAGATGGAATGGGCACGAGCATGCACTGGCACGGAATCTATATGAAAAATGAAGTGTACATGGATGGTGTTGCTATGGTTACTCAATGCCCTATTCTACCAGGAGACCATTTCATATACGAGTAAATTTCGTTGCCAAAATTTATAATCTACAATTAGAGAATAAAAAGCCTTTTGATTGCTTTTGAAGTTTTCTATTTACCTTTTTATAATAAGAGTGTTTAAAGCTCGATGCAATATAAGCTGATACTTTACTAAGTTTGCTATGATTACTGGTGAGACAGCTTTACTAGCCTCTAGTACGACATCAGTAGTAATATATGAGCAGATCTCCCTACCAAGTAGTACCTCTAGTACGACATTCGCTTCTTTGTTAAACTGGACTTGTAGAAACTGCCGATTGTGCAACCAGTTGGTGCAGACAATTTCACGTTTTTACAGATTCAAGGCATCTCCCCCTGGGACACACTTTTACCACGCCCATGTCGGTATGCAAAGAGGTGAAGGTATTGCTGGAGCCTTAGTAGTTATGCCCAAAAAACGCATTCACTCCGCAAACATTGTCGACAAACCAGACACCACGCTGGTTATTCAAGACTGGTTTAACAGCACTGCCGCAAGCAAGGGCATCTCCCACTTGCATGATTCTATAAATAACCACCCAGAGTCTATCATTGTTAACGGTAAGTGGTGGGAAAAACTTTATTATTTGTAATTATTTTGGCTGCTAAATAAAAATCATTATATAGTATTAACTTTTAATCGCTCCAAAATAAACTAGTAATTTTTACAAAATGTTTTTTAAATGTACCAAAATTGTGTCTAGTATTTATGTCATTAAAGGCGTGTGGTGAAGTCAAATTCAAACTCTGATATGAATAAGTTGAATGACAGGAATAGTGAAAAACGTTTGGACTCCACAACACGTTTACTTATGTAACAATAACATATTTTTCTCAGCCTGTACACTTAAGTTCACAGAATACGATGCATTTCCTATAAAATCTAAGCAGAAGCTGACTTGTATACAGCAATGTTTGTGCAAAAGTTCATGCAAATAATTGAGCTGAAGAAGCACCAATAACATTTTACTTAAATATGTCAAAACTATAGGTAGAGGTGTTTTTGGGCTAGCTTCAGAGCTGTTTTTGGGCTAGCTTGCCAACCCAAAAGAAATTTGCTGGTTAGAACCCAAAAGCATGCCTTCAGCCAATCAGCACGCTTCTTTTTCCTTCGTTTGGTTTAAAATATACGTACATCTGGCAACATTTCTGGAGAAGTGTGAGGGATTTTCCAATTCTGCTTCAACAAAAGTTGAAGTTTTGTGAGTTTTAATCTATCTGGGAGCTTCAGCTCAAAATATGACAAAAATTTGCATGTCTGATTTACATCCAAGTCAGATCCGAGTTAGTCCTATGGGAAAAAAAGGACAACTACACATTTCAGACACTTTTTTCTTTCTCTATGTATCATAGGGGTAGCCAGAGGAAAGGATAGTGGCCTAAGGGGCAAAATGGAGGTGTAGACTTTTCTGAGATGAGTTTGACAGAAAAGCAGGGGGTGTGACAAATGGGGAGGATTCAGAGAAAGAACGACTCCATCAATCAAAGAGCTTCATGATTAAATTCTGTTTATTCACTTGTTAGGGACAGGGTTTGTCCGGTGGTTTAAAAATGGCTTCTAAGAGAGAAAAAAAGGGTCATGAAGGAAGATGGTGAAATGTTGGGCGGGGGCGAGACGAGGGGTACAGACGAGATGGAACTATGACAGACGGGGAAGTCAAAGAAAATAAACTACCAGTAGTATAATAAGAGCAGATTTGCATCTATTATACTGCTAGTGCCTTCTACACAAACCCATCACAATATATCATACCAAGTAGACCATCTACTATACTACTAGTGCCTTCTACACAAACCCATCACAATATATCATACCAAGTAGACCATCTATTATACTGCTAGTGCCTTCTACACAAATCCATCACAATATATCATACCAAGTAGACCATCTATTATACTGCTAGTGCCTTCTACACAAACCCATCACAATATATCATACCAAGTAGACCATCTATTATACTACTAGTGCCTTCTACACAAACCCATCACAATATATCATATCAAGTAGACCATCTATTATACTACTAGTGCCTTCTACACAAACCCATCACAATATATCATATCAAGTAGACCATCTATTATACTACTAGTGCCTTCTACACAAACCCATCACAATATATCATACCAAGTAGACCATCTACTATACTGCTAGTGCCTTCTACACAAACCCATCACAATATATCATACCAAGTAGACCATCTACTATACTGCTAGTGCCTTCTACACAAACCCATCACAATATATCATACCAAGTAGACCATCTATTATACTACTAGTGCCTTCTACACAAATCCATCACAATATATCATACCAAGTAGACCATCTACTATACTACTAGTGCCTTCTATACAAACCCCTCACAATATATCATACCAAGTAGACCATCTATTATACTACTAGTGCCTTCTACACAAATCCATCACAATATATCATACCAAGTAGACCATCTATTATACTGCTAGTGCCTTCTACACAAACCCATCACAATATATCATACCAAGTAGACCATCTATTATACTGCTAGTGCCTTCTACACAAACCCATCACAATATATCATACCAAGTAGACCATCTATTATACTGCTAGTGCCTTCTACACAAACCCATCACAATATATCATACCAAGTAGACCATCTATTATACTACTAGTGCCTTCTACACAAACCCATCACAATATATCATACCAAGTAGACCATCTATTATACTACTAGTGCCTTCTACACAAACCCATCACAATATATCATACCAAGTAGACCATCTATTATACTGCTAGTGCCTTCTACACAAACCCATCACAATATATCATACCAAGTAGACCATCTATTATACTACTAGTGCCTTCTACACAAACCCATCACAATATATCATACCAAGTAGACCATCTATTATACTGCTAGTGCCTTCTACACAAACCCATCACAATATATCATACCAAGTAGACCATCTATTATACTACTAGTGCCTTCTACACAAACCCATCACAATATATCATACCAAGTAGACCATCTATTATACTACTAGTGCCTTCTACACAAACCCATCACAATATATCATACCAAGTAGACCATCTATTATACTGCTAGTGCCTTCTACACAAATCCATCACAATATATCATACCAAGTAGACCATCTATTATACTACTAGTGCCTTCTACACAAACCCATCACAATATATCATACCAAGTAGACCATCTACTATACTGCTAGTGCCTTCTACACAAACCCATCACAATATATCATACCAAGTAGACCATCTATTATACTGCTAGTGCCTTCTACACAAACCCATCACAATATATCATACCAAGTAGACCATCTATTATACTGCTAGTGCCATCTACACAAATCCATCACAATATATCATATCAAGTAGACCATCTAATATACTACTAGTGCCTTCTACACAAACCCATCACAATATATCATACCAGTAGTAATATATGAGCAGATCTCCCTACCAAGTGTTTTTTTGTGGATTAGATCTCGGGTGAGGCAATGGGTTACGGCGTTGAATGAATTCGCCGAGTTTATATTGTATTTTATTTGAGATGCATTTGAGTGGCATTTGAGTGGCATTTAAGTGGCATTTGAGTTTTGATTATTTTTTTACTTAATTTGAACTTTTATGACATATAGATTTTGAATGTATGGCATTTAAGTTTTGATAATTTCTTACATAATTTGAACTCATATGGTATCTTGAGAGAGAGGAGAGAAGAAAAGAGGAGAGATGGGAGAGAGGAGATATATCTACATTGAATAAATACATTGATTAAAATGAATCAATATATGATTATATACATTTATTGCATAATAAGTAGGGATACATGAAGAGTAAATATTAAATATTATGAACTTGAAACAGTTCCAATATCATTTCGAATGAAAAAATGGATGATGAGAGATGTTCATCCGTTTGTATGTATCTACATATATCTGATTGAAAATGATATAATAATTCATTAGTCCATTGTATTGAAATTAATTTTTGAGTGAGCTCTTTATTCCACACCTTTCTTTGAATTTTCTTCAAGTAATCATTAATACTGACAGTTTTTGACATTTTTACAACTGTTTGAAAATTGTTTTTAGTCATGAGCTTAAATACTTCTACTGGATTGTCAACGTCTTTATGTGTAGTGTATGGTCGGTATTGTACCGGTGAAAGTTCTCCATATAAAGAAGCTACAGTTAGCAATAGTTGTGTCATACATAATAATATAGCTTGTAATGTCAAGCGATATCCAGCCTTTTCCTGTACTTCGACATTTTCTTTAATATAGCTATGATATATCTTCGGGAGGTAGTCTTTGATTGTATATCTTTTTAAACTCATAATGAACTAAAATAAAATGTTATGTATTAGTATAGGGTGATTAAACAGTGTTGTAAAATAGTTTTTCTATTAATTCTTACCTTATCACCAAGAAATCAGTTGTAGTAGTTGATGCTCCTGAGGTTATTATCAGTTGTAGTAGTTGACGCTCCTGAGGTTATTGCTGGAGAGAATGATTTCTATGCAGAGAGAGCTGTTCTTATATACTATAAGCCACTCCTACTCATTTAGCTTATAACCATTAAAAACACTCGGTGAAAACTCTATCATAATAGTGTTATTCGCGTGAAATATTCCTGTTTTATTCGCGTGAAAATAAATTTTTTATTCCCGCGAAAGGAACGATTTCTATTCACGTGAAAATAAATTATTTATTCCCGCGAAAGCATTGGTTTGTATTCGCGTGAAAATAAATTAGTTATTCCCGCAAAAACATTGGTTTGTATTCGCATGAAAATAAAATTTCTATTCCCGCGAAAGCAACGGTTTCCATCACGTGAAAATAAATAACTTATTCCCGCGAAAGCAACGGTTTCCATTCGCGGGAAAATAAATTGTTTATTCCCGCAAAAGCATTGGTTTGTATTTGCGTGAAAATAAAATTGTTATTCCCGCGAAAGCAACGGTTTCCATTCGAGTGAAAATAAATTATTTATTCCTGCAAAAACATTGGTTTGTATTCGCGTGAAAATAAAATTTTTATTCCCGCGAAAGCAACGGTTTCCATTCGCGTGAAAATAAATGAGTTATTCCCGCGAAAACATTTGTTGTTATTCGCGTGAAAATAAATTATTTATTCCCGCGAAAGCAACGGTTTCCATCACGTGAAAATAAATAACTTATTCCCGCGAAAGCAACGGTTTCCATTCGCGGGAAAATAAATTATTTATTCCCGCGAAAGCATTGGTTTGTATTTGCGTGAAAATAAAATTGTTATTCCCGCGAAAGCAACGGTTTCCATTCGCGTGAAAATAAATTTTTTATTCCCGCGAAAGCAACGGTTTCTATTCGCGTGAAAATAAAATTTTTATTCTCGCGAAAGCATTGGTTTGTATTTGCGTGAAAATAAATTAGTTATTCCCGCGAAAACATTGGTTTGTATTCGCGTGAAAATAAAATTTCTATTCCCGCGAAAGCAACGGTTTCCATTCGCGTGAAAATAAATTATTTATTCCCGCGAAAACATTGGTTTGTATTCGCGTGAAAATAAAATTTTTATTCCCGCAAAAGCAACGGTTTCCATTCGCGTGAAAATAAATTATTTATTCCCTCGAAAGCATTGGGTTGTATTCGCGTGAGAAAATGCTGATTCATAGGATTTAATCAGGGCAACTTTACCTATTTAAGAGCCACTGTTTTCACACAGAAAGCATCCAGTTCTACAACGGCTAGCGGAGAAGCAACATCTACTAAACCTTCTATTGCAACTACTAGGAGCTCACCTTCTTTATAAAGGTAAGAGTAAAAATATTTATTTTCTGTTAGCTAACACAACTAGCTGAAGGCTTATGATCTTTATGATCTTTTAAAATTAATTACAAAAAATTAAACAAAATGTTTTGTTTTTTTTCAGAATGAATACTCAAGACGAAGGAAGTCAACCGATGAATGAAGAATCAGGACCCCAGCAAACCCTTTCCCCATCACCTTCTCCTATCTTTGATATGCCAGAAAGTCAATTGGTGGTTGATGAACCAGAATCCCAACAAGATTTTACTTCATTCACATCTCCTACTAACAAGCTGTCTTCAAAAAGAACATCGATGAGGAAACGATCTTTCATTGATTTGACAAAAGATGATATTGAAACTGACTCGAAGTGCAAAAAACTAGTTTTGACGGATGTTGGAGACGAAACGCTTTTTCGTCACACCAGAATACCCTTTCAAGATGCCGGAAGTAATGAACTAACCACTCTCACCTACAAGAGCGCCGGGTTAATAAACTCTCTCTCTCCAGATAGTCTAGAAAAACTTGAAGAGACCATGGAAATCTGCGAACTACCAGTACCAACAGTTATGGAGGTGTTGTCTGTTGAATTTCGTGATGAATCAAAGTGTGCCATCATTTACAACTATCAAAAGGATAAAAAGAGAACTCGAGTGAAGAGTGATGTTTCAACCGAAATAGGACTGCTTGTTAATAAAGCGAAGCAAACACGTCCGATTGTTTTAATTTATATGGGAGAAGGAAAGACAGGAGATGCGATTTTTCGTACCGCTGAATTTCAAGGATGTAATCGAAAGATCAACGATCCATTCAACTCATTGTACGGCAAGAGTTTGAGACAAATACAGGCTTATTTCAGTGTTGCTCACCTACATGATTTTCCGACAGGAAGTGTTATAGCTTATGAGAATCCTGGAATGCTAAGAAAATGTGATACTCGTTGGAACAAGACTGCCGATATTATAGTGGCTAATTACAGATGTATGGTGAATGGAGAGCTATTGATTGGAGATATTAGCATCCCTGCTCAAATAGCTTCATCTGTGGTGGCGGAAAAGAGTGGTGTAATCGTATTCAAAGGACTAAGACAAAATACGAACAACATGATTTCCTACGATGTCATTATACTCTCGGCTCTTCAAGCTTTCATTCAAGCCTCAGAACTGTTTGATACTTTGCTGCAACACACCTGTCTCTCCTACTTTGATGAAAATGAAAAAGAGAATTGTCCAGAACAGCACATCGGAACTTTAATCGATAACACAAAGGACATGTCTCGTCTTCTATGATGGTAAGTTTCATATCTATTTAAAGAAAGTTCCGAAGTATTTTTGTAAAATTAATTCATATAACTATGTATGATAGAGTCATTAGTTACTATGTCTTTTAGATATAACTAAAGAGCGCTCCTGAGGAAGAAAATGAGAAGATCTTATTTACTTCTTGCTTGAAACATTACAAAATAATAGTTTTTATAGGTTCTGTAGTGTTTAGCACAAATAATGAGATAAGTTGTATTTTATTCATTTTATTTGTTATAACAAATAAAAATCAATTATAATAATTTATTTTAACAATTTACTTAGTAAATTAGTTCCTTGTATATGCACTCCATCTATTCCTTCTACTGTATTATCTTGTATGAACTCGAAGTTAGGATAAGTCTGTATGATAAATCTCCGTATTGAGTGATCTCTCATCTCACTATCTCCTATATCTCGTAAACTTCTAACAATTTCATCCATACTCCACCCTCTACTTCTCAGTAAACAAAAGTATACACAATAATCACCACATACAGTTGACAAAAGATTTTGTAGTTGTGTTTCATTACTTTGTATTGTTTCATATCTTTCATGAATACTTAGTATTTCATTGACATCTGGGTAAAAGGAAACAGAACGTCCAAACGAGTCAAAAAAATCCACCTCTGAATCATTAGCGTACACAGCCAACCAATGCTCTCCAGGTTGGTGAGAATAATGGGTGTTGAATACGAAACATCCTGTTGGAAAATTGCAAATTTGCTTCCAAAACTGTTCTCTAGCTCCAACATGAATCCCTACGCTTTGACATAAAACGTCTGAAGATAAGATCGAACGAATTTGCATGGTATTCATCTCTAACTTTCTGTTTAAAGCACTGCGTCTCCCCCGATAGTTAATTGAAGAATGCTATCCATCTCCAACACATCGTCTTTTACAAAGTATGCTACCAGGGATAATCCATCAGTCGTGTTAGTGCTAAAAGGAGTTTCCACACTTGTTGTGACATTTTTCATAGAGTGAAATCCTTCTTTAAGAAAATCACCAGTCAAATCAAATCCATAAAGTGTAGTACCATCAAGGTAATTGTTCTTTCGTAATACTGAGACTATCACCTTCAAGCAAAGTTCCGGTAGCGTGTAGAAACTGATGATATTCTCTTCCAAAAATCCCTCTAGCATAATTTGGCTCAAATCTCCTTCCAATTGGACCATCACCAACTCTCAATACAATACTATCAACACTAGCGTGTTTCATTCGATATGGATTCAAGGCGAAACGTCCGTTCATTGCGTTGTGATCAACTAAACCTAAATAAATTTGTGTAAGTTTTTGTTTGTTTTCTTCCAAAGTGATGTCAATCTGCGCAACACCAGCACGAATTCCATATAGTTTTATCTATTTTCGATCAACTGGATAAATGTAGTTGTGACCTTCCAACGCCAAACTGAGTTGGGAGTTTTGTATTGTAGGATTCACCTTAACTTTACAAAGATGAAGTTCAAATTTATCAATTCTAATCTTTGCTCCTCCTGCAGGCACCTCATTCGCAGCAAACAAAGCTAGTTTGCCGGAGGCGCGCTCAAACTCCAGCTGCATACTAGGACCTGGAATTATTAGTTTTTTCTGCTGAAATAATGCGAGATGAGGTTTTCCAGTTAATTCTATTGTCTTTCCACCTATGATTAGAGCTCTCCTCTTTTTCTTATCTGCGGTTTTGTGATCAGCAGCGTCTTTGCTAGTTGAATCATCATACAGCCATCCTTCCATCTTACCTTGATATTTCTTTCTTTCTGCACTGTTTTCGAGTAGTTGTGAAAAGTAGGAGCGTAAACCGTAGTTGTTAGCGTATTCAACAGTGGTTCCTTCTATCGACATTTTCAACTCGCTGAATAATGTATGCATTGAATCCCCCATCCACACAACTGCATCATCATCATTACCTGTAATATCGGTTCCATCATCTTGAACAACCGTGGCTTCAACTTGCAGAAACGAGTTGTAGAGATCTGTGTAATGTTCAGTGCTCCCTGACAAGGTTAACTCAATACTACCATAAGGATCTAACCTATCAGGTCTGATGACAACATATTCCGATCTCTCTACCGATATGTTTGTTGGTTCCGTAGCAAATACATCCAACGTTGGATTTATGTTGTAGGAAGAACCTTCCAACTTCTTATCAGTTGTTCCATTTAGGCTAGCCATCTTTTGCGAGTGATGATTGCTTGAAGCGTTATCGCTTAATGAATATAGATATCAAGCTCTGCTGTCTTTATACCGGATTCTGCTGCTATTAAAATATGCCACGTTTACCAACACCTCTCCTCTTCTTTCCACCTCTTGTTTTTCTCCTTTTCATACTATCTAGACGGACTGCATTGAGCACATCTCCCCCCAGATCATTCAACTCTGCCGACCCCCTCTTCTTTGCTGATGCTGCAAAGCTTTGTCCATCGATGACATCACGCGCTACATTTTCACCTACAGACAGTGCTCTTTTCCCCAAACTAATTGCTCCTCTTTTCAGCATTGGTGCTGCGGATTTAAGTATACTTGAAAAAATACTACCAAGCCCATTTCCTCTCATATTAGGCATCACCCGCCGTCCACTATACACTCCAATTCCATTTCCAGCTTGCATCTTGTAGTACTCATCAAAAAAATCTTTCGAGTCCTCAGGGGTGTATCGTACCAAACTCATTATAATTGTTTCTCTCTAAAGTGAACCGTCAACACAACCTTTCCACCATCAAATGGTATTCGTTGGCCATCGTCACTCGTTATAAGTACTTGAATCAGATCACTATTTAGTGATGAAGCGTCGACATAGTGAGGATTTTTAAATTCTTGATACACAACATTATTTTTCTTTCCTTGAACCGGAACTACTCTCAGTAAAGGTACATTCGTATCTCCTACCATTCTATTATCAACAATGTTGGAATAAACATACAGAGATGTTAAACCGGAATTTATATCAGGGGGTGAGATATTATTGTATCTATCATGAGGATATATAGTTTTGGGTTCAAATCCAAAAATATATGCTATATCTTTGGAAAAGCTTATGGCAGTATCAGGATCGCTGTTAGTTAGTAAAGTGGTGTTGGTGATCTTGTTGTAGGAGATGGCGAATTTTTTGTCTAAATCCATTTCACTCATTCTCTTTCGTATAATCTCCTCCAACTCCTCCATACTATCATATCTTCCATTACCAATTAAGATGAAGGACTTTTCGCTTTTACCAGAGACATTAGTCTTTTCTAGATATATTTTCCCTTCGGTAACATTCTTCCAATTATTAGAATAAGACATATCTAGCAGACCTACCTCCCATTTACCACCATTGATAACCAAATATTTATACAGTCTCACTGTAAATTCGGAATTGTTATTATCAGGAAACTCTTCACCACTAGAGTTTGAGGGTAAAGTTATCAGCATCGACATTTTCCCAACGTATGATGATTATATCAAGCGTTCTTTCCTTATAAACTATTCATCTACCCACTCGTTGAACTTTTCTCCGTAACCTAACCACTTAACCAGAATCTGTCTTTTACCTCTTCTCGTTCTTCTTCCCAATATCTTTTCAATTCTGAAAATCGTGGGTTTTTTACTTTTTGCAACTCTTTTTCGTAAAAGGTACCATCAATCATCTCCTCAGCCAAATCTTTCACCCTATATACAACAGGTTTTTCATCAATAAGTACATCAGTGATTATAAAAATCTCAATCGTCCAATTCGGGGTGTATCCTCTTTCAAACGCTCCTCTTGCCTTACTTATTCTCACATAATCCCCAATCTTTAGTTTTGCTTCTTGAGTTAAACTATGTTCACCTCCTTCATACACACGATTCCATACAAGTTCCTGATTTTGAAAATTCACATCATTCGGTCTCATACCTATAGCACCATGAATTGTGTTGTTGTATGCATTAACCATTTCTGGTAAAACATCAATGTATCTGTCATCATCTTTATATGTCAAATATCTATATATCTTCTCTTTTAAAGTTCTGTTAAAACGCTCCACCATTGATGCCTTTATCGTCTCATTTTCGGTTGTAAAGCGCTTGATTTTTTTTTCCGCCAGGAGAGTCTTGACATTGACGTTGTCAAACTCTTTATCTTTATCGGATTGTAAAGCTTTATAGTTTTCCCCTTCTAGTATTCTTCTCAATCCTCTGGCTACAACCTGCCCTGATTTGGAGATGAGCGGCACAGCCCATCCTTTTCTAGATAGAGAATCAACAGCAGTCAGTAAAAATGCTGTATTATTATTTTCTTCTTTTCGAGATCGAACATCCATCAAATCTACCTGTAACTGTTCCCCTATTCCAGCTACAATTGTAGGACGACGTTTAAACTTAGTTACAACTCTTTTATGTAACGTGTAGGTATCCTCACCACTCAACCATTCACGGATTCTTTTTTCTCCCTCTCGTTTTCTACGAGCTTTCAGTAAAGCTCTAGCTCCTCGTAGAGATGTATGTAATGCAGTATTGCAATACAACTCTTTTAGCGTGTCGATGTCCATGAATTAGTACCGGGAATGACCAACTTTTTCTTCTGACTCCTACGTGTTTGATGCGGGGATTTCCTGACAGTTGTGATTCCTTCATCAGTTAGCAAGCTTTTAAATCTACTGTAATTGGTATTTCCCGATTGTATTTTACCTCCTTTGGTTAGAACGTCTCGTAGTAAAGTTTTGGAAGTCTTAGGATTCAACCAATGTTCTCCAATTTTCAGTCTGTTCTTCTCCGAGTCGAATCTACCAATTTTACTCAGATTATTCAACATTCTGACAGCAATCGTTTGATCACTCTTTTTTGTTGTTAAATCAGTTGCTTTTTTTTCAAACTCTTTTAAATCTTCGCTTTCACTATCATGTTCATCTTCTCCATCAGTAAGAAATGTATTTCCAAGTAGGGTTGAGTCTTCAGTATCAAACAACCTCCCTTTTATTAATTCCATCCCGATGTCATCATCATCATTCATTTTCACTGATTCTAACTCAATGTCTTCATCAACATTTGGTGAAAAGGCATTAGGTTTATCATCAATAACTGTGCTATTGGCCAAAGGAGAAGTAGACTCTATCTTTTTTTCTTAATGGGACTCCAACTATCCTTTTGTGCCTGATTTTGGTTATTTTTAATCTTTTTGACATCAGACAAATACCTACGTAGGTTTTCAACATTTTCATCTAACTTTTCGTGTGAGGATAAGTCAGAATCATAAGCCGTTTCCAGTAGATCATTTCGCTTTCTCTTCATATTTCTCACTGTTATAGCTTCCATAGGATTATAATACAATGGAGGTCTGGTCTTCTCTTCCTTTACCACTGTTTTATTCTCCTTTTTTTCCGTTAATCTATAGTATTCATTTTCAGTGAGTATAAAAATACGTCTGGAAAATGTTGAAGGCTGACGATTCATCTTTTTATTGATGACAAAACAGATACAATAGGGGTTATAATAGCGTCCAAAAGATTCCCTCTACCAGTCTGAATCAAAATTTTACGCTTATCATCAACTGACCCTCTACCACTAAGTTTATGTAGTTCCTTCTTGTAACGCTGCAACTCAATAAACTGCTCAGAATCAAGAGGAACATTACCTAATATAATATTTTTAACACTTTCTATCAATGATTGAAACAAATCTGAGTTGGCCTTTTCGACTATAGCGATTTTTCCTTTCTTACTCAGATCATCCAGAGCTAAAATCGCCATTCTATTTCGCATCATTCGTGTTGAGAGTTTCATCTTTATCTTCTCCCTCCTCCTAGCACACTTTTAAATAACCCAGGAACTATATTGCTGATGATAGGTCCTAGTAGAGCGCCTAAAAATCCTCCTTTTTGCAATACAACTTTTTTATCATCTAACGTTGATCTTCTTACTAAAGCGCTAATATCCTTCGCGTTCCGCTGCAACTGATTATACTGAGATGTTGTCAATGGTATCGTTCCATTTATAATAGCTTTAGCGCATTCCATTAGAGTCATAATAAACTCCTTTTTGGCTTTGGCTATAACAGACTTTTGAATAGCAAAGGTTGCATTGTTGAGTGATAACAACACAGCAGCATTTTTTGTTAATTTTTTCTCCAAAGCTTTAGTCATTATAACGCTTTCGTGTTGCGTCGTTGAATAACAAAATATGATTGAGGTGAAACAAATAGTAATTGTATTTATATCCTTTTACTTGGGTACATATAATATCATAGGGAGATCTGATGTAAAATTTCCCAATAGTCTATGTTGATCATTCGTTTGTTGAGTCGTATCTATTCGTAAATAAGAGTATGGTTTTTTTTGTTGCATCTTCAAAAGCCTCTTGTACATATTTTACTTTTGATGGAAAACATTGTCGAGCCAAATAGGAAATAGAAGAAGCATCTCTAGGGTTTTTAAAAAGAAAAAAATAATGACTATTCAAGGAAATTGTACGATTTCCTTTTAAAAACAGATTCTGAAAAATTAAAAACACACTTATGTTCAAATGATGACTATGTTTTGTGTACAAAGCATTGCCATCGGCTTTACCAGAAACTTCATTCATGAGATCATCAATTATCAGCCATCGATTTCGACCATCTCTGGGAAAACTCACTGTTATATCTATCATGCCTTCATGAAAAATCACTCCTGGTACATCATCAAAGGCTTTTTGGTAGGCTCCATAACAGTAGTGAATTTCTGTTGGTGGGGGGTGCGCTATAGTCTGACTAGCTTCAATCATTCGAAAAATCGCTTGTGTCTTTCCCGATCCAGTTGGTCTTGCAATCATTGCTGTAAAAGGAGATCTCATCCTTGGGTCATAATCTTCAGGTTTCCCATTCATCATAAAAAGATGTTCATCAACCAACAGCAGTTTCATTTATGATTCCAACAGGAGAGTTTCTCGCTTTTTGTATTTTTTCCATAGCTTCTTCATACATACTAAACTCAGTAACACCTCCAAAAGTGGAAAATCCTACGACAAATACCAAAATCATCATAATTATCAATGCTTTACGCTTCATACACGGTAAAACATCTATCATATCACGTGTACTACCATCAACAGTATCAACTTCATTCATTGGTCTCATCTCAACATCATCCTCTGTCGACATCTTAACTTCCAATAACAATACAATCATATCACGTTCCATTTTTATACAATGTAAAAAATATCAAAAAAATCAAACGCCATACATTCAAAATCTATATGCCATATAAGTTTTAATTAAGTAAAAAAATAATCAAAACTCAAATGCCACTTAAATGCCACTCAAATGCCACTCAAACACCTCTCAAATAAAATACAATATTAACTCGGCGAATTCATTCAACGCCTTAACCCATTGCCTCAACGCGAGGTGTAATCCACAAAAAAACACTTGGTAGGGAGATCTGCTCATATATTACTACTCATACCAAGTAGACCATCTATTATACTGCTAATGCCTTCTACACAAACCCATCACAATATATCATACCAAGTAGACCATCTATTATACTGCTAGTGCCTTCTACACAAACCCATCACAATATATCATACCAGTAGTAATATATGAGCAGATCTCCCTACCAAGTGTTTTTTGTGGATTAGACCTTTGAGTTTAGGCAATGGGTTACGACGTTGGATGAATTCGCCGAGTTTATATTGTATTTCATTTGAGGGGTACTTGAGTGGCATTTGAGTGGCATTTAAGTGGCATTTGAGTTTTGATTATTTTTTTACTTAATTTGAACTTATAGCATATACATTTTGAATGCATGACATTCAAGTTTTGATAATTTTTTTACATAACTCGAACTCATATGATATTTTGAGAGAGAGGAGAGAAGAATGAGGAGACTACATTGAATCAATATATGATTATATACATTTATTACATAATAAGTAGCAAAATATTCTTGTATAATATAGCTAGAGTTAGTAAATACTAAGTAATTCAAAGCACTACAACTTGTAATGACAATCAATGGTTGATAGTCTTTTTCTTTACAATGTTGTCATTGTTGTACTGATGTTATAACTTAGGAAGGAAGACTTCTGTTCTATGTACTTTTGATTCCATAATGAACTAAAATAAAAAGTTATGTATTAGTATAGGATGATTAAACAAAAATGTAAAATAATTACATGAATTTGAATTATAGTTCTTTTTACATTGGTTAGTTAACATTATATAGTAAAGGGAAGTAACTCACCAAGTTATATTGTTCGGTTTGTTTTTTCTTGAGCATAATTTTCATCAAGTGTTTTTGATTCTCTCTCTTCTATCTAAAGCAAAACAAAAAATAATTGCTTTATAAATAAATATTATCTAATTGGAAGTATTACTTATATCAGTTAGTTTACATTAAATAAAAAATACTCACTATGTTGTCTTGTCTGACATGCTCTTTTTGAATATAGTTTTCACCAGGGGGTGCTGGTTCTCTCAAAGATGTAGAAGATGTGTTTCCCACTCCCATTGAAAGCACTAAGACCTTGTTCTCAACAACCTCATCTGTAGTAAAGTACTTCATCTGGTTGGAATCATCAAGTTTGTTGGATAGGTTTTGAGCCGTTTCTATCGCTTGTAATGCTGTGAATGTGATTATATCATGTCGATGATAACCAAATCTACTAACTTCACGATTTCTTACAAGTATGACTCCTGTTCCAATTTGTTTGACGTTGCTAGCGTGTTTTTCAGGTATATATAGAACTCCCATCATCAAACCATCATATTGCAAACATCTGTAGTTTACCAGTAGCGCATTCATCACCACATCTCCATTAGGTAATGTTAACTGAGTTGATATTTGAGGAGATTCAAAACTGATTACACTTCCAACAGCAAATTGCGAGAGCGTTGCGATACAAACCAT
Source organism: Cryptosula pallasiana (assembly GCA_945261195.1). Classification (NCBI taxonomy): domain Eukaryota; kingdom Metazoa; phylum Bryozoa; class Gymnolaemata; order Cheilostomatida; family Cryptosulidae; genus Cryptosula; species Cryptosula pallasiana. The sequence goes on along the minus strand of OX183138.1, from coordinate 22,670,829 downwards.
ACTGATCAACTGAGTAGGTGTTTTTTTTTTTATTAATCTACTTAGCTGTTTAGCTTCCTCAAGGGAAATATTGGATGGGAAGTTGATAGGGTGAAAGATTGGATGCTTGTCTGAATCGAATCCCATAAAAACCACCAGTTTTGGAACATCTGGTTGTGTTGGAGCTAATTTGTTGTAATCCTCATTTCTCACCATAGACCTCACTTGTCGTCTGTTGCCAAATGTTTCGACATTGTAGCGGATAATGCATAAGTTTTTATATACATCCTCAGTTGGTCGTTCGATGGAGACTATCTCGAGAAGTGATGGCGTTTGATTTAAGTGAAGTGGTTGAAACCTTCCAATCATTACTCTGTCATTGGTATCGCAAGAATTGAGCAAACTAGCAGCATTTTTTGACAAGCAGGAAAGATGAGAAGGAGATGGTGCTTTCAAAGTCCAAGTATAGTCAATCGTTTTATTTCTATCCGAATCCCATGGCTTTGGTCGAATTGTGTTCAGTTTCCTTCTTATTATATGTGAATCAGGAGGGATATTTTCTTTATCATCAGAGTATGGTTCGAATGTTGAGAGAAATGAGGTATTACGGTCTTCATTCATATTCAGAGCGTTCAGTCGGAAGTTGGAACTGAAAAGAGAGTAAAAAATATGTAACAAATGGGTGGAATTTGAAAAATATTTTGAAAAGAATAAACTAACTAGATATTTATAAAATAAACACATAATCAAAACCATAATAATTTTTCTGATGCGTTATGGTGAAACTATTTGATCTTTTATTAATAAGAACAAAATATTAAAACATAAAATTAACTTTCTGAAGTATTATAGCAAATCTAATTGAAGTTTTTTATCAGTATATGTTAAAGAATTATTTAGTGATTCTCACCTTATTGAGTTTCAAGTAAATGTAGTAGTTGGTGTGTAGATGTTGCTTCCTTGCTAGCTATTGTAGAACTGGATGCTTTCTGTGTGAAAACACTGGTTCTTAAATAGCTAAAGCTGTACTAATTAACCCTATGAAACCTTTATAATATATCTATGACTCAGCAGTTTTTTCACGCGATATTCCCGCGAAAGCTTTGGTTTTTATTCGCGTGAAAATTATTTTTTTTACTCCCGCGAAAGCAATGGTTTCTATTCGCGTGAAAATAAACTATTTATTCCCGCGAAAACATTGGTTTGTATTCGCGTGAAAATAAAATATTTATTCCCGCGAAAGCAATGGTTTCCATTCGCGTGAAAATGAAGTATTGATTCCCGCGAAAGCTTTGGTTTGTATTCGCGGGAAAATAAAATTTCTATTCCCGCGAAAGCAACGGTTTCCATCCGTGTGAAAATAAATTATTTATTCCCGCGAAAACATTGGTTTGTATTCGCGTGAAAATAAAATATTTATTCCCGCGAAAGCAACGGTTTCCATTCGCGTGAAAATGAAGTATTGATTCCCGCGAAAGCTTTGGTTTGTATTCGCGGGAAAATAAAATTTCTATTCCCGCGAAAGCAAGGGTTTCCATCCGTGTGAAAATAAATTATTTATTCCCGCGAAAACATTGGTTTGTATTCGCGTGAAAATAAAATATTTATTCCCGCGAAAGCAACGGTTTCCATTCGTGTGAAAATAAAATATTGATTCCCGCGAAAGCATTGCTTTGTATTCGCGTGAAAATAAAATTTTTATTCCCGCGAAAGCAACGCTTTCCATTCGCGTGAAAATAAATTATCTATTCCCGCGAAAACATTGGTTTGTATTCGCGTGAAAATAAAATATTTATTCCCGCGAAAGCAACGGTTTCCATTCGCGTGAAAATAAAATATTGATTCCCGCGAAAGCATTGGTTTGTATTCGCGTGAAAATAAATGTTTTATTCCCGCGAAAGCAACGGTTTCCATTCGCGTGAAAATAAATTATTTATTCCCGCGAAAGCATTGGTTTGTATTCGCGTGAAAATAATTCTGTTATTCCGGCGAAAGCAACGGTTTCCATTCATGTGAAAATAATGCTGATTCATAGCAGTGCAACTTAAGCTATATAAGAAGCACTGTTTTCATACAGAAAGCATTCACTTCATCGTTAGTAACTGAAGGAAGAAGATCTACTACATCATCATCTACTACAGCCCTCCTTCTTCATCATTTGAGTTACATAGGAAACAGCTGAAGTTCAAACAACTATGTATATAATTCATCTAATTCAAAGAAAAACAAGTCTTCATTTGTGATGTAAGTATTTATATTTCGTTTTAATTGTAATCAATTTAAGCGTGAAGACATTTTCTGAACAAAAAACAAGATTATTCACTATTTAAGATATCAAAAAATGCTGTATGTAAGTTTTAATTATGTTTATTCTTATTATTTCAGGGCTTCAAAATGAAAAAAGTACTCCTTCATCCGAATTTTATAGAAATCAGCTCTCAAGTTCAAACTAACTGAAGGAAGAAGATCTACTACATCATCATCTACTACAACCCTCCTTCTTCATCATAGGAAACAGCTGAAGTTCAAACTACTATGTATATAATTCATCTAATTTAAAGAAAAACAAGTCTTCATTTGTGATGTAAGTATTTATATTTCGTTTTAATTGTAAACAATTTAAGCGTGAAGACATTTTCTGAACAAAAAACAAGATTATTCACTATTTAAGATATCAAAAAAATGCTGTATGTAAGTTTTAATTATGTTTATTCTTATTATTTCAGGGCTTCAAAATGAAAAAAGTACTCCTTATTCATCCGAATTTTATAGAAAGCAGCTCTCAAGTTCAAACTAACTGAAGGAAGAAGATCTACTACATCATCATCTACTACAACCCTCCTTCTTCATCATTTGAGTTACATAGGAAACAGCTGAAGTTCAAACAACTATGTATATAATTCATCTAATTTAAAGAAAAACAAGTCTTCATTTGTGATGTAAGTATTTATATTTTGTTTTAATTGTAATCGATTTAAGCGTGAAGACATTTTCTGAACAAAAAACAAGATTATTCACTATTTAAGATATCAAAAAAATGCTGTATGTAAGTTTTAATTATGTTTATTCTTATTATTTCAGGACTTCAAAATGAAAAATGTACTCCTTCTTCATCCGAATTTTATAGAAAGCAGCTCTCAAGTTCAAACTACTAGGAATATCATTCATTTTAATTCAAAAGAAAGACAAGTCTTCATTTCTGATGTAAGTATTTACGTTCTATTATAATAGTAATCAATTCAAGTATATTGAAAAAAAATTGAAACCTTAGTCTTTTTTTATTTTTTTGCTATAAAGCATTATCATTTTTTTTTTAGAATAACAACGAACTAGATCAAAAGGAAAGAACTTTCCAACAAAACTTCAACTTGAGTAATAACTGAAGCTACTACTTGTATTATATATAAATAATGTGTCGAGTAACAAACAACAGATATGTAGCAAACACTATTTATAATGAAAAAAAAGAAATGCGAAAAACTCGGAATTGCTTCGAAAATACTAAAGACTGCACTGAATGGATAGATGATAGTTTACTCGTTACTTCGTCGTTGTTTTTACAACGAAATTTTCCTGATACCACTGCAATCACTTATGTCGTCGCAACTTATCCGGATAATCACTGTAGTCTTTTGTCATTAAAATTACAAAAAACTATTGCGCAACTTTCCCCATCGGACTTTTTCAAGTTCATTTACAATGAACTCTCTTTTTATGAAAGAGAGGCTTTAATGCTTGATGAAAGTTATTGAAGAAAATCATTTCTTACAAATTGGAGACGAGTAGGTAAACATTGTGGTGAAAACATGGCTGCAGCTGGTTTCTATAACCTTGAAAAAGACAACGCTGTTCGATGAGTTTTTTTGCCAAGGGGTATTACTAAACTGGAAGGATGAAGATGAACATCCGATGAAAGAACACGCTAAAAGTTTTCCGTTTTGTCGATTTGTTAGAGGATTTAACACTCACAATCGTCTGTATAGACCTAGGAAACTACTTGCAGATGAAATGAAAAACATCTCAATTGTCAAAAGTTATACGATGGAAGAACAAAAGACCAGAAGAGGAGATTTAACTGCAGAAGTATTACCTCTAGGTATATCAATTGATCGTGCTGATACACCACGTTTTGCTACTGAAACATCTAGAGAAGACAGTTTCAAACAATGGAAGGGTAAAGTCTCCATGAAACTCCTTTCCAATGCAGGTTTCTACTATACTAAGTTCGGAGATAGTGTAAAATGCTTCTTTTGCTCAGGTGAACTTAAAGAATGGGAAAAGAGTGATCTACCGTGGGAGGAACACTGTCGATGGTTCCCAGACTGTTATTTTTTACTCGGGAGTAAAGGTGAAGAGTATGTTGAGGATGTTTACATGCGAACGGAAAAAGGCAAAAGGTGTAAGCGACGGGTTGAAAAATATCGAGAAAAAGTAAAACAAATAACGCGCAACAATGACACCGAAAAAATGAAACTTATTTGCAAAAAACTAGGATACAGTCAAAACGATATCGAACAAGTTTTAGTGTTAAATGGAAAACCTTTTGAGCGAATAGGTTTTATGATTGAAGCCTTACATATTTTTGAAAATGATTTTACAACTGTTGAGAATTCGTCAACACTGTTAAAAAATGATGCTAAATCAATTGATTCGTTAAAAAAAGATAAAGATCAGACTAAGCAAAGCAAACTCGCTCAATGTGTGTCTGAGACGCATGAAAAAAAAGTAATTGCAAATCATATCTCTCTTCCATGTGGTCATCTCATTTACTGTAGTGAGTGTAAGGAAAAAGCACTTACTGAATGCTCATCAGAAGTAAAACCTTGCCCAATCGATGGTTGTCAGGTTGAAATTAAAGCATTTATGAAGATCTACATGAGCTAGCATAACAATTAACCTCAAAAAAAAAGAAAAAGTAATGAATGATTAAATAGGTGTTTCAATTTGAAAACGTATCATTCGCGTTTTGTAATTTAACGGAATAACAACAAATATGTTACGTGTTGAAGACTTTGCTCACCAAGAAGCTTCCGATGCTATAGGACCTAAGACTTTTTTGGCTGAGGTTTCCGATGAAATGTTGAGGATTTATTTTACGGAGGAATGTGTATACTGTGTACTAGGAGGAAGTTTTTACAAGCAAGCAACCAATCTATCGCTACTAAACTGTTACTGTTCACACGTTGATGACAAATGTATCACTTGTAAAAGATATGCTGAAATGGTTGAAGGTGCTACACCTACCAAAAAAGAATTGGGTGATGCTATCGACTGGATTGATAGAAGACAAGTTTTGAAAAATGCTAAAATGGGTTTTTTGGTGCATGATGAATGGATTAATGCTTTTTTGGATCTTTCCACTGATGATTTGAAGTCTCCCTTTTTGTTAACAAATTTGAGAGCACGATTAAATCCCTACCTATTACCTACTAGTCAGAGCAAACTGGCTTATCAACGACTAAAGGATAAATTACTTGCGATAGCGGAAGGATATCCATACGCTTACACTCTTGATGAAAAAGAAGACTCAGTCAACCCGATAATAACTATTGATTCGACAAATATATCTGAAGACTCATAAAAGAACTGCTACAAAAAAAGTTGCTTCATTTATCTCTGAACTACAGCAGAAACATGAGTGGAAAAACTCAAGGATTCAAGTCAATTAGTACATTGGCTGATTTTGTTCCTAAGTTCATAAGGACTCATTTTGAACACATTCCTTTAGAGCGTTCGAATCCTCTTTTTGTTCAACTCATCACCGAAGAAGTATTTTATTTTGTGTTAGGATTCAATCTAGTTCGTAAATCAATACAAAGCATGCTTTTGAGCTGTAATTGTATTTCAAGAGCAAATCCTCTCGAATGCTTAAACTGTTCTAGGAGCTTTGATCCAAAAGTATGCTGTCCGCAAGCCAAGTTGATAGATTTTGAAGATCTCAAAAGAGCGATCGAACTGATTGATATAAAGCAATGTTTGAAAGATGCTGAACTGGGTGATTTGATAGATATTTCGATTTTAAGAGGTTTGACTTCATTTCGCTGGACAGAAACACATGTTCTTTTGTCTCAATCTCGATTGGAACCATACTTACATTTTGGTAACCACTTTGATGAGATTGTTTCACATCTTCAAAATCAGTTGATAGAGCTGAACAAGCCGCTAGCCTCTTACGTATAAATAGAAAAAACATCAAGAAAGAAAGTATTCAACTTTCAACACTGAAAGCGAAAACATTTTAAAAAATGAGCCGCGTATTTATCTTGCTACTGGCACTAACATTTCCCAATGTTAGTGGAGTATTCTATACCAACGAAATTGATGAATGTATAGCCGGAGCTATGGATAAAAATGATGTCTTGGTTTTTTCACCTTTCGAAAGGACTATACGATATAAAGATGAAAATGGAAAAAACTGTGTGCGACTCTACCCTCCCGACTTATTATATTGTGGTTTTTTCATCCCTCAAAGCGCTTCTTGGATCTGCAAGGACATAACTTCTACAGATTCTGTGCCTTGTGATACACCAACAAAATACACTCTGAATCAGGAGGAATGCGCAATAGGGGTTAAAAATAATACGGAAGGTCTTACTCAAAATACAAAACTATTTTGGAATGATGAATTATGTGTATTTGAATACAACACCTCACGTTTGATTTGTCCACCAACAGAAGAGTTTGAGGCAACCAACTTTGCATGTGTGGAATGCAATCGTTTGACCAACGAGGAGCCAAAAATAGCTACTATCATCACTAACATCAATGGTATTGAAGGTGTAAATTTGTCATTTTCGAGTTTTGAAAGTTTGAAGTCTGTTCAAAACAAGATTATCATCAGTATCACATGTCAAGGAGATACCAAAGACAAATGCAATCCCAAGGTTATAAATATAGAGCTTTAGTTGAAGCATATTAACCAAAGACCACCGAAATGCAAGACAGTTAACTCTAGATGATGAAAGCATAAACTAGGTTAAAAGTCTCTCTCTCTGAATAAAAAAATGAGATATTGCATCTATCTCCTATTATTCCCAATCCTAAGCGGTTATTGTCTTGTAACAGAGTTTAAACCATTCACTTTATCTCATAGAGCGTCTGGATGTTTTCGGGGAATTCTTAATATGGAAGCGGTTGATTCAGTAACTCGTATTTTAAGAAAAAACTTAAAATATCGTATGCTTAGACTCACATGTTTCATGGAACCTGCTCACCTACGTAGAAGCTGTGACACTTATGATATGTGGCCTCAACACTACTTTGTTTGCAAAACCGATGAAGCTTTAAATTACATTCGTTTATACGATGAAGGATTACTAACTACGACTCGAAGAACAACTCCAACAACAACCACTGCAACTCCACATACAACGACAACAATCACCACAACTCCACAGACAACGACGACAACAACCCCGACGACAACCACTACAAACAAGCCAGTAGTTCCAGCTTTATCACCATCAATTCCATCTCTTCCACAAGCTCTGGGTTTAGTCGATTTAATTTTGGAACAACCAAGCCCTACAAACTCTACTATATACAATTCTGAAGAAATCGAAACTACTACTGATTGTGTGTGTGATAGATACATCATATGCGAAAACAATTCAGTATCAATTACAAATTCAACACCGTCGATTTATAGAGTTTTTATTTATAATGATTTGGAGGGTTTTTCAAAACTTTCTCTGTCTATATCGGAAAATAGTAAACTTAAGCTTGAAGAAAATCTTCTCATCATCATTGAACCTGAATGTGATGATATTTCTTGTAAAGTCATCAAATACTTTACAAATTAAAAAGTTTTTATAGACTTTAACTCTATATATTCAACTTATTACACTCTATTATGATATCTATTTTATCACATTCTCCTTTTTTGTAAATTTGTACAATTAGATGAAATTTAACCATTTAGAGAATGATTTCTTTTTGCAAAAAATTTATGAAAATTGAATGAAATGAAAAAATATTTCACCAAATACCTTTTTTTTGTCAAAGAAAAGTGTAGAATAAAGAGCTCACTCAAAAATTGATTTCAATACAATGGACTACTGAATTATTATATCATTTTCAATCAGATATATGTAGATACATACAAACGGATGAAAATCTCTCATCATCCACTTTTTCATTTGAAATGATATTGGAACTATTTCAAGCTCACAATATTTAACATGTTCTCTTTATGTATCCCTACTTATTATACAATAAATGTATATATTCACATATTGTTTCATTTTTAATCATTGGATTTATTCAGTGTAGATGTATCTGTAGAATTATCAAAACTTAAATGTCATACATTCAAAATCTATATGCCATATAAGTTCAAAATAAGTAAAAAAATAATCAAAAACTCAAATGCCACTTAAATGCCACTCAAATGCCACTCAAGTACCCCTCAAATGAAATACAATATAAACTCGGCGAATTCATCCAACGTCGTAACCCATTGCATAACCCCCCAAGACCAGAACCACAAAAAAACACTTGGTAGGGAGATCTGCTCATATATTACTACTCATACCAAGTAGACCATCTATTATACTACTAGTGCCTTCTACACAAACCCATCACAATATATCATACCAAGTAGACCATCTATTATACTGCTAGTGCCTTCTACACAAACCCATCACAATATATCATACCAAGTAGACCATCTACTATACTGCTAGTGCCTTCTACACAAACCCATCACAATATATCATACCAAGTAGACCATCTATTATACTGCTAGTGCCTTCTACACAAACCCATCACAATATATCATACCAAGTAGACCATCTATTATACTGCTAGTGCCTTCTACACAAACCCATCACAATATATCATACCAAGTAGACCATCTACTATACTGCTAGTGCCTTCTACACAAACCCATCACAATATATCATACCAAGTAGACCATCTACTATACTGCTAGTGCCTTCTACACAAACCCATCACAATATATCATACCAAGTAGACCATCTATTATACTGCTAGTGCCTTCTACACAAACCCATCACAATATATCATACCAAGTAGACCATCTATTATACTGCTAGTGCCTTCTACACAAACCCATCACAATATATCATACCAAGTAGACCATCTACTATACTGCTAGTGCCTTCTACACAAACCCATCACAATATATCATACCAAGTAGACCATCTATTATACTGCTAGTGCCTTCTACACAAACCCATCACAATATATCATACCAAGTAGACCATCTATTATACTGCTAGTGCCTTCTACACAAACCCATCACAATATATCATACCAAGTAGACCATCTATTATACTGCTAGTGCCTTCTACACAAACCCATCACAATATATCATACCAAGTAGACCATCTACTATACTGCTAGTGCCTTCTACACAAACCCATCACAATATATCATACCAAGTAGACCATCTATTATACTACTAGTGCCTTCTATACAAACCCATCACAATATATCATACCAAGTAGACCATCTATTATACTACTAGTGCCTTCTACACAAACCCATCACAATATATCATACCAAGTAGACCATCTATTATACTACTAGTGCCTTCTACACAAACCCATCACAATATATCATACCAAGTAGACCATCTATTATACTGCTAGTGCCTTCTACACAAACCCATCACAATATATCATACCAAGTAGACCATCTATTATACTACTAGTGCCTTCTATACAAACCCATCACAATATATCATACCAAGTAGACCACGTAAATGACTTTGCTTCTAGTGCTTCAATTATGGTGTATAAAAACCTCCTAGAAAGACATGAGACTTTGTGGTGGGTCATTTTTAAAAATGTGTATTCATTCAAACTAAAAAAGTTTGCTTTAAAGTTTAAAATCCTAAACCAACATTTTTTTGTGAGTTTCAGGTGTTGGCACAGGAGTAGCTACCAGAATACAAAATAAAGTGTTGGAACTTAAGGAGATCCCGCACAGAGTGTTCAACGTGACGCAGAATAAAACATACAGGTTCGCCTTTCAGCTTTCAAAACCATTTCTACTTGTTCTCTGACTAGTCTATGGTTGATCCAACCACAAAACGCTGCTACTTGACTGTAATAAATGAGTATTTTGACAAAAGCTCATCTGTAAGGTGAATTGTACAGGTTTAGAATAATAAGCAATGCAGTGATGAACTGTCCCATTGAGATCTACATAGCAAACCATACTTTAGAGGTCATTGCCACTGATGGAGCTGACATAAAACCACAAAAAGCTGACGCTGTTGTAGTATCTGGTGGAGAAAGGTAACACTACATAAAATACTTTCTGCATGAGTTCTACAGTGCAGCCATTCAAGACTTTGTGAGAATGTGCGAGCTATGTATTCTGTTGAAAGCTTGTACAAATGTGCGAGCTATGTATTCTGTTGAAAGTTTGTACGAATGTGCGAGCTATGTACTCTGTTGAAAGCTTGTACGAATGTGCGAGCTATGTATTCTGTTGAAAGCTTGTACAAATGTGCGAGCTATGTATTCTGTTGAAAGCTTGTACGAATGTGCGAGCTATGTACTCTGTTGAAAGCTTGTACAAATGTGCGAGCTATGTATTCTGTTGAAAGTTTGTACGAATGTGCGAGCTATGTATTCTGTTGAAAGCTTGTACAAATGTGCGAGCTATGTATTCTGTTGAAAGCTTGTACAAATGTGAGAGCTATGTATTCTGTTGAAAGCTTGTACAAATGTGCGAGTCACATATTGCCATGATTTCCACATACAAGTAGTAATTATCCACACGGTTATATTTAATAGACTTCCTACTCCAGCATTCAACTTCTGCTGACCGAAAAAGGTGTTCCTGGCACTTTGCATAGATCAAACAGACCTACCGATTGTGCTGTTGGGGTGAAAATTTCTGCCATAGCCACTGAGCTAAAAGTAGTCTGTAATGCATCCACGCCACCCTTAAGTAGCCTGTAAGGCATCCACACCACCCTTAAGTAGCCTGTAAGGCATCCACACCACCCTTAAGTAGCCTGTAAGGCATCCACACCACCCTTAAGTAGCCTGTAAGACATCCACACCACCCTTAAGTAGCCTGTAAGGCATCCACGCCACCCTTAAGTAGCCTGTAAGGCATCCACGCCACCCTTAAGTAGCCTGTAAGGCATCCACGCCACCCTTAAGTAGCCTGTAAGGCATCCACGCCACCCTTAAGTAGCCTGTAAGACATCCACGCCACCCTTAAGTAGCCTGTAAGGCATCCACGCCACCCTTAAGTAGCCTGTAAGGCATCCACACCACCCTTAAGTAGCCTGTAAGGCATCCACGCCACCCTTAAGTAGCCTGTAAGGCATCCACGCCACCCTTAAGTAGCCTGTAAGACATCCACGCCACCCTTAAGTAGCCTGTAAGGCATCCACGCCACCCTTAAGTAGCCTGTAAGGCATCCACACCACCCTTAAGTAGCCTGTAAGACATCCACGCCACCCTTAAGTAGCCTGTAAGGCATCCACGCCACCCTTAAGTAGCCTGTAAGGCATCCACGCCACCCTTAAGTAGCCTGTAAGGCATCCACGCCACCCTTAAGTAGCCTGTAAGGCATCCACACCACCCTTAAGTAGCCTGTAAGGCATCCACGCCACCCTTAAGTAGCCTGTAAGGCATCCACACCACCCTTAAGTAGCCTGTAAGGCACCCACGCCACCCTTAAGTAGCCTGTAAGACATCCACGCCACCCTTAAGTAGCCTAAGCATTTTTTGATATGATGTAATCTTGATTTTGTGAAGTATTTCGCCACCTTCACGGACACAACTCCAGTGTTATAAAGCAATAACACTCACACAATCCTCCTGCTACTCTCCAGGCTCACAGCTGCCAGCTGTTACCAGAGCCTGCCAATGAGATTCCACTCCATAAATCTTCTGCTCCTCCCCAACTCCTTCTACTAGCAACAGCCAACAGGCCAGACAGACTCCACAGTGTTCAAGTGATAAAAATAGTGTTTGTTCCTCCAAGGTAGACGCTCCTACTGAGGTTTAAAGGTGTCCTGCCTGGCATACAATTTGGTCAGGCTTATATAAGATTTCCTTAAAATTTTGTGCCTCCAAATAAAGGCATAACCAATCACACACAATGATAATAAATAATACACCAGTAAAATAATACAATATATTCTTACAAACAAAATAACATGGTATCTAAGCAAAAATCTTTAATCTTGGTCTGTAGGCTCCGCCTCTCTTCTACTCTTGCATCATCATGCCATCATCTCCTCTTCTTTAGCTTGGGTTCTTCTTCTCTTTTATCCCATCCATCACATCTTTATTACTACCTATCAAATCTGAGGGGCAGGACTAAGGCCATCCAGGAAGTGGCACCATCCTATGCGCTGAAGTAATGTGAGGGAAATGCGCCACGACCTCCCGAACAGGTCGACCTTGTGTACATTATATGGCTTGCCGAACTATTTATACTCCTATTCTAACACTTGCCGAACTGTCTATTTACATTTATATACTATTTTATACTTGTACCTGTTTATTCCCATATATTATATTGCTTGCGTAGAGTTACCATTTTTACACATGTGCTTGTGCAATCAGCCGTGCTGCTAAGCACCTCCTGTTCTATGCTATTCAAGTTCTATTGGTGCCTTAACAGCCAATCTGCTACACAGGCGTGGCCTGCCTTTGTATTCTTGCTGCCAATCATTATTACATAATTTTTCATGTATAAATATTCTTGTCATGTCCAAAATAAAGCAGAGTTAATGCCTACACTCTCACTTGCTTGTCGATTTACTAGCATAAGCGCACTTATGCTAAAGCACAGGTAGCTTGATAGAAAAGATACAAGTAAGCTCTTGCACTGATTGCGCTGGCAGAGGAACTTATCAAGTTCGGATACTTGCACAATAAAATCACACAAGGGAAATTGCACTGAACCCAGTCGACTAGCAACTAGGATAATAGTCAGTAGAAAGTGGTCAGTCAATTCGACTCACACTGCACTTGACCTACGGGCAAGTGATACTGGAACGATTATTTGAGCAGCTAGTTCGACCTGCCACAACTATTCCTCCGGAATAGACTGCGGGCGAATTGGAAGGCGTACACTGCACTGTCGTACTTACTTATTACTGTGGGCCGCTGTACAGGTGACAGCTACCACTTCACCCTAAGTTCCTGTACAGTAATACAGCCCGCAGTAGCTTGGAATAGCTTCGGGTCGCTTGGGATAACTCAAAATAGCTGTCTAGAGGAGAAACAGAGCTGTCTTCTGGTCAAACCAAACTGAAATTGGTCCATTATTGACCAGACTGTCTCCCATTCTGTTTTTTTATTAATCGGCTAATTTTCATTTAGGTGTAAGGGGCAGAAAAAAGCTACAGTTGGCCAGAAATTCGGGGTCCTGTATAGACTATCTATGCAGCAGTCAAATACACAGAGCTGGGACACCAGGGGTTGGGAAAAATGGGGTGTATGTACAGGGGGGCAGGGGAGAGGAGGGCAGGTCCAGGAGGTGGGATGTAGGCATTAGAATTGATGCTCACAATATTTCTCTACAATATGAAGGCTACAAAAGTCTGAGGACCGCCACAATGAGCTAAGATACAGCTTAGAGCCAGTTGAGTAGCCAGCAGGGAGGGACTCCACCCACTGTCATTAGGTGCCATAAGCTATTACCATTTGGCATAGAGTTGTAGCGGTTTCTGTCGTCCACACAACGCAACCATTAACTGTTCACTGACAGCTGAATGCTAGCAGACACCATGTCTGTCAGCACAACAACTCGGTTAGCCTCCACAGGTCTGGCAACAATTATATCCTCTCACCAGAGAGGGTACTGGGCTGGTATGGCTCCAGGAAACTGTTATGGAGGAGTTACTCAACTCCACAACTAAAAGTGAGCTCTCGGCTCAGATGTACAGCTCGGTGCTTTTAAGTCTATACATTTTATTGTCTTATGCAATCCCAGCATAAGAGCAATGGTAGCAGTGGCAACAAGTGGCAAAGCATTTTGCAAGTGGCAATGAACAAGTGTGAGCTTGGCCTTTTATAGGCTAAGCAACAAGAAGTACACAGGAAGTAGTTGGCCTACTTTATGACCAGACCAATAAGACATAATACACACATAGGTAAGCGAATAACATACACAGGTTATTAATACTGGCATTAATACTAAAATGTGTGCATTGAGTTAAATGTAGATGGCACCCAGAAGTATGGGGCAGAGCTAGTAGATCCATAGCCGATGTAAATTGTTACTAGATGCCTCTATCTCTTTAGGTACGTCCATGGTCTGTACGGGGCCTTTGTTCTTTATGTACTGGTATATGGAGCGATCTAAAAGGTAGATAAGGGCTACTGAGGTCCTTAGGTTACAATTCACCCCTATGACTATAACAGCCATCTTGTTGCCGGCCCGGGATATCCTCCCAGGGCCGGTACTGGGCCAGTATTGTGCCGGTATTGCTGAGGTATTGTACGGTATTGTTGTTGAGGTATTGCGCCGGTATTGAAGAGGTATTGTGCCGGTACCTTGCAAGTACTGGTATATATGTTTTGTATTGGGTGGTAACTTTGCCAGCTCATTCTGTGGCTCGAGCCAGTGTTAATGATGGGTTTTCTGATGCCACCTTTCTGACGCACTGGTCACAGCAGAGCTCCGCCAAAATCTACCACAGAATTACTGCTAGTTTGTATTTTTGGATATTATGATTATTGCGTTATATTTGATTTGCCCATGCATGATACGGTGCAAATGCTTCCTGCAATAAAGCCTATAAAAATCTACAGTTTTATCTAGCCGAATTCGTTGCAGCATTACACTCTGTTATACTGGGGTAGTTATGGAGCAATAAACATTGATATGACAGGACGCTGGCTAATACGTCCAAGCCAGGAGTTTATTGGGATTGGGAACTGACTGACTGCTCTTTATCTAGAAAGGAAAGGTGTAGCCAGGACTGGTTGGCAAGATGCTGAGGTTGATGTTGACAAACCGGGCTTCTGTCAATGGGAATCGATTACGATAGACTCCTAGTGGTTCACAAAATCCACTTAAGTACTGTGTAGAAGGCTTGTGCAAGTGCATTAGCTGTATTCATGTTATCTATGTATTGCCTTGCTGAAGTTATCGTGGGTTTTAAGGTGGGACTTCCTGCTGCATGCTAATCAACCAACTAACAAGAATTACTGGATGTACTTTCGTGGACTCGCTGACTGCGCTCAACAAATGAAGAGACAAACATTGGCAGTTATACACTACCCTAACACACCCAGTCTCACCCCATCACAACCTGCATTACACCACCAAAGCAGACCTTCCAGCTATGAGGTACTCTTTACTAACTTTTAACGGTTGAACTAGCAGTTCAAGCAGTCATTACTCTTTTCCATCTGATTACTCTATCTCTGCTCGGTGCCAGTTAATCATTTCAATTCTGTTTAGCGGCAGTTTTGTAGGCACAAACTTATCAGCTACCATCACTTTCTATGTGCTACCAAAGTTTATTGGCAGAACAGAGCGAACCTATGCAAAACTCCAAAACTCATCTTGATCAGTTGCAAAAACAAAATAATGTGATTGGAAGACAAGTAAATCTTTAATATAAACATCCAAATATGTTTTTGGATACAACTTTTGAGAATAAACTCGACAAGTAAATGTCTTATTATAATAAATGTCCGAAAACATCCATTTAGTCATTACATAATGAATTGTGATGCAGTCTCATAATGTGACTTTTTCCACTATCTATCCACCTAATAGTTGCTCCTTTTTGAGTGGATGCATTGGTATAATGCTTGGAGTGGATGCATTGGTATAATGCTTTGAGTGAATGCATTGGTATAATGCTTGGAGTGGATGCATTGGTATAATGCTTTGAATGGATGCATTGGTATAATGCTTTGAGTGGATGCATTGGTATAATGCTTGGAGTGAATGCATTGGTATAATGCTTTGAGTGGATGCATTGGTATATTGCTTGGAGTGGATGCATTGGTATAATGCTTGCAGTGGATGCATTGGTATAATGCTTTGAGTGGATGCATTGGTATAATGCTTGGAGTGAATGCATTGGTATAATGCTTTGAGTGGATGCATTGGTATAATGCTTGGAGTGGATGCATTGGTATAATGCTTTGAGTGGATGCATTGGTATATTGCTTGGAGTGGATGCATTGGTATAATGCTTGCAGTGGATGCATTGGTATATTGCTTGGAGTGGATGCATTGGTATAATGCTTTGAGTGGATGTATTGGTATAATGCTTTGAGTGGATGCATTGGTATAATGCTTTGAGTGGATGCATTGGTATAACGCTTTGAGTGGATGCATTGGTATAATGCTTTGAGTGCATGTATTGGTATAATGCTTTGAGTGGATGCATTGGTATAATGCTTGGAGTGGATGCATTGGTATAATGCTTTGAGTGGATGCATTGGTATAATGCTTTGAATGGATGCATTGATATAATGCTTTGAGTGGATGCATTGGTATAATGCTTTGAGTGGATGTATTGGTATAATGCTTTGAGTGCATGTATTGGTATAATGCTTTGAGTGGATGCATTGGTATAATGCTTTGAGTGGATGCATTGGTATAATGCTTTGAGTGGATGCATTGGTATATTGCTTGGAGTGCATGTATTGGTATAATGCTTTGAGTGCATGTATTGGTATAATGCTTGGAGTGGATGCATTGGTATAATGCTTTGAGTGGATGCATTGGTATAATACTTTGAGTGGATGCATTGGTATAATGCTTTGAATGGATGCATTGATATAATGCTTTGAGTGGATGCATTGGTATAATGCTTGGAGTGGATGCATTGATATAATGCTTGGAGTGGATGCATTGGTATAATGCTTTGAGTGGATGCATTGGTATATTGCTTGGAGTGGATGCATTGGTATAATGCTTGAGTCGATGGATTGGTATAATGCTTGGAGTGGATGCACTGGTATAATGCTTTGAGTGCATGCATTGGTATAATGCTTTGAGTGGATGCATTGGTATAATGCTTGAGTCGATGGATTGGTATAATGCTTGGAGTGGATGCATTGGTATAATGCTTTGAGTGGATGCATTGGTATAATGCTTTGAGTGGATGCATTGGTATAATGATTTGAGTGGATGCATTGGCATAATACTTTGAGTGGATGCATTGGTATATTGCTTTGAGTGGATGCATTGGTATATTGCTTGGAGTGGATGCATTGGTATAATGCTTTGAGTGGATGCATTGGTATAATGCTTTGAGTGGATGCATTGGTATAATGCTTGGAGTGGATGCATTGGTATAATGCTTTGAGTGGATGCATTGGTATAATGCTTGGAGTGGATGCATTGGTATAATGCTTTGAGTGGATGCATTGGTATATTGCTTGGAGTGGATGCATTGGTATAATGCTTGCAGTGGATGCATTGGTATATTGCTTGGAGTGGATGCATTGGTATAATGCTTTGAGTGGATGCATTGGTATAATGCTTTGAGTGTCGATGCATTGGTATAATGCTTGCAGTGGATGCATTGGTATAACGCTTTGAGTGAATGCATTGGTATAATGCTTTGAGTGGATGCATTGGTATAGTGCTTTGAGTGCATGCATTGGTATAACGCTTTGAGTGGATGCATTGGTATATTGCTTGGAGTGGATGCATTGGTATATTGCTTGGAGTGGATGCATTGGTATAATGCTTTGAGTGGATGCATTGGTATAATGCTTGGAGTGGATGGATTGGTATAATGCTTGGAGTGGATGCATTGGTATATTGCTTGGAGTGGATGCATTGGTATAATGCTTGGAGTGCATGCATTGGTATAATGCTTTGAGTGGATGCATTGGTGTAATGCTTGGAGTGGATGCATTGGTATAACGCTTGGAGTGGATGCATTGGTATAATGCTTTGAGTGGATGCATTGGTATAATGCTTGGAGTGAATGCATTGGTATAATGCTTGGAGTGCGGATGCATTGGTATAATGCTTGGAGTGGATGCATTGGTATAATCCTTTGAGTGGATGCATTGGTATAATGCTTTGAGTGGATGCATTGGTATAATGCTTTGAGTGTGGATGCATTGGTATAATGCATGGAGTGCATGCATTGGTATAACGCTTTGAGTGGATGCATTGGTATAATGCTTGAGTCGATGGATTGGTATAATGCTTGGAGTGGATGCATTGGTATATTGCTTTGAGTGGATGCATTGGTATAATGCTTTGAGTGGATGCATTGGTATAATGCTTGGAGTGGATGCATTGGTATATTGCTTTGAGTGGATGCATTGGTATAATGCTTTGAGTGGATGCATTGGTATAATGCTTGGAGTGGATGCATTGGTATAATGCTTTGAGTGTATGCATTGGTATAATAGTAGTAATATATGAGCAGATCTCCCTACCAAGTGTTTTTTTGTGGTTCTGGTCTTGGGGGTTATGCAATGAGTTACGACGTTGGGTGAATTCGCCGAGTTTATATTGTATTTCATTTTGAGAGGTACTTGAGTGGCATTTGAGTGGCATTTAAGTGGCATTTGAGTTTTGATTATTTTTTTACTTGATTTGAACTCATATGGCAGCTAGATTTTGAATGTATGGCATTTAAGTTTTGATACTTTTTTCACATAATTTGAACTCATATGGCATCTTGAGAGAGAGGAGAGAGAAGACAGAGAGGAGAGAGGAGAGAGAAAGGAGAGAGGAGTTTTATCTACATTGAATAACTATATTGATCAAAAATGAAACATTATATGATTATATACATTGATTACATAATAAGTAGGGAAAATCTTCCTATATAATATAGCTAGAGTCAGTAAATACTAAGTAATACAAAGCACTACAACTTGTAATGACAATCAATGTATACATACATACATATGGTATCTTGAGAGAAAGAAAGGGAGAGAGGGAGAGAGAGAGGAGAGAGGAAGAGAGAGAGAGAGGAGAGAGGAGAGAAGAGATATATATGGTATCTTGAGAGAAAGAAAGAGAGAGAGGAGAGAGATTTTTTAGTTTTCTATACATTCATGTATATATGGTTAATTATGTACATATTTATGGGTATATTTATATCTACATAGAGAGAGGAGAGAGGAGATATATCTACATTGAATAAATATATTGATCAAAAATGAATCATTGTATGATTATATACATTTATTACATAATAAGTAGGGGAAATCTTCCTATATAATATAGCTAGAGTCAGTAAATACGCACATGTCCATATTCATGTACATGTGCATAAGTGGACATGAATACGTACATGTCCATATTCATGTCCATATTCATGTCCATATTCATGTCCATATTCATGTCCATTTATGTACATGCCCATATTCATGTCCATCTATGTACATACCTATGTTCATATTTATGTACATGTGCATGTCCAAATTCATGTTCATATTAACATTTTATAGCCATGTACAGAGGAGAGAGAAGAGAGCAGAGAGAGAGATTTCTTAGTTTTTTATACAACCATGTATATATGGATAATTATGTTCATATTTATGGATATATTTATATCTAGATTGAATAATATACATTTATGACATAATAACTATATTGAATGCTACAAAATATGTTGGAAAATCACCAAATTAGTCCTCTAGATGGTTAAAATTTACAGTATTTGGGAAATAACTGCAAGAGAGGGGAGAGGAGTATTTGGTAGAGGAGAGAGGAGAGAGAGGAGGCTTGAGCGTAAATATTTCTTTTAGTTATTTACATAATAAGTATATTGAATACTATAAAATATCTTGGAAAATAGTCAAATTAGACCTCTAGATGGTTAAAAGTTACAGTATTTGGGAAATAACTACAATAAAAAACATTATGAATGTATGGCATTTAAGTATTGATAGTTTTTTACATAATTCGAACTCATATGGTATCTTGAGAGAAAGAAGAGAGGAAAAGAGGAGAGAGGAGGGGAAATAATTGCACTCAAATGAAAAAAATAAATGAAGCTAGATATTCATCTATTTGTATATATCCACAAGAAAACTGGGGTATTAGGTGAAATATTCTTTTATTCCATTCAATTTTCATTAATTTTATTTGAGTTGAAGTATTATTTACAATGGTTAGAAATTATTAAAATTACTGCTCAATCCTTTATCCAACACCTACAATAATTCTTAGTAATAGTAGTGTAATGAGACAGAGTAATAATCTACACACACCTTGTTCACTATGTATGCTGTAGCACATGCTTTTCCTTTAGTTATCTGCAGTTACTTCAACTGGATCTTATCCAGATGTTTTATAGTCTTTGCTGCTACTGCGTTTTGTCTCAAACAAGAGTCCAAAGTAGGCATTGTGTCTAGAAAATACAAAAAAACTGATTGTTACAATTGATTCATTTTTTTTCATTGGCTTTATCTACATAAAGTAGCGAAGAAAAAGTTTGTGTGAGCATGAAACTATGTAGTAGAGATAAATTTATATCTAGGTTCAATTAGCATTAAATAATCACTTATTATTTTGTTAATAATAAATAATTAGAGTCAGTTACTTTACAGTTTTTTATACAACCATGTATATATGGATAATTATGTACATATTTATGGTTATATTTATATCTAGATTGAATAATATACATTTATGACATAATAACTATATTGAATGCTACAAAATATGTTGGAAAATCACCAAATTAGTCGTCTAGATGGTTAAAATTTACAGTATTTGGGAAATAACTGCAAGAGAGGAGTATTTGGTAGAGGAGAGAGGAGAGAGCAGAGAGGAGGCTTGAGCGTAAATATTTCTTTTAGTTATTTACATAATAAGTATATTGAATACTATAAAATATCTTGGAAAATAGTCATAAAAATAAATAATTAGAGCTTTGTACTAGTGTTAAATGATTATTGATTATTTTTTACCTTATCACCACTTAGAGCCAGATGATTTAATTAACTAAAGACAAATAATTATTTTAGCGTTTCTTACCTTGATGCTCTCCTAGTAGCTGTAGTAGATGATGCTTCTCCGCTTGCTGTTGAAGAACTGGATGCTTTCTATGTGAAAACAGTGGCTCTTAAATAGCTAAAGTTGCACTGATTAAACCCTATGAATCAGCATTTTTTCCAATGCTTTCGCGGGAATAAAAACTGTTTATTCCCGCGAAAGCAACGGTTTCCATTCGCGTGAAAATAAATTATTTATTCCCGCGAAAGCATTGGTTTGTATTCGCGGGAAAATAAAATTTTTATTCCTGCGAAAGCAACAGGTTCCATTCGCAGGAGAATAAATTATTTATTCCCGCGAAAGCATTGGTTTGTATTCGCAGGAAAATAAAATTTTTATTCCCGCGAAAGCAACAGGTTCCATTCGCGGGAAAATAAATTATTTATTCCCGCGAAAGCATTGGTTTGTATTCGCAGGAAAATAAAATTTTTATTCCCGCGAAAGCAACAAGTTCCATTCGCGGGAAAATAAATTATTTATTCCCGCGAAAGCATTGGTTTGTATTCGCGGGAAAATAAACTTTTTTATTCCTGCGAAAACATTGGTTTGTATTCGCGGGAAAATAAAATTTTCATTCCCGCGAAAGCAACAAGTTCCATTCGCGGGAAAATAAATTATTTATTCCCGCGAAAGCATTGGTTTGTATTCGCGGGAAAATAAAATTTTTATTCCTGCGAAAACATTGATTTGTATCCGCGGGAAAATAAAATTTTTATTCCTGCGAAAGCAACAGGTTCCATTCGCGGGAAAATAAATTATTTATTCCCGCGAAAGCATTGGTTTGTATTCGCAGGAAAATAAAATTTTTATTCCCGCGAAAGCAACAAGTTCCATTCGCGGGAAAATAAATTATTTATTCCCGCGAAAGCATTGGTTTGTATTCGCGGGAAAATAAATTTTTTATTCCTGCGAAAACATTGGTTTGTATTCGCGGGAAAATAAAATTTTTATTCCTGCGAAAGCAACAGGTTCCATTCGCGGGAAAATAAATTATTTATTCCCGCGAAAGCATTGGTTTGTATTCGCAGGAAAATAAAATTTTTATTCCCGCGAAAGCAACAAGTTCCATTCGCGGGAAAATAAATTATTTATTCCCGCGAAAGCATTGGTTTGTATTCGCGGGAAAATAAAATTTTTATTCCTGCGAAAACATTGATTTGTATCCGCGGGAAAATAAAATTTTTATTCCTGCGAAAGCAACAGGTTCCATTCGCGGGAAAATAAATTATTTATTCCCGCGAAAGCATCGGTTTGTATTCGCAGGAAAATAAAATTTTTATTCCCGCGAAAGCAACAAGTTCCATTCGCGGGAAAATAAATTATTTATTCCCGCGAAAGCATTGGTTTGTATTCGCAGGAAAATAAAATTTTTATTCCCGCGAAAGCAACAAGTTCCATTCGCGGGAAAATAAATTATTTATTCCCGCGAAAGCATTGGTTTGTATTCGCAGGAAAATAAAATTTTTATTCCCGCGAAAGCAACAAGTTCCATTCGCGGGAAAATAAATTATTTATTCCCGCGAAAGCATTGGTTTGTATTCGCGGGAAAATAAAATTTTTATTCCTGCGAAAACATTGGTTTGTATTCGCGGGAAAATAAAATTTTTATTCCTGCGAAAGCAACAGGTTCCATTCGCGGGAAAATAAATTGCTTATTCCCGCGAAAGCAACAGTTTCTATTCGCATGAAAATAAATTATTTATTCCCGCGAAAGCAACAGTTTCTATTCGCCTGAAAATAAAATATTTATTCCCGCGAAAGCAACAGTTTCTATTCGCGTGAAAATAAATTATTTATTCCCGCGAAAGAAACAGTTTTTACTCGCCTGAAAATAAATTATTTATTCCCGCGAAAGCAACAGTTTCTATTCGCCTGAAAAAAAATTATTTGTTCCCGCGAAAGCATTGGAAAAAATGCTGATTCATAGGGTTTTATCAGTGCAACTTTAGCTATTTAAGAGCCACTGTTTTCACACAGAAAGCATCCAGTTCTTCAACAGCAAGCGGAGAAGCATCATCTACTACAGCTACTAGGAGACCATCAAGGTAAGAAATGCTAAAATAATTATTTGTCTTTAGTTAATTAAATCATCTGGCTCTAAGTGGTGATAAGGTAAAAAATAATCAATATCAATAATTATTTAACACTAGTAGAAAGCTCTAATTATTTATTTTTAAATTTTATGCTAATAACATCTAAGCTATTTCTTTGTAACATCACACACAGACTTTGACATTACCAAAATTGTGTGTTTGCCCGAGCACTAGTAAAGTAACCGACTCTAATTATTTGTTATTACTAAAATAATTATTTAATGCTAGTTGAACCTAGATATAAAGTTATCTCTACTAGATAGCTTCATACTCACACAAACCTTTTCTTCGCTACTTTATGTAGATAAAGCCGATGAAAATAAATGAATCAATTGTAACAATCAATCTTTTGTATTTTGTAGACACAATGCCTACTTTGGACTCTTGTTTGAGACAAAACGCAGTAGCAGCAAAGACTATAAAACATCTGGTCAAGATCTACCAACACCAATGATAGATCTAACACAACATGACCTTTTCTCCTACTTATATGATACCAAACCAATGAAGACTCAAACTACATGGATTTTGAAGACAGCACACTTCTCCAACACAGCAAGAATTCCTTTCAAGATCTACCTCCTACTTAGATGATACCAAACCAATAAAGACTCAAACCACATGGATTTTGAAGAATTCCTTTCAAGATCTACCACCTACTTAGATGATACCAAATCAATGAAGACTCAAACTACATGGATTTTGAAGACAGCACACTTCTCCAACACAGTAAGAATTTCTTTCAAGATCTACCACCTGCTTAGATGATACCAAACCAATGAAGACTCAAACTACATGGATTTTGAAGACGGCACACTTCTCCAACACAGCAAGAATTCCTTTCAAGATCTACCACTTACTTAGATGATACCAAACCAATGAAGACTCAAACTACATGAATTTTGAAGACAGCATACTTCTCCAACACAGCAAAATTCATTTCAAGATCTACCACCTACTTAGATGATACCAAACCAATGAAGACTCAAACTACATGGATTCTGAAGACAGCACACTTCTCCAACATAGCAAGAATTCCTTTCAAGATCTACCACCTACTTAGATGATACCAAACCAATGAAGACTCAAACTACATGGATTCTGAAGACAGCACACTTCTCCAACATAGCAAGAATTCCTTTCAAGATCTACCACCTACTTAGATGATACCAAACCAATGAAGACTCAAACTACATGGATTCTGAAGACAGCACACTTCTCCAACATAGCAAGAATTCCTTTCAAGATCTACCACCTACTTAGATGATACCAAACAAATGAAGACTCAAACTACATGGATTTTGAAGACAACATACTTCACATGGATTTTGAAGACAACACACTTCTCCAACACAGAAAGAATTCCTTTCAAGATCTACCACCTACTTAGATGATACCAACTCAATGAAGACTCAAACTACATAGATTTTGAAGACAGCACACTTCTTCAACACAGCAAGAATTCCTTTCCCAACACAGCAAGAATTCCTTTCAAGATCTACCACCTACTTAGACAATACCAAACCAATGAAGACTCAAACTACATGGATTTTGAAGACAGCATACTTCTCCAACACAGCAAGAATTCATTTCAAGATCTACCACATACTTAGATAATACCAAACCAATGAAGACTCAAACTACATGAATTTTGAAGACATCACACTTCTCCAACACAGCAAGAATTCCTTTCAAGATCCACCACCTACTTAGATGATACCAATCCAATGAAGACTCAAACTACATGGATTTTGAAGACAGCATACTTCTCCAACACAGCAAGAATTCATTTCAAGATCTACCTCTTACTTAGATGATACCAAACCAATAAGACTCAAACCACATGGATTTTGAAGAATTCCTTTCAAGATCTACCACCTACTTAGATGATACCAAATCAATGAAGACTCAAACTACATAGATTTTGAAGACAGCACACTTCTCCAACACAGCAAGAATTCCTTTCCCAACACAGCAAGAATTCCTTTCAAGATCTACCACCTACTTAGATGATACCAAACCAATGAAGACTCAAACTACATGGATTTTGAAGACAGCACACTTCTCCAACATAGCAAGAATTCCTTTCAGGATCTACCACCTACTTAGATGATACCAAACCAATGAAGACTCAAACTACATGGATTTTGAAGACAGCATACTTCTCCAACACAGCAAGAATTCATTTCAAGTTCTACCACCTACTTAGATGATAAAAACCAATGAAGACTCAAACTACATGGATTTTGAAGACAGCACACTTCTCCAACGCAGCAAGAATTCCTTTCAAGATCTACCACCTACTTAGATGATACCAAATCAATGAAGACTCAAACTACATGGATTTTGAAGACAGCACACTTCTAAAACACAGCAAGAATTCCTTTCAAGATCTACCACCTACTTAGATGATGCCAAACCAATGAATACTCAAACTACATGAATTTTGAAGACAGCACACTTCTCCAACACAGCAAGAATTCATTTCAAGATCTACCACCTACTTAGATGATACCAAACCAATGAAGACTCAAACTACATGGATTTTGAAGACAGCATATTTCTCCAACACTGCAAGAATTCCTTTCAAGATCTACCACCTACTTAGATGATACCAAACCAATGAAGACTCAAACTACATGGATTTTGAAGACAGCATACTTCTCCAACACAGCAAGAATTCCTTTCAAGATCTACCACCTACTTAGATGATTCCAAACCAATGAAGACTCAAACTACATTGATTTTGAAGACAAGATGATACCAAACCAATGAAGAGTCAATGTTACACAACATTACTTTCTCTCCGACTTAGATGATACCAAACCAATGAAGACTCAAACTACATGGATTATACTTCGATGATGCTGAAAAAACTGTCCAGAACAAGAGCTCAAGAAGCTAATCTATAACTCAAGACAATCATATCACTATAGGTGAGTTTTACTAATTTTTACCATAAATTAAACAAAATGCTGAATCTATACATTTTCCAAGTGAAAAACAGACTTTTTTGGTGAAATTAGTGTATTTTTTACAACAAAATGCTGAATATATACATTTTCCATGTGAAAAAAGGACGGTTTTGGTGTAAATAATGTCATTTTTTACAACAAAATGCTGAATACATACATTTTCCAGGTGAAAAAAGGACTTTTTTGATGTAATTAGTGTGTTTTTTTACAACAAAATGCTGAATATATACCTTTTCCAGGTGAAAAAAGGACTTTTTTTGATGTAATTAGTGTATTATTTACAACAAAACGCTGAATATATACATTTTTAAGGTGAAAATAGGACTTTTTTGATGTAATTAGTGTATTTTTTTACAACAAAATGCTGAATATATACATTTTCCAGGTGAAAAAAGGACTTTTTTGGTGTAAATAATGTATTTTTTACAACAAAAGGTTGAATATATACATTTTTCCAGGTAAAAAAAAAGCACTTTTTTGGTTAATTAGTGTATTTTTTACAACATATTTATAAAACAAGTATTTTTTGTTTTGTTTTAGATAGATGAAAGAGAATCAAAAGCACTTGGTGAAAATAATGCTCAAGAAAAAACAAGTTGAACAATGTAACTTGGTGAGTTATTTCCCTTTTCTAATAATGTAAACTATCCAATGTGACTAGAACTATAATTCAAATTCATGTAATTATTTTACATTTTTGCTTAATCATTCTATACTAATACATAACTTTTTTATTTTAGTTCATTACGAAATTAAAAGCACATAGAACAGAAGTCTTCCTTCCTAAGATATAGCATCAGTACATCAAAGACAACATTGTAAAGGAACAAACTATGCATTAACTGTTATTACTTTGTATTTATTACAAGTTGTAGTGCTTTGTATTACTTAGTATTTACTGACTCTAGCTATATTATATGGGGAGATTTTCCTTACTCATTATGTAATAAATGTATATAATCATACAATGATTCATTTTTAATCAATGTTATTATTCAATTTAGATATATCTCCTCTCTCCTCTCTCTATGTAGATATAAATATACCCATAACTATGTACATAATTGACCATATATACATTAATGTATAGAGAACTAAAAGATCTCTCTCTCCTCTCTCTCTTTCTCTCTTTCAAGATACCATATGTATGTGTGTATGAATGCATTGATTGTCATTACAAGTTGTAGTGCTTTGTATTATTTAGTATTTACTGACTCTAGCTATATTATATGGGAAGATTTTCCCTACTTATTATGTAATCAGCTATATAACCATAAAATGTTTCATTTTTGATCAATATATTTATTCAATGTAGATATATATCCTCTCTCTCTATGTAGATATAAATATAGCCATAAATATGTACATAATTAACCATATATACATGAATGTATAGAAAACTAAAAAATCTCTCTCCTCTCTCTCCTTTCTCTCCTCTCTCTCTCTCCTCTCTCATCTCCCATCTCTCCTCTCTCCTCTCCCCTCTCTCTCAAGATACCATATGAGTTCGAGTTATGTAAAAAAATTATCAAAACTTGAATGCCATACATTCAAAATCTATATGCCATATAAGTTCAAATTAAGTAAAAAAAATAATCAAAACTCAAATGCCACTTAAATGCCACTCAAATGCCACTCAAGTACCCCTCAAATGAAATACAATATAAACTCGGCGAATTCATCCAACGTCGTAACCCATTGCATAACCTCCAAGATCTAATCCACAAAAAAACACTTGGTAGGGAGATCTGCTCATATATTACTACTTATAATGCTTTGAGTGGATGCATTGATATAACGCTTTGAGTGAATGCATTGGTATAATGCTTTGAGTGGATGCATTGGTATAGTGCTTTGAGTGCATGCATTGGTATAACGCTTTGAGTGGATGCATTGGTATATTGCTTGGAGTGGATGCATTGGTATATTGCTTGGAGTGGATGCATTGGTATAATGCTTTGAGTGGATGCATTGGTATAATGCTTTGAGTGGATGCATTGGTGTAATGCTTGGAGTGGATGCATTGGTATAACGCTTGGAGTGGATGCATTGGTATAATGCTTTGAGTGGATGCATTGGTATAATGCTTGGAGTGAATGCATTGGTATAATGCTTGGAGTGCGGATGCATTGGTATAATGCTTGGAGTGGATGCATTGGTATAATCCTTTGAGTGGATGCATTGGTATAATGCTTTGAGTGGATGCATTGGTATAATGCTTTGAGTGTGGATGCATTGGTATAATGCTTTGAGTGCATGTATTGGTATAATGCTTTGAGTGGATGCATTGGTATAATGCTTGGAGTGGATGCATTGGTATAATGCTTGGAGTGGATGCATTGGTATAATGCTTTGAGTGCATGCATTGGTATAACGCTTTGAGTGGATGCATTGGTATAATGCTTTGAGTGCGGATGCATTGGTATAATGCTTTGAGTGGATGCATTGGTATAATGCTTTGAGTGGATGCATTGATATAATGCTTTGAGTGCATGCATTGGTATAACGCTTTGAGTGGATGCATTGGTATAATGCTTTGAGTGCGGATGCATTGGTATAATGCTTTGAGTGGATGCATTGGTATAATGCTTTGAGTGGATGCATTGGTATAATGCTTTGAGTGGATGCATTGGTATAATGCTTTGAGTGGATGCACTGGTATAATGCTTTGAGTGGATGCATTGGTATAATGCTTTGAGTGGATGCATTGGTATAATGCTTTGAGTGTGGATGCATTGGTATAATGCATGGAGTGCATGCATTGGTATAACGCTTTGAGTGGATGCATTGGTATAATGCTTTGAGTGCGGATGCATTGGTATAATGCTTTGAGTGGATGCATTGGTATAATGCTTGGAGTGGATGCATTGGTATAATTCTTTGAGTGTGGATGCATTGGTATAACGCTTGGAGTGCGGATGCATTGGTATAATGCTTGGAGTGGATGCATTGGTATAACGCTTTGAGTGGATGCATTGGTATAATGCTTGGAGTGGATGCATTGGTATAATGCTTTGAGTGGATGCATTGGTATAATGCTTTGAGTGCATGTATTGGTATAATGCTTTGAGTGGATGCATTGGTATAATGCTTGGAATGGATGCATTGGTATAATGCTTTGAGTGGATGCATTGGTATAATGCTTTGAGTGAATGCATTGGTATAATGCTTTGAGTGGATGCATTGGTATAATGCTTTGAGTGTGGATGCATTGGTATAATGCATGGAGTGCATGCATTGGTATAACGCTTTGAGTGGATGCATTGGTATAATGCTTTGAGTGCGGATGCATTGGTATAATGCTTTGAGTGGATGCATTGGTATAATGCTTTGAGTGCATGCATTGGTATAATGCTTTGAGTGGATGCATTGATATAATGCTTTGAGTGCATGTATTGGTATAATGCTTTGAGTGGATGCATTGGTATAATGCTTGGAGTGGATGCATTGGTATAATGCTTGGAGTGGATGCATTGATATAATGCTTTGAGTGGATGCATTGGTATAATGCTTTGAGTGGATGCATTGGTATAATGCTTGGAGTGGATGCATTGGTATAATGCTTTGAGTGGATGCATTGGTATAATGCTTTGAGTGGATGCATTGGTATTGTTGTGGATTTTCATAGCATACACTCCTGCGCACCTTATCATAATCAAGCCTACTAATGACTAGGCTCAGAAGCAATCATATCGGTCAATACCGAACTGACCGACCCTGCATGGTATGACTATACCGACCCTGTATAGGACCATACCGACCCTGTATAGGACTATGCTGACCTCACCGGGTTGGCAGGAAGTGAATCATCATAGCCTGAGGACCATAAACTATCCTAAAAGTCTCAGGAGGAAGGATCCAGGACTTAACTACCCCTAAACCAGAGGAGGAGCAGATACAAAGGCTGGACAGGAAGTAGACAAGCCATTGATTGGACAATTGCATTATAATCCCTCCTACATTCTATGGGACCATATCTATCTTAGTGTTGTGATTCGTTGTTTATTATTATAAGCTTTTGTATTGGTTAAATCAAGTATTGTTACCTTGTGATTGGTAGTGACAAAGATCACTTCCTGTCACTTCCTGTGAGATGCCTATAAAAGGCAGAACACTTACCATTATTCTTTGGTTAGGAATAGTGCATTGTATTGTTTGTACCTTTTGACTAGACTCGTATTTATTCTGGGTGAATAAATGGCTTATTACTCGATAGCACTGTAGTAATGCGTTTGAGCCGAGGGCTCTGTTTCGGTCGTAGAGTTGAGACTCTATCTCGGTGGCATACCGACCCTGCTGTTGTAGCAGGTGAAATATAACAACTGGTGGCAGCAAGCTACCGACCTCAGCTAGTGGGTTTAAGGCCCCAAAATCCACTACAGTATAATGCTTTGAGTGGATGCATTGGTATAATCCTTTGAGTGCATGCATTGGTATAACGCTTGAAGTGGATGCATTGGTATAATGCTTTGAGTGGATGCATTGGTATAATGCTTGGAGTGAATGCATTGGTATAATGCTTTGAGTGGATGCATTGGTATAATGCTTTGAGTGCATGTATTGGTATAATGCTTTGAGTGGATGCATTGGTATAATGCTTTGAGTGCATGTATTGGTATAATGCTTTGAGTGGATGCATTGGTATAATGCTTTGAGTGGAAGCATTGGTATAATGCTTTGAGTGGATGCATTGGTATAATGCTTTGAGTGCATGTATTGGTATAATGCTTGGAGTGAATGCATTGGTATAATGCTTTGAGTGCATGTATTGGTATAATGCTTTGAGTGGATGCATTGGTATAATGCTTTGAGTGGATGCATTGGTATAATGCTTTGAGTGGATGCATTGGTATAATGCTTTGAGTGGAAGCATTGGTATAATGCTTTGAGTGGATGCATTGGTATAATGCTTTGAGTGCATGTATTGGTATAATGCTTTGAGCGGATGCATTGGTATAATGCTTGGAGTGCATGCATTGGTATAACGCTTTGAGTGGATGCATTGGTATAATGCTTTGAGTGCATGCATTGGTATAATGCTTTGAGTGGATGCATTGGTATAATGCTTTGAGTGAATGCATTGGTATAATCCTTTGAGTGCATGCATTGGTATAATGCTTTGAGTGCATGCATTGGTATAATGCTTGGAGTGGATGCATTGGTATAATGCTTGAAGTGGATGCATTGGTATAATGCTTGGAGTGGATGCATTGGTATAATGCTTTGAGTGGATGCATTGGTATAATGCTTGGAGTGCATGCATTGGTATATAGCTTTGAGTGGATGCATTGGTATAGTGCTTTGAGTGCATGCATTGGTATAATGCTTTCAGTGGATGCATTGGTATAATGCTTTGAGTGGATGCATTGGTATAACGCTTTGAGTGGATGCATTGGTATAATGCTTTGAGTGCATGTATTGGTATAATGCTTTGAGTGGATGCATTGGTATAATGCTTTGAGTGGATGCATTGGTATAATGCTTTGAGTGAATGCATTGGTATAATGCTTTGAGTGAATGCATTGGTATAATGCTTTGAGTGGATGCATTGGTATATTGCTTGGAGTGCATGCATTGGTATATAGCTTTGAGTGGATGCATTGGTATAATGCTTTGAGTGGATGCATTGGTATATTGCTTGGAGTGCATGCATTGGTATATTGCTTGGAGTGCATGCATTGGTATATAGCTTTGAGTGGATGCATTGGTATAATGCTTTGAGTGGATGCATTGGTATATTGCTTGGAGTGGATGCATTGGTATAATGCTTTGAGTGGATGCATTGGTATAATGCTTTGAGTGGATGTATTGGTATAATGCTTGGAGTGGATGCATTGGTATAATGCTTTGAGTGGATGCATTGGTATAATGCTTTGAGTGGATGTATTGGTATAATGCTTTGAGTGGATGCATTGGTATAATGCTTTGAGTGGATGTATTGGTATAATGCTTTGAGTGGATGCATTGGTATAATGCTTTGAGTGCATGTATTGGTATAATGCTTGGAGTGAATGCATTGGTATAATGCTTTGAGTGCATGTATTGGTATAATGCTTTGAGTGGATGCATTGGTATAATGCTTTGAGTGGATGCATTGGTATAATGCTTTGAGTGGATGCATTGGTATAATGCTTTGAGTGGAAGCATTGGTATAATGCTTTGAGTGGATGCATTGGTATAATGCTTTGAGTGCATGTATTGGTATAATGCTTTGAGTGGATGCATTGCTATAATGCTTTGAGTGGATGCACTGGTATAATGCTTTGAGTGGATGCATTGGTATAATGCTTGGAGTGGATGCATTGATATAATGCTTGGAGTGAATGCATTGGTATAATGCTTTGAGTGAATGCATTGGTATAATGCTTGGAGTGTATGCATTGGTATAATGCTTGGAGTGGATGCATTGGTATAATGCTTGGAGTGAATGCATTGGTATAATGCTTTGAGTGTATGCATTGGTATAATGCTTGGAGTGGATGCATTGGTATAATGCTTTGAGTGAATGCATTGGTATAATGCTTGGAGTGGATGCATTGGTATAATGCTTGGAGTGGATGCATTGATATAATGCTTGGAGTGAATGCATTGGTATAATGCTTTGAGTGAATGCATTGGTATAATGCTTGGAGTGTATGCATTGGTATAATGCTTGGAGTGGATGCATTGGTATAATGCTTGGAGTGAATGCATTGGTATAATGCTTGGAGTGAATGCATTGGTATAATGCTTTGAGTGAATGCATTGGTATAATGCTTGGAGTGTATGCATTGGTATAATGCTTGGAGTGGATGCATTGGTATAATGCTTGGAGTGGATGCATTGGTATAATGCTTTGAGTGAATGCATTGGTATATTGCTTGGAGTGGATGCATTGGTATAATGCTTGGAGTGGATGCATTGGTATAATGCTTGGAGTGGATGCATTGGTATAATGCTTTGAGTGAATGCATTGGTATATTGCTTGGAGTGGATGCATTGGTATAATGCTTGGAGTGGATGCATTGGTATAATGCTTGGAGTGGATGCATTGGTATAATGCTTTGGGTGGATGCATTGGTATAATGCTTTGAGTGGATGCATTGGTATAATGCTTTGAGTGGATGCATTGGTATAATGCTTTGAGTGCATGCATTGGTATAACGCTTTGATGTGAATTAATGATAATGTATTTGTAGGTAGTGAATCCATTTATGGCCGCCTCCGGTTTCTCAGGTAAATACAGCAAAAGATTTCTTCTTACTGACTTGAAGCCCTATGATCCCGTTCCACAGTGGCTTAAGGATACTAAGGCACCGAGAAGGGTATTCTTAGACATCGGGCTCAACCAGTTGAATATATCAAAGTATCACCACATACCGTACGCTTGCTATCACCCATACTTTTCCAGTAAGCAAATTACAAACATATTCATTAAATGTTAATGGTGCAATCTACAAGTTTAGCTAAACGACCACCCTTGCATAATCTATCAGAAGTTTTGCAAACCTAATCTTTTTTATCACAGTTTTCAAGTTCACGATGTCACGCCTGGTTAGTAACATGGAGTTAAAAATTTGTTGTACAATGAGTCCACTTGATACTCTTGTAAATTACCTTTTCCAACGCAGTGTCCCATGATAACTACCTTCAGAAAATGGAGGGCTTCTTATTGTAATAGTTTAAAGATTTCCCCAAATGTCTTGGTAAGGATTATAAATGAGTATGTTCCGCTGTGTTCAAAGCTCCAAACCCTCTCAAAGATGATTTGGTTGATGGATGTAGTACGGTAGCTCAAATAGATAACATCAGCGGAATGCTGCCTCCAAACTCCATGTATGGACAATATCACGACATCGACCAGGTTAGTCACAGCAGAACCTGCAATATACCTGGAATATTTATCTATCACTCAAATGCTTTACAACTGCAACTGATTTTGTTTGGCTTTTTGTGAGAAACTTCCTAACAAACGCTTACATTTTTAGAATGAATCAACCTGCCAGTATCACAATAAACCAATTCCTTAAACTATGTTTGTGCAAAAGCTGATGTAAATTTCAGAATGAGGTTTGTGAAGTGGGCTCTTTGAAGCCTGAACTATGCAGGAGAGAACTGTGCGAGTGTATCCATGTACTAAAGGTGAATAAAGGGGAGACAATAGAGCTGGTTGTGGTTGACTACGGAAGATACTTTGATAACTCCAACCATCCCATGCACCTCCACGGGCACCACTTCCATGTGGTGGCACTTGATCAGGTTTGTCTTCTAGTTGCATTTAGAACTTGAGTGATCTTTCAAGCATTGTGATCGATTTTTGATGATGAATTAAATGAAAACCTATGCATGCCTTTGCCTCCTGTCTTGTAGCTATGACCCTTTTTACACACACTTTTTTTCCACTACATCCCCCTCCCTGTCTAGGAGAGCACTCCACTCGCACAACCCGGCATTCTAGAGCCACTTTTTATGATTACAAACAGGTTTGAAGCACTAACTCTGGGATTGCTTCTGTCGACGTCCCCCACCCCTGTCACATGGGTTACACCCTATTTATCTGCTAGCTCCTTTCTTGTAGCAAAATGCAAGCACAACATGATCAATCTATACTGATGGAAAAATTGCGTCTGTTTGAGAATTATATAAGAACAAACCTCCACTGCTTCAGAAGCTTAAAATTTTCCTTTCCGTTGCTGTTTGTTGCACTTAAATGCCTTGTAAAGTTATACATCTGTTTTGGAACATGAGATACGAGTAATAAATTATGTGCGTTGACCGTAACACAAGTACTTGTAGCTGAAGAATAGTGTGTTGTAAATAAGTGAAAGGAAAAAGCTCCATCGCTAAATAATAGGTTGTAGTCAAATGTTTAGGTCATTAATTGAACTCAAGTTGAACATCCAGTCTGAAGCGCTCAAATGGAGGAGCGGCTACATCTAGTAAATGCTGGCCTGGATACAAAACCAATTGAAATGTTCCTTTTTATGAAGCAGTGTCAAAAAATTATAAATAAAATAAAAACTTTACCAATTTTGTTAAGCTGGTAAAACAGCAAAGAATTAAAGCTTCAGGAAAAATTGATAGATAAAAACACAAATGCAGAAAACAAGAGAGTCTGCTGTTGGAGAGGTTGAGCTGGATAAAACTAGGGTGTGTATGGAAAGCAGAAATTGGTAAAAAAGATGCCGATGAGGGCAATTTTTGAGTTTTGAGTGAATGAGGGGACAAGCATAGATGAAGGGCAGTTGGGGAAGACGAAAAAAATTTTGTGAGTGAGAGAAAAATGTGAGGAGAGCCGATGACAACGTTGAATGCAACATGTTGGCTCTGAATGATTAAGATCTTTCTGGTGATTTAATTCTTGATGCAAATATTATTAACTACGCCAATCTATATGTTGTGAAAACCTGCTCTGGAGACAGTTTTAGTAATTTTACATGTGTAGGAAAGCTCAACATTCAGGACATGGAGAGAGAAGGTGCAGGAGGAACTCAAGAAGGTAGATTTGGTGGCTGGTGCAAAGAACGCCATAAAAAAGGACACAGTGATGATGCCAGTGGGAGGCTATGTTGTTATGAGATTCAAAGCCGACAATCCTGGTGAGTAACTTTGATACGATGCTTACATTTGCAAGGCGTGTGCTCCTATTTCTGTGGGAAAATGTTAACAGAATGAGAGCATTTTTAATGAAAAACATTTACATCTACTTTTATGCATAACTGGAGCAGCTAAAATGCAATCAAAAAATGATTGATTGCTAAATTAGATAGAAAGTCAAATAAAGAGTAAATATTTAAATTGGAATCATGGTAGATAACGTGTTAACATCTTTGCTTCTTATCGCATACCTACTTCAGGTATTATACACTTACCTCAGGTATAATATACTTACCTCAGGTATTATATACTTACCTCTGGTATTATATACTTACCTCAGATATTATATACTTACCTCTGGTATTATATACTTACCTCAGGTATTATATACTTACCTCAGGTATTATATACTTACCTCAGGTATTATATACTTACCTCAGGTATTATACACTTACCTCAGGTATTATATACTTACGTCAGGTATTATATACTTACCTCAGGTATTATATACTTACCTCAGGTATTATATACTTACCTCAGGTATTATATACTTACCTCAGGTATTATACACTTACCTCAGGTATTATACACTTACCTCAGGTATTATATACTTACCTCGTGTATCATATACTTACCTCAGGTATAATATACTTACCTCAGGTATTATATACTTACCTCCGGTATCATATACTTACCTCAGGTATTATATACTTACCTCAGGTATTATATACTTACCTCAGGTATTATACACTTACCTCAGGTATTATATACTTACCTCAGGTATCATATACTTACCTCAGGTATTATATACTTACCTCTGGTATCATATACTTACCTCAGGTATCATATACTTACCTCAGGTATCATATACTTACCTCAGGTATCATATACTTACCTCAGGTATCATATACTTACCTCAGGTATTATATACTTACCTCAGGTATTATATACTTACCTCAGGTATTATATACTTACCTCAGGTATTATATACTTACCTCAGGTATTATATACTTACCTCAGGTATTATACACTTACCTGAGGTATTATATACTTACCTCCGGTATCATATACTTACCTCAGGTATTATATACTTACCTCCGGTATCATATACTTACCTCAGGTATTATATACTTACCTCAGGTATTATATACTTACCTCAGGTATTATATACTTACCTAAGGTATTATATACTTACCTCAGGTATTATATACTTACCTCAGGTATCATATACTTACCTCAGGTATCATATACTTACCTCAGGTATCATATACTTACCTCAGGTATCATATACTTACCTCAGGTATCATATACTTACCTCAGGTATTATATACTTACCTCAGGTATTATATACTTACCTCAGGTATTATATACTTACCTCAGGTATTATATACTTACCTCAGGTATTATATACTTACCTCAGGTATTATACACTTACCTGAGGTATTATACACTTACCTCAGGTATTATATACTTACGTCAGGTATTATATACTTACCTCAGGTATTATATACTTACCTCAGGTATTATATACTTACCTCAGGTATTATATACTTACCTCAGGTATTATATACTTACCTCAGGTATTATACACTTACCTCAGGTATTATACACTTACCTCGTGTATCATATACTTACCTCAGGTATAATATACTTACCTCAGGTATTATATACTTACCTCCGGTATCATATACTTACCTCAGGTATCATATACTTACCTCAGGTATTATATACTTACCTCAGGTATTATACACTTACCTCAGGTATTATATACTTACCTCAGGTATCATATACTTACCTCAGGTATCATATACTTACCTCAGGTATAATATACTTACCTCAGGTATTATATACTTACCTCCGGTATCATATACTTACCTCAGGTATTATATACTTACCTCAGGTATTATATACTTACCTCAGGTATTATATACTTACCTCAGGTATTATATACTTACCTCAGGTATCATATACTTACCTCAGGTATCATATACTTACCTCAGGTATCATATACTTACCTCAGGTATCATATACTTACCTCAGGTATCATATACTTACCTCAGGTATTATATACTTACCTCAGGTATTATATACTTACCTCAGGTATTATATACTTACCTCAGGTATCATATACTTACCTCAGGTATCATATACTTACCTCAGGTATCATATACTTACCTCAGGTATCATATACTTACCTCAGGTATCATATACTTACCTCAGGTATCATATACTTACCTCAGGTATCATATACTTACCTCAGGTATTATATACTTACCTCATGTATCATATACTTACCTCAGGTATAATATACTTACCTCAGGTATTATATACTTACCTCAGATATTATATACTTACCTCAGGTATTATATACTTACCTCTGGTATTATATACTTACCTCAGATATTATATACTTACCTCTGGTATTATATACTTACCTCAGGTATTATATACTTACCTCAGGTATTATATACTTACCTCAGGTATTATATACTTACCTGAGGTATTATACACTTACCTCAGGTATTATATACTTACGTCAGGTATTATATACTTACCTCAGGTATTATATACTTACCTCAGGTATTATATACTTACCTCAGGTATTATATACTTACCTCAGGTATTATACACTTACCTCAGGTATTATACACTTACCTCAGGTATTATATACTTACCTCGTGTATCATATACTTACCTCAGGTATAATATACTTACCTCAGGTATTATATACTTACCTCCGGTATCATATACTTACCTCAGGTATTATATACTTACCTCAGGTATTATATACTTACCTCAGGTATTATACACTTACCTCAGGTATTATATACTTACCTCAGGTATCATATACTTACCTCAGGTATCATATACTTACCTCAGGTATAATATACTTACCTCAGGTATTATATACTTACCTCCGGTATCATATACTTACCTCAGGTATTATATACTTACCTCAGGTATTATATACTTACCTCAGGTATTATATACTTACCTAAGGTATTATATACTTACCTCAGGTATTATATACTTACCTCAGGTATCATATACTTACCTCAGGTATCATATACTTACCTCAGGTATCATATACTTACCTCAGGTATCATATACTTACCTCAGGTATCATATACTTACCTCAGGTATTATATACTTACCTCAGGTATTATATACTTACCTCAGGTATTATATACTTACCTCAGGTATTATATACTTACCTCAGGTATTATATACTTACCTCAGGTATTATACACTTACCTGAGGTATTATACACTTACCTCAGGTATTATATACTTACGTCAGGTATTATATACTTACCTCAGGTATTATATACTTACCTCAGGTATTATATACTTACCTCAGGTATTATATACTTACCTCAGGTATTATATACTTACCTCAGGTATTATACACTTACCTCAGGTATTATACACTTACCTCGTGTATCATATACTTACCTCAGGTATAATATACTTACCTCAGGTATTATATACTTACCTCCGGTATCATATACTTACCTCAGGTATCATATACTTACCTCAGGTATTATATACTTACCTCAGGTATTATACACTTACCTCAGGTATTATATACTTACCTCAGGTATCATATACTTACCTCAGGTATCATATACTTACCTCAGGTATAATATACTTACCTCAGGTATTATATACTTACCTCCGGTATCATATACTTACCTCAGGTATTATATACTTACCTCAGGTATTATATACTTACCTCAGGTATTATATACTTACCTCAGGTATTATATACTTACCTCAGGTATTATATACTTACCTCAGGTATCATATACTTACCTCAGGTATCATATACTTACCTCAGGTATCATATACTTACCTCAGGTATCATATACTTACCTCAGGTATTATATACTTACCTCAGGTATTATATACTTACCTCAGGTATTATATACTTACCTCAGGTATTATATACTTACCTCAGGTATCATATACTTACCTCAGGTATCATATACTTACCTCAGGTATCATATACTTACCTCAGGTATCATATACTTACCTCAGGTATCATATACTTACCTCAGGTATCATATACTTACCTCAGGTATTATATACTTACCTCATGTATCATATACTTACCTCAGGTATAATATACTTACCTCAGGTATTATATACTTACCTCAGATATTATATACTTACCTCAGGTATTATATACTTACCTCAGGTATTATACACTTACCTCAGGTATCATATACTTACCTCGTGTATCATATACTTACCTCAGGTATAATATACTTACCTCAGGTATTATATACTTACCTCCGGTATCATATACTTACCTCAGGTATTATATACTTACCTCAGGTATTATATACTTACCTCAGGTATTATATACTTACCTCAGGTATTATACACTTACCTCAGGTATTATATACTTACCTCAGGTACCATATACTTACCTCAGGTATCATATACTTACCTCAGGTATAATATACTTACCTCAGGTATCATATACTTACCTCAGGTATTATATACTTACCTCAGGTATTATATACTTACCTCAGGTATTATATACTTACCTCAGGTATTATATACTTACCTCAGGTATTATATACTTACCTCAGGTATCATATACTTACCTCAGGTATCATATACTTACCTCAGGTATTATATACTTACCTCAGGTATCATATACTTACCTCAGGTATCATATACTTACCTCAGGTATCATATACTTACCTCAGGTATCATATACTTACCTCAGTTATCATATACTTACCTCAGGTATTATATACTTACCTCATGTATCATATACTTACCTCAGGTATAATATACTTACCTCAGGTATTATATACTTACCTCAGATATTATATACTTACCTCTGGTATTATATACTTACCTCAGGTATCATATACTTACCTCAGGTATCATATACTTACCTCAGGTATTATATACTTACCTCATGTATCATATACTTACCTCAGGTATCATATACTTACCTCAGGTATTATACACTTACCTCAGGTATTATATACTTACCTCAGGTATTATATACTTACCTCAGGTATTATATACTTACCTCAGGTATTATATACTTACCTCATGTATCATATACTTACCTCAGGTATTATATACTTACCTCAGGTATCATATACTTACCTCAGGTATTATATACTTACCTCAGGTATTATATACTTACCTCAGGTATTATATACTTACTTCAGGTATTATATACTTACCTCAGGTATTATATACTTACCTCAGGTATTATATACTTACCTCAGGTATTATATACTTACCTCAGGTATTATATACTTACCTCAGGTATTATATACTTACCTCAGGTATAATATACTTACCTCCGGTATCATATACTCACCTCAGGTATCATATACTTACCTCAGGTATCATATACTTACCTCAGGTATTATATACTTACCTCAGGTATTATATACTTACCTCAGGTGTTATATACTTACCTCAGGTATCGTATACTTACCTCAGGTATTATACACTTACCTCAGGTATAATATACTTACTTCATGTATTATATACTTACCTCAGGTATTATACACTTACCTCAGGTATTATACACTTACCTCAGGTATTTTACACTTACCTCAGGTATCATATACTTACCTCAGGTATTATATACTTACCTCAGGTATTATATACTTACCTCAGGTATTATATACTTACCTCAGGTATTATATACTTACCTCAGATGCTATAGTACTTACCTCAGGTATTTTTTTGCTGTCCAGGTTTTCATGCGGTAAGGTTAATTTATGAAAAATATTGGGCTGGTGAGAAGGGCTGGAGGTTTGTTGTTTTTGCAATCATTTTCATTTGATGAAAAAGATAAGCAACCATTTGCACTGTTGTCATAAAGTTCTCTCCTTTACGCTGTCACAATTGCGGTATACCCGTATAGATGATAGGCGTGACTCTTGCAGGTCCATGGTTGTTCCACTGCCACAATGAGCTCCACGTTGAGCAAGGAATGTTTATGGTAGTACAAGTTGGAGAGCCTGATGAATGGCCTCAATGGCCATCAAGCCTTGGATCTATGCACCCTTGTGGGCCGTACAAGGACCCAACCACTACTCCCCCACCAACTACGAGTGGGCCGTACAAGGACCCAACCACTACTCCCCCACCAACTACGAGTGGACCACAAACTACATCGAAGTCAAGTGCAGCTGCTGAAAGCAGTGCAGCATCATTGCTGTTTACTATGGTTTGTGCTGTCAGTAGTGCCCTGCGGGTGACAGCATTCTAAATAGTGTTACTGCCAACCAAGTTTCTTCTGTTTTACCATAAGCCACAGATGTGACTGTAGTAGTTATACTGTATCAATAGTTACTAGCGCCTTCAGCTTTCTACAAGTATCAATAGTTGCTAGCGCCTTCAGCTTTCCACAAGTTTTTAGAACTATCAGGCATCTAAAACCTTACGTTTTAGCAACGCACTTTCGTAGTTGTGATTTATTTTTTATTTCTGCGATAAGTTCAATTTTTTCGATTGCAAACTGTGTGTGTGATATTTGGCTATCTACACAAAAATATCCTTCTCAATCAAACAATTTCTGTTAGTGCTGAATCATGAGCTGAACACTTTTTTAACAGATGTAATACAGTTGCTATTCTTACTTTTTTTAAAGCAAATGGAGCAAAAATATTGGTATGAATGATTTTTTTATTTTAGGCTTTGTTTCAAGTCGCTGCCAAATAAAATTTTAGATTAAATGAAACTAAAAAGATGTTTTCTTTTTCTTTTGCCATGCAAGTTATGTAGTTTGCATTTTATCACATATCATTGATACATAAA
Source organism: Cryptosula pallasiana (assembly GCA_945261195.1). Lineage (NCBI taxonomy): Eukaryota > Metazoa > Bryozoa > Gymnolaemata > Cheilostomatida > Cryptosulidae > Cryptosula > Cryptosula pallasiana. The sequence goes on along the minus strand of OX183138.1, from coordinate 22,628,451 downwards.
CATGATGAAATGCATAGTTGCCAGTCAGAATGAACTATTGTTTACTTCAAGCTAAACGATTCCCATCATGCACCTAGTCAAGATGTATCAAACTGCACAATGATGCAATGTATGAGTTTTTCTCAGGCTAAAAGATATAATTGTTTGTGTAACATTAAGAAACAGTTTACCCAGTACCCAACATTTGCTCTACAGGGATATACTGGAACAGAGTTGGCCTTTCCTAGTCCTAAAGCTCTTCCTCAACGTTACCTACAACTGTGTAACTCTAACCAATTGTGTTTCTTCAGTAGAGAGATGCAGGAATGCAGCATCAATCAGGATGTGGAGAAGGCAACCTCTAGGTTTTTCGAGGAGGTACGAAAAGCTAGAGGTATGCAAGCCTTTACTCTGTTGTGGGTAAAAGTTCCGGTGTGGAGGTGGAACTCAAAATTATGAATCGATATTTCAGATATTGCTAACTCTAGAAAAGGGGGGTAACGGGTGTCTTTTTTCCTCAACAGACCCCTCTAAATTTGGGTCAACCATTCAGCTGTAAGGGCTGCAGGTTGCTGTAGAGTTTGGGTCAACCATTCAGCTGCACTGCTGTAAGGGCTGCAGGTTGCTGTAGAGTTTGGGTCAACCATTCAGCTGCACTGCTGTAAAGGCTGCAGGTTGCTGTAGAGTTTGGGTCAACCATTCAGCTGCACTGCTGTAAGGGCTGCAGGTTGCTGTAGAGTTTGGGTCAACCATTCAGCTGCACTGCTGTAAGGGCTGCAGGTTGCTGTAGAGTTTGAGTCAACCATTCAGCTGCACTGCTGTAAGGGCTGCAGGTTGCTGTAGAGTTTGGGTCAACCATTCAGCTGTAAGGGCTGCAGGTTGCTGTAGAGTTTGGGTCAACCATTCAGCTGCACTGCTGTAAGGGCTGCAGGTTGCTGTAGAGCTGTAGAGTAACAAGACTGCCCTTTAGAAGCAAGGACCTTTATTAAATAACTGAGCATTCTATTGTGCTGCTCAAGAATCCAATTACAGCTGCCAAAAACTCTCACACAATACTGCCTTGAGCTGGCAAAACACAATATCTGACCAATTTTTCAAAACGCATTCTTTTGCATTTTTCATGTCATCAGGGAATGTTACATCACCCCAAAGAGATTTATTGCTGAATACCCACCCAAACCCCTGTTTTTCGGGCTGGCAAAACACCACATCTGCATTATTACTATCTAATTAGGCAGCCAAAACACCGTATCTGCTGATATTGTGTTTTACTTGACCAATAGCATTGTTTTCTGGGAATTAGTGCAACAGCACAATGCAATACAGTGCTGACTTGAAGTTATTGAATGCATAATAGCAATTAAAAGTCATACTATTCATGCTAGTAGCATCCTTGGAAGCAAACAACGAACAAACAGTACACACTTGGCTCCTAACTTAAATCATAGTTGATTTTATATATTATTATTCCGCGTCAATTACTATTATTGTGGATGCTGGCAGATCAAGGTCATTGACTGACATAAAAAAACTGTAATAGAATTTCTTTTTGTCATCAGTATTTACTCGAATGTTATTCTTTTTATTTTTTAAGCATTTCATTTTTCTTTGTCTTGGTTGTCAAACCAGTGGTGTGATACAATTGTGACATTTCTTTTCCACAGACTATCTCGTAATCAACTCTCAGCGATAATAAATTGATTAGATATTCGCATCGGAATTCATTTAAATTTTTCTTGAATACAAAGCAGTTAAATGATGAGAACGTGTGATCAATCACAACGTTTAATCTAGTCAATTTCACCATCAAATCATGAGATGAGCAGATTTTAATCCTCTCACCAGAACCTGTTACCTAGAATTCACAAATTGTTTCAACTTCATCTGTTTTCTGCAAGCATAATCCCCTAGATCACAGATCGTGTGACTGCTGAGCCCAAATTCAATGAGCTAATTAGGCAAACAAAACACAACATCTCCAGATATTGTGTTTTGGTTGCCTAGGCTCAGCATTAATAATATGCGTGAATAGGGAAGCAAAACAATTTATCTCACTTTACGTATAAAAGATAAATACTAGACAAAAATGGTCTTCACAGATGGAAAGAGCATGTCTAACTACCTACTACTGCACTATTAATTTAATCATCTGTACGAGATGGCTGACACTTGAAAGTTTTTGATCGATACTCGACAATTTCAAAATGTGGAGATATTGTGTTTTGCCAGCTCAGGGCAGAATAGTTCTGACCTTTGGGACTGACAGTTTGACTGTAGTATACTATTTCCCTCTTTTCGCTATACATGATCTGGGAGAGCATCGCTTCTTGACCCACATTGCTGGTGGTCAAGTCTGAGATGTAACTGCGCTTAAGCACCACATATCCTAGTACAGAGACCTAGGCCACGGCTATCTTCCAGCATAGGAAAAAAGGTTTCCTGCTGATGCATTCACTCTTAGAGTGCTTGTCACTGAGTCGAGCCATTGGTTTAGCAACAGTAGCAAAATCAGCAGTATGTTGGAGGTGTAACCACCATACTAAGAAAGGGTTGCGGTTTCTTTGATTCTCTAGAAGGTTTTAACCTGGCAAGGCTGCCACTTTCTCTGTTTCTGTAGCCACTCAATTGATTCTCACTTTTCGCCATAAATACTCGAGTTTTGGTTTCAGCTTTGTTCCTATCTATTATTGTCTCTTCAAGACGGCAGATGCTGTAGATGGGTGGGGGAAGGATGGGCAATGCTGTAGATGGGTGGGGGAAGGATGGGCAATGACAATAATGTCATCTAAGTATAACGTAGTAGGGTTCTTCAAAGGGTCTCTGCACGCCTTTCTTCATTAAATGTTGGAAATGGGTGAGACTTAGGAAAGGTCAAACGATAACCCTTTCCATTTCCAAAGGTCAGTCCTAGAAATAAAGCTGACCACTCACTCATTTCCTCAGCTATGGATACCTGCCAGCAATCGCTGACTAGATCTAACATATTAAAGTATAAACTTCCAGACAGTGCATAAAGGCTCTCAATGATGCATGGCAGGAGGTTAGCATCATGGTGAGTAACAGCGTTAAATCTACTTCAGACGGTGCAGAAGCCCAAGATCCATCCTTCTTCCTTAATAGTACCCCAGGAAAACTAAATTCCCAAATGCTGGTTTTATTAGTCAGTTTTTCTCTCTTCTCACTCCATTCCTGTATAATTTCTACCTAAGGGTCCGCTGGCTGAGCTGTAGAGTTGATAGTGTGTGGCTGTTGAGAGACTGGCAGCTACTGGAGGATACTTGAGCAGAAGTTTAATTGTTCTAAGGGAACGGTAGCTCTGACAGAGGATGGTGCACTCTTCAAATGGAGGTAGTCGAGTATTGTAGAGGGCTTCTAGTTGCTCTCCAAACATCTTATTTACCGATCCACACAGCTTCTGTGTTGGGGTTCTGAGCCAGAGGATAGGTTGAGTAGCGCTATACGAAGGAATGTGAGTGCCATCGGCCATCAATCTGTGTGACTCACATTTTCGCAGCTGCTGCTTGGTGGTCTCAGATATTTGATATAACACGCAATACGAGAGCAGTTTTGAGGTACACCCAGTACTGATCAAAGAGCTATAGGTTTCCCCTTTGCCTTTCCTGACAAAAATTTATTTATTTGGAAGGGTCGTTAACAGGTGAGCTTGTAGATTTGGTGGGTCTTAATTTGGCCGGGCTGGATGGAAGGTAGTTTATTGTCTCTTGGGCAAGAGGGAATGCCTTCCTTTGGACCTCTGGCATAGTCTTCGGCAAGGTACCGTTGTAAAATTTAGGTTCTTATACTGAGTGGAAAGATTTAGTACTAATGCTAAGTGATAAGATTTAGGTACTAATGCTAAGTGGAAAGATTTAGTACTAATGCTAAGTGACAATGTTTAGGTACTAATGCTAAGTGACAAGGTTAAGGTATTAATGCTAAGGCTCGGTATACACTAGTACGCTACGAAACATGGTAAAAATCATAACAGCTACGGTTCTGCACTGATCGGCACCAAAGTGCCTGTTTAGATGATTGTTTGTTTAGGCACTAATGGAAAGTGACAAGGTTTAGGTACTAATGCTAAAACATTCTGAAATGCTATATAGTTGGGAGCAGTGTTTTGTTTGTTTTGAGGCACAGATCATAGACGACTCCATCATAAACTTATTAGTTCTTGTATCACAGGTTGACAAATCATTTAAGGAAGTTTGCAAAAATCTGATGGATTATCATTTGCAATTACAACAAAAACCAAACGCTATTTTACGGTTATTTAGGGTACCACACTACATTGGTGATTCCCACTTATCATCAAAATCATCGTCAAAATATGCATATCGCTTCCTAACTTCTCTAGGATAAAGTTTCTTGTTGGAACTGATCTTTCTGTCAGGTTGTAGCCTATAGCTATTCTCTGTTCTTAGCCTCAGGTCTTTAGCAAGTTTATACAATGTTAGAGTGAGCAAGAATTGTGCCATCTGAAAAAAAAATAAACCAGAAAAGTAGTTGTCAAGAGCAAACAAATAGTATCACACACGGTATTACACGCACAATATTACACACAGTATTACACACAGTGTTACACACGGTATTACACACACAGTATTACACACAGTATTGTAGTGGATTTTGGGGGGGGCGATCAAACATCCACCAACAACACCTCACTCCAGAGGTCAACTTCCAAACAGAGGAGTATACCAACTCCACAACCGTATTCAGAGCCCACGGCTCAAACGCACAACTCAATGTCTCAATGAGTATATCGTAATGTATTATACAACAATAACCATGCGTAGTATAAAACCGACAATGTATTATGCTGCTTGGTACAATCACAAGCAGAATACCAATACAAGTAAAATGAATGGTGAAGAGTCTCTGCATTTTATAGGCAGAATGGGAGAAAACATATGACCATATACGGGGGCAACAAATCAGCAGTGACAGGAAGTGATTGTACGAATAGAAACATGAGATATAATTAACACAAGGTAGTATTGGCTAAGATAGGGTTAAATGTACCAGGCGCCCAGAAGTAAGGGGCGGAGCTTCTCAATCAATAATGCTGAATCATGGTGGTGCAATAGGTAGCTCGAGTTCCTGGCTGTTACGGCTTGTGTTCCCTGTCTTTGGTCCTTCCGGTGGTAGCTAAGCTGCAAAGTTGGGCTCCTGCATCTTCTGTACTATTTTGGATCCACAGGCTATAACCCTTCTTCCTTCACCGACCCGGTATAGGGTCGGCAGTAACACTGCAGGGTCGGTCGCGCATTCTGCAATGCAGGCAGTGAATGCTGCAGGGCCAGTAGTGCTTCTGCAGGGCCGGTAGTGCTTCTACCGGTTCTCTTACTTGTTTTCTGGCCATACCAGACTCAGTTTAGGTGTGCCTGACACTCAGCAGTTGTCAGGGGGACCTTGCGCACAGATAGTGGTCATGGAAATCCACCACAATATCACACGCAGTATAACACATAGTATTACACATGGTATTACACACACAATATTACACACAGTATTACACATAGTATTACACATGGTATTACACACACAATATTACACACAGTATTACACAAACAGTATTACACACAGTATTACACATAGTATTACATACAGTATCACACACAGTATTACACACCGTATCACACATGGTATTACACACAGTATTACACACACAATACTTACACACACAGTATTACACACACAGTATTACACACACAGTATTACACACAATATCACACACAGTATCACACACAGTAATGCACACAGTGTTACACACGGTATTACACACACAGTATTACACACACAGTATTACACACACAGTATTACACACACAGTATTACACACACAGTAATGCACACAGTATTACACACACAGTATTACACACACTATTGTGGTGGATTTCCATGACCACTACATGTGCGCAGGGTCCCCCTGGCAACTGCTGAGTGTCAGGCACACCTAAACTGAGTCTGGTATGGCCAGAAAACAAGTAAGAGAACCGGTAGAAGCACTACCGGCCCTGCAGAAGCACTACTGGCCCTGCAGCATTCACTGCCTGCATTGCAGCATGCGCGACCGACCCTGCAGTGTTACTGCCGACCCTATACCGGGTCGGTAAAGGAAGAAGGGTTATAGCCTGTGGACCCAAAATAGTACAGAAGATGCAGGAGCCCAACTTTGCAGCTTAGCTACCACCGGAAGGACCAAAGACAGGGAACACAAGCCGTAACAGCCAGGAACTCGAGCTACCTATTGCACCACCATGATTCAGCATTATTGATTGAGAAGCTCCGCCCCTTACTTCTGGGCGCCTGGTACATTTAACCCTATCTTAGCCAATACTACCTTGTGTTAATTATATCTCATGTTTCTATTCGTACAATTACTTCCTGTCACTGCTGATTTGTTGCCCCCGTTTTTGGGCATATGTTTTCTCCCATTCTGCTTATAAAATGCAGAGACTGTTCACCATTCATTGTACTTGTATTGGGATCCTGCTCGTGATTGTACCAAGCAGTATAATACATTGTCGGTTTTATACTACGCATGGTTATTGTTGTATAATACATTACGATATACTCATTGAGACATTGAGTTGTGCGTTTGAGCCGTGGGCTCTGATACAGTTGTGAAGTTAGTATACTCCTCCGTTTGGAAGTTGACCTCTGGAGTGAGGTGTTTTTGGTGGATATTTGATTGGGCCCCCAAAATCCCCCACAGTATTACACACAGTATCACATATGGTATTACACACAGTATTACACACACAATATTACACGTGGTATTACACGTGGTATTACACACAGTATTGCACTTAGTATTACACATGGTATTGCACGCAATATTACACAGTATTGTAAAGAGTTTGCTATCGACCATTACTGAGAGACACAACTATTTTAACCGTTGACTAAAGAGTGGAGGCGGTGGTCACTCTTCGCTATAGTGAACAGACTAGTAACTAACTCCAGGTCAGAGTTCCAGCAAGTGTGGCCAATTGTAACTCGTGGTTGGCTAGAATTAGTGTAACTGCAGCGAATTTATAGGTTGAAATTCTTAATGAAGCGTTTTTAACACAAGTATGGCGTCTTGCCAGACTAATAATACAGTATTTTGGCAAAATAACACAGTAAACTCAGCAAACAAACGTGCACACTATTATATCCAAACTGACTCTGAACATAATGACAATACATGCAGTATTTATAGACGCATGTTGAAAGTAGGTATTAATCGGCTAATCACAATCCTGCCCATTGGAAAACACTACAAAATAAGTAGAACACATTAACATTACACCAGCTTGAGGTTATCCAATCAGTGCCTCATCTTTTCTGTACATCACATCTCTACTACATCATATCTCTACTACATCATATCTCTACTACATAACATCTCTACTACATCATATCTCTACTACATCATATCTCTACTACATCATATCTCTACTACATAACATCTCTACTACATCATATCTCTACTACATCATATCTCTCCTACATCATACCTCTACTACATCACATCTCTACTACATCACATCTATACTACATCACATCTCTACTACATCACATCTCTACTACATCACATCTCTACTACATCATATCTCTACTACATAACATCTCTACTACATCATATCTCTACTACATCACATCTCTACTACATCACATCTCTACTACATCACATCTCTACTACATCACATCTCTACTATATCACATCTCTACTACATCACAACTCTACTACATCACATCTCTACTACATCACATCTCTACTACATCACATCTATACTACATCATATCTCTACTACATCATATCTCTACTACATCACATCTCTACTACATCACATCTCTACTACATCACATCTCTACTACATCACATCTCTACTACATCACATCTCTACTACATCACATCTCTACTACATCACATCTCTACTACATCACATCTCTACTACATCATATCTCTACTACATCACACCCCTACTACATCATATCTCTACTACATCATATCTCTACTACATCATATCTCTACTACATCACATCTCTACTACATCACATCTCTACTACATCATATCTCTACTACATCATATCTCTACTACATCATATCTCTACTACATCACATCTCTACTACATGACATCTCTACTACATCATATCTCTACTACATCATATCTCTACTATATCACATCTCTACTATATCATATCTCTACTACATAACATCTCTACTACATCACATCTCTACTACATCACATCTCTACTACATGACATCTCTACTACATCATATCTCTACTACATCATATCTCTACTACATCATATCTCTACTACATCATATCTCTACTACATCATATCTCTACTATATCACATCTCTACTACATCATATCTCTACTACATAACATCTCTACTACATCACATCTCTACTACATTATATCTCTACTACATCATATCTCTACTACATCACATCTCTACTACATCACATCTCTACTACATCATATCTCTGCTACATCACACCTCTACTACATCATATCTCTACTACATCATATCTCTACTACATCATATCTCTACTACATCACATCTCTACTACATCACATCTCTACTACATCATACCTCTACTACATCACACCTCTACTACATCATATCTCTACTACATCACATCTCTACTACATGACATCTCTACTACATCATATCTCTACTACATCATATCTCTACTACATCATATCTCTACTATATCACATCTCTACTACATCATGTCTCTACTACATAACATCTCTACTACATCACATCTCTACTACATCACATCTCTACTACATGACATCTCTACTACATCATATCTCTACTACATCATATCTCTACTACATCATATCTCTACTACATCATATCTCTACTACATCATATCTCTACTATATCACATCTCTACTACATCATATCTCTACAACATAACATCTCTACTACATCACATCTCTACTACATTATATCTCTACTACATCATGTCTATACTACATCATATCTCTACTACATCATATCTCTACTACATCATATCTCTACTATATCACATCTCTACTACATCATATCTCTACTACATCACATCTCTACTAAATCATATCTCTACTACATCACATCTCTACTACATCATATCTCTACTACATCCTATCTCTACTACATCACATCTCTACTACATCATATCTATACTACATCATATCTCTACTACATCATATCTCTACTACATCATATCTCTACTATATCACATCTCTACTATATCACATATCTACTACATCATATCTCTACTACATCACATCTCTACTATATCACATCTCTACTACATCACATCTCTACTACATCATATCTCTACTACATCACATTTTTACTACATCATATCTCTACTACATCACATCTCTACTACATCACATATCTACTACATCATATCTCTACTACATCATATCTCTACTATATCACATATCTACAACATTACATCTCTACTATATCACATCTCTACTACATCACAACTCTACTACATCATATCTCTACTACATCATACCTCTACTACATCATATCTCTACTACATCACATCTCTACTACATCACATATCTACTACATCATATCTCTACTACATCACATCTATACTACATCACAACTCCACTACATCATATCTCTACTACATCACATCTCTACTACATCGCATCTCTACTACATGATATCTCTACTACATCACATCTATATTACATCACATCTCTACTACATCACATCTATACTACATCATATCTCTACTACATCACATCTCTACTATATCACATCTCTACTACATCACATCTCTACTACATCACATCTCTACTACATCATATCTCTACTACATCCCATCTCTACTACATCACATCTCTACTACATCACATCTCTACTACATCATATCTCTACTACATCCCATCTCTACTACATCACATATCTACTACATCATATCTCTACTACATCATATCTCTACTATATCACATCTCTACTACATCACATCTCTACTACATCACATATCTACTACATCACATCTCTACTACATCACATATCTACTACATTACATCTCTACTACATTACATCTCTACTACATCACATCTATACTACATCATATCTCTACCACATCACATCTATACCACATCACATCTCTACTACATCACATCTATACTACATCACATCTCTACTACATCATATCTCTACTACATCATATCTCTACTACATCACATCTCTACTACATCACATCTCTACTACATCACATCTCTACTACATCATATCTCTACTACATCATATCTCTACTATATCACATCTCTACTACATCACATCTCTACTACATCACATATCTACCACATCACATCTCTACTACATCACATATCTACTACATTACATCTCTACTACATTACATCTCTACTATATCACATCTCTACTACATCATATCTCTACTACATCATATCTCTACTACATCACATCTCTACTATATCACATCTCTACTACATCACATCTCTACTACATCACATCTCTACCACATCACATCTCTACTACATCACATCTCTACTACATCACATCTCTACTACATCATATCTCTACTACATCACATCTCTACTATATCACATCTCTATTACATCATATCTCTACTACATCATATCTCTACTACATCACATCTCTACTACATCATATCTCTACTACATCACATCTCTACTACATCACATCTATATTACATCACATCTCTACTACATCATATCTCTACTACATCACATCTCTACTACATCATATCTCTACCACATCACATCTCTACTACATCACATCTCTACTACATCACATCTCTACTACATCACATCTATACTACATCACATCTCTACTACATCATATCTCTACTACATCACATCTTTACTACATCACATCTCTACTACATCACATCTCTACTACATCATATCTACTACATCACATCTCTACTACATCATATCTCTACTACATCACATCTCTACTACATCATATCTCTACTACATCATATCTCTACTACATCATATCTCTACTACATCATATCTCTACTACATCACAACTCTACTACATCACATCTCTACTACATCACATCTATACTACATCACATCTCTACTACATCATATCTCTACTACATCATATCTCTACTACATCATATCTCTACTACATCACATCTCTACTACATCATATCTCTACTACATCACATCTCTACTACATCACATATCTACTACATCATATCTCTACTACATCACATCTCTACTACATCACATCTCTACTACATCACATCTCTACTACATCACATCTCTACTACATCACATATATACTACATCACATCTCTACTACATCACACCTCTACTACATCACATCTCTACTACATCACATCTCTACTACATCACACCTCTACTACATCATATCTCTACTACATCATATCTCTACTACATCACATCTCTACTACATCACATCTCTATAAGATGTAATTGGTTCACTTACTTGCACAAAAATGGTCACCAAGGCTCCACTCACTATGGCAGCATTGTACCGCAGCAGAAGTTTTGCTATGCTCCCTAAGCATCCAGCATCGATATAGCTGTTGTACGCAGTTGGATGTTGCACGCATGGTTGATCATATATAACTTTTGTCATCGACTCCTCTATTCCAGCTCTCTCTGGTAAGCAGCAGAATGAGCAGTAACACACATTAAAAGTTGTCTTCCCCTGACACTACTATTAAAGAAGAGTTGCCCATATCCATGCCAGCCAACCATTGTCCTCGTCACTTTGTATACTCTTACAAGCAATGTCAACATTTCAAAATTATTCACTCACCAACTTTAGTCAGAATCTGTCCAAACCATCTGGTTCGTAATTGTGACCTTGTTAGAAGTCTGCAACAGGATATGGGTGTGGTCAGGTTGGTTGTTACATACATTCCTTCTGAGTCCAATATGGTCACACTGCGTTCCCATTTCTTTGCAGACAACCAATCAGTACCGTTGTTCACTCCGCAACAAGTGTACTGAAACAATGCCAGCCTTGTGCGCTATTACTAGCCCCTGGGCCAGACACAGTAACCATTACACCAACTAACACTAACTAGCCCTAGTACCTGTGTGCTGAACTACTGGATAGAGGCCTCTCACCTTTGTCCGCCATATCAGATCCAGTCAAAAATTTATACTCTGGATAGGACTTTTATAAAATGAAAATTTGGGGTAGGAATTTTATTTGTTATGTTTTTGATATTGATTTTAGAATAATTGGGAGAAAAAGTGCCTGTTGATAAAGAGCCATATAACCACTACCATCTTTTCCCTCTAGCAAACTTATCCACTCGGGGTAGCTTAGTCACTCGGGGTAGCTTATTCACTTGGGGTAGCTTATTCACTTGGGGTAGCTTAGTCACTCGGGGTAGGTTACTCACTCTGGGTAGCTTATTCACTTGGGGTAGCTTATTTACTCGGGGTAGCTTATTCACTCGGGGTAGCTTATTCACTCGTGGTAGCTTATTCACTCAGGGCAGCTCACTTATTTAGGGTAGCTTATTCACTTGGGTGAAAAAACTCACTTGGGATAGCTCTAAGCCACCACGACAGTTTTTACAACTTAGTAGAAGCAAACAATCTAGTCAATTTTCCTAAAACATGGTGCTTTCTGCTTATTTTAAATGAGCGGCCATATCTACAGGTTGTGAGTGTGAAGCTTACTGATAAAACTTGCTTGATAAAATAACAGTGAAAATTGCTTTTTATTGGAAAGTAATGGTACAGCAAAACTGAATAAAAAAGATTATCAGAATAAAAATATTTACTGAAAAAACTGCCATTCCATCAGGCTGCTTCCTGCTACCTGGCCCTTTGACCTCAGCATTGCTGGACTTTGTAACACAACAAAATTTTAGCAGTTTTCAATTTGAATAACTCGAAGGAGTAGAAGTTATTATCTCAGCTTCTAATACAGTTGTTCATAACGAATTTTCCCAATGCCATCCTCCAGGTAAAGTTATGTGCCATCCTCCAGGTAAGGTTATGTATGTTTGAACAATTTTGAGTTTGTGAATGAAAATATGTTCTTATTATAGTAATGGTCAAATTAACAAACAAGCAGGCAAAGCTTTGGAATTTATACAAAAATAGATTGTATTTTAATGCTAATAATAGCCTTTATATGCACACATTAGTACTTAATGTGTTGACATAAGTTTCTTGTATTCCACTGTGATAGGTTTGTATAGACTAAAGCCTGTAGCAACTTTCCCCTACAGGCACTCCTAAATGGAGGTTATCTCCTTGGATGAGAGACACCCCCTGGATTTGACTAACACAACCAACAGACGACTGATTGTCTCTGTTGCTAGTACTGAAGGGATCGATGCTGCCTTCCTTGTATTAGATACAGGACAAGGCCGGTGGTGACCCCGGCAGGGCGGTGGTGACCTTTACTGGGCCGGCACAAGATGGCCGCATAGCCGAGGAACTGGAGTTTAGCCTGAGAGATCTAGGACACCCCATCCACCACTATATCACCCTGAAGAGTGGATACAAGCAATCCACCAGCTATAAGGAGCCTGGGATCCTGCCAGGGGATAGCACAGCAACTCCAGACAATAACACTGTTTACCCTTTTTTAAACATTTTTGCCATTTAACTTACTGCATACTTATTGTGATTGGTTGACATTTTTATCCTGCTGTTATGATTTGTCTAATCACTTTCTGTACACATGACTGGTTGTATTTTGTATTCTAGGCATTCTATTGGTTATGATAAGCTTCCTGTGCTCCAGCCTATAAAAGGCTGCACTTCTATATACCCATTACATTTGTTCTACTGCACTTAGTCTTGTCATTATACCCTAGTGGATACCACTCTAGAGCTATACAAAATATTAATAAATGAATTTGTATGCTAACAACTGGTCTAGTACGTCTGAGTCGTGGGCTGTGTATTAGTTGATAGAGTCATTTAACAAGTGGTACCTACCATAGCGGCAGTGTCTCCTCTGGAGAGAGGTAGAGTACCTGAGAATAGTAGTATTTTGTGGTATCAAGATCGAGCTCTACTACAATACAGTGATATTTTGTACATTATTTCGCACCTCTTTCTGTACATAATCCCAGGCTGAGGTAAAGAATCCTTCAGATTTGTTAAATCCAGTATATTTATCTTTTATAGTCCAGAAAAGAAATTCTTCTAACCTTTCATCGACCTACATTGTTGTAAAGTTGTAACTATATGCGCACAAAATAGAATACAAAATACAATTATACACATTAGTCGTATTAGTCGTATTAGTAACTAGGAAATACCAACTCAGTTTGATATGAACATTGTCTAAAGACATTCTCAATTAAAAATCTTTTTTATTAAAGTCCTGTATGTCCTTTGAACAGTAACAACTGCAACAATGGTAGCCTCATCGTAATGTGTGTAACTTTGAATCCAAATTAACTCCCTACAACTAGACTCTTTTCTCACTTAACTTTCTCACTGGTAGACATGGAATTGCTTTATGAAATTGTTTTGAATTTTAGTTCCATATCAGCCCAAGCGAAGCTTAGGTGGCGTAACAATCACAGTTCTACATTGAAACCAGACATCGACAGGCTTGCATACAGCAAGCAGCTAATACAATTTGTTTTTAATCATGCAATATGAGGCAGACTCACCTCCTCCTGGAACCTGACAGCGTAAAATCCTACCGTAGCTTCACAGATAACACAAATAATCAGAAGAGTGATAAACTAAAATGTAAGGAGAGATCAATGTATGTAAACGACCTATAAAGTGAATAAGGGCTCCGCATATCTCAGCCTGCCGGAGAATTGTAACTATATTTGGTTAAAACGTTATTAAAGTACATACCTAGATGACCCTAATATATCATTATTGTGCTGCATAAGTCGCCATAATATTCAAATGGAAGAAACTGATTTTGTTTCTGTATAAATTTGACTGACAATAACAGGATGTAATCTCACAGACAGTGTATTATCGGTGATTTACCACTCACAACTTGAATTACTTCATGTATTATGTGCATAATTAATTGAAAAGGTAGAAATTGGTAGCAGCATTTTTTTATTGGCTTCAATCTCTTCTAAAGTCTTAATGCAGCATTTACCATCTGACATTTTTGGATCTTTCCCTAGAAGCAACTGAGTCAGACTCACCAAGCCCATGAAGTTGTAGACTCTCTTCCACAGCGCAGCTATCGATGTCATACCGTACAGTATCATTAACAACCCACAGGCTATCATCACTGAAGCTGCCTTATATAGGTCAGGCTTAGACTCTGAACCACGCATTCTTGTGAACACCATAATAAGGTTGCCTCCAAGCTCCGGACTCAAATCTATCAATATGAATATGCCTACACCGACTAAGGCTGCTCCAGATAACTGTGAGATAAAAAACAAAAAACTTATGATGGGCATGACTTGTTTTTCAAAAACTACGACAATACACATTAAACTGAACCTGTGGGCAGTGTATAACAATACTGCGGTGGACTTGTATAGCACCCACATGTGTGCAGATGTCTACCAACTGCTCTGGCATTGCTTATATATAGCAATTGGGTGACCGGAACACCAGTATTAATTCACACCAGATTGCCATACCCTGCATCGGTACAATACCGACCCTGTATAAGTCAGTACCAAACCAGTGGGAGCCACACCGGGCCGGCAGGAGGCGAGTCATCATAGCCTGGGACCTGGAAATAGCCCTAGAGGAGACGCAAGGCCATACCTGTAAGATGTCTACCCTTATATCCGAGAAAGTCAAGGAACCTAGCCTAGAAAGACCAAGATACCAACCACAGAAAGTAGGACTGCTTATGATTGGCTAGAGAGCCCATGACTCCGACCACCACTTCTGGGCCCCAGTTACATTTAATCCCATATGCCTAATCTCATTCGATAATATTTATATATGTGTATACTTATTGGTTGTATTATACCCTACTTATGTACTATTGGTTGTATTATACCCTACTTATGTACTATTGGTTGTATTATACCCTACTTATGTACTATTGGTTGTATTATACCCTACTTATGTACTATTGGTTGTATTATACCCTACTTATGTACTATTGGTTGTATTATACACTACTTATGTACTATTGGTTGTATTATACACTACTTATGTACTATTGGTTGTATTATACCCTACTTATGTACTATTTGTTGTATTATACCCTACTTATGTACTATTGGTTGTATTATACCCTACTTATGTACTATTGGTTGTATTATACCCTACTTATGTACTATTGGTTGTATTATACCCTACTTATGTACTATTTGTTGTATTATACCCTACTTATGTACTATTGGTTGTATTATACACTACTTATGTACTATTTGTTGTATTATACACTACTTATGTACTATTGGTTGTATTATACCCTACTTATGTACTATTGGTTGTATTATACCCTACTTATGTACTATTTGTTGTATTATACCCTACTTATGTACTATTGGTTGTATTATACCCTACTTATGTACTATTTGTTGTATTATACACTACTTATGTACTATTGGTTGTATTGTAATGGATTCCGGTCTGTTACCACGGACATCCACTAGTCTCAAGTATTCTACCTCTCTCCAGAGGGGACACTGTACTGACCGACAGTGCCACTGTATAGGGCAACCGAATTACCCGGTAAGGCAAGAGCCCATGGCTCAGACAAACAGTACCGAGTAGTGTTTGTGGTATGGCTTTATTACAAAGCAGTCCTGAGGGTAATTATTCCTCTAGGTGGTTAGCAATATAATAATACATGCTATGGCTCATTGTAATGAATGCACTGATTATCAGTAGGAGCTCTCCTTTTATAGGAGAGCTAAGGAACACAAAACATATAAGATACAATGCACAGGAAGTAATGCAACCAATGACATCAATTATATAAATACTTAACCAATCACAATGCAATGCAAGATAATACAAGGAGGTGCCAAGTGGCTAAAGGCGGAGTCTTTTCTCCCAACTGTCCAATGACATCTCCTACAGGGTCCACAGGCTGTATATAGAATCCGGTCCACTAAGTTGGCACTTTAGGGGTAGTCACTTCCTGTTTACGACCTTGACTCAGTTCCTAGACATCTTTACAGATCCTCGTCTAAGGCGGCCATCTTGTGCCGGCCCAGTACAGCTGTACCGGGTCGGTAGAGGTCACTACCGACCCTGCAGGGGTCAATACCGGCCCTGCTTACCATGCTACCGGCACAGTATGACTTCCTACCCAACAGCCATTAACCAAATGCTGTGAGCAGAAGCCTAGCGCATTGCTTCATAAGGTTCCTAGTGTAAACTACCCGTTTACCACTAGAGTGCACTGAAATCTACCACATACCTCTCTCCATTAAAGTCATAGCCTGGCTTTAATAATAAAATATTAAGAGTAGATATGTGTGGGGGGTAACACTTGTACCCAGGTTATATATTTGATTATGTAACAGATATATATATAACAGAACAAGAGTATATATTTAGTAGCATATATACAATGTCTGGCGTCTCATTTAGTAGAGAACGCCCCTGAGGCTGGTGGCTTGCTGGCGCAACCGCTCGACCTCGGTAGTGACAAGCCGCGCTTCGGCTTTAGCCACAGTCGTCTGCTCTTCTGACAGAGTCTGGCTGATCAGCAGCCTCCGCAGCTCTCCCAGCTGCTTCTCCAGAGTAGTGACATGTTCCTCTATCTGGGTGGCTAGACGGTCACTGTGTTGCAGGAAGTGCAGTGATGGTCTGGGTACGTCCAACTTTCCTGGCTCCGTACTGGCAACTTCTGGCTCTGGTAGGCAAGTTGCGCTAGGCGGACTAGTCGTCCGTTTGGGTATTCTATACCCGGTGAGGGTGAGCTTGCCTCTCTTGTCGTCCTTCCTCTTAGGAGCTTCCCTTTGTACTGGAGAGCCCAGTCGCTTCTTCACAGGCACCTTGGGAGTTGGTTCCCCTTGATGTGTGGGCTGGCATCGCCTGAATTTAGATGCGTTGCTCCATCTAACAAACTCACAGAAACGGGAGTAGCTCGGCCGATCTACAGTGTATATGATTCCCGTCTTCTGGTAGTGCATCTCATTCCCTGGTGCATCGAACTTGCTCTGATGCGAGTATACCGCGTCGCGGCTCTCGCTCGCATAGTGGCACCGACAGTAATGTCGTAGATAGTGCTGCAGGGTGTGCACCCTGAGCTGCCGCATGTTCCTGGCCTGGTAGTTGCACTTGGTGCATGTATGGTCCACGGCCTCCTGTAACAGGTGCTCCACCCGCTCCTCCGTCTCCGAGGTGACCCAGCGCAGCATGCGCCATCTTGTAGGGTTTCGTCTCCCATCCTCCTTCCATGAGGTGGTTGGCTCATCGTCCAACGTAGGGGTGACTGGGGCCGGCACCTTCTCCTCGGTCTCCTCTGCCTTCTCCTCTGCAGTAGGGCTAGGCGCTTGCACCAACCGGATGGTGAGCCTCGGTGTCACGTCCACTTGGGAGCGTGAATCTACAACACAAGGTGCATGATAGATTTTATGCAATGTGTTAATGGGCTGCCTATATTGCAGCGGAGCTTGCTCTACCATAGTGTCATGTATGGGCGAGAGCAGTGGCCCTGGAAGTTCTAGCGCCGACAGAACCTTCCGTATCTTGCTCCTAGGAGAACGCCGTTCCTTATTTAAGGAAAGCCAGCGCCGTTTCTCCTCTTCCCACTGTACCGTGGGGGTGCAAGCAACATCCCGTGCCGGGGTGTGGTGCTCTGTGCTGTGTGGCACTAAGGTTGGTGGTGAAGACGTCGTGGGACGCTCACCCTTAGCTGCCACCACAGGCTTCTTCCTTCGGTAGGCTCTACAAGGGTAATTACTGCCTTGTAACCTCTCAGTCCCTCCTGACTGAATCTCTGGAGGACCCCGGGCCGGTACAGGGTTGCCCCGGGCCGGCATAGAGGTGCTCCGGGCCGGTTGGGAGTCATCCCGGGCCGGCAGGCAGGCAGCATCAAGTGGTGGGCACTTGATCTCCCGCTCTTTTTTATCTACTGCCCTTCTGAGGGTGTCAGCAGTCCCAACTCGTGGGAGAGCGCATTCTCTACTGTCACCAGCGCATGGTAAGTCTAGAGGTACAGGTTTAGCATAGCCAGGTGGGCTGCCACTCCGTAGTGCTAACGGATCTCGTGGCGTGCAGTTTTCAAACAACCATTTTGAAAACGCTGCGTTTAATTGCTCACCTTCTGTTTCTTTCTTGGCCAGCTGGATCTCCTTCTCCTCAGCTTTTCCTTGGTCAGGCTTGGTGAACAGCTCTGCCGTGGGCATGGTCTCCAGCTCTTTCTGGGTAGGTGGGTAGTCGTCTAAGTCCAGTAGCAGATCCTCTGCGTCACTTAGTTCTAGACAGTGGTTGGACATCTTGTGAGCAAGTGTTACTCTGTCGACGACTTTCGCGGGTATGAGTGGCTTCTTGGAGCTGCAGTGTTGTTCACAACTCTGACTCACTCTGTCTGGCTCCACAGGAAGTGTTTGGGTACTGGGGGTTTTTGGCCGCTTCTCCAACTTCTTCCGACGGTCTGCTACAGTGATCCTGTTCACTGGAGGTTGTCGGGGAACTCCTGGGGATTCTTTTGAAACCAAGCGTGATGTGGTCCGCACCTCCCTTGCAGCCTTTTTGGGTCTGTTTACTGCTTTCCTTGCCTTTCCTCTAGGCGGGTGGTGGGAATTCCCATCTATGCACAGTTGAGCGCTCTCATAGCCTGCTTCTGTGTGGTGCTTGTTTGCTTCATCTCTGCATCTTTTAACAGAGGGTTGATAGTCAAAGGGCAGCTGCCTCTCTCCAGCAGCAGGGCTCCCTTCTCCCCAGCGCAGGGGCGTAGCCAACGGGGGGGAAAACGCTGTTTGGCCTATAGCTTCTACAGTTGTTGTCCGATCCGGCTCAAATCTTCTGCCATCTACCTGTGGCGGGGGGCTCTTCACAGCCTGATACATTCCACCTGTAGTTCTCTCTACAGTGGATGGTTGTGTGGGGACGTCCTCTTCTTCAGGGGTGTAAGGGGTGTTCTCCGTCAGCTCTGCCTGTGTTAGACGGACACTATCATCAAGTGGCCGCCCGTGCTTGTCTGTGCAAGGTAACACATGTCCGTCAATGATGACATGGGAGTCTGGAAACCGTAGGGCACACTCGTGTAAGGTGAGAAACGGCATGCCAATTATGGCATCTTCATTGATGTCACTAATGACGAAGTTTACGCTCGTTCTCAGTTTACGAAGCTGCAAGCTTACTTGCAGGGTACCGAAAAAGGGAATCCTCGACCCGTCAGCCATGAGTCCATGTGCCTCACTGCGTTGCAGCGTGTCTTTCACTGACTGTGGCAATTGCTGGTACAGATGTCTCGACAGCAAGTTGGTTGTGCAGCCTGTGTCAATCAACAGGGAGGCTGGTCTACCGGCTAACCTTCCAGCCAGGAAGTAGCTGGCCTGGTAAGGTCGCTCCAGCGGTGGCGCTGCCATTTGTGTTCTCCTGGGGGGTTGTCCACTCTTCTTCAGAGTTCCAGGACTGTAAGGGGGTTGACGAGCAATCCGGCTACTGTCAGTCTGTGTTCTCCTGGGGGGTTGTCCACTCTTCTGCAGAGTTACAGGACTAATGGGGGCTTGTCGAGCTGTCCGGCTGTCCTCAGCGGGCGTCTGTGCTCTCTTGGGGGGTTGTCCACTCTTCTTCAGAGTTCCAGGACTGTATGGGGTGTCAGGAGTTGTCCAGCTGCAGTCAGCGGGTATTGATGCTCTCTTGGGGGGTTGTCCACTCTTCTTCAGAGTTCCAGGACTGTACGGGGCATCAGGAGTTGCTTGGCTTGTCCAGCTGTGGTTGGTTGCTGTCGGTTGTATCTTGGGAGGTTGTCCACTCTTCTGCAGAGTTCCAGGACTATAAGGGGTTGTGGGTGTGGTCCGGCTTGCCCAGCTGCAGTCAGCTGCCGGTGGCGCTACTGCGGGCGCCGGCCGTTTCCCGTCTGTCTGGGGTTGTTTGTGAAGTGAGCTGCGCGCTGAGTTCGGGGGCAGGTACTCATCATGTGACCTGGTTGTCCGCAGCCCCAGCAGCGTGTTGCAGGTTCTGCCTCCAACTGTGGAGCGGGAGCCGCCTGTCTTGCTGCTCTCAGCGACCGTAGTTCTTCCGTTAGTAGCTTTAGGCTGTCCATGACTGTTGTCATAGGATCCGGTATGGCAGGTGTAGGGGTGTGGTGTGTCTGCTGTACGGCAGTAGTGGTGGAGACACGTTGAGACGGGCCCTTGGCAACCGTCCTCATCCATTCCTCTTCCTCCTCGTCGGCATCCTCTTCCAACATCCGTACATGAGCCTGGCGCTCCTCAAACGGTGTCTTTATCTGCATATACTCGTTGCCGGCCCTGACTGCTTCAGCAATGTCAATGGGCTGCATGGCCAACAAGTGCCTTTGCAGGTAAGCATTTCCAACCGTGGTGCTGAAGATATCCAGCATCATCCTCTGCATGGGTCGGTGAGGTAGATCTGCATACGCAACGCGCACTAGGCGCTCTACTTCACTTGCATGCTCTTGGAGCGACGTCTTGTGTTGGCGGCGTAGGCTGGTCAGCCGGGACATAGCTTCCCTGGGTGTTAGCCCAAAACGTGCTCGTAGTGCAGCAAAGATACCCTGCAGTTGTGGAGGCTTTCCACAGTCCAATGCTTTACCTCGTAATGCATCCCTTAGGTATAACATGGCCGTGTTCTCTGGCCACTCATTCATTTCGGCTACCTCAATGAATCGGCTGATGAAGTACTCGACGTCTCCTTCGCCGTCGAACTTCGGAGCCTTTAGTCTAGCTGGTGCATTGTCTTGGTTGGGCCTCATCATAGCCGTCAATGCTTCGGTCAATCTATCAATGGCTGTAGCTTCTGGGTTGCCAGCGGGTGCTCGACCAGCGCTGCGTGCTCTCTGGGTGGCCATTCTTTGCAGATAGAGGAGTGATCTCAACTCAAATCTAAGAAATGGTCAGTACAACTGGATCCCGGGCCGGTATAGGTTAGATCCGGGTCGGTAGCTGTGTTTCCAGTGGCTCTAGCAGATCTAGGGGTTGGTCCAATGGATACTGTGGCAGTATCTGGCACTCCGTCGCTTGTAACAACCGTTACGAAACTTCTTGTACTGCTGCAGGGCGGAGCGAAGCTCTACGGGCCTACAGGCAGTAGTGTAGTGACACTGTAAATGGATACAGTGCCGGGGTCACTGTTACCAGCTGAGTAACACTCCAAGCTGAGTAACCTCTGGTAGCTGAGTCTGTATAGCTGATACACGACTCTCTCTTCTTTTCGCACAGTGCCGGTATCTCTATGTCCAGGTCGGAGCGAACTCTACGAGCCTGTAGAAGATACGGTAGCGTCTGTACTGGACTGCTGCAAACGGAGCAAGCTCTACGGTTGATGCAGACAGCCTTTAGTAGTG
The DNA here is from genome assembly GCA_945261195.1 of Cryptosula pallasiana. Lineage (NCBI taxonomy): Eukaryota > Metazoa > Bryozoa > Gymnolaemata > Cheilostomatida > Cryptosulidae > Cryptosula > Cryptosula pallasiana. The sequence goes on along the minus strand of OX183138.1, from coordinate 22,606,062 downwards.
GATACTGTGCCGGGATAGCTGCTGCAGTTCGGAGCGCACTCAAACGAACCTGCAGAGAAATCCGGTAGTATCTTGCGTCAATTGCTCTTCCGATCTACTACTTCGGTAGATCGATTTCTCCTCCTCTCTCCAGATCTACACCCGGTAGATCACTTCTCCTTCCTCAGTGGTAGCTGGCCTGCAGTGCATTCGCAGGGCCAGAGGGTAGCGTGAAAGAGCACAGCGTGGGAAGGTACCGTTTATCCCACCGCTGCCACCAATGTAATGGATTCCGGTCTGTTACCACGGACATCCACTAGTCTCAAGTATTCTACCTCTCTCCAGAGGGGACACTGTACTGACCGACAGTGCCACTGTATAGGGCAACCGAATTACCCGGTAAGGCAAGAGCCCATGGCTCAGACAAACAGTACCGAGTAGTGTTTGTGGTATGGCTTTATTACAAAGCAGTCCTGAGGGTAATTATTCCTCTAGGTGGTTAGCAATATAATAATACATGCTATGGCTCATTGTAATGAATGCACTGATTATCAGTAGGAGCTCTCCTTTTATAGGAGAGCTAAGGAACACAAAACATATAAGATACAATGCACAGGAAGTAATGCAACCAATGACATCAATTATATAAATACTTAACCAATCACAATGCAATGCAAGATAATACAAGGAGGTGCCAAGTGGCTAAAGGCGGAGTCTTTTCTCCCAACTGTCCAATGACATCTCCTACAGGGTCCACAGGCTGTATATAGAATCCGGTCCACTAAGTTGGCACTTTAGGGGTAGTCACTTCCTGTTTACGACCTTGACTCAGTTCCTAGACATCTTTACAGATCCTCGTCTAAGGCGGCCATCTTGTGCCGGCCCAGTACAGCTGTACCGGGTCGGTAGAGGTCACTACCGACCCTGCAGGGGTCAATACCGGCCCTGCTTACCATGCTACCGGCACAGTATGACTTCCTACCCAACAGCCATTAACCAAATGCTGTGAGCAGAAGCCTAGCGCATTGCTTCATAAGGTTCCTAGTGTAAACTACCCGTTTACCACTAGAGTGCACTGAAATCTACCACAGTATTATACCCTACTTATGTACTATTGGTTGTATTATACCCTACTTATGTACTATTTGTTGTATTATACCCTACTTATGTACTATTGGTTGTATTATACCCTACTTATGTACTATTTGTTGTATTATACACTACTTATGTACTATTGGTTGTATTATACACTACTTATGTACTATTGGTTGTATTATACCCTACTTATGTACTATTGGTTGTATTATACCCTACTTATGTACTATTGGTTGTATTATACCCTACTTATGTACTATTGGTTGTATTATACCCTACTTATGTACTATTGGTTGTATTATACACTACTTATGTACTATTGGTTGTATTATACCCTACTTATGTACTATTGGTTGTATTATACACTACTTATGTACTATTGGTTGTATTATACCCTACTTATGTACTATTGGTTGTATTATACCCTACTTATGTACTATTGGTTGTATTATACCCTACTTATGTACTATTGGTTGTATTATACACTACTTATGTACTATTGGTTGTATTATACCCTACTTATGTACTATTGGTTGTATTATACCCTACTTATGTACTATTTGTTGTATTATACCCTACTTATGTACTATTGGTTGTATTATACCCTACTTATGTACTATTGGTTGTATTATACCCTACTTATGTACTATTGGTTGTATTATACCCTACTTATGTACTATTGATTGTATTATACCCTACTTATGTACTATTGGTTGTATTATACACTACTTATGTACTATTGGTTGTATTATACCCTACATATGTACTATTGGTTGTATTATACCCTACTTATGTACTATTGGTTGTATTATACCCTACTTATGTACTATTGGTTGTATTATACCCTACTTATGTACTGTTGGTAGTAGTAATATATGAGCAGATCTCCCTACCAAGTGTTTTTTTGTGGATCTGACCTTGGAGTTTAGGCAATGGGTTACGACGTTGGATGAATTTGCCGAGTTTATATTGTATTTTACTTGAGGGGTACTTGAGTGGCATTTGAGTGGCATTTGAGTGGCATTTGAGTTTTGATTAGTTTTTTACTTAATTTGAACTTATATGGCATATAGATTTTGAATGTATGGCATTCAAGTTTTGATAACTTTTTTCATAACTCGAACTCATATGGTATCTTGAGAGAGAGGGGAGAGGAGAGAGGAGAGAGGAGAGATGGGAGATGAGAGAGGAGAGAGAGGAGAGAGATTTTTTAGTTTTCTATACATTCATGTATATATGGTTAGTTATGTACATATTTATGGCTATATTTATATCTACATAGAGAGAGGAGATATATCTACATTGAACAAATATATTGATCAAAAATGCTATAAAATATGTTGGAAAATTATCAAATTAGACCTCTAGATGGTTAAAATCTACAGTATTTGGGAAATAACTGCAAGAGAGGAGAGAGGAGTATTTGGTAGAGGAGAGAGTATGTTGAGAGAGAGGAGAGAGGAAATATATCTACATTGAATAAATACAGTGATTAAAAATGAAACAATATGTGAATATATACATTTATTGTGTAATAAGTAGGGAAAAAATTTAAAATAATTACATGAAATTGAATTATAGCTTTAGTTACATTGGATAGTTTACATTATATAGAAAAGGGAAATGGCTCACCAAGTCACATTGTCCAACTTGTTTTTTGAATTAGAGACTATCCATCGCTAAAACACTCATGATTTTTTTTCAGCAACATATCCTGTCTCAAAATCATCAAAGTCTCCACATAGAAAATCTTCAAGTTCATCATCATCATCAATTTCTAATATTGTTTTGTTGTGCTTTGCTTGATCACAATATTGTTTCCAATACATTCGACCGAGACAGTATGGAGAGCAAAATGAAAGATCGTATTCTGTCTTAAATTTTCCGTGGGTTGTTTTTCCTCTGTAGATCATCACACCTGGATTATATTTGTTAGCTTCTGAAGCATATTTGTCTGGTATGACGAGCGTCTTCAACAGCGTTTCTCCACATTGTTCAATGCTATAACGGATACAAATTACATTCGACTGCCCTCCTTTAAATCGATGAGGAACAAATCTATCAACAACATCTTGGTAAGGAAAAATAGCGCCGGGTTGAAAACTATTGAGGGTGTTGATGTTCAAGAAGCGTTTGAGCTGACATTTAGTCAATGTACTAAAATATAGTGATTCCTCTTCAGCTTTCTTTTTGCTTAGAGGATGTCCGCTAACACGTCTGACATCATACCAAAGAACGTTTTTATTTTTTGGTTTTCCCTTTCTACCCAAATATACAACGTTAAACGGAGGGGGGTAATTATCACAGTTGAAGTTTTTAGCTATTTCAACTGGACAGAGGAGTATTTTGGGTTCGAGTTCATTTATATCTGAAGGATCATGGTAGTGTACTTGAGAATATCTACACTTCTCCTTACTTGATGGATGTATCACACCACTCACTCGCATAATGCTTGGGATAGGAAGATCTTCAAATGTTTTGCAAATCGGAACTTTTGGTGAGTCAATCACTTGAGAACCTTTAGACTTTTCTAATTCCCTAGCTCTCCTTTCGTTGAGACATTCAACTGTTAAATGAGTTATAGCTGCGCTCTCCATTGTTTGCTTATCAACGGAAGTAGTTTGTTTTCTCACTGTTTGTTTTCGTTTTCTTACTATTCGCTTTTTTGGAGCAGTTTTCCTTCTCTTAGGAGTTGTTTTGCCGTTTTTCATTTTATTTTCTGTTGGATATGGATCTGTGCTAAGGAGCTCTTCAGAAAGAGCATCCATAACATTCTAAAAATAAAAGGGTAATATTTGCATGAGTGGCTAAGAGTGTATTTATTACTTAGAGTGTCTTATATATATATATATATATGTATTTATGCCAAAAGCAGTTAAGATCATAGAGTTATGGTAGATTGAGAATGTGCTTATTAAACTATTGGGATGTGGAGACAGACAACAAAGGATGCATTCAAATATATATATATATGTATTTACTTAATATCATACCGCTTTTAACATCTAAATTGGTAAGAAATAAAATATAATAGTTTGAACAAAATATTGTAAAATAATAAAAAACAACTAAAAATTTTTCATAAATATGTATGAAACGCTTCCAACATTAATTCTAAAATACCTACAGAAGAGGATAGAGCTTTATCTATTTGGACATAATTATAAATATGCTTTCTGAATTTATAAAAAGTTTTTTTGTTCCATGTCATGTTGTATAATTTTTTGAAAACTATTTGATTCCAAGCACTTCTTTCAATTTCTTTTAAAAAATTATTAATATTAACGACTTCCACCATTGACAAAACGATTTCGAAACCGTTTTTTATAATGTCATCAAAACGTTCTGTAGATATATCATGTTTCTTACAACACATCCCCATACTCATCATGTGTTGAGTTATACAGAATATTATAACTTGAAATGTCAAACGTTCTACAGCTTTTTCTTCAACAACATCATTATTTATCACATATTTATGATACATTTCTGGAAGGAAGTCCTTTAAGTAGATTGGATTTGTTGTTGCATTGTTCTAAAATACAAGCGATAATTAGATAACTAAAATAATTAAAGGTGTTCAACAGGTGTTAAATAGTATTTTTTATTAATTCTTACCTTTTCATCAGGCTGAGATTCCGACTTTAGATACAATGGTTGACTTTCTACGACTTGAGTATTCATTCTGAAAAAAACAGAAAAAATTGGTTCAATTCTTTATAACCAATTTAAAGATAGATATGTCATAAAGCCTTCAGATAGTTGTGTTAGCTAGCGGAAATATTTGAATTTAAGTTTTACCTTTATGAAGAGAGAACTCTTAGTAGTTGCAATGGAAGATGTAGTAGATAGATGTTGCTCCTTTGCTCACTGTTGTTGAACTGGATGCTTTCTGTCTGAAACCGTTGTCTCTTATATAGGTGAATGTGTGAAAATAAATCTTTCATTCCCGCGAAAGCATTGGTTTGTATTCGCGTGAAAATAAATTGTTTATTCCCGCGAAAGCAACGGTTTCCATTCGCGGGAAAATAGCTTATTTATTCCCGCGAAAGCATTGGTTTCTATTCTCGTGAAAATAAATTATTTATTCCCGCGAAAGCAACGGTTTCCATTCGCGTGAAAATAAAATATTTATTCCCGCGAAAGCAACGGTTTCCATTCGCGTGAAAATAAAATATTTATTCCCGCGAAAACATTGGTTTGTATCCGCGTGAAAATAAAATATTTATTCCCGCGAAAGCAACGGTTTCCATTTGCGTGAAAATGAAGTATTGATTCCCGCGAAAGCTTTGGTTTGTATTCGCGGGAAAATAAAATATTTATTCCCGCGAAAGCAATGGTTTTCATTCGCGTGAAAATGAAGTATTGATTCCCGCGAAAGCTTTGGTTTGTATTCGCGGGAAAATAAAATTTCTATTCCCGCGAAAACAACAGTTTCTATCAGTGTGAAAATAAATTATTTATTCCCGCGAAAACATTGGTTTGTATTCGCGTGAAAATAAAATATTTATTCCCGCGAATGCAACGGTTTCCATTCGCGTGAAAATAAAGTATTGATTCCCGCGAAAGCAACGGTTTCCATTCACGTGAAATTAAAGTTTTGATTCCCGCGAAAGCTTTGGTTTGTATTTGCGGGAAAATAAAATTTTCATTCCCGCGAAAGCAAGGGTTTCCATCCGTGTGAAAATAAATTATTTATTCCCGCGAAAACATTGGTTTGTATTCGCGTGAAAATAAAATTTTCATTCCCGCGAAAGCAACGCTTTCCATTCGCGTGAAAATAAATTATCTATTCCCGCGAAAACATTGGTTTGTATTCGCGTGAAAATAAAGTATTCATTCCCGCGAAAGCAACAGTTTCCATTCGCGTGAAAATAAAATGTTTATTCCCGCGAAAGCATTGGTTTGTATTCGCGTGAAAATAAAGTATTCATTCCCGCGAAAGAAACAGTTTCCATTCGCGTGAAAATTAAATGTTTATTCCCGCGAAAGCATTGGTTTGTATTCGCGTGAAAATAAAGTATTCATTCCCGCGAAAGCAACAGTTTCCATTCGCGTGAAAATAAAATGTTTATTCCCGCGAAAGCATTGGTTTGTAATCGCGTGAAAATAAAGTATTCATTCCCGCGAAAGCAACAGTTTCCATTCGCGTGAAAATAAAATGTTTATTCCCGCGAAAGCATTGGTTTGTATTCGCGTGAAAATAAAGCATTCATTCCCGCGAAAGCAACAGTTTCCATTCGCGTGAAAATTAAATGGTTATTCCCGCGAAAGCATTGGTTTGTATTCGCGTGAAAATAAAGTATTCATTCCCGCGAAAGCAACAGTTTCCATTCGCGTGAAAATTAAATGTTTATTCCCGCGAAAGCATTGGTTTGTATTCGCGTGAAAATAAAGTATTCATTCCCGCGAAAGCAACAGTTTCCATTCGCGTGAAAATAAAATGTTTATTCCCGCGAAAGCATTGGTTTGTATTCGCGTGAAAATAAATTATTTATTCCCGCGAAAGCATTGGTGTTCTTCCGTAAAAACAATGTTTCATTAATTTAACCTTATGATAAATGGCATGATTTCAGCTATATAAGAAGCAGTGTTTTTACACAGAAAGCAGTCACTTCGACATTGGCAACTGAAGGAGCAAGATCTACTACAACATCATCTACTACAACTGCTAGAAGGACTTTTCTGTTTGGAGGTAAGTCAACTTGATTGAGTATAAATTTAATTTTTATCGATTTAGATACTAACAGCGGTATGATATTGAGTAAATATATATATATATATATGTATATATATCTTCAAATTGGTTTGAAAAAGAAATCATAACATGGATTTTTACTTTATCTTTTAGAATGTCGACACAAATCAATACAAAACAACTGAAGAATAAAGAACCAAAACCTTCACAAGATAAGGTGATTGATGACAATGTACTTCTTCAACGCACTATGATTCCCTTTCAAAGCGCCAGTCTGAATACTCTGGCAACTCTCATCATCAAAAGCGCCTCTCTGTTAAGTACTCTATCTCCAGCTTCCAGAAGAAACATTGAAAACATAGTCAAAGTTGAAGATTTACCAATACCTACAGTTATGCAGGTGTTAACCGTTGAGCTCCATGATGAAACGAACTGTACCATCATCTACAACTATAAAAAGGATGGAAAGGTAGTTAGAGTGAAGAGCACTATTCCATTAGCAGCAGGATTACTTGTCAATGAAGCTTCGCAAATAAGACCACTGGTTTTGATCTACATGGGTGTTGAAAAGACTGGAAAAGCAATTTTTCGTGCTGCTACACAAACAGGAACTACTTTGAGGTGTAAGAACGCGTTTGATGTATTACCAGAAAAAAGTATGCGACAAATCAATGCTTATTTCGAGGTAGCTAATCTTCAGGATTTCCCAACAGATAGTGTCATATGTTTCCAAAACCCTGAAGTTATAACAAAATCTGACAGGCGATGGAATGGAAATGAAGAGACTCTTCTAGTTCAATACAGAAGTGTTGTAGATGAAGAATTACTGATCGGAGATATGCGCATTCCTCATCAAATAGCTTCTGCTGTGACATCGGAGAGATTTGGAGTGATTTTGTTCAAGGGTCTGAGTCGAAACGCAGACAATTCAATTTTCTACAACATCAGTGTACTCGCAGCTCATCAAGCCTTCGTCCAAGCCTCGGAACTGGCTGATAATCCAAAATCTGAGGATTTTCTCAACCACTTCGATGATGCTGAAAAAGAAGACTGTGGAGAACAAACTCTCGAGAAGCTAATCTATAACTCAAGGGATTCATATCACTATAGGTAAGTTTTATTAATTTTTACCATAATTTTAAAAAAAGTTGATTTGTGAAAATTTTGTGGATTCTTACAATGAAAAACCCCTTAAAATGATAAATTTGTGAACATTTTTGTAAAACATTTTTAAGTTATATATTTATATTTCGAATTAAAAAAGGATTTTGTTGTGTCATCAGTGTATTTTTTTACATGAAAGTTGGAAAAATAACAAAAGGTGATAATTATTTTACAAAAATGTTCAATTTTTCACATAAATGATCAACTCATAACCTTTTTTTGTAAAACATTTTTAAATTATATATATTTCAGATTAAAAAAAGGACTTTTTTGTGTAATCAGTGTATTTTTTTACATAAAAGTTTAAAAAAATAACAAAAGGTTATAATTATTTTGCAAAAATGTTTAGTTTTTCACATAAATGATCAATTCACAAACATTTTTTGTAAAACATTTTTAAATTATATCTATTTCGGATTAAAAAAGGATTTTTTTGTGCAATCAGTGTATTTTTTTACATAAAAGTTTAAAAAATAACAAAAGGTTATAATTATTTTACAAAAATGTTTAGTTTTTAACATAAATGATCAATTCATAAACATTTTTTGTAAAACATGTTTAAATTATATCTATTTCGAATTAAAAAAAGGACTTTTTTGTGCAATCAGTGTATTTTTTTTTACATAAAAGTTTAAAAAATAACAAAAGGTTATAATTATTTTACAAAAATGTTTAGTTTTTAACATAAATGATCAATTCATAAACATTTTTTGTAAAACATGTTTAAATTATATCTATTTCGGATTAAAAAAAAGACTTTTTTGTGCAATCAGTGTATTTTTTTACATAAAAGTTTAAAAAATAACAAAAGGTTATAATTATTTTACAAAAACGTTTAGTTTTTCACATAAATGATCAATTCATAAACATTTTTTGTAAAACATGTTTAAATTATATCTATTTCGGATTAAAAAAAGGACTTTTTGTGCAATCAGTGTATTTTTTTTACATAAAAGTTTAAAAAATAACAAAAGGTTATAATTATTTTACAAAAATATTTAGTTTTTCACATAAATGATCAATTCATAAACATTTTTTGTAAAACATTTTTAAATTATATCTATTTCGGATTAAAAAAAGGACTTTTTTGTGCAATCAGTGTATTTTTTTACATAAAAGTTTAAAAAAAATCACAAAAGGTTATAATTATTTTACAAAAATGTCTAATTTTTCACGTAAATAGCATGTTTTATCACATAAATGGCTTATTCATGAGTGTTTGTTGTAAAACATTTTTAAAATTATATGTATATATTTATATTTATACATTCCGAATCCAAATGAAAAAAGGACTTTTTCGTGTGTAATCAGTGTATTTCTTTTACATAGAAGTTGAAAAAATAACAAAAGTTTATATTTATTTTACAATAATTTTAATCATACTATACTAATACATCATTTTTTATTGTAGTCCATTATATCGTAAAAAGAAAACAGAGTAAAGAACTTTCCCTAAGAAATATTGAGCTGAATGTTGTAACTCAGTGAGTTATTTTCCTGTTATATATAATGTAAACTATCTAATGTAGCTAAGAGTAAAATTTAAATTCGGTAAAATTTATTTATATAATGAATAACTTTTGTATTTTAGTCAATTATTGGATCACAGAGAATACGGAATACAAGAGTTCCTCCCTGAGTCTAATAATATACCAGAAGAATATCGAGGAAGATATTGTTCAAGAAAAGCACTTTGTAACCATTGATATCGTAAACTATAGTAGTTTGTATTACAGAAAATTTACTATAAAACAGTTTTATGAATGTAAAAACTAGATATGGTATTTTCTATTACAATTATTTACTTGTAAATTTTATTCATCTAGAGAGGTAATTTGGTGATTTTTTGACAGTTTTTAAAAAAGTTAAAAAAGTACAAAAAAATCAAAAAAATATCGAAAACTATATATTTCAATGATTATTTTTTAAAAAGTTCAAAAAAAATGTAATAAAGCTCTGTTTTGAAACATAAAAAATTTAAAAGGATTGTGTAGGATAAAATTCTCACTCAAAAAATTATTGAAAATTGAATGAAATAAAAAATATTTTCCTAAATACCAAAGTTTTGTAAATATAAAGTGAAAAACTCTATATATATATATATATACATTGTTTTTAAAATAATATCGAAAACTATATATTTCAATGATTATTTTTTAAAAAAATAAAAAAAATTTAAAAGGAAGGTGTAGGATAAAATCCTCACTCAAAAAATCATTGAAAATTGAATGGAATAAAAGAATATAAAGTGAAAATCGCTATATAAATTTATTTTTTTTAAAAAAATATCGAAAACTATATATTATAATGATTATTTTTTTAAAAAAGTTGAAAAAACAAAAAAACTTTGTAATAAAACCTAAAAAGTTGAAAAACAAAAAAATTTGTAATAAAACCCTGTTTTAAAACATAAAAAATTAAAAAGGAATGTAATAAAAGAATATTTTACCAAAATACCTCATTTTTTTTGTAAATATCTAGTAAAAATTTCTGAAATATTGTTGGTAAAATTTACTGGAAAATGGTTTCAAGTGTGTCAAAGACTAAATATGATGTTTTCATTGAAATGTTTATTTTCAAAAGATCCAAATAATAACATTGAATCAATTAGTTAAATTTAACAGTCAAATTTTTTTTATCAAGTAGGCTTAATGTTTCTATTGTGATTAATTCTCCAATATTGTAAACTTGAACTATCTAGAGGAGTAATTTGTCGATTTTGATGTGTTTTTTTAAAAAATTATCATGTAATACCACATACTTCAGTTCTAATTCGTTTTAAACAATTTCATGGGAGACAAAGAATAAAAAAGTTACATTGATTTAGTTTTTAGAATTAAAGTTGCTATCAAAAATGGATTGTTCTTCTTTAAAAAAAAAATGATTACGTAATACTACATGCTTCAGTTCTAATTCGTTTTTAGAATTGAAGTCGCCATCGAAAATGGTTTGTTCTTGAATGGGTAAATCCATAGCCTCCTCCTCATCATGACAAAAGCTTTCTGATGATTGCGTTTTGAAAAACAAATTGCATTGTTTTAGTTTTCCGAATTGAAATTGCCATCGAAAATGGTTTGTTCTTAAACGGGAAAATCCATAGCCTTCTCATCATCATGTCTAAGTTTTCTACCCCAATATCTCCAACCTCTCAGAGATAGGAATTGTTCTGTTTAAAAAATAATGGAAATTGTATATATAAATGATTGTTTTTGAAAAAAATGGTAAATTTTTGAAAAAAATTCAAAAGAAAAATGCAGGATAAACCCTCACTCAAGAAACTAATTTTGTATGATAGGTTGCTCACCTAATAATAAGAAAATAATGAATGATTTATATTTAAACAATTATTGAAAGAATTAATCAAAATTGAATAGAATAAAGGAAATATTTTACCAAATAGTCTGTTTTTTTGTAAAGATATACAAACAGATAAAATTTAACCATTTAAAGGATGATTTCTTTTTTTGCAAAAAAAATAATGAAGATTTAATGAAATGAAAGAATATTTTACCAAATACCTTGTTTTTTTGTAAATTTATACAATTAGAATAAGAAAATAGTGAATAATGTATATTTAAGCAATTATTGAAAAAATTAATGAAAATTGAATAGAGTAAAGGAAATATTTTACCAAATACCCTGTTTTTTTGTAAAGATATACAAACAGATAAAATTTAACCATTTAAAGGGTGATTTCTTTTTTGCAAAAAAATAATGAACATTTAATGAAATGAAAGAATATTTTACCAAATACCCTGTTTTTTTTGTAAATTTGTACAATTAGATGAAATTTAACCATTTAGAGGATGATTTGTTTTTGTAAAAAATTAATGAAAATTGAATAAATCGAAAAAATATTTCACCAAATACCTCTTTTTTGTAGATGTAAACAAATAGATGAATATCTAATTTTATCCATTTTTTTTCCATTTGGGATCATGTTTTGAAGGTTTTCAAGATAGTTTTTAGTAAAAGCTTATGCATTGATTGTCATTACAAGTTGTAGTGTTTGGTATTATTTAATATTTACTGGCTCTAGCTATATTATATGAAATTTTCCCTACTTATTGCACAATAAATGTATATATTCACATATTGTTTCATTTTTAATTACTGTATTTATTCAATGTAGATATAATGAGTCGAATTACAAAAAAATATCAAAACTTAAATGCCATACATTCAAAATCTAGATGCTCTATGAGTTAAAGTTATGTATATAATTATGTACAAGATTATCAAAACTTGAATGCCATACATTCAAAATTTAAAAGTTCAAATTAAGTAAAAAAATAATCAAAACTCAAATGCCACTTAAATGCCATTCAAATGCCACTCAAATACCCCTCAAGTAAAATACAATATAAACTCGGCGAATTCATCCAACGCCGTAACCCATTGTCTCAACTCCAAGATCCAATCCACAAAAAAACACTTGGTAGGGAGATCTGCTCATATATTACTACTGTTGGTTGTTTTATACCCTACTTATGTACTATTGGTTGTATTATACCCTACTTATGTACTGTTGGTTGTTTTATACCCTACTGATGTACTATTGGTTGTATTATACCCTACTTATGTACTATTGGTTGTATTATACCCTACTTATGTACTATTTGTTGTATTATACCCTACTTATGTACTATTTGTTGTATTATACACTACTTATGTACTATTGGTTGTATTATACACTACTTATGTACTATTGGTTGTATTATACCCTACTTATGTACTATTGGTTGTATTATACCCTACTTATGTACTATTGGTTGTATTATACCCTACTTATGTACTATTGGTTGTATTATACCCTACTTATGTACTATTTGTTGTATTATACCCTACTTATGTACTATTGGTTGTATTATACCCTACTTATGTACTATTGGTTGTATTATACCCTACTTATGTACTATTGGTTGTATTATACACTACTTATGTACTATTGGTTGTATTATACCCTACTTATGTACTATTGGTTGTATTATACCCTACTTATGTACTGTTGGTTGTATTATACCCTACTTATGTACTATTGATTGTATTATACCCTACTTATGTACTATTGGTTGTATTATACCCTACTTATGTACTATTGGTTGTATTATACCCTACTTATGTACTATTGGTTGTATTATACCCTACTTATGTACTATTGGTTGTATTATACCCTACTTATGTACTATTGGTTGTATATCTGCTACTCACTTTACTGTGCCAGCGAACGAGGAGTTCGGTTGGAGACAATGCTCAGTTAGTAGATTGAAAGCCCCCAAAATCCACTACAATACTCATAAGGTGCATGTCAATGTTCAGTTTAGTTTCCAGATTGGATTTGCACAAATATAACACTGACAAAAGAGATTCTACTAATAATGCTCATCAAAAACAAACCTTCATACATGTAGCTTTTAATTGCTGATGTTTCAGTTCTAATTTAGTACATTGCGCTAGGAAGTGCCTTGCTGCAAAAACTAGTCTCTGCCACTCCCACCACATGGTTTACTAGTAGTGGATTTAGCTTACATAATAGGGCAAGAGCAGGTAAAGTACGTCGTAAATTGTTCAGTTAATCACTAACTGTAGTCTATATTCTGTACTCACCGCGCTGAGTGCACTCAGTATTATAAGTATGATTGTGAGTGAAGTGATGGTAAACTGCAGCACTTGGTAAACATCTGCCATAGCTGCTCAGTGAAGTTACTAACTTGGAAACAAAACATTCCAATCATTTCAGCTCATAAAACCATTGTGAGACACTATATTGTACATCTTTCATCATCTACAATTATCTACCTACTTGATCTGACTGAGCATTGAGCAATGGTGCTGAACGGAATAAAGTTTTTATTTTTGTTTTATAAATTGTAACAACAGTAGTTGTATTTCACCGTGTAGTTACTTTGTCTTCAAAAAAATTGTAAAATATCTCTCGGTGGAGGTTTTCACTCTTGTATCTACTCTAGACACAGCAGTGTCTACTCTAGACACAACAGTATCTACTCTAGACACAGCAGTATCTACTCTAGACAGCAGTATCTACTCTAGACACAACAGTATCTACTCTAGACGCAACAGTATATACTCTAGACACAGCAGTATCTACTCTAAACACAGCAGTATCTACTCTAGACACAACAGTATCTACTCTAGACACAGCAGTATCTACTCTAGACACAACAGTATCTACTCTAGACACAGCAGTATCTACTCTAGACAGCAGTATCTACTCTAGACACAGCAGTATCTACTCTAGACACAACAGTATATACTCTAGACACAGCAGTATCTGCTCTAGACACAACAGTATCTACTCTAGACACAACAGTATCTACTCTAGACACAGCAGTATCTACTCTAGACACAACAGTATCTACTCTAGACACAGCAGTATCTACTCTAGACAGCAGTATCTACTCTAGACACAACAGTATCTACTCTAGACACAACAGTATCTACTCTAGACACAACAGTATCTACTCTAGACACAATAGTATATACTCTAGACACAACAGTATCTACTCTAGACACAGCAGTATCTACTCTAGACACAACAGTATCTACTCTAGACACAGCAGTATCTACTCTAGACACAACAGTATCTACTCTAGACACAACAGTATCTACTCTAGACAGCAGTATCTACTCTAGACAGCAGTATCTACTCTAGACACAACAGTATCTACTCCAGACACAGCAGTATCTACTCTAGACACAACAGTATCTACTCTAGACACAGCAGTATCTACTCTAGACAGCAGTATCTACTCTAGACACAACAGTATATACTCTAGACACAGCAGTATCTACTCTAGACACAGCAGTATATACTCTAGACACAACAGTATCTACTCTAGACAGCAGTATCTACTCTAGACACAACAGTATATACTCTAGACACAACAGTATATACTCTAGACACAGCAGTATCTACTCTAGACACAACAGTATCTACTCTAGACACAGCAGTATCTACTCTAGACACAACAATATTTACTCTAGACACAACAGTATCTACTCTAGACACAGCAGTATCTACTCTAGACACAGCAGTATCTACTCTAGACACAGCAGTATCTACTCTAGACACAACAGTATCTACTCTAGACACAACAGTATCTACTCTAGACACAGCAGTATCTACTCTAGACAGCAGTATCTACTCTAGACAGCAGTATCTACTCTAGACAGCAGTATCTACTCTAGACACAACAGTATCTACTCCAGACACAGCAGTATCTACTCTAGACACAACAGTATCTACTCCAGACACAGCAGTATCTACTCTAGACACAACAGTATCTACTCTAGACACAGCAGTATCTACTCTAGACAGCAGTATCTACTCTAGACACAACAGTATATACTCTAGACACAGCAGTATCTACTCTAGACACAGCAGTATATACTCTAGACACAACAGTATCTACTCTAGACAGCAGTATCTACTCTAGACACAACAGTATATACTCTAGACACAACAGTATATACTCTAGACACAGCAGTATCTACTCTAGACACAACAGTATCTACTCTAGACACAGCAGTATCTACTCTAGACACAACAATATTTACTCTAGACACAACAGTATCTACTCTAGACACAGCAGTATCTACTCTAGACACAGCAGTATCTACTCTAGACACAGCAGTATCTACTCTAGACACAACAGTATCTACTCTAGACACAACAGTATCTACTCTAGACACAGCAGTATCTACTCGAGACACAACAGTATCTACTCTAGACACAGCATTATCTACTCTAGACAGCAGTATCTACTCTAGACAGCAGTATATACTCTAGACACAGCAGTATCTACTCTAGACACAACAGTATCTACTCTAGACACAACAGTATCTACTCTAGACACAACAGTATCTGCTCTAGACACAACAGTATCTACTCTAGACACAGCAGTATCTACTCTAGACAGCAGTATCTACTCTAGACACAGCAGTGTCTACTCTAGACACAACAGTATCTACTCTAGACACAACAGTATCTACTCTAGACACAACAGTATCTACTCTAGACACAACAGTATATACTCTAGACACAACAGTATCTACTCTAGACACAGCAGTATCTACTCTAGACACAACAGTATCTATTCTAGACACAACAGTATCTACTCTAGACACAACAGTATATACTCTAGACACAACAGTATCTACTCTAGACACAGCAGTATCTACTCTAGACACAACAGTATCTATTCTAGACACAACAGTATCTACTCTAGACACAACAGTATCTACTCTAGACACAACAGTATATACTCTAGACAAAGCAGTATCTACTCTAGACACAGCAGTATCTACTCTAGACAGCAGTATCTACTCTAGACACAACAGTATCTACTCTAGACACAACAGTATCTACTCTAGACACAGCAGTATCTACTCTAGACACAGCAGTATATACTCTAGACACAACAGTATCTACTCTAGACACAGCAGTATCTACTCTAGACACAACAGTATCTACTCTAGACACAACAGTATATACTCTAGACACAACAGTGTCTACTCTAGACACAGCAGTATATTCTCTATAATGCTAAAGCAGTTATAAAACTCTCAAAACTCAGAGAACTCTCTCAGATCCTGTGGTGCTGACAGCGACACAAAATCCTCAAAGTCTGAGTAAGGTAGAAGGTTTACCACTCCCTTATAGTCACCGAGTGGTCATGAGGCACCATTGTGTATAAAGTATGCAAGTAAATTGATTCAAAAAAGTCCAGTTGGAAGTCCACAAGAACCATTTTATGTAAGCATGAGTATTGTCACTGGTTTAGAATGCCATTTCTCTCAGTTTTTGATTTTCTCCTCAGACTTAGTTCCACTCCTTAGAAATTACTTTCACTCATCTTTCCCCCCCCCCCCACCTTCTTGCTCACCCCAACCCTGTTTCACAACCAACGTCAAGGAGCAACATTCAATTTTAGAAGCAGGCTCAGCTTGTAGCTGTACTTTATCCAAAGGATTGCTTCAATATTTTAAAGTTGTCTGCCCCTGAAAACCCACCTCACCCTTATGCCTCATAAACCACCCTAGATAACCTTACATTCCTTCATGTTAATCAACCCCTCCCCTCTCTCCAATAACCCACATGGAGCAAGAAAAACGAAAACTGCACAAGTTATCAGTTGCCCTTCCTTGCTGTAAAACTGTAGCTTTGACCAGAAATTTGATATTTGGTATCCAATAAAAGATTTGCTTTTGAGCATTTCAACTTCTACTTAGCCGGAACTGGCTTGTTTTGTTTAGTGCTCCCTATATAAGACCTAACATATCATGAAACTCATGCTAAGAAAAACGAGGTTGCTTATTGAACAATAGTATGTCAGCTGGTTGTACCAAATGAACTGGCAAGCTGGTCACATGGGAACACAAACTTCAGGTGAGAATATTCAAGTTTTTGTTGGCTTTCTTATTTGTATATATAATGGGTCTTGTGAATATTCCTTTCTTTCAATATAGCAGCAGTGGACAATGTTAGCCAATATAGCAGCAGTGGACAATGTTAGGCAATATAGCAGCAGTGGACAATGTTAGGCAATATAGCAGCAGTGGACAATGTTAGGCAATATAGCAGCAGTGGACAATGTTAGGCAATATAGCAGCAGTGGACCATGTTGGGCAATATAGCAGCAGTGGACAATGTTAGGCAATATAGCAGCAGTTGACAATGTTAGGCAATATAGCAGCAGTGGACAATGTTAGGCAATATAGCAGCAGTGGACAATGTTAGGCAATATAGCAGCAGTTGACAATGTTAGGCAATATAGCAGCAGTGGACCATGTTAGGCAATATAGCAGCAGTTGACAATGTTAGGCAATATAGCTGCAGTGGACAATGTTAGGCAATATAGCAGCGGTGGACAATGTTAGGCAATATATCAGCAGTGGACAATGTTAGGCAATATAGCAGCAGTTGACAATGTTAGGCAATATAGCAGCGGTGGACAATGTTAGGCAATATAGCTGCAGTGGACAATGTAGGCAATATAGCTGCAGTGGACAATGTTAGGCAATATAGCTGCAGTGGACAATGTTAGGCAATATATCAGCAGTGGACAATGTTAGGCAATATAGCAGCAGTGGACAATGTTAGGCAATATAGCAGCAGTTGACAATGTTAGGCAATATAGCAGCGGTGGACAATGTTAGGCAATATAGCTGCAGTGGACAATGTTAGGCAATATAGCTGCAGTGGACAATGTTAGGCAATATATCAGCAGTGGACAATGTTAGGCAATATAGCAGCAGTGGACAATGTTAGGCAATATAGCAGCAGTTGACAATGTTTGGCAATATAGCAGCAGTTGACAATGTTAGGCAATATAGCAGCAGTTGACAATGTTTGGCAATTAGGCTATTTATGCAATGGTATTCCTTTTTCAAACTTCTTATATTACAATTATAACTTTTGTCAAACTTGTGCAAAACTAACCTGATTAGGCCTCAGTTCCGGAGAGGATTTGTGGTGAATACAATTGCAAGCCTAAGTGGGCAGTTAGGACCATTTCATACACATTGTTGGTTGTCGGACAAGTTGCCCTTAGAGGTTATGGGCTTTTTAGCAGAGTTCTTGTTTGTGAATCACCAGCCCAGTGGTGGGCTGTAGAGGATATTGAGGAATGAAATCCTGTTCGAAGGAGCCTATAGACAGCTTTGGTTAAGGATGAGACTACAACCTGACCGGAAGATCTGTTCCAACAAGATACAGCATCCCCAAGAAGCGGGGAAGTGAAATGCTAATCTTGATGAGCATTTCAAAAGTCAGTGGGAGGCACCTACTGTGCCTCAAAACAGCATTCTGCACCCAACTACACTGGTGGCATCTTACTTAGAATTAGTACCCAACTACACTGGTGGCATCTCACTTAGCATTAGTACCTAACTACACTGGTGGCATCTCACTTAGCATTAGTACCTAACTACACTGGTGGCATCTCACTTAGAATTAGTACCTAACTACACTGGTGGCATCTCACTTAGAATTAGTACCTAACTACACTGGTGGCATCTCACTTAGCATTAGTACCTAACTACACTGGTGGCATCTCACTTAGGATTGGTACCTAAACCTTGTCACTTAGCGTTAGTACCTAAACCTTGTCACTTAGCATTAGTACCTAAACCTTATCACTTAGCATTAGTACCTAAACCTTGTCACTTAGCATTAGTGCCTAAACCTTGTCACTTAACATTAGTACCTAAACCTTATCACTTAGCATTAGTACCTAAACCTTGTCACTTAGCATTAGTGCCTAAATCTTGTCACTTAGCATTAGCACCTAAATCTTATCACTTAGCATTAGTACCTAAACATTATCACTTAGCATTAGTACCTAAACATTGTCACTTAGCATTAGTACCTAAACCTTGTCACTTAGCATTAGTACCTAAACCTTATCACTTAGCATTAGTACCTAAACATTGTCACTTAGCATTAGTACCTAAATCTCATCACTTAGCATTAGTGCCTAAATCTTATCACTTAGCATTAGTACCTAAACCTTGTCACTTAGCATTGGTACCTAAACATTGTCACTTAGCATTAGTACCTAAACCTTGTCACTTAGCATTAGTACCTAAACCTTATCACTTAGCATTAGTACCTAAACCTTGTCACTTAGCATTGGTACCTAAACATTGTTACTTAGCATTAGTACCTAAACCTTATCACTTAGCATTAGTGCCTAAATCTTATCACTTAGCATTAGTACCTAAATCTTATCACTTAGCATTAGTACCTAAATCTTATCACTTAGCATTAGTGCCTAAATCTTATCACTTAGCATTAGTACCTAAACATTATCACTTAGCATTAGTGCCTAAACATTGTCACTTAGCATTAGTACCTAAATCTTATCACTTAGCATTAGTACCTAAATCTTATCACTTAGCATTAGTACCTAAATCTTATCACTTAGCATTAGTACCTAAACATTATCACTTAGCATTAGTACCTAAACCTTATCACTTAGCATTAGTACCTAAATCTTATCACTTAGCATTAGTACCTGAACATTATCACTTAGCATTAGTACCTAAACCTTGTCACTTAGCATTAGTGCCTAAACATTGTCACTTAACATTAGTACCTAAACCTTATCACTTAGCATTAGTACCTAAACCTTATCACTTAGCATTAGTACCTAAACCTTATCACTTAGCATTAGTACCTAAACCTTATCACTTAGCATTAGTACCTAAATCTTATCACTTAGCATTAGTACCTAAACATTATCACTTAGCATTAGTACCTAAACCTTATCACTTAGCATTAGTACCTAAATCTTATCACTTAGCATTAGTACCTAAACATTATCACTTAGCATTAGTACCTAAACCTTGTCACTTAGCATTAGTGCCTAAACATTGTCACTTAGCATTAGTACCTAAACCTTATCACTTAGCATTAGCACCTAAACCTTATCACTTAGCATTAGTACCTAAACCTTATCACTTAGCATTAGTACCTAAACCTTATCACTTAGCATTAGTACCTAAATCTTATCACTTAGCATTAGTACCTAAACATTATCACTTAGCATTAGTGCCTAAACATTGTCACTTAGCATTAGTACCTAAATCTTATCACTTAGCATTAGTACCTAAATCTTGACACTTAGCATTAGTACCTAAACCTTGACACTTAGCATTAGTGCCTAAACATTGTCACTTAGCATTAGCACCTAAATCTTATCACTTAGCATTAGTACCTAAATCTTATCACTTAGCATTAGTACCTAAATCTTATCACTTATCATTAGTACCTAAACATTATCACTTAGCATTAGTGCCTAAACATTATCACTTAGCATTAGTACCTAAATCTTATCACTTAGCATTAGTGCCTAAATCTTATCACTTAGCATTAGTACCTAAATCTTATCACTTAGCATTAGTACCTAAACCTTGTCACTTAGCATTAGTACCTAAATCTTATCACTTAGCATTAGTACCTAAACATTATCACTTAGCATTAGTGCCTAAACATTGTCACTTAGCATTAGTACCTAAATCTTATCACTTAGCATTAGTACCTAAACCTTGACACTTGGCATTAGTACCTAAACCTTGACACTTAGCATTAGTGCCTAAACATTGTCACTTAGCATTAGTACCTAAATCTTATCACTTAGCATTAGTACCTAAATCTTATCACTTATCATTAGTACCTAAACATTATCACTTAGCATTAGTGCCTAAACATTATCACTTAGCATTAGTACCTAAATCTTATCACTTAGCATTAGTGCCTAAATCTTATCACTTAGCATTAGTACCTAAATCTTATCACTTAGCATTAGTACCTAAACCTTGTCACTTAGCATTAGTACCTAAACCTTATCACTTAGCATTAGTACCTAAACATTGTCACTTAGCATTAGTACCTAAATCTTATCACTTAGCATTAGTACCTAAACCTTGTCACTTAGCATTAGTACCTAAACCTTATCACTTAGCATTAGTGCCTAAACCTTATCACTTAGCATTAGTACCTAAATCTTATCACTTAGCATTAGTACCTAAATCTTATCACTTAGCATTAGTACCTAAACATTGTCACTTAGCATTAGTACCTAAATCTTATCACTTATCATTAGTACCTAAACATTGTCACTTAGCATTAGTACCTAAACCTTATCACTTAGCATTAGTGCCTAAACATTGTCACTTAGCATTAGTACCTAAATCTTATCACTTAGCATTAGTACCTAAATCTTATCACTTAGCATTAGTGCCTAAACATTGTCACTTAGCATTAGTACCTAAATCTTATCACTTATCATTAGTACCTAAACATTGTCACTTAGCATTAGTACCTAAACCTTGTCACTTAGCATCAGTACCTAAATCTTATCACTTAGCATTAGTACCTAAATCTTATCACTTAGTATTAGTACCTAAACCTTATCACTTAGCATTAGTACTAAATCTTATCACTTAGCATTAGTAGCTAAACCTTGTCACTTAGCATTAGTACCTAAACCTTATCACTTAGCATTAGTACCTAAATCTTATCACTTAGCATTAGTACCTAAATCTTATCACTTAGCATTAGTACCTAAACATTATCACTTAGCATTAGTACCTAAATCTTATCACTTAGCATTAGTACCTAAACCTTGACACTTGGCATTAGTACCTAAACCTTGTCACTTAGCATTAGTACCTAAATCTTATCACTTAGCATTAGTACCTAAATCTTATCACTTAGCATTAGTGCCTAAATCTTATCACTTAGCATTAGTACCTAAATCTTATCACTTAGCATTAGTACCTAAACCTTGTCACTTAGCATTAGTACCTAAACCTTATCACTTAGCATTAGTACCTAAACATTGTCACTTAGCATTAGTACCTAAATCTTATCACTTAGCATTAGTACCTAAACCTTGTCACTTACCATTAGTACCTAAACCTTATCACTTAGCATTAGTACCTAAATCTTATCACTTAGCATTAGTACCTAAATCTTATCACTTAGCATTAGTACCTAAACATTATCACTTAGCATTAGTACCTAAATCTTATCACTTAGCATTAGTACCTAAATCTTATCACTTAGCATTAGTACCTAAACATTATCACTTAGCATTAGTGCCTAAACCTTGTCACTCATCATTAGTACCTAAACCTTATCACTTAGCATTAGTACCTAAACCTTGTCACTTAGCATTGGTACCTAAACATTGTCACTTAGCATTAGTACCTAAATCTTATCACTTAGCATTAGTACCTAAATCTTATCACTTAGCATTAGTACCTAAACATTATCACTTAGCATTAGTGCCTAAACCTTGTCACTTGGCATTAGTACCTAAACCTTATCACTTAGCATTAGTACCTAAACCTTGTCACTTAGCATTAGTACCTAAACATTGTCACTTAGCATTAGTGCCTAAACATTGTTACTTAGCATTAGTACCTAAACATTGTCACTTAGCATTAGTACCTAAACATTGTCACTTAGCATTAGTGCCTAAACATTATCACTTAGCATTAGTGCCTAAACCTTGTCACTTAGCATTAGTACCTAAACCTTATCACTTAGCATTAGTACCTAAACCTTGTCACTTAGAATTAGTACCTAAACATTGTCACTTAGCATTAGTGCCTAAACATTGTTACTTAGCATTAGTACCTAAACATTGTCACTTAGCATTAGTACCTAAACATTGTCACTTAGCATTAGTGCCTAAACATTATCACTTAGCATTAGTGCCTAAACCTTGTCACTTAGCATTAGTACCTAAACCTTATCACTTAGCATTAGTACCTAAACTTTGTCACTTAGCATTAGTACCTAAACATTGTCACTTAGCATTAGTACCTAAACCTTGTCACTTAGCATTAGTACCTAAACCTTGTCACTTAGCATTAGTACCTAAACATTGTCACTTAGCATTAGTGCCTAAACATTGTCACTTAGCATTAGTGCCTAAACCTTATCACTTAGCATTAGTACCTAAACCTTGTCACTTAGCATTAGTACCTAAACATTGTCACTTAGCATTAGTACCTGAACATTGTCACTTAACATTATTAACCAAGTTTTGTCATGCAGCAGAAGAGAATCACCAGTGAAAATTTACAAAGTGGGTAAAATACTGCTTTAAAAGTTCTCGATTCAATTTTTACCAATTGTTTACATCATATCCTCCTCAGAAACAAGATAATAACAAGAAAGGACGTGAGAGCGCCAAAAATGCTGAAATCTCAGAACAAGCAACTCCTTGAATTAGATGTCATTATTAATAAATTTGGACATCTGCCAATCTTCAATTTTGTTCGTCTACTTGCGTTCAGCCGACGGTGTATACTGTTTTGTATATGGTGTGTACTGTGTTGGCTGTATTATAGCATACTGTACTTCACTGTACCTGTACAATGTACCTGTTCCTGTACAATGAGAGGGGCAGCATGCTTACTCATAAGTATACATCTGTCCTCTCAGCAAATAGTACTTTTTGATCAAAGCGAGAAAACCTTATGCCAAGTTCTCTTCTCATTCATCAGCACAACAATTATAAACTTAGGTTTGTTATTTATTTTTGTTTCTAGCACCATAATGATGAAAAGGAGTAATGATTGATTACTTCAAAGGATGGATGGATGGGTCTTGGGCATGTCATAACTTGATTATGTCAAGCCATGACTTGATTATGACAAGTTATGTAACGATCAAGACAAAAATGCATATTACAGTTGATTACGTAACTGAAGCTTGAGCTGTGGTTACTACTCAGTGAATATCTGACTCACAGGTTTACAGTTTTTGTTATTATTGAAGTCATTAGCGATTTGTCTGTGCGGTTTAGACTTGATCTCTTTGACATTGTTAGCTAGCTCACACAGTTTACATACAGATTTCTGTGGAATCCCTTTTTCTGTCGTGTAGAACTTGTCTCTCCAATGATGGTATCTGTTGTACGCAGAGTCATCATACATCAATACCCTGAGATACCGCCCGAGGGCATCAATAGAAGAGAAGTTGTAGGCGTGGATGAATGAATCTGGAGGTGCGATGTCCGTATATTCCTTTACAGATAGCCCGCCGATAGCTACTGGCACAAACATGCCATCCGAGCCAAAAGTTCTCCACAACTTCTCTGTTATATAATCTTTACACAAGGAGTTTTCAAATGCTAGGTAAAACCTGTACTGGGAGTGCATAGACGCTTCACAGCTGCTGTTTCCTCTCGCACATGGAGGGTTGGTGGCTGAGCATCTACCAAATATGTCTACATTTATGTAGTGAGACAGGTGTCTCATTAGCTCTATTCGTTTACCTGAAAGTCCATGACAGTTTGAGACGTACGCAAATGCCCCTTTAGTTTTACCTCTTGCATAGCTGGTTTCTTCTGCTGTATTCTTTTGTGCAGTACTTGTGACGGGGAAAGTTTGACCGTAAGGGAAATATATCGATGAGTCCCTTTCGTAAGTCATCGTACCATGATATAAGTTGAGGAATCCATCCCAAGGGGACAAACCAGATGGCTCTTGGCTGTGTACAATCCAAAGCTGCCGATGCCGGATTCGGGTAGGGATGTAGGTATTCAATAAATGAACAGAGTATCTCAACAGTACCACATCGGCCTGCAGTAAATCACGAGGGTCACGGCTGTGGTTAAACAAGCAGTTAGTAAAGTCACAAGCCTCGAACCTCAAGTAGCTGGCAAACTTAGCGTTGAGTTGTTCAATTTGTGGTTCAGCTGCTTTGGTATGAGCTCGTGTCAACTGAAATATTATTTTTGTACCTTTTCTTACATTCTCTGGTGCTGCTGCGTAACTTCTTTCTCTCGACATGTTGCGTTCTTTTGAAGAGTTACATAAAAACGCTCTCTTTGAAGTCGAGATGGTTTGACGGCTATTTTGAATTTTCCTGAAAACTCTTTTGTCGTGTTTTGCGGGCGAGTGATTACTTTGTTTGTTCTCAAACCAGACTAAAAATAAAGTAATACACAATGTGGTTAACATTGTGAGCTTGAAGAGCACCCTCCTAAGTATCATTGTTGTTGCGTATTCAATGTGAGATGCCTCTACCGCAGGAGATAAAAAAGATATATTGATTGATTTGCAACCGATTGAGCAAGCATACATCAATTATTGTCCGAGCCGCATTATTAGTTATACAATCGGCATGTTCTGAAGCTTCTATTGCTTGTGTCATATCTCAATTGCTGGGGGTAATGCATGCTACTTCCGATGGCTTGTAAACAATGGTATACAAACACTTTTATTTCTTCAACATGTTTCATTGAATGAATGTTTGAGCTCCAAGAACCGGCAACTGAGATAATAAGCATTATGCAGTACTGTGATTGACAAAACCAATAATAATCACTCCTTTGTAAGCGTTGCCCCATCATCTATAAAAAGCAATAGATCTTTGTGTGCTGTTAATTAAATCTATCTAATCAACACACCGGGAGGTGTTTCTGCCACTATCTGGTTATGTGAAAGGTGGAAATAATTTCATAAGGCACCATAAGACAACTCCAAGCAACGAACTGCAACCCTGCGAAGACACTGTAAATGGTATCAAATAGCCTAATTATGCCTACTCATGCTTGTTTTAATGGTTCAACCCTATTTTATTGAGGCTTTTAGTCTGAACTAAGCAATTCCAACGATAAAAATTAAATTTCAGAAGATTTTAGAATGAATATGGTAGTTGTCCATTTTTCTGCTCATTCATTCAAATAGCATTAGCATTGATGTTGGCAAACACAAATACACTGTGAAATAAATGAATTTAAACAACCAGAGTGACAGTTCTAGCTACACTCTTAGGGATTGTGTTTGCAAACAAATACTTGTTTTTGTGGAAAAAGTACTACCTTTTGTCTAAAAGAGTGTTTGCTGTACGGTAATGTGTAGCAACACCTGAACAGCTCAGTGGTCACCTACATCAAAACCTTATACAGTACGCTGCCTAACACGAGCTAATCAAAAGCTGATGGCAAAAGGAACTTCTCCTAAACAGCTGCATGAGCACGCAGGAAGTGCTAAGTAAGTGTTTCTGTCTGCCATCACAACAATTATAGATCTATCTAATCCGGCTTGTACCTTTATGTTGTAGTTACTAACATGCCCTTATACTGTAGTGACTAACATACCCTTACACTGTGGTAACTAACATACTCTTATATTGTAGTGACTAACATACCCTTATACTGTAGTGACTAACATACCCTTATACTGTAGTGAATAACATACCTTTATATTGTAGTGACTTACATACCTTTATATTGTGGTGACTAACATACCCTTATACTGTAGTGACTAACATACCTTTATGCTGTAGTGACTAACATATCTTTATATTGTAGTGACTAACATACCTTTATACTGCAGTGACCAACATACCCTTATACTGTAGTGAGTAACATACCCTTATACTGTAGTGACCAACATATCTTTATATTGCAGTGATTAACATACCTGTATACTGTAGTGACCAGCATACCCTTATACTGTAGTGAGTAACATATCTTTATACTGTAGTGACTAACATACCTTTATACTGTAGTGACTTACATACCTTTATACTGCAGTGGCTAACATAGTTTATATTGTAATGATTAACATACCTTTATATTGTAGTGATTAACATACCTTTTTATTGTAATGACCAACATACCCTTATACTGTAGCGACCAACATACCCTTATACTGTAGTGAGTAACATACCTTATACTGTAGTGACCAACATACCTTTATATTGTAAGGACTAACTGTCGTGTGTCTATTATGTTTGCTATGTGTGTACTATTTAGAGACAACAGATGCAGGCAAGTATGAGGTAATATGGAGCAGTGTTTAGTAGTAAGAGTATAAGGAAGTGTTACCTTCTGTTACAGCAGGTAAATAGTACATGATACTGCGGGCTAAAGTGTGATTATTGAAACTACCGAGGAAAGCAGTCATGTGGGATCTTCCATAGAATTATCTCCCCTTCTAGAACTCTAACCATCAGTCAAGTAGAGCATGAACGGCCGGTAACAGAGGGTAAACGCTTTTATGTGGTCTATATAAATGGAGTATGCAGCGAGATAGCTGCGTAGAGCATGTATACTTCTCCATTACATTCGGTTTGATTGTATCAACCAAACAAGTATTATCACCAATTTTGCGCCTGTATCTAACTAAGCTAATTTGACTATTGGTTAGTGTTCTAGAAGGAGAGAATGCTCTATGGGACCAGCTATGACTATAATGGGTGAGTAAAAGATATAGAAAACTGCTGTGATCTAAAGAAATAAATACAGGGTAGTAAGTACAGGGTAGTGAATACAGGGTAGTAAGTACAGGGTAGTAAGTACAGGATAGTGAATACAGGGTAGTAAGTACAGGGTAGTAAGTACAGGATAGTGAATACAGGGTAGTAAGTACAGGGTAGTAAATACACACAGTCCATTAAGTCGGCCATGATTGTACCTCACTGCTGCCTGTCAACTACACACGCTGCTGCCAATATCACTTAGTACGAAGTCAATATATGACACACTGTATTCTTACAATATTATATGTAATGTATCTCCATCCTGGCTAATCAACTGAGTGCTATTTCACTATCAACTAGTTATACTTACAAGAGCGCACAACTCCTACTTGATATTGTGGTGGATTTGCCTGTACAAGCTATTTAAAAACTTCTACTACACCTACTGTTAAAGGAGAGACCATCTCTAAGGCATACAGACTTCTCTCACTCATGATCTCATCAGAAACAAGCCACTGGCTGTGGTCTGCTTGCCATAAACAGCCATTACATTGTGATAAGAGGCTCGGTAATGACCACTGCAGATCCGGGATTGTCTGATGCAGAACCGATACTGATTTGGAGTGATATACCCAGGGCTGGTCATCTTAGGCAAAGTTGGTTGCCTTAGCCGAGCATCCTGAAAACAGCCTCCGCCCTTCAGAGAGATGTTTCTAAAATGTATCTACCCTCCAACCTTGAGATATATGGAGAGGAAACAGTGGCATAAAAACCATTCCCATTTGCCACTAGGATATTATACTATTTAAACTTTTGCTCTCATATATGATTTGGCAGTATATTTAGCTCTGTCGAACAGTCTGCTGTATTTACTTTATGCGCTTGGTCACCTTACCATATATAGGCTTTGCCTATAAAAGGCTAACACTCTCTACCCTCATTGCTCTGCATTGCATGTTAGCACTTAGCCATTACCTTACTATTGTATACACTAGTGGGTAGCCTCCCTAGAGCTCTATTGTATGTTAGCACTTAGCCATTACCTTACTATTGTATACACTAGTGGGTAGCCTCCCTAGAGCTCTATAGTATGTTAGCACTTAGCCATTACCTTACTATTGTATACACTAGTGGGTAGCCTCCCTAGAGCTCTATTGCATGTTAGCACTTAGCCATTACCTTACTATTGTATACACTAGTGGGTAGCCTCCCTAGAGCTCTATTGTATGTTAGCACTTAGCCATTACTATTGTATACACTAGTGGGTAGCCTCCCTAGAGCTCTATTGTATGTTAGCACTTAGCCTTACTATTGTATACACTAGTGGGTAGCCTCCCTAGAGCTCTATTGTATGTTAGCACTTAGCCATTACCTTACTATTGTATACACTAGTGGGTAGCCTTCCTAGAGCTCTATTGTATGTTAGCACTTAGCCATTACCTTACTATTGTATACACTAGTGGGTAGCCCCCCTAGTGCTCTATTGTATGTTAGCTCCTAGCCTTACTATTGTATACACTAGTGGGTAGCCTCCCTAGAGCTCTATTGTATGTTAGTACTTAGCCTTACTATTGTATACACTAGTGGGTAGCCTCCCTAGAGCTCTATTGTATGTTAGCACTTAGCCATTACCTTACTATTGTATACACTAGTGGGTAGCCTCCCTAGAGCTCTATTGTATGTTAGTACTTAGCCTTTACCTTACTATTGTATACACTAGTGGGTAGCCTCCCTAGAGCTCTATTGTATGTTAGCACTTAGCCATTACCTTACTATTGTATACACTAGTGGGTAGCCTCCCTAGAGCTCTATAGTATGTTAGCACTTAGCCATTACCTTACTATTGTATACACTAGTGGGTAGCCTCCCTAGAGCTCTATTGTATGTTAGCACTTAGCCTTACTATTGTATACACTAGTGGGTAGCCTCCCTAGAGCTCTATTGTATGTTAGCACTTAGCCTTACTATTGTATACACTAGTGGGTAGCCTCCCTAGAGCTCTATTGTATGTTAGCACTTAGCCATTACCTTACTATTGTATACACTAGTGGGTAGCCTTCCTAGAGCTCTATTGTATGTTAGCACTTAGCCATTACCTTACTATTGTATACACTAGTGGGTAGCCCCCCTAGTGCTCTATTGTATGTTAGCTCCTAGCCTTACTATTGTATACACTAGTGGGTAGCCTCCCTAGAGCTCTATTGTATGTTAGTACTTAGCCTTACTATTGTATACACTAGTGGGTAGCCTCCCTAGAGCTCTATTGTATGTTAGTACTTAGCCATTACCTTACTATTGTATACACTAGTGGGTAGCCTCCCTAGAGCTCTATTGTATGTTAGCACTTAGCCATTACCTTACTATTGTATACACTAGTGGGTAGCCTCCCTAGAGCTCTATTGTATGTTAGCACTTAGCCTTACTATTGTATACACTAGTGGGTAGCCTCCCTAGAGCTCTATTGTATGTTAGTACTTAGCCTTTACCTTACTATTGTATACACTAGTGGGTAGCCTCCCTAGAGCTCTATTGTATGTTAGCACTTAGCCTTACTATTGTATACACTAGTGGGTAGCCTCCCTAGAGCTCTATTGTATGTTAGCACTTAGCCTTACTATTGTATACACTAGTGGGTAGCCTCCCTAGAGCTCTATTGTATGTTAGTACTTAGCCTTACTATTGTATACACTAGTGGGTAGCCTCCCTAGAGCTCTATTGTATGTTAGCACTTAGCCATTACCTTACTATTGTATACACTAGTGGGTAGCCTCCCTAGAGCTCTATAGTATGTTAGCACTTAGTTATTACCTTACTAGTGTATACACTAGTGGGTAGCCTCCCTAGAGCTCTATAGTATGTTAGCACTTAGCCATTACCTTACTATTGTATACACTAGTGGGTAGCCTCCCTAGAGCTCTATAGTACGTTAGCACTTAGCCTTACTATTGTATACACTAGTGGGTAGCCTCCCTAGAGCTCTATAGTATGTTAGCACTTAGCCATTACCTTACTATTGTATACACTAGTGGGTAGCCTCCCTAGAGCTCTATTGTATGTTAGTACTTAGCTATTACCTTACTATTGTATACACTAGTGGGTAGCCTCCCTAGAGCTCTATTGTATGTTAGCACTTAGCCATTACCTTACTATTGTATACACTAGTGGGTAGCCTCCCTAGAGCTCTATAGTATGTTAGCACTTAGCCATTACCTTACTATTGTATACACTAGTGGGTAGCCTCCCTAGAGCTCTATTGTATGTTAGCACCTAGCCATTACCTTACTATTGTATACACTAGTGGGTAGCCTCCCTAGAGCTCTACAGTATGTTAGCACCTAGCCTTACTATTGTATACACTAGTGGGTAGCCTCCCTAGAGCTCTATTGTATGTTAGTACTTAGCTATTACCTTACTATTGTATACACTAGTGGGTAACCTCCCTAGAGCTCTATTGTATGTTAGCACTTAGCGTTACTATTGTATACACTAGTGGGTAGCCTCCCTAGAGCTCTATTGTATGTTAGCACTTAGCCATTACCTTACTATTGTATATACTAGTGGGTAGCCTCCCTAGAGCTCTATTGTATGTTAGCACTTAGCCTTACTATTGTATACACTAGTGGGTAGCCTCCCTAGAGCTCTATTGTATGTTAGCACTTAGCCTTACTATTGTATACACTAGTGGGTAGCCTCCCTAGAGCTCTATTGTATGTTAGCACTTAGCCTTACTATTGTATACACTAGTGGGTAGCCTCCCTAGAGCTCTATTGTATGTTAGCACTTAGCCTTACTATTGTATACACTAGTGGGTAGCCTCCCTAGAGCTCTATTGTATGTTAGCACTTAGCCTTACTATTGTATACACTAGTGGGTAGCCTCCCTAGAGCTCTATTGTATGTTAGCACTTAGCCTTACTATTGTATACACTAGTGGGTAGCCTCCCTAGAGCTCTATTGTATGTTAGCACTTAGCCTTACTATTGTATACACTAGTGGGTAGCCTCCCTAGAGCTCTATTGTATGTTAGCACTTAGCCATTACCTTACTATTGTATACACTAGTGGGTAGCCTCCCTAGAGCTCTATAGTATGTTAGCACTTAGTTATTACCTTACTAGTGTATACACTAGTGGGTAGCCTCCCTAGAGCTCTATTGTATGTTAGCACTTAGCGTTACTATTGTATACACTAGTGGGTAGCCTCCCTAGAGCTCTATTGTATGTTAGCACTTAGCCTTACTATTGTATACACTAGTGGGTAGCCTCCCTAGAGCTCTATTGTATGTTAGGACTTAACCATTGCCTTACTATTGTATACTCTAGTGGGTAGCCTCCCTAGAGCTCTATTGTATGTTAGCACTTAGCCATTACCTTACTATTGTATACACTAGTGGGTAGCCTCCCTAGAGCTCTATTGTATGTTAGCACTTAGCCTTACTATTGTATACACTAGTGGGTAGCCTCCCTAGAGCTCTATTGTATGTTAGCACTTAGCCTTACTATTGTATACACTAGTGGGTAGCCTCCCTAGAGCTCTATTGTATGTTAGCCATTACCTTACTATTGTATACACTAGTGGGTAGCCTCCCTAGAGCTCTATTGTATGTTAGCACTTAGCAATTACCTTACTGTTGTATACACTAGTGGGTAGCCTCTCTAGAGCTCTACAGTATGTTAGCACTTAGCCATTACCTTACTATTGTATACACTAGTGGGTAGCCTCCCTAGAGCTCTATTGTATGTTAGCACTTAGCGTTACTATTGTATACACTAGTGGGTAGCCTCCCTAGAGCTCTATAGTATGTTAGCACTTAGCCTTACTATTGTATACACTAGTGGGTAGCCTCCCTAGAGCTCTATAGTATGTTAGCACTTAGCCATTACCTTACTATTGTATACACTAGTGGGTAGCCTCCCTAGAGCTCTATTGTATGTTAGCACTTAGCCATTACCTTACTATTGTATACACTAGTGGGTAGCCTCCCTAGAGCTCTATTGTATGTTAGCACTTAGCCTTACTATTGTATACACTAGTGGGTAGCCTCCCTAGAGCTCTATAGTATGTTAGCACTTAGCCTTACTATTGTATACACTAGTGGGTAGCCTCCCTAGAGCTCTATTGTATGTTAGCACCTAGCCATTACCTTACTATTGTATACACTAGTGGGTAGCCTCCCTAGAGCTCTATAGTATGTTAGCACTTAGCCATTACCTTACTATTGTATACACTAGTGGGTAGCCTCCCTAGAGCTCTATAGTATGTTAGCACTTAGCCATTACTATTGTATACACTAGTGGGTAGCCTCCCTAGAGCTCTATAGTATGTTAGCACTTAGCCTTACTATTGTATACACTAGTGGGTAACCTCCCTAGAGCTCTATTGTATGTTAGCACTTAGCCTTACTATTGTATACACTAGTGGGTAGCCTCCCTAGAGCTCTATAGTATGTTAGCACTTAGCCATTACCTTACTATTGTATATACTAGTGGGTAGCCTCCCTAGAGCTTTATTGTATGTTAGGACTTAGCCTTACTATTGTATACACTAGTGGGTAGCCTCCCTAGAGCTCTATTGTATGTTAGCACTTAGCGTTACTATTGTATACACTAGTGGGTAGCCTCCCTAGAGCTCTATTGTATGTTAGTACTTAGCCTTTACCTTACTATTGTATATACTAGTGGGTAGCCTCCCTAGAGCTCTATAGTATGTTAGCACTTAGCCTTACTATTGTATACACTAGTGGGTAACCTCCCTAGAGCTCTATTGTATGTTAGCACTTAGCCTTACTATTGTATACACTAGTGGGTAGCCTCCCTAGAGCTCTATAGTATGTTAGCACTTAGCCATTACCTTACTATTGTATATACTAGTGGGTAGCCTCCCTAGAGCTCTATTGTATGTTAGCACTTAGCCATTACCTTACTATTGTATACACTAGTGGGTAGCCTCCCTAGAGCTCTATTGTATGTTAGCACTTAGCCTTACCTTACTATTGTATACACTAGTGGGTAGCCTCTCTAGAGCTCTACAGTATGTTAGCACTTAGCCTTACTATTGTATACACTAGTGGGTAGCCTCCCTAGAGCTCTATTGTATGTTAGCACTTAGCCTTACTATTGTATACACTAGTGGGTAGCCTCCCTAGAGCTCTATTGTATGTTAGCACTTAGCCATTACCTTACTATTGTATATACTAGTGGGTAGCCTCCCTAGAGCTCTATAGTATGTTAGCACTTAGCCATTACCTTACTATTGTATATACTAGTGGGTAGCCTCCCTAGAGCTCTATAGTATGTTAGTACTTAGCCATTACCTTACTATTGTATACACTAGTGGGTAGCCTCCCTAGAGCTCTATTGTATGTTAGTACTTAGCCTTACTATTGTATACACTAGTGGGTAGCCTCCCTAGAGCTCTATAGTATGTTAGCACTTAGCCATTACCTTACTATTGTATACACTAGTGGGTAGCCTCCCTAGAGCTCTATTGTATGTTAGTACTTAGCCATTACCTTACTATTGTATACACTAGTGGGTAGCCTCCCTAGAGCTCTATAGTATGTTAGCACTTAGCCATTACCTTACTATTGTATACACTAGTGGGTAGCCTCCCTAGAGCTCTATTGTATGTTAGCACTTAGCCATTACCTTACTATTGTATACACTAGTGGGTAGCCTCCCTAGAGCTCTATTGTATGTTAGCACTTAGCGTTACTATTGTATACACTAGTGGGTAGCCTCCCTAGATCTCTATAGTATGTTAGCACTTAGCCTTACTATTGTATACACTAGTGGGTAGCCTCCCTAGAGCTCTATAGTATGTTAGCACTTAGCCATTACCTTACTATTGTATATACTAGTGGGTAGCCTCCCTAGAGCTCTATTGTATGTTAGCACTTAGCGTTACTATTGTATACACTAGTGGGTAGCCTCCCTAGAGCTCTATAGTATGTTAGCACTTAGCCATTACTTTACTATTGTATACACTATTGGGTAGCCTCCCTAGAGCTCTATGGTATGTTAGCACTTAGCCTTACTATTGTATACACTAGTGGGTAGCCTCCCTAGAGCTCTACAGTATGTTAGCACTTAGCCATCACCTTACTATTGTATGCACTAGTGGGTAGCCTCTCTAGAGCTCTACAGTATGTTAGCACCTAGCCTTACTATTGTATACACTAGTGGGTAGCCTCCCTAGAGCTCTACAGTATGTTAGTACTTAGCCATTACCTTACTATTGTATACACTAGTGGGTAGCCTCCCTAGAGCTCTATTGTATGTTAGTACTTAGCCATTACCTTACTATTGTATACACTAGTGGGTAGCCTCCCTAGAGCTCTATTGTATGTTAGTACTTAGCCATTACCTTACTATTGTATGCACTAGTGGGTAGCCTCTCTAGAGCTCTACAGTATGTTAGCACCTAGCCTTACTATTGTATACACTAGTGGGTAGCCTCCCTAGAGCTCTACAGTATGTTAGTACTTAGCCATTACCTTACTATTGTATACACTAGTGGGTAGCCTCCCTAGAGCTCTATTGTATGTTAGTACTTAGCCATTACCTTACTATTGTATACACTAGTGGGTAGCCTCCCTAGAGCTCTATTGTATGTTAGCACTTAGCCTTACTATTGTATACACTAGTGGGTAGCCTCCCTAGAGCTCTATTGTATGTTAGCACTTAGCCTTACTATTGTATACACTAGTGGGTAGCCTCCCTAGAGCTCTATTGTATGTTAGTACTTAGCCATTACCTTACTATTGTATACACTAGTGGGTAGCCTCTCTAGAGCTCTACAGTATGTTAGCACCTAGCCATTACCTTACTATTGTATACACTAGTGGGTAGCCTCTCTAGAGCTCTACAGTATGTTAGCACCTAGCCATTACCTTACTATTGTATACACTAGTGGGTAGCCTCCCTAGAGCTCTATTGTATGTTAGCACTTAGCCATTACCTTACTATTGTATACACTAGTGGGTAGCCTCCCTAGAGCTCTATTGTATGTTAGTACTTAGCCTTACTATTGTATACACTAGTGGGTAGCCTCCCTAGAGCTCTATAGTATGTTAGCACTTAGCCTTACCTTACTATTGTATACACTAGTGGGTAGCCTCCCTAGAGCTCTATAGTATGTTAGCACTAAGCCTTACTATTGTATACACTAGTGGGTAGCCTCCCTAGAGCTCTATAGTATGTTAGCACTTAGCCTTACTATTGTATACACTAGTGGGTAGCCTCCCTAGAGCTCTATAGTATGTTAGCACTTAGCCTTACTATTGTATACACTAGTGGGTAGCCTCCCTAGAGCTCTATAGTATGTTAGCACTTAGCCATTACCTTACTATTGTATACACTAGTGGGTAGCCTCCCTAGAGCTCTATAGTATGTTAGCACTTAGCCTTACTATTGTATACACTAGTGGGTAGCCTCCCTAGAGCTCTATAGTATGTTAGCACTTAGCCATTACCTTACTATTGTATATACTAGTGGGTAGCCTCCCTAGAGCTCTATTGTATGTTAGCACTTAGCCATTACCTTACTATTGTATGCACTAGTGGGTAGCCTCTCTAGAGCTCTACAGTATGTTAGCACCTAGCCTTACTATTGTATACACTAGTGGGTAGCCTCCCTAGAGCTCTACAGTATGTTAGTACTTAGCCATTACCTTACTATTGTATACACTAGTGGGTAGCCTCCCTAGAGCTCTATTGTATGTTAGTACTTAGCCATTACCTTACTATTGTATACTCTAGTGGGTAGCCTCCCTAGAGCTCTATTGTATGTTAGTACTTAGCCTTACTATTGTATACACTAGTGGGTAGCCTCCCTAGAGCTCTATTGTATGTTAGTACTTAGCCATTACCTTACTATTGTATACACTAGTGGGTAGCCTCCCTAGAGCTCTATTGTATGTTAGCACTTAGCCTTACTATTGTATACACTAGTGGGTAGCCTCCCTAGAGCTCTATTGTATGTTAGTACTTAGCCATTACCTTACTATTGTATACACTAGTGGGTAGCCTCTCTAGAGCTCTACAGTATGTTAGCACCTAGCCTTACTATTGTATACACTAGTGGGTAGCCTCCCTAGAGCTCTATTGTATGTTAGCACTTAGCCATTACCTTACTATTGTATACACTAGTGGGTAGCCTCCCTAGAGCTCTATTGTATGTTAGTACTTAGCCTTACTATTGTATACACTAGTGGGTAGCCTCCCTAGAGCTCTATTGTATGTTAGCACCTAGCCATTACCTTACTATTGTATACACTAGTGGGTAGCCTCCCTAGAGCTCTATTGTATGTTAGCACTTAGCGTTACTATTGTATACACTAGTGGGTAGCCTCCCTAGAGCTCTATTGTATGTTAGCACTTAGCCATTACCTTACTATTGTATACACTAGTGGGTAGCCTCCCTAGAGCTCTATTGTATGTTAGCACTTAGCCATTACCTTACTATTGTATACACTGGTGGGTAGCCTCCCTAGAGCTCTATTGTATGTTAGTACTTAGCCATTACTATTGTATACACTAGTGGGTAGCCTCCCTAGAGCTCTATTGTATGTTAGCACTTAGCCTTACCTTACTATTGTATACACTAGTGGGTAGCCTCCCTAGAGCTCTATTGTATGTTAGCACCTAGCCATTACCTTACTATTGTATACACTAGTGGGTAGCCTCTCTAGAGCTCTATGGTATGTTAGCACTTAGCCTTACTATTGTATACACTAGTGGGTAGCCTCCCCAGAGCTCTATTGTATGTTAGTACTTGGCCATTACCTTACTATTGTATACACTAGTGGGTAGCCTCCCTAGAGCTCTATGGTATGTTAGCACTTAGCCTTACTATTGTATACACTAGTGGGTAGCCTCCCCAGAGCTCTATAGTATGTTAGCACTTAGCCTTACTATTGTATACACTAGTGGGTAGCCTCCCTAGAGCTCTATAATATGTTAGCACTTAGCCTTACTATTGTATACACTAGTGGGTAGCCTCCCTAGAGCTCTATGGTATGTTAGCACTTAGCCTTACTATTGTATACACTAGTGGGTAGCCTCCCCAGAGCTCTATTGTATGTTAGTACTTGGCCATTACCTTACTATTGTATACACTAGTGGGTAGCCTCCCTAGAGCTCTATGGTATGTTAGCACTTAGCCTTACTATTGTATACACTAGTGGGTAGCCTCCCCAGAGCTCTATAGTATGTTAGCACTTAGCCTTACTATTGTATACACTAGTGGGTAGCCTCCCTAGAGCTCTATAGTATGTTAGCACTTAGCCTTACTATAGTATACACTAGTGGGTAGCCTCCCTAGAGCTCTATTGTATGTTAGCACTTAGCCATTACCTTACTATTGTATACACTAGTGGGTAACCTCCCTAGAGCTCTATTGTATGTTAGCACTTAGCCTTACTATAGTATACACTAGTGGGTAGCCTCCCTAGAGCTCTATTGTATGTTAGCACTTAGCCATTACCTTACTATTGTATACACTAGTGGGTAACCTCCCTAGAGCTCTATTGTATGTTAGCACTTAGCCTTACTATTGTATACACTAGTGGGTAGCCTCCCTAGAGCTCTATAGTATGTTAGCACTTAGCCTTACTATTGTATACACTATTGGGTAGCCTCCCTAGAGCTCTATGGTATGTTAGCACTTAGCCTTACTATTGTATACACTAGTGGGTAGCCTCCCTAGAGCTCTACAGTATGTTAGCACTTAGCCATCACCTTACTATTGTATGCACTAGTGGGTAGCCTCTCTAGAGCTCTACAGTATGTTAGCACCTAGCCTTACTATTGTATACACTAGTGGGTAGCCTCCCTAGAGCTCTACAGTATGTTAGTACTTAGCCATTACCTTACTATTGTATACACTAGTGGGTAGCCTCCCTAGAGCTCTATTGTATGTTAGTACTTAGCCATTACCTTACTATTGTATACACTAGTGGGTAGCCTCCCTAGAGCTCTATTGTATGTTAGTACTTAGCCATTACCTTACTATTGTATGCACTAGTGGGTAGCCTCTCTAGAGCTCTACAGTATGTTAGCACCTAGCCTTACTATTGTATACACTAGTGGGTAGCCTCCCTAGAGCTCTACAGTATGTTAGTACTTAGCCATTACCTTACTATTGTATACACTAGTGGGTAGCCTCCCTAGAGCTCTATTGTATGTTAGTACTTAGCCATTACCTTACTATTGTATACACTAGTGGGTAGCCTCCCTAGAGCTCTATTGTATGTTAGCACTTAGCCTTACTATTGTATACACTAGTGGGTAGCCTCCCTAGAGCTCTATTGTATGTTAGCACTTAGCCTTACTATTGTATACACTAGTGGGTAGCCTCCCTAGAGCTCTATTGTATGTTAGTACTTAGCCATTACCTTACTATTGTATACACTAGTGGGTAGCCTCTCTAGAGCTCTACAGTATGTTAGCACCTAGCCATTACCTTACTATTGTATACACTAGTGGGTAGCCTCTCTAGAGCTCTACAGTATGTTAGCACCTAGCCATTACCTTACTATTGTATACACTAGTGGGTAGCCTCCCTAGAGCTCTATTGTATGTTAGCACTTAGCCATTACCTTACTATTGTATACACTAGTGGGTAGCCTCCCTAGAGCTCTATTGTATGTTAGTACTTAGCCTTACTATTGTATACACTAGTGGGTAGCCTCCCTAGAGCTCTATAGTATGTTAGCACTTAGCCTTACCTTACTATTGTATACACTAGTGGGTAGCCTCCCTAGAGCTCTATAGTATGTTAGCACTAAGCCTTACTATTGTATACACTAGTGGGTAGCCTCCCTAGAGCTCTATAGTATGTTAGCACTTAGCCTTACTATTGTATACACTAGTGGGTAGCCTCCCTAGAGCTCTATAGTATGTTAGCACTTAGCCTTACTATTGTATACACTAGTGGGTAGCCTCCCTAGAGCTCTATAGTATGTTAGCACTTAGCCATTACCTTACTATTGTATACACTAGTGGGTAGCCTCCCTAGAGCTCTATAGTATGTTAGCACTTAGCCTTACTATTGTATACACTAGTGGGTAGCCTCCCTAGAGCTCTATAGTATGTTAGCACTTAGCCATTACCTTACTATTGTATATACTAGTGGGTAGCCTCCCTAGAGCTCTATTGTATGTTAGCACTTAGCCATTACCTTACTATTGTATGCACTAGTGGGTAGCCTCTCTAGAGCTCTACAGTATGTTAGCACCTAGCCTTACTATTGTATACACTAGTGGGTAGCCTCCCTAGAGCTCTACAGTATGTTAGTACTTAGCCATTACCTTACTATTGTATACACTAGTGGGTAGCCTCCCTAGAGCTCTATTGTATGTTAGTACTTAGCCATTACCTTACTATTGTATACTCTAGTGGGTAGCCTCCCTAGAGCTCTATTGTATGTTAGTACTTAGCCTTACTATTGTATACACTAGTGGGTAGCCTCCCTAGAGCTCTATTGTATGTTAGTACTTAGCCATTACCTTACTATTGTATACACTAGTGGGTAGCCTCCCTAGAGCTCTATTGTATGTTAGCACTTAGCCTTACTATTGTATACACTAGTGGGTAGCCTCCCTAGAGCTCTATTGTATGTTAGTACTTAGCCATTACCTTACTATTGTATACACTAGTGGGTAGCCTCTCTAGAGCTCTACAGTATGTTAGCACCTAGCCTTACTATTGTATACACTAGTGGGTAGCCTCCCTAGAGCTCTATTGTATGTTAGCACTTAGCCATTACCTTACTATTGTATACACTAGTGGGTAGCCTCCCTAGAGCTCTATTGTATGTTAGTACTTAGCCTTACTATTGTATACACTAGTGGGTAGCCTCCCTAGAGCTCTATTGTATGTTAGCACCTAGCCATTACCTTACTATTGTATACACTAGTGGGTAGCCTCCCTAGAGCTCTATTGTATGTTAGCACTTAGCGTTACTATTGTATACACTAGTGGGTAGCCTCCCTAGAGCTCTATTGTATGTTAGCACTTAGCCATTACCTTACTATTGTATACACTAGTGGGTAGCCTCCCTAGAGCTCTATTGTATGTTAGCACTTAGCCATTACCTTACTATTGTATACACTGGTGGGTAGCCTCCCTAGAGCTCTATTGTATGTTAGTACTTAGCCATTACTATTGTATACACTAGTGGGTAGCCTCCCTAGAGCTCTATTGTATGTTAGCACTTAGCCTTACCTTACTATTGTATACACTAGTGGGTAGCCTCCCTAGAGCTCTATTGTATGTTAGCACCTAGCCATTACCTTACTATTGTATACACTAGTGGGTAGCCTCTCTAGAGCTCTATGGTATGTTAGCACTTAGCCTTACTATTGTATACACTAGTGGGTAGCCTCCCCAGAGCTCTATTGTATGTTAGTACTTGGCCATTACCTTACTATTGTATACACTAGTGGGTAGCCTCCCTAGAGCTCTATGGTATGTTAGCACTTAGCCTTACTATTGTATACACTAGTGGGTAGCCTCCCCAGAGCTCTATAGTATGTTAGCACTTAGCCTTACTATTGTATACACTAGTGGGTAGCCTCCCTAGAGCTCTATAATATGTTAGCACTTAGCCTTACTATTGTATACACTAGTGGGTAGCCTCCCTAGAGCTCTATGGTATGTTAGCACTTAGCCTTACTATTGTATACACTAGTGGGTAGCCTCCCCAGAGCTCTATTGTATGTTAGTACTTGGCCATTACCTTACTATTGTATACACTAGTGGGTAGCCTCCCTAGAGCTCTATGGTATGTTAGCACTTAGCCTTACTATTGTATACACTAGTGGGTAGCCTCCCCAGAGCTCTATAGTATGTTAGCACTTAGCCTTACTATTGTATACACTAGTGGGTAGCCTCCCTAGAGCTCTATAGTATGTTAGCACTTAGCCTTACTATAGTATACACTAGTGGGTAGCCTCCCTAGAGCTCTATTGTATGTTAGCACTTAGCCATTACCTTACTATTGTATACACTAGTGGGTAACCTCCCTAGAGCTCTATTGTATGTTAGCACTTAGCCTTACTATAGTATACACTAGTGGGTAGCCTCCCTAGAGCTCTATTGTATGTTAGCACTTAGCCATTACCTTACTATTGTATACACTAGTGGGTAACCTCCCTAGAGCTCTATTGTATGTTAGCACTTAGCCTTACTATTGTATACACTAGTGGGTAGCCTCCCTAGAGCTCTATAGTATGTTAGCACTTAGCCTTACTATTGTATACACTAGTGGGTAGCCTCCCTAGAGCTCTATTGTATGTTAGCACTTAGCCATTACCTTACTATTGTATACACTAGTGGGTAACCTCCCTAGAGCTCTATTGTATGTTAGCACTTAGCCTTACTATTGTATACACTAGTGGGTAGCCTCCCTAGAGCTCTATAGTATGTTAGCACTTAGCCTTACTATTGTATACACTAGTGGGTAGCCTCCCTAGAGCTCTATAGTATGTTAGCACTTAGCCATTACCTTACTATTGTATACACTAGTGGGTAGCCTCCCTAGAGCTCTATTGTATGTTAGTACTTAGCCTTACTATTGTATACTCTAGTGGGTAGCCTCCCTAGAGCTCTATTGTATGTTAGCACTTAGCCTTACTATTGTATACACTAGTGGGTAGCCTCCCTAGAGCTCTATTGTATGTTAGCACTTAGCCATTACCTTACTATTGTATACACTAATGGGTAGCCTCCCTAGAGCTCTATAGTATGTTAGCACTTAGCCATTACCTTACTATTGTATACACTAGTGGGTAGCCTTCCTAGAGCTCTATTGTATGTTAGCACTTAGCCTTACTATTGTATACACTAGTGGGTAGCCTCCCTAGAGCTCTATTGTATGTTAGTACTTAGCCATTACCTTACTATTGTATACACTAGTGGGTAGCCTTCCTAGAGCTCTATTGTATGTTAGCACTTAGCCTTACTATTGTATACACTAGTGGGTAGCCTCCCTAGAGCTCTATTGTATGTTAGCACTTAGCCAATACCTTACTATTGTATACACTAGTGGGTAGCCTCCCTAGAGCTCTATTGTATGTTAGCACTTAGCCTTAC
The DNA here is from genome assembly GCA_945261195.1 of Cryptosula pallasiana. Lineage (NCBI taxonomy): Eukaryota > Metazoa > Bryozoa > Gymnolaemata > Cheilostomatida > Cryptosulidae > Cryptosula > Cryptosula pallasiana. The sequence goes on along the minus strand of OX183138.1, from coordinate 22,563,281 downwards.
TATTGTATACACTAGTGGGTAGCCTCCCTAGAGCTCTATTGTATGTTAGCACTTAGCCAATACCTTACTATTGTATACACTAGTGGGTAGCCTCCCTAGAGCTCTATAGTATGTTAGCACCTAGCCTTACTATTGTATACACTAGTGGGTAGCCTCCCTAGAGCTCTATTGTATGTTAGTACTTAGCCATTACCTTACTATTGTATACACTAGTGGGTAGCCTCCCTAGAGCTCTATAGTATGTTAGCACTTAGCCATTACCTTACTATTGTATACACTAGTGGGTAACCTCCCTAGAGCTCTATTGTATGTTAGCACTTAGCCTTACTATTGTATACACTAGTGGGTAGCCTCCCTAGAGCTCTATTGTATGTTAGCACTTAGCCATTGCCTCACTATTGTATACACTAGTGGGTAGCCTCCCTAGAGCTCTATAGTATGTTAGTACTTAGCCATTACCTTACTATTGTATACACTAGTGGGTAGCCTCCCTAGAGCTCTATTGTATGTTAGCACTTAGCCATTGCCTCACTATTGTATACACTAGTGGGTAGCCTCCCTAGAGCTCTATAGTATGTTAGTACTTAGCCATTACCTTACTATTGTATACACTAGTGGGTAGCCTCCCTAGAGCTCTATTGAATGTTAGCACTTAGCCTTACTATTGTATACACTAGTGGGTAGCCTCCCTAGAGCTCTATTGTATGTTAGCACTTAGCCATTACCTTACTATTGTATACACTAGTGGGTAGCCTCCCTAGAGCTCTATTGTATGTTAGCACTTAGCCATTACCTTACTATTGTATACACTAGTGGGTAGCCTCCCCAGAGCTCTATAGTATGTTAGCACTTAGCCATTACCTTACTATTGTATACACTAGTGGGTAGCCTCCCTAGAGCTCTATTGCATGTTAGCACCTAGCCTTACTATTGTATACACTAGTGGGTAGCCTCCCTAGAGCTCTATTGTATGTTAGCACTTAGCCTTACTATTGTATACACTAGTGGGTAGCCTCCCTAGAGCTCTATTGTATGTTAGCCATTACCTTACTATTGTATACACTAGTGGGTAGCCTCCCTAGAGCTCTATTGTATGTTAGTACTTAGCCATTACCTTACTATTGTATACACTAGTGGGTAGCCTCCCTAGAGCTCTATTGTATGTTAGCCATTACCTTACTATTGTATACACTAGTGGGTAGCCTCCCTAGAGCTCTATTGTATGTTAGTACTTAGCCATTACCTTACTATTGTATACACTAGTGGGTAGCCTCCCTAGAGCTCTATTGTATGTTAGCACTTAGCCATTACCTTACTATTGTATACACTAGTGGGTAGCCTCCCTAGAGCTCTATAGTATGTTAGCACCTAGCCTTACTATTGTATACACTAGTGGGTAGCCTCCCTAGAGCTCTATTGTATGTTAGCACTTAGCCTTACTATTGTATACACTAGTGGGTAGCCTCCCTAGAGCTCTATTGTATGTTAGCACTTAGCCATTACCTTACTATTGTATACACTAGTGGGTAGCCTCCCTAGAGCTCTATAGTATGTTAGCACCTAGCCTTACTATTGTATACACTAGTGGGTAGCCTCCCTAGAGCTCTATTGTATGTTAGCACTTAGCCTTACTATTGTATACACTAGTGGGTAGCCTCCCTAGAGCTCTATTGTATGTTAGCACTTAGCCATTACTTTACTATTGTATACACTAGTGGGTAGCCTCCCTAGAGCTCTATTGCATGTTAGCACTTAGCCTTACCTTACTATTGTATACACTAGTGGGTAGCCTCCCTAGAGCTCTATAGTATGTTAGCACTTAGCCATTACCTTACTATTGTATACACTACTGGGTAGCCTCCCTAGAGCTCTATTGTATGTTAGCACTTAGCCATTACCTTACTATTGTATACACTAGTGGGTAGCCTCCCTAGAGTTCTATTGTATGTTAGTACTTAGCCTTACTATTGTATACTCTAGTGGGTAGCCTCCCGAGAGCTCTATTGTATGTTAGTACTTAGCCATTACCTTACTATTGTATACACTAGTGGGTAGCCTCCCCAGAGCTCTATAGTATGTTAGCACTTAGCCTTACTATTGTATACACTAGTGGGTAGCCTCCCTAGAGCTCTATAGTATGTTAGCACTTAGCCTTACTATTGTATACACTAGTGGGTAGCCTCCCTAGAGCTCTATTGTATGTTAGCACTTAGCCATTACCTTACTATTGTATACACTAGTGGGTAGCCTCCCTAGAGCTCTATTGTATGTTAGCACTTAGCCTTACTATTGTATACACTAGTGGGTAGCCTCCCTAGAGCTCTATTGTATGTTAGCACTTAGCCATTACCTTACTATTGTATACACTAGTGGGTAGCCTCCCTAGAGCTCTATTGTATGTTAGCACTTAGCCTTACTATTGTATACACTAGTGGGTAGCCTCCCTAGAGCTCTATAGTATGTTAGCACTTAGCCATTACCTTACTATTGTATACACTAGTGGGTAGCCTCCCTAGAGCTCTATTGTATGTTAGCACTTAGCCTTACTATTGTATACACTAGTGGGTAGCCTCCCTAGAGCTCTATAGTATGTTAGCACTTAGCCTTACTATTGTATACACTAGTGGGTAGCCTCCCTAGAGCTCTATTGTATGTTAGCACTTAGCCTTACTATTGTATACACTAGTGGGTAGCCTCCCTAGAGCTCTATTGTATGTTAGCACTTAGCCATTACCTTACTATTGTATACACTAGTGGGTAGCCTCCCTAGAGCTCTATTGTATGTTAGCACTTAGCCATTACCTTACTATTGTATACACTAGTGGGTAGCCTCCCTAGAGCTCTATTGTATGTTAGCACTTAGCCATTACCTTACTATTGTATACACTAGTGGGTAGCCTCCCTAGAGCTCTATTGTATGTTAGCGTTTAGCCATTACCTTACTATTGTATACACTAGTGGGTAGCCTCCCTAGAGCTCTATTGTATGTTAGCACTTAGCCATTACCTTACTATTGTATACACTAGTGGGTAGCCTCCCTAGAGCTCTATTGTATGTTAGCACTTAGCCTTACTATTGTATACACTAGTGGGTAGCCTCCCCAGAGCTCTATAGTATGTTAGCACTTAGCCTTACTATTGTATACACTAGTGGGTAGCCTCCCTAGAGCTCTATAGTATGTTAGCACTTAGCCTTACTATTGTATACACTAGTGGGTAGCCTCCCTAGAGCTCTATGGTATGTTAGCACTTAGCCTTACTATTGTATACACTAGTGGGTAGCCTCCCCAGAGCTCTATTGTATGTTAGTACTTGGCCATTACCTTACTATTGTATACACTAGTGGGTAGCCTCCCTAGAGCTCTATGGTATGTTAGCACTTAGCCTTACTATTGTATACACTAGTGGGTAGCCTCCCCAGAGCTCTATAGTATGTTAGCACTTAGCCTTACTATTGTATACACTAGTGGGTAGCCTCCCTAGAGCTCTATAGTATGTTAGCACTTAGCCTTACTATTGTATACACTAGTGGGTAGCCTCCCTAGAGCTCTATTGTATGTTAGCACTTAGCCATTACCTTACTATTGTATACACTAGTGGGTAACCTCCCTAGAGCTCTATTGTATGTTAGCACTTAGCCTTACTATTGTATACACTAGTGGGTAGCCTCCCTAGAGCTCTATAGTATGTTAGCACTTAGCCTTACTATTGTATAAACTAGTGGGTAGCCTCCCTAGAGCTCTATAGTATGTTAGCACTTAGCCTTACTATTGTATACACTAGTGGGTAGCCTCCCTAGAGCTCTATTGTATGTTAGCACTTAGCCATTACCTTACTATTGTATACACTAGTGGGTAGCCTCCCTAGAGCTCTATAGTATGTTAGCACTTAGCCTTACTATTGTATACACTAGTGGGTAGCCTCCCTAGAGCTCTATTGTATGTTAGTACTTAGCCTTACTATTGTATACACTAGTGGGTAGCCTCCCTAGAGCTCTATTGTATGTTAGCACTTAGCCTTACTATTGTATACACTAGTGGGTAGCCTCCCTAGAGCTCTATAGTATGTTAGCACTTAGCCTTACTATTGTATACACTAGTGGGTAGCCTCCCTAGAGCTCTATTGTATGTTAGTACTTAGCCATTACCTTATTATTGTATACACTAGTGGGTAGCCTCCCTAGAGCTCTATTGTATGTTAGCACTTAGCCATTACCTTACTATTGTATACACTAGTGGGTAGCCTCCCTAGAGCTCTATTGTATGTTAGCACTTAGCCATTACCTTATTATTGTATACACTAGTGGGTAGCCTCCCTAGAGCTCTATTGTATGTTAGCACTTAGCCATTACCTTACTATTGTATACACTAGTGGGTAGCCTCCCTAGAGCTCTATTGTATGTTAGGACTTAGCCATTACCTTACTATTGTATACACTAGTGGGTAGCCTCCCTAGAGCTCTACAGTATGTTAGCACTTAGCTATTACCTTACTAATGTATACACTAGTGGGTAGCCTCCCTAGAGCTCTATAGTATGTTAGCACTTAGCCTTACTATTGTATACACTAGTGGGTAGCCTCCCTAGAGCTCTATAGTATGTTAGCACTTAGCCTTACTATTGTATACACTAGTGGGTAGCCTCCCTAGAGCTCTATTGTATGTTAGCACTTAGCCATTACCTTACTATTGTATACACTAGTGGGTAGCCTCCCTAGAGCTCTATTGTATGTTAGCACTTAGCCTTACTATTGTATACACTAGTGGGTAGCCTCCCTAGAGCTCTGTTGTATGTTAGCACTTAGCCATTACTTTACTATTGTATACACTAGTGGGTAGCCTCCCTAGAGCTCTATTGTATGTTAGCACTTAGCCTTACTATTGTATACACTAGTGGGTAGCCTCCCTAGAGCTCTATAGTATGTTAGCACCTAGCCATTACCTTACTATTGTATACACTAGTGGGTAGCCTCCCTAGAGCTCTATTGTATGTTAGCACTTAGCCATTACCTTACTATTGTATACACTAGTGGGTAGCCTCCCTAGAGCTCTATTGTATGTTAGCACTTAGCCATTACCTTACTATTGTATACACTAGTGGGTAGCCTCCCTAGAGCTCTATTGTATGTTAGCACTTAGCCATTACCTTACTATTGTATACACTAGTGGGTAGCCTCCCTAGAGCTCTATTGTATGTTAGCACTTAGCCATTACCTTACTATTGTATACACTAGTGGGTAGCCTTCCTAGAGCTCTATTGTAGGTTAGCACTTAGCCATTACCTTACTATTGTATACACTAGTGGGTAGCCTCCCTAGAGCTCTATTGTATGTTAGCACTTAGCCATTACCTTACTATTGTATACACTAGTGGGTAGCCTCCCTAGAGCTCTATTGTATGTTAGTACTTAGCCTTACTATTGTATACACTAGTGGGTAGCCTTCCTAGAGCTCTATTGTATGTTAGCACTTAGCCTTACTATTGTATACACTAGTGGGTAGCCTCCCTAGAGCTCTATTGTATGTTAGTACTTAGCCATTACCTTACTATTGTATACACTAGTGGGTAGCCTCCCTAGAGCTCTATTGTATGTTAGCACTTAGCCATTACCTTACTATTGTATACACTAGTGGGTAGCCTTCCTAGAGCTCTATTGTATGTTAGCACTTAGCCTTACTATTGTATACACTAGTGGGTAGCCTCCCTAGAGCTCTATTGTATGTTAGTACTTAGCTATTACCTTACTATTGTATACACTAGTGGGTAGCCTTCCTAGAGCTCTATAGTATGTTAGTACTTAGCCATTACCTTACTATTGTATACACTAGTGGGTAGCCTCCCTAGAGCTCTATTGTATGTTAGTACTTAGCTATTACCTTACTATTGTATACACTAGTGGGTAGCCTTCCTAGAGCTCTATAGTATGTTAGCACTTAGCCATTACCTTACTATTGTATACACTAGTGGGTAGCCTTCCTAGAGCTCTATTGTATGTTAGCACTTAGCCTTACTATTGTATACACTAGTGGGTAGCCTCCCTAGAGCTCTATTGTATGTTAGTACTTAGCCTTACTATTGTATACACTAGTGGGTAGCCTCCCTAGAGCTCTATTGTATGTTAGTACTTAGCCTTACTATTGTATACACTAGTGGGTAGCCTCCCTAGAGCTCTATTGTATGTTAGCACTTAGCCAATACCTTACTATTGTATACACTAGTGGGTAGCCTCCCTAGAGCTCTATTGTATGTTAGTACTTAGCCTTACTATTGTATACACTAGTGGGTAGCCTCCCTAGAGCTCTATTGTATGTTAGTACTTAGCCTTACTATTGTATACACTAGTGGGTAGCCTCCCTAGAGCTCTATTGTATGTTAGCACTTAGCCAATACCTTACTATTGTATACACTAGTGGGTAGCCTCCCTAGAGCTCTATTGTATGTTAGCACTTAGCCTTACTATTGTATACACTAGTGGGTAGCCTCCCTAGAGCTCTATTGTATGTTAGCACTTAGCCATTACCTTACTATTGTATACACTAGTGGGTAGCCTCCCTAGAGCTCTATAGTATGTTAGCACTTAGCCTTACTATTGTATACACTAGTGGGTAGCCTCCCTAGAGCTCTATTGTATGTTAGTACTTAGCCATTGCCTTACTATTGTATACACTAGTGGGTAGCCTCCCTAGAGCTCTATAGTATGTTAGCACTTAGCCATTACCTTACTACTGTATACACTAGTGGGTAGCCTCCCTAGAGCTCTATTGTATGTTAGCACTTAGCCATTACCTTACTATTGTATACACTAGTGGGTAACCTCCCTAGAGCTCTATTGTATGTTAGCACTTAGCCTTACCATTGTATACACTAGTGGGTAGCCTCCCTAGAGCTCTATAGTATGTTAGCACTTAGCCATTACCTTACTATTGTATATACTAGTGGGTAGCCTCCCTAGAGCTCTATTGTATGTTAGCACTTAGCCATTACCTTACTATTGTATACACTAGTGGGTAGCCTCCCTAGAGCTCTATTGTATGTTAGCCATTACCTTACTATTGTATACACTAGTGGGTAGCCTCCCTAGAGCTCTATAGTATGTTAGTACTTAGCCTTACTATTGTATACACTAGTGGGTAGCCTCCCTAGAGCTCTATTGTATGTTAGCACTTAGCGTTACTATTGTATACACTAGTGGGTAGCCTCCCTAGATCTCTATAGTATGTTAGCACTTAGCCTTACTATTGTATACACTAGTGGGTAGCCTCCCTAGAGCTCTATAGTATGTTAGCACTTAGCCTTACTATTGTATACACTAGTGGGTAACCTCCCTAGAGCTCTATTGTATGTTAGCACTTAGCCTTACTATTGTATACACTAGTGGGTAGCCTCCCTAGAGCTCTATAGTATGTTAGCACTTAGCCATTACCTTACTATTGTATACACTAGTGGGTAGCCTCCCTAGAGCTCTATTGTATGTTAGCACTTAGCCATTACCTTACTATTGTATACTCTAGTGGGTAGCCTCCCTAGAGCTCTATTGTATGTTAGCACTTAGCCATTACCTTACTATTGTATATACTAATGGGTAGCCTCCCTAGAGCTCTATTGTATGTTAGCACTTAGCGTTACTATTGTATACACTAGTGGGTAGCCTCCCTAGATCTCTATAGTATGTTAGCACTTAGCCTTACTATTGTATACACTAGTGGGTAGCCTCCCTAGAGCTCTATAGTATGTTAGCACTTAGCCATTACCTTACTATTGTATATACTAGTGGGTAGCCTCCCTAGAGCTCTATTGTATGTTAGCACTTAGCGTTACTATTGTATACACTAGTGGGTAGCCTCCCTAGATCTCTATAGTATGTTAGCACTTAGCCTTACTATTGTATACACTAGTGGGTAGCCTCCCTAGAGCTCTACAGTATGTTAGCACTTAGCCATCACCTTACTATTGTATGCACTAGTGGGTAGCCTCCCTAGAGCTCTACAGTATGTTAGTACTTAGCCATTACCTTACTATTGTATACACTAGTGGGTAGCCTCCCTAGAGCTCTATTGTATGTTAGTACTTAGCCATTACCTTACTATTGTATACACTAGTGGGTAGCCTCCCTAGAGCTCTATTGTATGTTAGTACTTAGCCATTACCTTACTATTGTATGCACTAGTGGGTAGCCTCTCTAGAGCTCTACAGTATGTTAGCACCTAGCCTTACTATTGTATACACTAGTGGGTAGCCTCCCTAGAGCTCTACAGTATGTTAGTACTTAGCCATTACCTTACTATTGTATACACTAGTGGGTAGCCTCCCTAGAGCTCTATTGTATGTTAGTACTTAGCCATTACCTTACTATTGTATACACTAGTGGGTAGCCTCCCTAGAGCTCTATTGTATGTTAGCACTTAGCCTTACTATTGTATACACTAGTGGGTAGCCTCCCTAGAGCTCTATTGTATGTTAGCACTTAGCCTTACTATTGTATACACTAGTGGGTAGCCTCCCTAGAGCTCTATTGTATGTTAGTACTTAGCCATTACCTTACTATTGTATACACTAGTGGGTAGCCTCTCTAGAGCTCTATTGTATGTTAGCACTTAGCCATTACCTTACTATTGTATACACTAGTGGGTAGCCTCCCTAGAGCTCTATTGTATGTTAGCACTTAGCCTTACTATTGTATACACTAGTGGGTAGCCTCCCTAGAGCTCTATTGTATGTTAGCACTTAGCCATTACCTTACTATTGTATACACTAGTGGGTAGCCTCCCTAGAGCTCTATTGTATGTTAGTACTTAGCCTTTACCTTACTATTGTATACACTAGTGGGTAGCCTCCCTAGAGCTCTATTGTATGTTAGCACTTAGCCATTACCTTACTATTGTATGCACTAGTGGGTAGCCTCTCTAGAGCTCTACAGTATGTTAGCACCTAGCCTTACTATTGTATACACTAGTGGGTAGCCTCCCTAGAGCTCTACAGTATGTTAGTACTTAGCCATTACCTTAATATTGTATACACTAGTGAGTAGCCTCCCTAGAGCTCTATTGTATGTTAGTACTTAGCCATTACCTTACTATTGTATACTCTAGTGGGTAGCCTCCCTAGAGCTCTATTGTATGTTAGTACTTAGCCTTACTATTGTATACACTAGTGAGTAGCCTCCCTAGAGCTCTATTGTATGTTAGCACTTAGCCATTACCTTACTATTGTATACACTAGTGGGTAGCCTCCCTAGAGCTTTATTCTATGTTAGCACTTAGCCATTACCTTACTATTGTATACACTAGTGGGTAGCCTCCCTAGAGCTCTATTGTATGTTAGCACTTAGCCATTACCTTACTATTGTATGCACTAGTGGGTAGCCTCTCTAGAGCTCTACAGTATGTTAGCACCTAGCCTTACTATTGTATACACTAGTGGGTAGCCTCCCTAGAGCTCTACAGTATGTTAGTACTTAGCCATTACCTTAATATTGTATACACTAGTGAGTAGCCTCCCTAGAGCTCTATTGTATGTTAGTACTTAGCCATTACCTTACTATTGTATACTCTAGTGGGTAGCCTCCCTAGAGCTCTATTGTATGTTAGTACTTAGCCTTACTATTGTATACACTAGTGGGTAGCCTCCCTAGAGCTCTATTGTATGTTAGTACTTAGCCATTACCTTACTATTGTATACACTAGTGGGTAGCCTCCCTAGAGCTCTATTGTATGTTAGCACTTAGCCTTACTATTGTATACACTAGTGGGTAGCCTCCCTAGAGCTCTATTGTATGTTAGTACTTAGCCATTACCTTACTATTGTATACACTAGTGGGTAGCCTCTCTAGAGCTCTACAGTATGTTAGCACCTAGCCATTACCTTACTATTGTATACACTAGTGGGTAGCCTCCCTAGAGCTCTATTGTATGTTAGCACTTAGCCATTACCTTACTATTGTATACACTAGTGGGTAGCCTCCCTAGAGCTCTATTGTATGTTAGTACTTAGCCTTACTATTGTATACACTAGTGGGTAGCCTCCCTAGAGCTCTATTGTATGTTAGCACCTAGCCATTACCTTACTATTGTATACACTAGTGGGTAGCCTCCCTAGAGCTCTATTGTATGTTAGCACTTAGCGTTACTATTGTATACACTAGTGGGTAGCCTCCCTAGAGCTCTATTGTATGTTAGCACTTAGCCATTACCTTACTATTGTATACACTAGTGGGTAGCCTCCCTAGAGCTCTATTGTATGTTAGCACTTAGCTATTACCTTACTATTGTATACACTAGTGGGTGGCCTCCCTAGAGCTCTATAGTATGTTAGTACTTAGCCTTTACTATTGTATACACTAGTGGGTAGCCTCCCTAGAGCTCTATTGTATGTTAGCACCTAGCCATTACCTTACTATTGTATACACTGGTGGGTAGCCTCCCTAGAGCTCTATTGTATGTTAGTACTTAGCCATTACTATTGTATACACTAGTGGGTAGCCTCCCTAGAGCTCTATTGTATGTTAGCACCTAGCCATTACCTTACTATTGTATACACTAGTGGGTAGCCTCTCTAGAGCTCTATAGTATGTTAGCACATAGCCATTACCTTACTATTGTATACACTAGTGGGTAGCCTCCCTAGAGCTCTATGGTATGTTAGCACTTAGCCTTACTATTGTATACACTAGTGGGTAGCCTCCCCAGAGCTCTATTGTATGTTAGTACTTGGCCATTACCTTACTATTGTATACACTAGTGGGTAGCCTCCCTAGAGCTCTATGGTATGTTAGCACTTAGCCTTACTATTGTATACACTAGTGGGTAGCCTCCCCAGAGCTCTATAGTATGTTAGCACTTAGCCTTACTATTGTATACACTAGTGGGTAGCCTCCCTAGAGCTCTATAGTATGTTAGCACTTAGCCTTACTATTGTATACACTAGTGGGTAGCCTCCCTAGAGCTCTATGGTATGTTAGCACTTAGCCTTACTATTGTATACACTAGTGGGTAGCCTCCCCAGAGCTCTATTGTATGTTAGTACTTGGCCATTACCTTACTATTGTATACACTAGTGGGTAGCCTCCCTAGAGCTCTATGGTATGTTAGCACTTAGCCTTACTATTGTATACACTAGTGGGTAGCCTCCCCAGAGCTCTATAGTATGTTAGCACTTAGCCTTACTATTGTATACACTAGTGGGTAGCCTCCCTAGAGCTCTATAGTATGTTAGCACTTAGCCTTACTATAGTATACACTAGTGGGTAGCCTCCCTAGAGCTCTATTGTATGTTAGCACTTAGCCATTACCTTACTGTTGTATACACTAGTGGGTAACCTCCCTAGAGCTCTATTGTATGTTAGCACTTAGCCTTACTATTGTATACACTAGTGGGTAGCCTCCCTAGAGCTCTATAGTATGTTAGCACTTAGCCTTACTATTGTATACACTAGTGGGTAGCCTCCCTAGAGCTCTATAGTATGTTAGCACTTAGCCATTACCTTACTATTGTATACACTAGTGGGTAGCCTCCCTAGAGCTCTATTGTATGTTAGCACTTAGCTATTACCTTACTATTGTATACACTAGTGGGTAGCCTCCCTAGAGCTCTATTGTATGTTAGCACTTAGCTATTACCTTACTATTGTATACACTAGTGGGTAGCCTCCCTAGAGCTCTATTGTATGTTAGCACTTAGCCATTACCTTACTATTGTATACACTAGTGGGTAGCCTCCCTAGAGCTCTATTGTATGTTAGCACTTAGCTATTACCTTACTATTGTATACACTAGTGGGTAGCCTCCCTAGAGCTCTATTGTATGTTAGCACTTAGCCATTACCTTACTATTGTATACACTAGTGGGTAGCCTCCCTAGAGCTCTATTGTATGTTAGGACTTAGCCATTACCTTACTATTGTATACACTAGTGGGTAGCCTCCCTAGAGCTCTATTGTATGTTAGCACTTAGCCTTACTATTGTATACACTAGTGGGTAGCCTCCCTAGAGCTCTGTTGTATGTTAGCACTTAGCCATTACCTTACTATTGTATACACTAGTGGGTAGCCTCCCTAGAGCTCTATTGTATGTTAGCACTTAGCCTTACTATTGTATACACTAGTGGGTAGCCTCCCTAGAGCTCTATAGTATGTTAGCACCTAGCCATTACCTTACTATTGTATACACTAGTGGGTAGCCTCCCTAGAGCTCTATTGTATGTTAGCACTTAGCCTTACTATTGTATACACTAGTGGGTAGCCTCCCTAGAGCTCTATTGTATGTTAGCACTTAGCCTTACTATTGTATACACTAGTGGGTAGCCTCCCTAGAGCTCTATTGTATGTTAGCACTTAGCCTTACTATTGTATACACTAGTGGGTAGCCTCCCTAGAGCTCTATAGTATGTTAGCACCTAGCCATTACCTTACTATTGTATACACTAGTGGGTAGCCTCCCTAGAGCTCTATTGTATGTTAGCACTTAGCCTTACTATTGTATACACTAGTGGGTAGCCTCCCTAGAGCTCTGTTGTATGTTAGCACTTAGCCATTACCTTACTATTGTATACACTAGTGGGTAGCCTCCCTAGAGCTCTATTGTATGTTAGCAGTTAGCCTTACTATTGTATACACTAGTGGGTAGCCTCCCTAGAGCTCTATAGTATGTTAGCACCTAGCCATTACCTTACTATTGTATACACTAGTGGGTAGCCTCCCTAGAGCTCTATTGTATGTTAGCACTTAGCCATTACCTTACTATTGTATACACTAGTGGGTAGCCTCCCTAGAGCTCTATTGTATGTTAGTACTTAGCCATTACCTTACTATTGTATACACTAGTGGGTAGCCTCCCTAGAGCTCTATAGTATATTAGCACTTAGCCATTACCTTACTATTGTATACACTAGTGGGTAGCCTCCCTAGAGCTCTATAGTATGTTAGCACTTAGCCTTACTATTGTATACACTAGTGGGTAGCCTCCCTAGAGCTCTATTGTATGTTAGTACTTAGCCATTACCTTACTATTGTATACACTAGTGGGTAGCCTCCCTAGAGCTCTATTGTATGTTAGCACTTAGCCATTACCTTACTATTGTATACACTAGTGGGTAGCCTTCCTAGAGCTCTATTGTATGTTAGCACTTAGCCTTACTATTGTATACACTAGTGGGTAGCCTCCCTAGAGCTCTATTGTATGTTAGTACTTAGCCATTACCTTACTATTGTATACACTAGTGGGTAGCCTTCCTAGAGCTCTATTGTATGTTAGCACTTAGCCTTACTATTGTATACACTAGTGGGTAGCCTCCCTAGAGCTCTATTGTATGTTAGCACTTAGCCAATACCTTACTATTGTATACACTAGTGGGTAGCCTCCCTAGAGCTCTATTGTATGTTAGCACTTAGCCTTACTATTGTATACACTAGTGGGTAGCCTCCCTAGAGCTCTATTGTATGTTAGCACTTAGCCAATACCTTACTATTGTATACACTAGTGGGTAGCCTCCCTAGAGCTCTATAGTATGTTAGCACCTAGCCTTACTATTGTATACACTAGTGGGTAGCCTCCCTAGAGCTCTATTGTATGTTAGTACTTAGCCATTACCTTACTATTGTATACACTAGTGGGTAGCCTCCCTAGAGCTCTATTGTATGTTAGCACTTAGCCATTACCTTACTATTGTATACACTAGTGGGTAGCCTCCCTAGAGCTCTATTGTATGTTAGCACTTAGCCTTACTATTGTATACACTAGTGGGTAGCCTCCCTAGAGCTCTATTGTATGTTAGCACTTAGCCATTACCTTACTATTGTATACACTAGTGGGTAGCCTCCCTAGAGCTCTATTGTATGTTAGCACTTAGCCTTACTATTGTATACACTAGTGGGTAGCCTCCCTAGAGCTCTATCGTATGTTAGCACTTAGCCATTACCTTACTATTGTATACACTAGTGGGTAACCTCCCTAGAGCTCTATTGTATGTTAGCACTTAGCCATTGCCTTACTATTGTATACACTAGTGGGTAGCCTCCCTAGAGCTCTATAGTATGTTAGCACTTAGCCATTACCTTACTATTGTATATACTAGTGGGTAGCCTCCCTAGAGCTCTATTGTATGTTAGTACTTAGCCTTACTATTGTATACACTAGTGGGTAGCCTCCCTAGAGCTCTATGGTATGTTAGCACTTACCTTACTATTGTATACACTAGTGGGTAGCCTCCCTAGAGCTCTATTGTATGTTAGCACTTAGCCTTACTATTGTATACACTAGTGGGTAGCCTCCCTAGAGCTCTATTGTATGTTAGCACTTAGCCTTACCTTACTATTGTATACTCTAGTGGGTAGCCTCCCGAGAGCTCTATTGTATGTTAGTACTTAGCCATTACCTTACTATTGTATACACTAGTGGGTAGCCTCCCTAGAGCTCTATTGTATGTTAGCACTTAGCCTTACTATTGTATACACTAGTGGGTAGCCTCCCTAGAGCTCTATTGTATGTTAGCACTTAGCCATTACCTTACTATTGTATACACTAGTGGGTAGCCTCCCTAGAGCTCTATTGTATGTTAGCACTTAGCCTTACTATTGTATACACTAGTGGGTAGCCTCCCTAGAGCTCTATCGTATGTTAGCACTTAGCCATTACCTTACTATTGTATACACTAGTGGGTAACCTCCCTAGAGCTCTATTGTATGTTAGCACTTAGCCATTGCCTTACTATTGTATACACTAGTGGGTAGCCTCCCTAGAGCTCTATAGTATGTTAGCACTTAGCCATTACCTTACTATTGTATATACTAGTGGGTAGCCTCCCTAGAGCTCTATTGTATGTTAGTACTTAGCCTTACTATTGTATGCACTAGTGGGTAGCCTCCCTAGAGCTCTATGGTATGTTAGCACTTACCTTACTATTGTATACACTAGTGGGTAGCCTCCCTAGAGCTCTATTGTATGTTAGCACTTAGCCTTACTATTGTATACACTAGTGGGTAGCCTCCCTAGAGCTCTATTGTATGTTAGCACTTAGCCTTACCTTACTATTGTATACTCTAGTGGGTAGCCTCCCGAGAGCTCTATTGTATGTTAGTACTTAGCCATTACCTTACTATTGTATACACTAGTGGGTAGCCTCCCTAGAGCTCTATTGTATGTTAGCACTTAGCCTTACTATTGTATACACTAGTGGGTAGCCTCCCTAGAGCTCTATTGTATGTTAGCACTTAGCCATTGCCTCACTATTGTATACACTAGTGGGTAGCCTCCCTAGAGCTCTATAGTATGTTAGTACTTAGCCATTACCTTACTATTGTATACACTAGTGGGTAGCCTCCCTAGAGCTCTATTGTATGTTAGCACTTAGCCTTACTATTGTATACACTAGTGGGTAGCCTCCCTAGAGCTCTATTGTATGTTAGTACTTAGCCTTACTATTGTATACACTAGTGGGTAGCCTCCCTAGAGCTCTATTGTATGTTAGCACTTAGCCATTACCTTACTATTGTATACACTAGTGGGTAGCCTCCCTAGAGCTCTATTGCATGTTAGCACCTAGCCATTACCTTACTATTGTATACACTAGTGGGTAGCCTCCCTAGAGCTCTATTGTGTGTTAGCACTTAGCCATTACCTTACTATTGTATACACTAGTGGGTAGCCTCCCTAGAGCTCTATTGCATGTTAGCACCTAGCCTTACTATTGTATACACTAGTGGGTAGCCTCCCTAGAGCTCTATTGTATGTTAGCACTTAGCCTTACTATTGTATACACTAGTGGGTAGCCTCCCTAGAGCTCTATTGTATGTTAGCCATTACCTTACTATTGTATACACTAGTGGGTAGCCTCCCTAGAGCTCTATTGTATGTTAGTACTTAGCCATTACCTTACTATTGTATACACTAGTGGGTAGCCTCCCTAGAGCTCTATTGTATGTTAGCACTTAGCCATTACCTTACTATTGTATACACTAGTGGGTAGCCTCCCTAGAGCTCTATAGTATGTTAGCACCTAGCCTTACTATTGTATACACTAGTGGGTAGCCTCCCTAGAGCTCTATTGTATGTTAGCACTTAGCCTTACTATTGTATACACTAGTGGGTAGCCTCCCTAGAGCTCTATTGTATGTTAGCACTTAGCCATTACCTTACTATTGTATACACTAGTGGGTAGCCTCCCTAGAGCTCTATTGCATGTTAGCACTTAGCCTTACCTTACTATTGTATACTCTAGTGGGTAGCCTCCCGAGAGCTCTATTGTATGTTAGTACTTAGCCATTACCTTACTATTGTATACACTAGTGGGTAGCCTCCCCAGAGCTCTATAGTATGTTAGCACTTAGCCTTACTATTGTATACACTAGTGGGTAGCCTCCCTAGAGCTCTATAGTATGTTAGCACTTAGCCTTACTATTGTATACACTAGTGGGTAGCCTCCCTAGAGCTCTATTGTATGTTAGCACTTAGCCATTACCTTACTATTGTATACACTAGTGGGTAGCCTCCCTAGAGCTCTATTGTATGTTAGCACTTAGCCATTACCTTACTATTGTATACACTAGTGGGTAGCCTCCCTAGAGCTCTATTGTATGTTAGCACTTAGCCATTACCTTACTATTGTATACACTAGTGGGTAGCCTCCCTAGAGCTCTATTGTATGTTAGCACTTAGCCTTACTATTGTATACACTAGTGGGTAGCCTCCCTAGAGCTCTATAGTATGTTAGCACTTAGCCTTACTATTGTATACACTAGTGGGTAGCCTCCCTAGAGCTCTATTGTATGTTAGCACTTAGCCTTACTATTGTATACACTAGTGGGTAGCCTCCCTAGAGCTCTATTGTATGTTAGCACTTAGCCATTACCTTACTATTGTATACACTAGTGGGTAGCCTCCCTAGAGCTCTATTGTATGTTAGCACTTAGCCATTACCTTACTATTGTATACACTAGTGGGTAGCCTCCCTAGAGCTCTATAGTATGTTAGCACTTAGCCATTACCTTACTATTGTATACACTAGTGGGTAGCCTCCCTAGAGCTCTATTGTATGTTAGCACTTAGCCATTACCTTACTATTGTATACACTAGTGGGTAGCCTCCCTAGAGCTCTATAGTATGTTAGCACTTAGCCATTACCTTACTATTGTATACACTAGTGGGTAGCCTCCCTAGAGCTCTATTGTATGTTAGCACTTAGCCATTACCTTACTATTGTATACACTAGTGGGTAGCCTCCCTAGAGCTCTATTGTATGTTAGCACTTAGCCATTACCTTACTATTGTATACACTAGTGGGTAGCCTCCCTAGAGCTCTATTGTATGTTAGCACTTAGCCTTACTATTGTATACACTAGTGGGTAGCCTCCCCAGAGCTCTATAGTATGTTAGCACTTAGCCTTACTATTGTATACACTAGTGGGTAGCCTCCCTAGAGCTCTATAGTATGTTAGCACTTAGCCATTACCTTACTATTGTATACACTAGTGGGTAGCCTCCCTAGAGCTCTATTGTATGTTAGCACTTAGCGTTACTATTGTATACACTAGTGGGTAGCCTCTCTAGAGCTCTATTGTATGTTAGCATTTAGCCTTACTATTGTATACACTACTGGGTAGCCTCCCTAGAGCTCTATTGTATGTTAGCACTTAGCCTTACTATTGTATACACTAGTGGGTAGCCTCCCTAGAGCTCTATTGTATGTTAGCACTTAGCCATTACCTTACTATTGTATACACTAGTGGGTAGCCTCCCTAGAGCTCTATTGTATGTTAGCACTTAGCCATTACCTTACTATTGTATACACTAGTGGGTAGCCTCCCTAGAGCTCTATAGTATGTTAGCACTTAGCCATTACTATTGTATACACTAGTGGGTAGCCTCCCTAGAGCTCTATAGTATGTTAGCACTTAGCCATTACCTTACTATTGTATACACTAGTGGGTAGCCTCCCTAGAGCTCTATTGTATGTTAGCACTTAGCCATTACCTTACTATTGTATACACTAGTGGGTAGCCTCCCTAGAGCTCTATAGTATGTTAGCACTTAGCCATTACCTTACTATTGTATACACTAGTGGGTAGCCTCCCTAGAGCTCTATAGTATGTTAGCACTTAGCCATTACCTTACTATTGTATATACTAATGGGTAGCCTCCCTAGAGCTCTATTGTATGTTAGCACTTAGCGTTACTATTGTATACACTAGTGGGTAGCCTCCCTAGATCTCTATAGTATGTTAGCACTTAGCCTTACTATTGTATACACTAGTGGGTAGCCTCCCTAGAGCTCTATAGTATGTTAGCACTTAGCCATTACCTTACTATTGTATATACTAGTGGGTAGCCTCCCTAGAGCTCTATTGTATGTTAGCACTTAGCGTTACTATTGTATACACTAGTGGGTAGCCTCCCTAGATCTCTATAGTATGTTAGCACTTAGCCTTACTATTGTATACACTAGTGGGTAGCCTCCCTAGAGCTCTACAGTATGTTAGCACTTAGCCATCACCTTACTATTGTATGCACTAGTGGGTAGCCTCTCTAGAGCTCTACAGTATGTTAGCACCTAGCCTTACTATTGTATACACTAGTGGGTAGCCTCCCTAGAGCTCTACAGTATGTTAGTACTTAGCCATTACCTTACTATTGTATACACTAGTGGGTAGCCTCCCTAGAGCTCTATTGTATGTTAGTACTTAGCCATTACCTTACTATTGTATACACTAGTGGGTAGCCTCCCTAGAGCTCTATTGTATGTTAGTACTTAGCCATTACCTTACTATTGTATGCACTAGTGGGTAGCCTCTCTAGAGCTCTACAGTATGTTAGCACCTAGCCTTACTATTGTATACACTAGTGGGTAGCCTCCCTAGAGCTCTACAGTATGTTAGTACTTAGCCATTACCTTACTATTGTATACACTAGTGGGTAGCCTCCCTAGAGCTCTATTGTATGTTAGTACTTAGCCATTACCTTACTATTGTATACACTAGTGGGTAGCCTCCCTAGAGCTCTATTGTATGTTAGCACTTAGCCTTACTATTGTATACACTAGTGGGTAGCCTCCCTAGAGCTCTATTGTATGTTAGCACTTAGCCTTACTATTGTATACACTAGTGGGTAGCCTCCCTAGAGCTCTATTGTATGTTAGTACTTAGCCATTACCTTACTATTGTATACACTAGTGGGTAGCCTCTCTAGAGCTCTATTGTATGTTAGCACTTAGCCATTACCTTACTATTGTATACACTAGTGGGTAGCCTCCCTAGAGCTCTATTGTATGTTAGCACTTAGCCTTACTATTGTATACACTAGTGGGTAGCCTCCCTAGAGCTCTATTGTATGTTAGCACTTAGCCATTACCTTACTATTGTATACACTAGTGGGTAGCCTCCCTAGAGCTCTATTGTATGTTAGTACTTAGCCTTTACCTTACTATTGTATACACTAGTGGGTAGCCTCCCTAGAGCTCTATTGTATGTTAGCACTTAGCCATTACCTTACTATTGTATGCACTAGTGGGTAGCCTCTCTAGAGCTCTACAGTATGTTAGCACCTAGCCTTACTATTGTATACACTAGTGGGTAGCCTCCCTAGAGCTCTACAGTATGTTAGTACTTAGCCATTACCTTAATATTGTATACACTAGTGAGTAGCCTCCCTAGAGCTCTATTGTATGTTAGTACTTAGCCATTACCTTACTATTGTATACTCTAGTGGGTAGCCTCCCTAGAGCTCTATTGTATGTTAGTACTTAGCCTTACTATTGTATACACTAGTGAGTAGCCTCCCTAGAGCTCTATTGTATGTTAGCACTTAGCCATTACCTTACTATTGTATACACTAGTGGGTAGCCTCCCTAGAGCTTTATTGTATGTTAGCACTTAGCCATTACCTTACTATTGTATACACTAGTGGGTAGCCTCCCTAGAGCTCTATTGTATGTTAGCACTTAGCCATTACCTTACTATTGTATGCACTAGTGGGTAGCCTCTCTAGAGCTCTACAGTATGTTAGCACCTAGCCTTACTATTGTATACACTAGTGGGTAGCCTCCCTAGAGCTCTACAGTATGTTAGTACTTAGCCATTACCTTAATATTGTATACACTAGTGAGTAGCCTCCCTAGAGCTCTATTGTATGTTAGTACTTAGCCATTACCTTACTATTGTATACTCTAGTGGGTAGCCTCCCTAGAGCTCTATTGTATGTTAGTACTTAGCCTTACTATTGTATACACTAGTGGGTAGCCTCCCTAGAGCTCTATTGTATGTTAGTACTTAGCCATTACCTTACTATTGTATACACTAGTGGGTAGCCTCCCTAGAGCTCTATTGTATGTTAGCACTTAGCCTTACTATTGTATACACTAGTGGGTAGCCTCCCTAGAGCTCTATTGTATGTTAGTACTTAGCCATTACCTTACTATTGTATACACTAGTGGGTAGCCTCTCTAGAGCTCTACAGTATGTTAGCACCTAGCCATTACCTTACTATTGTATACACTAGTGGGTAGCCTCCCTAGAGCTCTATTGTATGTTAGCACTTAGCCATTACCTTACTATTGTCTACACTAGTGGGTAGCCTCCCTAGAGCTCTATTGTATGTTAGTACTTAGCCTTACTATTGTATACACTAGTGGGTAGCCTCCCTAGAGCTCTATTGTATGTTAGCACCTAGCCATTACCTTACTATTGTATACACTAGTGGGTAGCCTCCCTAGAGCTCTATTGTATGTTAGCACTTAGCGTTACTATTGTATACACTAGTGGGTAGCCTCCCTAGAGCTCTATTGTATGTTAGCACTTAGCCATTACCTTACTATTGTATACACTAGTGGGTAGCCTCCCTAGAGCTCTATTGTATGTTAGCACTTAGCTATTACCTTACTATTGTATACACTAGTGGGTGGCCTCCCTAGAGCTCTATAGTATGTTAGTACTTAGCCTTTACTATTGTATACACTAGTGGGTAGCCTCCCTAGAGCTCTATTGTATGTTAGCACCTAGCCATTACCTTACTATTGTATACACTGGTGGGTAGCCTCCCTAGAGCTCTATTGTATGTTAGTACTTAGCCATTACTATTGTATACACTAGTGGGTAGCCTCCCTAGAGCTCTATTGTATGTTAGCACCTAGCCATTACCTTACTATTGTATACACTAGTGGGTAGCCTCTCTAGAGCTCTATAGTATGTTAGCACATAGCCATTACCTTACTATTGTATACACTAGTGGGTAGCCTCCCTAGAGCTCTATGGTATGTTAGCACTTAGCCTTACTATTGTATACACTAGTGGGTAGCCTCCCCAGAGCTCTATTGTATGTTAGTACTTGGCCATTACCTTACTATTGTATACACTAGTGGGTAGCCTCCCTAGAGCTCTATGGTATGTTAGCACTTAGCCTTACTATTGTATACACTAGTGGGTAGCCTCCCCAGAGCTCTATAGTATGTTAGCACTTAGCCTTACTATTGTATACACTAGTGGGTAGCCTCCCTAGAGCTCTATAGTATGTTAGCACTTAGCCTTACTATTGTATACACTAGTGGGTAGCCTCCCTAGAGCTCTATGGTATGTTAGCACTTAGCCTTACTATTGTATACACTAGTGGGTAGCCTCCCCAGAGCTCTATTGTATGTTAGTACTTGGCCATTACCTTACTATTGTATACACTAGTGGGTAGCCTCCCTAGAGCTCTATGGTATGTTAGCACTTAGCCTTACTATTGTATACACTAGTGGGTAGCCTCCCCAGAGCTCTATAGTATGTTAGCACTTAGCCTTACTATTGTATACACTAGTGGGTAGCCTCCCTAGAGCTCTATAGTATGTTAGCACTTAGCCTTACTATAGTATACACTAGTGGGTAGCCTCCCTAGAGCTCTATTGTATGTTAGCACTTAGCCATTACCTTACTGTTGTATACACTAGTGGGTAACCTCCCTAGAGCTCTATTGTATGTTAGCACTTAGCCTTACTATTGTATACACTAGTGGGTAGCCTCCCTAGAGCTCTATAGTATGTTAGCACTTAGCCTTACTATTGTATACACTAGTGGGTAGCCTCCCTAGAGCTCTATAGTATGTTAGCACTTAGCCATTACCTTACTATTGTATACACTAGTGGGTAGCCTCCCTAGAGCTCTATTGTATGTTAGCACTTAGCTATTACCTTACTATTGTATACACTAGTGGGTAGCCTCCCTAGAGCTCTATTGTATGTTAGCACTTAGCTATTACCTTACTATTGTATACACTAGTGGGTAGCCTCCCTAGAGCTCTATTGTATGTTAGCACTTAGCCATTACCTTACTATTGTATACACTAGTGGGTAGCCTCCCTAGAGCTCTATTGTATGTTAGCACTTAGCTATTACCTTACTATTGTATACACTAGTGGGTAGCCTCCCTAGAGCTCTATTGTATGTTAGCACTTAGCCATTACCTTACTATTGTATACACTAGTGGGTAGCCTCCCTAGAGCTCTATTGTATGTTAGGACTTAGCCATTACCTTACTATTGTATACACTAGTGGGTAGCCTCCCTAGAGCTCTATTGTATGTTAGCACTTAGCCTTACTATTGTATACACTAGTGGGTAGCCTCCCTAGAGCTCTGTTGTATGTTAGCACTTAGCCATTACCTTACTATTGTATACACTAGTGGGTAGCCTCCCTAGAGCTCTATTGTATGTTAGCACTTAGCCTTACTATTGTATACACTAGTGGGTAGCCTCCCTAGAGCTCTATAGTATGTTAGCACCTAGCCATTACCTTACTATTGTATACACTAGTGGGTAGCCTCCCTAGAGCTCTGTTGTATGTTAGCACTTAGCCATTACCTTACTATTGTATACACTAGTGGGTAGCCTCCCTAGAGCTCTATTGTATGTTAGCACTTAGCCTTACTATTGTATACACTAGTGGGTAGCCTCCCTAGAGCTCTATAGTATGTTAGCACCTAGCCATTACCTTACTATTGTATACACTAGTGGGTAGCCTCCCTAGAGCTCTATTGTATGTTAGCACTTAGCCATTACCTTACTATTGTATACACTAGTGGGTAGCCTCCCTAGAGCTCTATTGTATGTTAGTACTTAGCCATTACCTTACTATTGTATACACTAGTGGGTAGCCTCCCTAGAGCTCTATAGTATATTAGCACTTAGCCATTACCTTACTATTGTATACACTAGTGGGTAGCCTCCCTAGAGCTCTATTGTATGTTAGCACTTAGCCATTACCTTACTATTGTATACACTAGTGGGTAGCCTTCCTAGAGCTCTATTGTATGTTAGCACTTAGCCTTACTATTGTATACACTAGTGGGTAGCCTCCCTAGAGCTCTATTGTATGTTAGTACTTAGCCATTACCTTACTATTGTATACACTAGTGGGTAGCCTTCCTAGAGCTCTATTGTATGTTAGCACTTAGCCTTACTATTGTATACACTAGTGGGTAGCCTCCCTAGAGCTCTATTGTATGTTAGCACTTAGCCAATACCTTACTATTGTATACACTAGTGGGTAGCCTCCCTAGAGCTCTATTGTATGTTAGCACTTAGCCTTACTATTGTATACACTAGTGGGTAGCCTCCCTAGAGCTCTATTGTATGTTAGCACTTAGCCAATACCTTACTATTGTATACACTAGTGGGTAGCCTCCCTAGAGCTCTATAGTATGTTAGCACCTAGCCTTACTATTGTATACACTAGTGGGTAGCCTCCCTAGAGCTCTATTGTATGTTAGTACTTAGCCATTACCTTACTATTGTATACACTAGTGGGTAGCCTCCCTAGAGCTCTATTGTATGTTAGCACTTAGCCATTACCTTACTATTGTATACACTAGTGGGTAGCCTCCCTAGAGCTCTATTGTATGTTAGCACTTAGCCTTACTATTGTATACACTAGTGGGTAGCCTCCCTAGAGCTCTATTGTATGTTAGCACTTAGCCATTACCTTACTATTGTATACACTAGTGGGTAGCCTCCCTAGAGCTCTATTGTATGTTAGCACTTAGCCTTACTATTGTATACACTAGTGGGTAGCCTCCCTAGAGCTCTATCGTATGTTAGCACTTAGCCATTACCTTACTATTGTATACACTAGTGGGTAACCTCCCTAGAGCTCTATTGTATGTTAGCACTTAGCCATTGCCTTACTATTGTATACACTAGTGGGTAGCCTCCCTAGAGCTCTATAGTATGTTAGCACTTAGCCATTACCTTACTATTGTATATACTAGTGGGTAGCCTCCCTAGAGCTCTATTGTATGTTAGTACTTAGCCTTACTATTGTATACACTAGTGGGTAGCCTCCCTAGAGCTCTATGGTATGTTAGCACTTACCTTACTATTGTATACACTAGTGGGTAGCCTCCCTAGAGCTCTATTGTATGTTAGCACTTAGCCTTACTATTGTATACACTAGTGGGTAGCCTCCCTAGAGCTCTATTGTATGTTAGTACTTAGCCTTACTATTGTATACACTAGTGGGTAACCTCCCTAGAGCTCTATTGTATGTTAGCACTTAGCCATTGCCTTACTATTGTATACACTAGTGGGTAGCCTCCCTAGAGCTCTATAGTATGTTAGCACTTAGCCATTACCTTACTATTGTATATACTAGTGGGTAGCCTCCCTAGAGCTCTATTGTATGTTAGTACTTAGCCTTACTATTGTATACACTAGTGGGTAGCCTCCCTAGAGCTCTATGGTATGTTAGCACTTACCTTACTATTGTATACACTAGTGGGTAGCCTCCCTAGAGCTCTATTGTATGTTAGCACTTAGCCTTACTATTGTATACACTAGTGGGTAGCCTCCCTAGAGCTCTATTGTATGTTAGCACTTAGCCATTGCCTCACTATTGTATACACTAGTGGGTAGCCTCCCTAGAGCTCTATAGTATGTTAGTACTTAGCCATTACCTTACTATTGTATACACTAGTGGGTAGCCTCCCTAGAGCTCTATTGTATGTTAGCACTTAGCCTTACTATTGTATACACTAGTGGGTAGCCTCCCTAGAGCTCTATTGTATGTTAGTACATAGCCTTACTATTGTATACACTAGTGGGTAGCCTCCCTAGAGCTCTATTGTATGTTAGCACTTAGCCATTACCTTACTATTGTATACACTAGTGGGTAGCCTCCCTAGAGCTCTATTGCATGTTAGCACCTAGCCATTACCTTACTATTGTATACACTAGTGGGTAGCCTCCCTAGAGCTCTATTGTGTGTTAGCACTTAGCCATTACCTTACTATTGTATACACTAGTGGGTAGCCTCCCTAGAGCTCTATTGCATGTTAGCACCTAGCCTTACTATTGTATACACTAGTGGGTAGCCTCCCTAGAGCTCTATTGTATGTTAGCACTTAGCCTTACTATTGTATACACTAGTGGGTAGCCTCCCTAGAGCTCTATTGTATGTTAGCCATTACCTTACTATTGTATACACTAGTGGGTAGCCTCCCTAGAGCTCTATTGTATGTTAGTACTTAGCCATTACCTTACTATTGTATACACTAGTGGGTAGCCTCCCTAGAGCTCTATTGTATGTTAGCACTTAGCCATTACCTTACTATTGTATACACTAGTGGGTAGCCTCCCTAGAGCTCTATAGTATGTTAGCACCTAGCCTTACTATTGTATACACTAGTGGGTAGCCTCCCTAGAGCTCTATTGTATGTTAGCACTTAGCCTTACTATTGTATACACTAGTGGGTAGCCTCCCTAGAGCTCTATTGTATGTTAGCACTTAGCCATTACCTTACTATTGTATACACTAGTGGGTAGCCTCCCTAGAGCTCTATTGCATGTTAGCACTTAGCCTTACCTTACTATTGTATACTCTAGTGGGTAGCCTCCCGAGAGCTCTATTGTATGTTAGTACTTAGCCATTACCTTACTATTGTATACACTAGTGGGTAGCCTCCCCAGAGCTCTATAGTATGTTAGCACTTAGCCTTACTATTGTATACACTAGTGGGTAGCCTCCCTAGAGCTCTATAGTATGTTAGCACTTAGCCTTACTATTGTATACACTAGTGGGTAGCCTCCCTAGAGCTCTATTGTATGTTAGCACTTAGCCATTACCTTACTATTGTATACACTAGTGGGTAGCCTCCCTAGAGCTCTATTGTATGTTAGCACTTAGCCATTACCTTACTATTGTATACACTAGTGGGTAGCCTCCCTAGAGCTCTATTGTATGTTAGCACTTAGCCATTACCTTACTATTGTATACACTAGTGGGTAGCCTCCCTAGAGCTCTATTGTATGTTAGCACTTAGCCTTACTATTGTATACACTAGTGGGTAGCCTCCCTAGAGCTCTATAGTATGTTAGCACTTAGCCTTACTATTGTATACACTAGTGGGTAGCCTCCCTAGAGCTCTATTGTATGTTAGCACTTAGCCTTACTATTGTATACACTAGTGGGTAGCCTCCCTAGAGCTCTATTGTATGTTAGCACTTAGCCATTACCTTACTATTGTATACACTAGTGGGTAGCCTCCCTAGAGCTCTATTGTATGTTAGCACTTAGCCATTACCTTACTATTGTATACACTAGTGGGTAGCCTCCCTAGAGCTCTATAGTATGTTAGCACTTAGCCATTACCTTACTATTGTATACACTAGTGGGTAGCCTCCCTAGAGCTCTATTGTATGTTAGCACTTAGCCATTACCTTACTATTGTATACACTAGTGGGTAGCCTCCCTAGAGCTCTATAGTATGTTAGCACTTAGCCATTACCTTACTATTGTATACACTAGTGGGTAGCCTCCCTAGAGCTCTATTGTATGTTAGCACTTAGCCATTACCTTACTATTGTATACACTAGTGGGTAGCCTCCCTAGAGCTCTATTGTATGTTAGCACTTAGCCATTACCTTACTATTGTATACACTAGTGGGTAGCCTCCCTAGAGCTCTATTGTATGTTAGCACTTAGCCTTACTATTGTATACACTAGTGGGTAGCCTCCCCAGAGCTCTATAGTATGTTAGCACTTAGCCTTACTATTGTATACACTAGTGGGTAGCCTCCCTAGAGCTCTATAGTATGTTAGCACTTAGCCATTACCTTACTATTGTATACACTAGTGGGTAGCCTCCCTAGAGCTCTATTGTATGTTAGCACTTAGCGTTACTATTGTATACACTAGTGGGTAGCCTCTCTAGAGCTCTATTGTATGTTAGCACTTAGCCTTACTATTGTATACACTACTGGGTAGCCTCCCTAGAGCTCTATTGTATGTTAGCACTTAGCCTTACTATTGTATACACTAGTGGGTAGCCTCCCTAGAGCTCTATTGTATGTTAGCACTTAGCCATTACCTTACTATTGTATACACTAGTGGGTAGCCTCCCTAGAGCTCTATTGTATGTTAGCACTTAGCCATTACCTTACTATTGTATACACTAGTGGGTAGCCTCCCTAGAGCTCTATAGTATGTTAGCACTTAGCCATTACTATTGTATACACTAGTGGGTAGCCTCCCTAGAGCTCTATAGTATGTTAGCACTTAGCCATTACCTTACTATTGTATACACTAGTGGGTAGCCTCCCTAGAGCTCTATTGTATGTTAGCACTTAGCCATTACCTTACTATTGTATACACTAGTGGGTAGCCTCCCTAGAGCTCTATAGTATGTTAGCACTTAGCCATTACCTTACTATTGTATACACTAGTGGGTAGCCTCCCTAGAGCTCTATTGTATGTTAGCACTTAGCCATTACCTTACTATTGTATACACTAGTGGGTAGCCTCCCTAGAGCTCTATTGTATGTTAGCACTTAGCCATTACCTTACTATTGTATACACTAGTGGGTAGCCTCCCTAGAGCTCTATTGTATGTTAGCACTTAGCCTTACTATTGTATACACTAGTGGGTAGCCTCCCCAGAGCTCTATAGTATGTTAGCACTTAGCCTTACTATTGTATACACTAGTGGGTAGCCTCCCTAGAGCTCTATAGTATGTTAGCACTTAGCCATTACCTTACTATTGTATACACTAGTGGGTAGCCTCCCTAGAGCTCTATTGTATGTTAGCACTTAGCGTTACTATTGTATACACTAGTGGGTAGCCTCTCTAGAGCTCTATTGTATGTTAGCACTTAGCCATTACCTTACTATTGTATACACTAGTGGGTAGCCTCCCTAGAGCTCTATTGTATGTTAGCACTTAGCCTTACTATTGTATACACTAGTGGGTAACCTCCCTAGAGCTCTATTGTATGTTAGCACTTAGCCATTACCTTACTATTGTATACACTAGTGGGTAGCCTCCCTAGAGCTCTATAGTATGTTAGCACTTAGCCATTACCTTACTATTGTATACACTAGTGGGTAGCCTCCCTAGAGCTCTATTGTATGTTAGCACTTAGCCATTACCTTACTATTGTATACACTAGTGGGTAGCCTCCCTAGAGCTCTATTGTATGTTAGCACTTAGCCATTACCTTACTATTGTATACACTAGTGGGTAGCCTCCCTAGAGCTCTATTGTATGTTAGCGTTTAGCCATTACCTTACTATTGTATACACTAGTGGGTAGCCTCCCTAGAGCTCTATTGTATGTTAGCACTTAGCCTTACTATTGTATACACTAGTGGGTAGCCTCCCCAGAGCTCTATAGTATGTTAGCACTTAGCCTTACTATTGTATACACTAGTGGGTAGCCTCCCTAGAGCTCTATAGTATGTTAGCACTTAGCCTTACTATTGTATACACTAGTGGGTAGCCTCCCTAGAGCTCTATGGTATGTTAGCACTTAGCCTTACTATTGTATACACTAGTGGGTAGCCTCCCCAGAGCTCTATTGTATGTTAGTACTTGGCCATTACCTTACTATTGTATACACTAGTGGGTAGCCTCCCTAGAGCTCTATGGTATGTTAGCACTTAGCCTTACTATTGTATACACTAGTGGGTAGCCTCCCCAGAGCTCTATAGTATGTTAGCACTTAGCCTTACTATTGTATACACTAGTGGGTAGCCTCCCTAGAGCTCTATAGTATGTTAGCACTTAGCCTTACTATTGTATACACTAGTGGGTAGCCTCCCTAGAGCTCTATTGTATGTTAGCACTTAGCCATTACCTTACTATTGTATACACTAGTGGGTAACCTCCCTAGAGCTCTATTGTATGTTAGCACTTAGCCTTACTATTGTATACACTAGTGGGTAGCCTCCCTAGAGCTCTATAGTATGTTAGCACTTAGCCTTACTATTGTATAAACTAGTGGGTAGCCTCCCTAGAGCTCTATAGTATGTTAGCACTTAGCCTTACTATTGTATACACTAGTGGGTAGCCTCCCTAGAGCTCTATTGTATGTTAGCACTTAGCCATTACCTTACTATTGTATACACTAGTGGGTAGCCTCCCTAGAGCTCTATAGTATGTTAGCACTTAGCCTTACTATTGTATACACCAGTGGGTAGCCTCCCTAGAGCTCTATTGTATGTTAGCACTTAGCCTTACTATTGTATACACTAGTGGGTGGCCTCCCTAGAGCTCTATTGTATGTTAGTACTTAGCCATTGCCTTACTATTGTATACACTAGTGGGTAGCCTCCCTAGAGCTCTATTGTATGTTAGTACTTAGCCTTACTATTGTATACACTAGTGGGTGGCCTCCCTAGAGCTCTATTGTATGTTAGTACTTAGCCATTGCCTTACTATTGTATACACTAGTGGGTAGCCTCCCTAGAGCTCTATTGTATGTTAGCACTTAGCCTTACTATTGTATACACTAGTGGGTAGCCTCCCTAGAGCTCTATTGTATGTTAGTACTTAGCCATTACCTTACTATTGTATACACTAGTGGGTAGCTTCCCTAGAGCTCTATTGTATGTTAGCACTTAGCCATTACCTTACTATTGTATACACTAGTGGGTAGCCTCCCTAGAGCTCTATTGTATGTTAGTACTTAGCTATTACCTTACTATTGTATACACTAGTGGGTAGCCTTCCTAGAGCTCTATAGTATGTTAGTACTTAGCCATTACCTTACTATTGTATACACTAGTGGGTAGCCTCCCTAGAGCTCTATTGTATGTTAGCACTTAGCCATTACCTTACTATTGTATATACTAGTGGGTAGCCTCCCTAGAGCTCTATTGTATGTTAGTACTTAGCCTTACTATTGTATACACTAGTGGGTAGCCTCCCTAGAGCTCTATTGTATGTTAGTACTTAGCCTTACTATTGTATACACTAGTGGGTAGCCTCCCTAGAGCTCTATAGTATGTTAGTACTTAGCCATTACCTTACTATTGTATACACTAGTGGGTAGCCTCCCTAGAGCTCTATTGTATGTTAGTACTTAGCCATTACCTTACTATTGTATACACTAGTGGGTAGCCTCCCTAGAGCTCTATTGTATGTTAGCACTTAGCCTTACTATTGTATACACTAGTGGGTAGCCTCCCTAGAGCTCTGTTGTATGTTAGCACTTGGCCATTACTTTACTATTGTATACACTAGTGGGTAGCCTCCCTAGAGCTCTATTGTATGTTAGCACTTAGCCTTACTATTGTATACACTAGTGGGTAGCCTCCCTAGAGCTCTATAGTATGTTAGCACCTAGCCATTACCTTACTATTGTATACACTAGTGGGTAGCCTCCCTAGAGCTCTATTGTATGTTAGCACTTAGCCATTACCTTACTATTGTATACACTAGTGGGTAGCCTCCCTAGAGCTCTATTGTATGTTAGCACCTAGCCATTACCTTACTATTGTATACACTAGTGGGTAGCCTCCCTAGAGCTCTATTGTATGTTAGCACTTAGCCATTACCTTACTATTGTATACACTAGTGGGTAGCCTTCCTAGAGCTCTATTGTATGTTAGCACTTAGCCTTACTATTGTATACACTAGTGGGTAGCCTCCCTAGAGCTCTATTGTATGTTAGTACTTAGCCATTACCTTACTATTGTATACACTAGTGGGTAGCCTTCCTAGAGCTCTATAGTATGTTAGTACTTAGCCATTACCTTACTATTGTATACACTAGTGGGTAGCCTCCCTAGAGCTCTATTGTATGTTAGCACTTAGCCATTACCTTACTATTGTATACACTAGTGGGTAGCCTCCCTAGAGCTCTATTGTATGTTAGTACTTAGCCATTACCTTACTATTGTATACACTAGTGGGTAGCCTCCCTAGAGCTCTATTGTATGTTAGCACTTAGCCTTACTATTGTATACACTAGTGGGTAGCCTCCCTAGAGCTCTGTTGTATGTTAGCACTTGGCCATTACTTTACTATTGTATACACTAGTGGGTAGCCTCCCTAGAGCTCTATTGTATGTTAGCACTTAGCCTTACTATTGTATACACTAGTGGGTAGCCTCCCTAGAGCTCTATAGTATGTTAGCACCTAGCCATTACCTTACTATTGTATACACTAGTGGGTAGCCTCCCTAGAGCTCTATAGTATGTTAGCACTTAGCCATTACCTTACTATTGTATATACTAGTGGGTAGCCTCCCTAGAGCTCTATTGTATGTTAGCACTTAGCCATTACCTTACTATTGTATACACTAGTGGGTAGCCTTCCTAGAGCTCTATTGTATGTTAGCACTTAGCCTTACTATTGTATACACTAGTGGGTAGCCTCCCTAGAGCTCTATTGTATGTTAGTACTTAGCTATTACCTTACTATTGTATACACTAGTGGGTAGCCTTCCTAGAGCTCTATAGTATGTTAGTACTTAGCCATTACCTTACTATTGTATACACTAGTGGGTAGCCTCCCTAGAGCTCTATTGTATGTTAGTACTTAGCTATTACCTTACTATTGTATACACTAGTGGGTAGCCTCCCTAGAGTTCTATTGTATGTTAGCACTTAGCCATTACCTTACTATTGTATACACTAGTGGGTAGCCTCCCTAGAGCTCTATAGTATGTTAGCACTTAGTTATTACCTTACTATTGTATACACTAGTGGGTAGCCTCCCTAGAGCTCTATTGTATGTTAGTACTTAGCCTTACCTTACTATTGTATACACTAGTGGGTAGCCTCCCTAGAGCTCTATTGTATGTTAGCACTTAGCCATTACCTTACTATTGTATACACTAGTGGGTAGCCTCCCTAGAGCTCTATTGTATGTTAGCACTTAGCCATTACCTTACTATTGTATACACTAGTGGGTAGCCTCCCTAGAGCTCTATTGTATGTTAGTACTTAGCCATTACCTTACTATTGTATACACTAGTGGGTAGCCTTCCTAGAACTCTATTGTATGTTACCACTTAGCCTTACTATTGTATACACTAGTGGGTAGCCTCCCTAGAGCTCTATTGTATGTTAGCACTTAGCCTTACTATTGTATATACTAGTGGGTAGCCTCCCTAGAGCTCTATTGTATGTTAGCACTTAGCCAATACCTTACTATTGTATACACTAGTGGGTAGCCTCCCTAGAGCTCTATTGTATGTTACCACTTAGCCTTACTATTGTATACACTAGTGGGTAGCCTCCCTAGAGCTCTATTGTATGTTAGCACTTAGCCAATACCTTACTATTGTATACACTAGTGGGTAGCCTCCCTAGAGCTCTATAGTATGTTAGCACCTAGCCTTACTATTGTATACACTAGTGGGTAGCCTCCCTAGAGCTCTATTGTATGTTAGTACTTAGCCATTACCTTACTATTGTATACACTAGTGGGTAGCCTCCCTAGAGCTCTATTGTATGTTAGCACTTAGCCATTACCTTACTATTGTATACACTAGTGGGTAGCTTCCCTAGAGCTCTATTGTATGTTAGCACTTAGCCTTACTATTGTATACACTAGTGGGTAGCCTCCCTAGAGCTCTATTGTATGTTAGCACTTAGCCATTGCCTCACTATTGTATACACTAGTGGGTAGCCTCCCTAGAGCTCTATTGTATGTTAGCACTTAGCCTTACTATTGTATACACTAGTGGGTAGCCTCCCTAGAGCTCTATTGTATGTTAGTACTTAGCCTTACTATTGTATACACTAGTGGGTAGCCTCCCTAGAGCTCTATTGTATGTTAGCACCTAGCCATTACCTTACTATTGTATACACTAGTGGGTAGCCTCCCTAGAGCTCTATTGTATGTTAGCACTTAGCCATTACCTTACTATTGTATACACTAGTGGGTAGCCTCCCTAGAGCTCTATTGTATGTTAGTACTTAGCCTTACTATTGTATACACTAGTGGGTAGCCTCCCTAGAGCTCTATTGTATGTTAGCACTTAGCCTTACTATTGTATACACTAGTGGGTAGCCTCCCTAGAGCTCTATTGTATGTTAGCACTTAGCCATTGCCTCACTATTGTATACACTAGTGGGTAGCCTCCCTAGAGCTCTATTGTATGTTAGCACTTAGCCTTACTATTGTATACACTAGTGGGTAGCCTCCCTAGAGCTCTATAGTATGTTAGTACTTAGCCATTACCTTACTATTGTATACACTAGTGGGTAGCCTCCCTAGAGCTCTATTGTATGTTAGCACTTAGCCTTACTATTGTATACACTAGTGGGTAGCCTCCCTAGAGCTCTATTGTATGTTAGTACTTAGCCTTACTATTGTATACACTAGTGGGTAGCCTCCCTAGAGCTCTATTGTATGTTAGCACTTAGCCATTACCTTACTATTGTATACACTAGTGGGTAGCCTCCCTAGAGCTCTATTGTATGTTAGTACTTAGCCTTACTATTGTATACACTAGTGGGTAGCCTCCCTAGAGCTCTATTGTTTGTTAGCACTTAGCCTTACTATTGTATACACTAGTGGGTAGCCTCCCTAGAGCTCTATAGTATGTTAGCACTTAGCCATTACCTTACTATTGTATACACTAGTGGGTAGCCTCCCTAGAGCTCTATTGCATGTTAGCACCTAGCCTTACTATTGTATACACTAGTGGGTAGCCTCCCTAGAGCTCTATTGCATGTTAGCACCTAGCCTTACTATTGTATACACTAGTGGGTAGCCTCCCTAGAGCTCTATTGCATGTTAGCACCTAGCCTTACTATTGTATACACTAGTGGGTAGCCTCCCTAGAGCTCTATTGTATGTTAGCACTTAGCCATTACCTTACTATTGTATACACTAGTGGGTAGCCTCCCTAGAGCTCTATTGTATGTTAGCACTTAGCCATTACCTTACTATTGTATACACTAGTGGGTAGCCTCCCTAGAGCTCTATTGTATGTTAGTACTTAGCCTTACTATTGTATACACTAGTGGGTAGCCTCCCTAGAGCTCTATGGTATGTTAGTACTTAGCCATTACCTTACTATTGTATACACTAGTGGGTAGCCTCCCTAGAGCTCTATAGTATGTTAGTACTTAGCCATTACCTTACTATTGTATACACTAGTGGGTAGCCTCCCTAGAGCTCTATTGTATGTTAGCACCTAGCCATTACGTTACTATTGTATACACTAGTGGGTAGCCTCCCTAGAGCTCTATAGTATGTTAGCACCTAGCCTTACTATTGTATACACTAGTGGGTAGCCTCCCTAGAGCTCTATTGTATGTTAGTACTTAGCCATTACCTTACTATTGTATACACTAGTGGGTAGCCTCCCTAGAGCTCTATTGTATGTTAGCACCTAGCCTTACTATTGTATACACTAGTGGGTAGCCTCCCTAGAGCTCTATTGTATGTTAGCACTTAGCCATTACCTTACTATTGTATACACTAGTGGGTAGCCTCCCTAGAGCTCTATTGTATGTTAGCACTTAGCCATTACCTTACTATTGTATATACTAGTGGGTAACCTCCCTAGAGCTCTATAGTATGTTAGCACTTAGCCATTACCTTACTATTGTATATACTAGTGGGTAGCCTCCCTAGAGCTCTATTGTATGTTAGCACTTAGCCTTAACCTTACTATTGTATACACTAGTGGGTAGCCTTCCTAGAACTCTATTGTATGTTACCACTTAGCCTTACTATTGTATACACTAGTGGGTAACCTCCCTAGAGCTCTATAGTATGTTAGCACTTAGCCATTACCTTACTATTGTATATACTAGTGGGTAGCCTCCCTAGAGCTCTATTGTATGTTAGCACTTAGCCATTACCTTACTATTGTATACACTAGTGGGTAGCCTCCCTAGAGCTCTATTGTATGTTAGCACTTAGCCATTACCTTACTATTGTATATACTAGTGGGTAGCCTCCCTAGAGCTCTATTGTATGTTAGCACTTAGCCATTACCTTACTATTGTATACACTAGTGGGTAGCCTCCCTAGAGCTCTATTGTATGTTAGCACTTAGCCATTACCTTACTATTGTATACACTAGTGGGTAGCCTCCCTAGAGCTCTATTGCATGTTAGCACTTAGCCTTACTATTGTATACTCTAGTGGGTAGCCTCCCGAGAGCTCTATTGTATGTTAGTACTTAGCCATTACCTTACTATTGTATACACTAGTGGGTAGCCTCCCCAGAGCTCTATAGTATGTTAGCACTTAGCCTTACTATTGTATACACTAGTGGGTAGCCTCCCTAGAGCTCTATAGTATGTTAGCACTTAGCCTTACTATTGTATACACTAGTGGGTAGCCTCCCTAGAGCTCTATTGTATGTTAGCACTTAGCCATTACCTTACTATTGTATACACTAGTGGGTAGCCTCCCTAGAGCTCTATAGTATGTTAGCACTTAGCCATTACCTTACTATTGTATACACTAGTGGGTAGCCTCCCTAGAGCTCTATTGTATGTTAGCACTTAGCCTTACTATTGTATACACTAGTGGGTAGCCTCCCTAGAGCTCTATAGTATGTTAGCACTTAGCCTTACTATTGTATACACTAGTGGGTAGCCTCCCTAGAGCTCTATAGTATGTTAGCACTTAGCCTTACTATTGTATACACTAGTGGGTAGCCTCCCTAGAGCTCTATAGTATGTTAGCACTTAGCCATTACCTTACTATTGTATACACTAGTGGGT
Organism: Cryptosula pallasiana; assembly: GCA_945261195.1. Classification (NCBI taxonomy): domain Eukaryota; kingdom Metazoa; phylum Bryozoa; class Gymnolaemata; order Cheilostomatida; family Cryptosulidae; genus Cryptosula; species Cryptosula pallasiana. The sequence continues at coordinate 22,527,360 of OX183138.1, read as the reverse complement.
AGCCTCCCTAGAGCTCTATTGTATGTTAGCACTTAGCCATTACCTTACTATTGTATACACTAGTGGGTAGCCTCCCTAGAGCTCTATAGTATGTTAGCACTTAGCCATTACCTTACTATTGTATACACTAGTGGGTAGCCTCCCTAGAGCTCTATTGTATGTTAGCACTTAGCCTTACTATTGTATACACTAGTGGGTAGCCTCCCTAGAGCTCTATTGTATGTTAGCACTTAGCCATTACCTTACTATTGTATACACTAGTGGGTAGCCTCCCTAGAGCTCTATTGTATGTTAGTACTTAGCCATTACCTTACTATTGTATACACTAGTGGGTAGCCTCCCGAGAGCTCTATTGTATGTTAGCACTTAGCCATTACCTTACTATTGTATACACTAGTGGGTAGCCTCCCTAGAGCTCTATTGTATGTTAGCACTTAGCCTTACTATTGTATACACTAGTGGGTAGCCTCCCTAGAGCTCTATTGTATGTTAGCACTTAGCCAATACCTTACTATTGTATACACTAGTGGGTAGCCTTCCTAGAGCTCTATTGTATGTTAGCACTTAGCCTTACTATTGTATACACTAGTGGGTAGCCTCCCTAGAGCTCTATTGTATGTTAGCACTTAGCCAATACCTTACTATTGTATACACTAGTGGGTAGCCTCCCTAGAGCTCTATTGTATGTTAGCACTTAGCCTTACTATTGTATACACTAGTGGGTAGCCTCCCTCGAGCTCTATTGTATGTTAGCACTTAGCCTTACTATTGTATACACTAGTGGGTAGCCTCCCTAGAGCTCTATAGTATGTTAGCACTTAGCCATTACCTTACTATTGTATATACTAGTGGGTAGCCTCCCTAGAGCTCTATTGTATGTTAGCACTTAGCCTTACTATTGTATACACTAGTGGGTAGCCTCCCTAGAGCTCTATTGTATGTTAGCACTTAGCCATTGCCTCACTATTGTATACACTAGTGGGTCGCCTCCCTAGAGCTCTATTGTATGTTAGCACTTAGCCTTACTATTGTATACACTAGTGGGTAGCCTCCCTAGAGCTCTATTGTATGTTAGTACTTAGCCTTACTATTGTATACACTAGTGGGTAGCCTCCCTAGAGCTCTATTGTATGTTAGCACCTAGCCATTACCTTACTATTGTATACACTAGTGGGTAGCCTCCCTAGAGCTCTATTGTATGTTAGCACTTAGCCATTACCTTACTATTGTATACACTAGTGGGTAGCCTCCCTAGAGCTCTATTGTATGTTAGCACTTAGCCTTACTATTGTATACACTAGTGGGTAGCCTCCCTAGAGCTCTATAGTATGTTAGCACTTAGCCTTACTATTGTATACACTAGTGGGTAGCCTCCCTAGAGCTCTATAGTATGTTAGCACTTAGCCATTACCTTACTATTGTATACACTAGTGGGTAGCCTCCCTAGAGCTCTATTGTATGTTAGTACTTAGCCTTACTATTGTATACACTAGTGGGTAGCCTCCCTAGAGCTCTATAGTATGTTAGCACTTAGTCATTACCTTACTATTGTATACACTAGTGGGTAGCCTCCCTAGAGCTCTATGGTATGTTAGTACTTAGCCATTGCCTTACTATTGTATACACTAGTGGGTAGCCTCCCTAGAGCTCTATTGTATGTTAGCACTTAGCCATTGCCTTACTATTGTATACACTAGTGGGTAGCCTCCCTAGAGCTCTATTGTATGTTAGCACTTAGCCTTACCTTACTATTGTATACTCTAGTGGGTAGCCTCCCGAGAGCTCTATTGTATGTTAGTACTTAGCCATTACCTTACTATTGTATACACTAGTGGGTAGCCTCCCCAGAGCTCTATAGTATGTTAGCACTTAGCCTTACTATTGTATACACTAGTGGGTAGCCTCCCTAGAGCTCTATAGTATGTTAGCACTTAGCCTTACTATTGTATACACTAGTGGGTAGCCTCCCTAGAGCTCTATTGTATGTTAGCACTTAGCCATTACCTTACTATTGTATACACTAGTGGGTAGCCTCCCTAGAGCTCTATTGTATGTTAGTACTTAGCCATTGCCTTACTATTGTATACACTAGTGGGTAGCCTCCCTAGAGCTCTATTGTCTGTTAGCACTTAGCCATTACCTTACTATTGTATACACTAGTGGGTAGCCTCCCTAGAGCTCTATAGTATGTTAGCACTTAGCCATTACTTTACTATTGTATACACTAGTGGGTAGCCTCCCTAGAGCTCTATAGTATGTTAGCACCTAGCCTTACTATTGTATACACTAGTGGGTAGCCTCCCTAGAGCTCTATTGTATGTTAGCACTTAGCCTTACTATTGTATACACTAGTGGGTAGCCTCCCTAGAGCTCTATAGTATGTTAGCACTTAGCCTTACTATTGTATACACTAGTGGGTAGCCTCCCTAGAGCTCTATAGTATGTTAGCACTTAGCCTTACTATTGTATACACTAGTGGGTAGCCTCCCTAGAGCTCTATTGTATGTTAGCACTTAGCCTTACTATTGTATACACTAGTGGGTAGCCTCCCTAGAGCTCTATTGTATGTTAGCACTTAGCCATTACCTTACTATTGTATACACTAGTGGGTAGCCTTCCTAGAGCTCTATTGTATGTTAGCACTTAGCCATTACCTTACTATTGTATACACTAGTGGGTAGCCTCCCTAGAGCTCTATAGTATGTTAGCCATTACCTTACTATTGTATACACTAGTGGGTAGCCTCCCTAGAGCTCTATTGTATGTTAGCACTTAGCCTTACTATTGTATACACTAGTGGGTAGCCTCCCTAGAGCTCTATTGTATGTTAGCACTTAGCCATTACCTTACTATTGTATACACTAGTGGGTAGCCTCCCTAGAGCTCTATTGCATGTTAGCACTTAGCCTTACCTTACTATTGTATACTCTAGTGGGTAGCCTCCCTAGAGCTCTATAGTATGTTAGCACTTAGCCTTACTATTGTATACACTAGTGGGTAGCCTCCCTAGAGCTCTATAGTATGTTAGCACTTAGCCTTACTATTGTATACACTAGTGGGTAGCCTCCCTAGAGCTCTATTGTATGTTAGCACTTAGCCTTACTATTGTATACACTAGTGGGTAGCCTCCCTAGAGCTCTATTGTATGTTAGCACTTAGCCATTACCTTACTATTGTATACACTAGTGGGTAGCCTTCCTAGAGCTCTATTGTATGTTAGCACTTAGCCATTACCTTACTATTGTATACACTAGTGGGTAGCCTCCCTAGAGCTCTATAGTATGTTAGCCATTACCTTACTATTGTATACACTAGTGGGTAGCCTCCCTAGAGCTCTATTGTATGTTAGCACTTAGCCTTACTATTGTATACACTAGTGGGTAGCCTCCCTAGAGCTCTATTGTATGTTAGCACTTAGCCATTACCTTACTATTGTATACACTAGTGGGTAGCCTCCCTAGAGCTCTATTGCATGTTAGCACTTAGCCTTACCTTACTATTGTATACTCTAGTGGGTAGCCTCCCGAGAGCTCTATTGTATGTTAGTACTTAGCCATTACCTTACTATTGTATACACTAGTGGGTAGCCTCCCCAGAGCTCTATAGTATGTTAGCACTTAGCCTTACTATTGTATACACTAGTGGGTAGCCTCCCTAGAGCTCTATAGTATGTTAGCACTTAGCCTTACTATTGTATACACTAGTGGGTAGCCTCCCTAGAGCTCTATTGTATGTTAGCACTTAGCCATTACCTTACTATTGTATACACTAGTGGGTAGCCTCCCTAGAGCTTTATTGTATGTTAGCACTTAGCCATTACCTTACTATTGTATACACTAGTGGGTAGCCTCCCTAGAGCTCTATAGTATGTTAGTACTTAGCCATTACTATTGTATACACTAGTGGGTAGCCTCCCTAGAGCTCTATAGTATGTTAGCACTTAGCCATTACCTTACTATTGTATACACTAGTGGGTAGCCTCCCTAGAGCTCTATAGTATGTTAGCACTTAGCCATTACCTTACTATTGTATACACTAGTGGGTAGCCTCCCTAGAGCTCTATAGTATGTTAGTACTTAGCCATTACTATTGTATACACTAGTGGGTAGCCTCCCTAGAGCTCTATAGTATGTTAGCACTTAGCCATTACCTTACTATTGTATACACTAGTGGGTAGCCTCCCTAGAGCTCTATAGTATGTTAGCACTTAGCCTTACTATTGTCTACTCTAGTGGGTAGCCTCCCTAGAGCTCTATAGTATGTTAGTACTTAGCCATTACCTTACTATTGTATACACTAGTGGGTGGCCTCCCGAGAGCTCTATTGTATGTTAGTACTTAGCCATTACCTTACTATTGTATACACTAGTGGGTAGCCTCCCCAGAGCTCTATAGTATGTTAGCACTTAGCCTTACTATTGTATACACTAGTGGGTAGCCTCCCTAGAGCTCTATAGTATGTTAACACTTAGCCATTACCTTACTATTGTATACACTAGTGGGTAGCCTCCCTAGAGCTCTATTCTATGTTAGCACTTAGCCTTACTATTGTATACACTAGTGGGTAGCCTCCCTAGAGCTCTATAGTATGTTATCACTTAGCCTTACTATTGTATACACTAGTGGGTAGCCTCCCTAGAGCTCTATAGTATGTTAGCACTTAGCCTTACTATTGTATACACTAGTGGGTAGCCTCCCTAGAGCTCTATAGTATGTTAGCACTTAGCCATTACCTTACTATTGTATACACTAGTGGGTAGCCTCCCTAGAGCTCTATTGTATGTTAGCACTTAGCCATTACCTTACTATTGTATACACTAGTGGGTAGCCTCTCTAGAGCTCTACAGTATGTTAGCACTTAGCCTTACTATTGTATACACTAGTGGGTAGCCTCCCTAGAGCTCTATTGTATGTTAGCACTTAGCCTTACTATTGTATACACTAGTGGGTAGCCTCTCTAGAGCTCTATTGTATGTTAGCACTTAGCCTTACTATTGTATACACTAGTGGGTAGCCTCCCTAGAGTTCTATTGTATGTTAGCACTTAGCCTTACTATTGTATACACTAGTGGGTAGCCTCTCTAGAGCTCTATTGTATGTTAGCACTTAGCCAATACCTTACTATTGTATACACTAGTGGGTAGCCTCCCTAGAGCTCTATTGTATGTTAGCACTTAGCCTTACTATTGTATACACTAGTGGGTAGCCTCCCTAGAGCTCTATTGTATGTTAGCACTTAGCCTTACTATTGTATACACTAGTGGGTAGCCTCTCTAGAGCTCTATTGTATGTTAGCACTTAGCCAATACCTTACTATTGTATACACTAGTGGGTAGCCTCCCTAGAGCTCTATTGTATGTTAGCACTTAGCCTTACTATTGTATACACTAGTGGGTAGCCTCCCTAGAGCTCTATTGTATGTTAGCACTTAGCCTTACTATTGTATACACTAGTGGGTAGCCTCCCTAGAGCTCTATAGTATGTTAGCACTTAGCCATTACCTTACTATTGTATATACTAGTGGGTAGCCTCCCTAGAGCTCTATTGTATGTTAGCACTTAGCCTTACTATTGTATACACTAGTGGGTAGCCTCCCTAGAGCTCTATTGTATGTTAGCACTTAGCCATTGCCTCACTATTGTATACACTAGTGGGTAGCCTCCCTAGAGCTCTATTGTATGTTAGCACTTAGCCTTACTATTGTATACACTAGTGGGTGGCCTCCCTAGAGCTCTATTGTATGTTAGTACTTAGCCTTACTATTGTATACACTAGTGGGTAGCCTCCCTAGAGCTCTATTGTATGTTAGCACCTAGCCATTACCTTACTATTGTATACACTAGTGGGTAGCCTCCCTAGAGCTCTATTGTATGTTAGCACTTAGCCATTACCTTACTATTGTATACACTAGTGGGTAGCCTCCCTAGAGCTCTATTGTATGTTAGTACTTAGCCTTACTATTGTATACACTAGTGGGTAGCCTCCCTAGAGCTCTATTGTATGTTAGCACTTAGCCTTACTATTGTATACACTAGTGGGTAGCCTCCCTAGAGCTCTATTGTATGTTAGCACTTAGCCATTGCCTCACTATTGTATACACTAGTGGGTAGCCTCCCTAGAGCTCTATTGTATGTTAGCACTTAGCCTTACTATTGTATACACTAGTGGGTAGCCTCCCTAGAGCTCTATAGTATGTTAGTACTTAGCCATTACCTTACTATTGTATACACTAGTGGGTAGCCTCCCTAGAGCTCTATTGTATGTTAGCACTTAGCGTTACTATTGTATACACTAGTGGGTAGCCTCCCTAGAGCTCTATTGTATGTTAGCACTTAGCCTTACTATTGTATACACTAGTGGGTAGCCTCCCTAGAGCTCTATAGTATGTTAGTACTTAGCCATTACCTTACTGTTGTATACACTAGTGGGTAGCCTCCCTAGAGCTCTATTGTATGTTAGCACTTAGCCTTACTATTGTATACACTAGTGGGTAGCCTCCCTAGAGCTCTATTGTATGTTAGTACTTAGCCTTACTATTGTATACACTAGTGGGTAGCCTCCCTAGAGCTCTATTGTATGTTAGCACTTAGCCATTACCTTACTATTGTATACACTAGTGGGTAGCCTCCCTAGAGCTCTATTGTATGTTAGCACTTAGCCTTACTATTGTATACACTAGTGGGTAGCCTCCCTAGAGCTCTATTGTATGTTAGTACTTAGCCTTACTATTGTATACACTAGTGGGTAGCCTCCCTAGAGCTCTATTGTATGTTAGCACTTAGCCTTACTATTGTATACACTAGTGGGTAGCCTCCCTAGAGCTCTATAGTATGTTAGCACTTAGCCTTACTATTGTATACACTAGTGGGTAGCCTCCCTAGAGCTCTATAGTATGTTAGCACTTAGCCATTACCTTACTATTGTATACACTAGTGGGTAGCCTCCCTAGAGCTCTATTGTATGTTAGTACTTAGCCTTACTATTGTATACACTAGTGGGTAGCCTCCCTAGAGCTCTATAGTATGTTAGCACTTAGCCATTACCTTACTATTGTATACACTAGTGGGTAGCCTCCCTAGAGCTCTATTGTATGTTAGCACTTAGCCATTACCTTACTATTGTATACACTAGTGGGTAGCCTCCCTAGAGCTCTATAGTATGTTAGCACTTAGCCTTACCTTACTATTGTATACACTAGTGGGTAGCTTCCCTAGAGCTCTATAGTATGTTAGCACTTAGCCATTACCTTACTATTGTATATACTAGTGGGTAGCCTCCCTAGAGCTCTATTGCATGTTAGCACCTAGCCTTACTATTGTATACACTAGTGGGTAGCCTCCCTAGAGCTCTATTGCATGTTAGCACCTAGCCTTACTATTGTATACACTAGTGGGTAGCCTCCCTAGAGCTCTATTGTATGTTAGCACTTAGCCATTACCTTACTATTGTATACACTATTGGGTAGCCTCCCTAGAGCTCTATGGTATGTTAGTACTTAGCCATTGCCTTACTATTGTATACACTAGTGGGTAGCCTCCCTAGAGCTCTATTGTATGTTAGCACTTAGCCATTGCCTTACTATTGTATACACTAGTGGGTAGCCTCCCTAGAGCTCTATTGTATGTTAGCACTTAGCCTTACCTTACTATTGTATACTCTAGTGGGTAGCCTCCCGAGAGCTCTATTGTATGTTAGTACTTAGCCATTACCTTACTATTGTATACACTAGTGGGTAGCCTCCCCAGAGCTCTATAGTATGTTAGCACTTAGCCTTACTATTGTATACACTAGTGGGTAGCCTCCCTAGAGCTCTATAGTATGTTAGCACTTAGCCTTACTATTGTATACACTAGTGGGTAGCCTCCCTAGAGCTCTATAGTATGTTAGCACCTAGCCTTACTATTGTATACACTAGTGGGTAGCCTCCCTAGAGCTCTATTGTATGTTAGCACTTAGCCTTACTATTGTATACACTAGTGGGTAGCCTCCCTAGAGCTCTATAGTATGTTAGCACTTAGCCTTACTATTGTATACACTAGTGGGTAGCCTCCCTAGAGCTCTATAGTATGTTAGCACTTGGCCTTACTATTGTATACACTAGTGGGTAGCCTCCCTAGAGCTCTATTGTATGTTAGCACTTAGCCTTACTATTGTATACACTAGTGGGTAGCCTCCCTAGAGCTCTATAGTATGTTAGCACTTAGCCATTACCTTACTATTGTATACACTAGTGGGTAGCCTCCCTAGAGCTCTATTGTATGTTAGCACTTAGCCATTACCTTACTATTGTATACACTAGTGGGTAGCTTCCCTAGAGCTCTATTGTATGTTAGTACTTAGCCTTACTATTGTATACACTAGTGGGTAGCCTCCCTAGAGCTCTATTGTATGTTAGCACTTAGCCATTACCTTACTATTGTATACACTAGTGGGTAGCCTCCCTAGAGCTCTATTGTATGTTAGCACTTAGCCATTACCTTACTATTGTATACACTAGTGGGTAACCTCCCTAGAGCTCTATTGTATGTTAGCACTTAGCCTTACTATTGTATACACTAGTGGGTAGCCTCCCTAGAGCTCTGTTGTATGTTAGCACTTAGCCATTACCTTACTATTGTATACACTAGTTGGTAGCCTCCCTAGAGCTCTATTGTATGTTAGCACTAAGCCATTACCTTACTATTGTATACACTAGTGGGTAGCCTCCCTAGAGCTCTATAGTATGTTAGCACTTAGCCATTACCTTACTATTGTATACACTAGTGGGTAGCCTCCCTAGAGCTCTATTGTATGTTAGCACTTAGCCTTACTATTGTATACACTAGTGGGTAGCCTCCCTAGAGCTCTATTGTATGTTAGCACTTAGCCATTGCCTCACTATTGTATACACTAGTGGGTAGCCTCCCTAGAGCTCTATTGTATGTTAGCACTTAGCCTTACTATTGTATACACTAGTGGGTAGCCTCCCTAGAGCTCTATTGTATGTTAGCACTTAGCCATTGCCTCACTATTGTATACACTAGTGGGTAGCCTCCCTAGAGCTCTATTGTATGTTAGCACTTAGCCTTACTATTGTATACACTAGTGGGTAGCCTCCCTAGAGCTCTATTGTATGTTAGTACTTAGCCTTACTATTGTATACACTAGTGGGTAGCCTCCCTAGAGCTCTATTGTATGTTAGCACCTAGCCATTACCTTACTATTGTATACACTAGTGGGTAGCCTCCCTAGAGTTCTATTGTATGTTAGCACTTAGCCATTACCTTACTATTGTATACACTAGTGGGTAGCCTCCCTAGAGCTCTATTGTATGTTAGTACTTAGCCTTACTATTGTATACACTAGTGGGTAGCCTCCCTAGAGCTCTATTGTATGTTAGCACTTAGCCTTACTATTGTATACACTAGTGGGTAGCCTCCCTAGAGCTCTATTGTATGTTAGTACTTAGCCTTACTATTGTATACACTAGTGGGTAGCCTCCCTAGAGCTCTATTGTATGTTAGCACCTAGCCATTACCTTACTATTGTATACACTAGTGGGTAGCCTCCCTAGAGTTCTATTGTATGTTAGTACTTAGCCTTACTATTGTATACACTAGTGGGTAGCCTCCCTAGAGCTCTATTGTATGTTAGCACTTAGCCTTACTATTGTATACACTAGTGGGTAGCCTCCCTAGAGCTCTATTGTATGTTAGTACTTAGCCTTACTATTGTATACACTAGTGGGTAGCCTCCCTAGAGCTCTATTGTATGTTAGCACCTAGCCATTACCTTACTATTGTATACACTAGTGGGTAGCCTCCCTAGAGTTCTATTGTATGTTAGCACTTAGCCATTACCTTACTATTGTATACACTAGTGGGTAGCCTCCCTAGAGCTCTATTGTATGTTAGTACTTAGCCTTACTATTGTATACACTAGTGGGTAGCCTCCCTAGAGCTCTATTGTATGTTAGCACTTAGCCTTACTATTGTATACACTAGTGGGTAGCCTCCCTAGAGCTCTATTGTATGTTAGCACTTAGCCATTGCCTCACTATTGTATACACTAGTGGGTAGCCTCCCTAGAGCTCTATTGCATGTTAGCACCTAGCCTTACTATTGTATACACTAGTGGGTAGCCTCCCTAGAGCTCTATTGTATGTTAGCACTTAGCCTTACTATTGTATACACTAGTGGGTAGCTTCCCTAGAGCTCTATAGTATGTTAGTACTTAGCCATTACCTTACTATTGTATACACTAGTGGGTAGCCTCCCTAGAGCTCTATTGTATGTTAGCACTTAGCCTTACTATTGTATACACTAGTGGGTAGCCTCCCTAGAGCTCTATTGTATGTTAGTACTTAGCCTTACTATTGTATACACTAGTGGGTAGCCTCCCTAGAGCTCTATTGTATGTTAGCACTTAGCCATTACCTTACTATTGTATACACTAGTGGGTAGCCTCCCTAGAGCTCTATTGTATGTTAGTACTTAGCCTTACTATTGTATACACTAGTGGGTAGCCTCCCTAGAGCTCTATAGTATGTTAGCACTTAGCCATTACCTTACTATTGTATACACTAGTGGGTAGCCTCCCTAGAGCTCTATTGTATGTTAGTACTTAGCCTGACTATTGTATACACTAGTGGGTAGCCTCCCTAGAGCTCTATAGTATGTTAGCACTTAGCCATTACCTTACTATTGTATACACTAGTGGGTAGCCTCCCTAGAGCTCTATTGTATGTTAGTACTTAGCCTTACTATTGTATACACTAGTGGGTAGCCTCCCTAGAGCTCTATGGTATGTTAGTACTTAGCCATTACCTTACTATTGTATACACTAGTGGGTAGCCTCCCTAGAGCTCTATAGTATGTTAGTACTTAGCCATTACCTTATTATTGTATACACTAGTGGGTAGCCTCCCTAGAGCTCTATTGTATGTTAGCACCTAGCCATTACCTTACTATTGTATACACTAGTGGGTAGCCTCCCTAGAGCTCTATAGTATGTTAGCACCTAGCCTTACTATTGTATACACTAGTGGGTAGCCTCCCTAGAGCTCTATCGTATGTTAGCACTTAGCCTTACTATTGTATACACTAGTGGGTAGCCTCCCTAGAGCTCTATTGTATGTTAGCACTTAGCCATTACCTTACTATTGTATACACTAGTGGGTAGCCTCCCTAGAGCTCTATTGCATGTTAGCACTTAGCCTTACCTTACTATTGTATACTCTAGTGGGTAGCCTCCCGAGAGCTCTATTGTATGTTAGTACTTAGCCATTACCTTACTATTGTATACACTAGTGGGTAGCCTCCCTAGAGCTCTATTGTATGTTAGCACTTAGCCTTACTATTGTATACACTAGTGGGTAGCCTCCCTAGAGCTCTATTGTATGTTAGTACTTAGCCTTACTATTGTATACACTAGTGGGTAGCCTCCCTAGAGCTCTATTGTATGTTAGCACTTAGCCATTACCTTACTATTGTATACACTAGTGGGTAGCCTCCCTAGAGCTCTATTGTATGTTAGTACTTAGCCTTACTATTGTATACACTAGTGGGTAGCCTCCCTAGAGCTCTATAGTATGTTAGCACTTAGCCATTACCTTACTATTGTATACACTAGTGGGTAGCCTCCCTAGAGCTCTATTGTATGTTAGTACTTAGCCTGACTATTGTATACACTAGTGGGTAGCCTCCCTAGAGCTCTATAGTATGTTAGCACTTAGCCATTACCTTACTATTGTATACACTAGTGGGTAGCCTCCCTAGAGCTCTATTGTATGTTAGTACTTAGCCTTACTATTGTATACACTAGTGGGTAGCCTCCCTAGAGCTCTATGGTATGTTAGTACTTAGCCATTACCTTACTATTGTATACACTAGTGGGTAGCCTCCCTAGAGCTCTATAGTATGTTAGTACTTAGCCATTACCTTATTATTGTATACACTAGTGGGTAGCCTCCCTAGAGCTCTATTGTATGTTAGCACCTAGCCATTACCTTACTATTGTATACACTAGTGGGTAGCCTCCCTAGAGCTCTATAGTATGTTAGCACCTAGCCTTACTATTGTATACACTAGTGGGTAGCCTCCCTAGAGCTCTATCGTATGTTAGCACTTAGCCTTACTATTGTATACACTAGTGGGTAGCCTCCCTAGAGCTCTATTGTATGTTAGCACTTAGCCATTACCTTACTATTGTATACACTAGTGGGTAGCCTCCCTAGAGCTCTATTGCATGTTAGCACTTAGCCTTACCTTACTATTGTATACTCTAGTGGGTAGCCTCCCGAGAGCTCTATTGTATGTTAGTACTTAGCCATTACCTTACTATTGTATACACTAGTGGGTAGCCTCCCCAGAGCTCTATAGTATGTTAGCACTTAGCCTTACTATTGTATACACTAGTGGGTAGCCTCCCTAGAGCTCTATAGTATGTTAGCACTTAGCCTTACTATTGTATACACTAGTGGGTAGCCTCCCTAGAGCTCTATTGTATGTTAGTACTTAGCCATTACCTTACTATTGTATACACTAGTGGGTAGCCTCCCTAGAGCTCTATAGTATGTTAGCACTTAGCCATTACCTTACTATTGTATACACTAGTGGGTAGCCTCCCTAGAGCTCTATAGTATGTTAGCACCTAGCCTTACTATTGTATACACTAGTGGGTAGCCTCCCTAGAGCTCTATTGTATGTTAGCACTTAGCCTTACTATTGTATACACTAGTGGGTAGCCTCCCTAGAGCTCTATAGTATGTTAGCACTTAGCCTTACTATTGTATACACTAGTGGGTAGCCTCCCTAGAGCTCTATAGTATGTTAGCACTTAGCCATTACCTTACTATTGTATACACTAGTGGGTAGCCTCCCTAGAGCTCTATTGTATGTTAGCACTTAGCCTTACTATTGTATACACTAGTGGGTAGCCTCCCTAGAGCTCTATTGTATGTTAGCACTTAGCCATTACCTTACTATTGTATACACTAGTGGGTAGCCTCCCTAGAGCTCTATTGTATGTTAGCACTTAGCCATTACCTTACTATTGTATACACTAGTGGGTAGCCTCCCTAGAGCTCTATTGTATGTTAGTACTTAGCCTTACTATTGTATACACTAGTGGGTAGCCTCCCTAGAGCTCTATAGTATGTTAGCACTTAGCCATTACCTTACTATTGTATACACTAGTGGGTAGCCTCCCTAGAGCTCTATTGTATGTTAGCACTTAGCCATTACCTTACTATTGTATACACTAGTGGGTAGCCTCCCTAGAGCTCTATTGTATGTTAGTACTTAGCCATTACCTTACTATTGTATACACTAGTGGGTAGCCTCCCTAGAGCTCTATTGTATGTTAGCACTTAGCCATTACCTTACTATTGTATACACTAGTGGGTAGCCTCCCTAGAGCTCTATTGTATGTTAGCACTTAGCCATTACCTTACTATTGTATACACTAGTGGGTAGCCTCCCTAGAGCTCTATTGTATGTTAGCACTTAGCCATTACCTTACTATTGTATACACTAGTGGGTAGCCTCCCTAGAGCTCTATTGTATGTTAGCACTTAGCCTTACTATTGTATACACTAGTGGGTAGCCTCCCTAGAGCTCTGTTGTATGTTAGCACTTAGCCATTACCTTACTATTGTATACACTAGTGGGTAGCCTCCCTAGAGCTCTATAGTATGTTAGCACTTAGCCTTACTATTGTATACACTAGTGGGTAGCCTCCCTAGAGCTCTATTGTATGTTAGCACTTAGCCTTACTATTGTATACACTAGTGGGTAGCCTCCCTAGAGCTCTATAGTATGTTAGCACTTAGCCATTACCTTACTATTGTATACACTAGTGGGTAGCCTCCCTAGAGCTCTATTGTATGTTAGCACTTAGCCATTACCTTACTATTGTATACACTAGTGGGTAGCCTCCCTAGAGCTCTATTGTATGTTAGTACTTAGCCTTACCTTACTATTGTATACACTAGTGGGTAGCCTTCCTAGAGCTCTATTGTATGTTAGCACTCAGCCTTACTATTGTATACACTAGTGGGTAGCCTTCCTAGAGCTCTATTGTATGTTAGCACTTAGCCTTACTATTGTATACACTAGTGGGTAGCCTCCCTAGAGCTCTATTGTATGTTAGCACTTAGCCTTACTATTGTATACACTAGTGGGTAGCCTCCCTAGAGCTCTATTGTATGTTAGTACTTGGCCATTACCTTACTATTGTATACACTAGTGGGTAGCCTCCCTAGAGCTCTATTGTATGTTAGTACTTAGCCTTACTATTGTATACACTAGTGGGTAGCCTCCCTAGAGCTCTATTGTATGTTAGTACTTAGCCTTACTATTGTATACACTAGTGGGTAGCCTCCCTAGAGCTCTATTGTATGTTAGTACTTAGCCTTACTATTGTATACACTAGTGGGTAGCCTCCCTAGAGCTCTATTGTATGTTAGTACTTAGCCTTACTATTGTATACACTAGTGGGTAGCCTCCCTAGAGCTCTATTGTATGTTAGTACTTAGCCTTACTATTGTATACACTAGTGGGTAGCCTCCCTAGAGCTCTATTGTATGTTAGTACTTAGCCTTACTATTGTATACACTAGTGGGTAGCCTCCCTAGAGCTCTATAGTATGTTAGCACTTAGCCATTACCTTACTATTGTATACACTAGTGGGTAGCCTCCCTAGAGCTCTATTGTATGTTAGTACTTAGCCTTACTATTGTATACACTAGTGGGTAGCCTCCCTAGAGCTCTATAGTATGTTAGCACTTAGCCATTACCTTACTATTGTATACACTAGTTGGTAGCCTCCCTAGAGCTCTATAGTATGTTAGCACTTAGCCTTACTATTGTATACACTAGTGGGTAGCCTCCCTAGAGCTCTATAGTATGTTAGCACTTAGCCTTACTATTGTATACACTAGTGGGTAGCCTCCCTAGAGCTCTATTGTATGTTAGTACTTAGCCTTACTATTGTATACACTAGTGGGTAGCCTCCCTAGAGCTCTATTGTATGTTAGTACTTAGCCTTACTATTGTATACACTAGTGGGTAGCCTCCCTAGAGCTCTATAGTATGTTAGCACTTAGCCATTACCTTACTATTGTATACACTAGTGGGTAGCCTCCCTAGAGCTCTATTGTATGTTAGCACTTAGCCATTACCTTACTATTGTATACACTAGTGGGTAGCCTCCCTAGAGCTCTATTGTATGTTAGCACTTAGCCATTGCCTCACTATTGTATACACTAGTGGGTAGCCTCCCTAGAGCTCTATTGTATGTTAGTACTTAGCCATTACCTTATTATTGTATACACTAGTGGGTAGCCTCCCTAGAGCTCTATTGTATGTTAGCACTTAGCCATTACCTTACTATTGTATACACTAGTGGGTAGCCTCCCTAGAGCTCTATTGTATGTTAGCACTTAGCCATTACCTTACTATTGTATACACTAGTGGGTAGCCTCCCTAGAGCTCTATTGTATGTTAGTACTTAGCCATTACCTTACTATTGTATACACTAGTGGGTAGCCTCCCTAGAGCTCTATAGTATGTTAGCACTTAGCCATTACCTTACTATTGTATACACTAGTGGGTAGCCTCCCTAGAGCTCTATTGTATGTTAGCACTTAGCCTTACTATTGTATACACTAGTGGGTAGCCTCCCTAGAGCTCTATAGTATGTTAGCACTTAGCCTTACTATTGTATACACTAGTGGGTAGCCTCCCTAGAGCTCTATTGTATGTTAGCACTTAGCCATTACCTTACTATTGTATACACTAGTGGGTAGCCTCCCTAGAGCTCTATAGTATGTTAGCACTTAGCCTTACTATTGTATACACTAGTGGGTAGCCTCCCTAGAGCTCTATAGTATGTTAGCACTTAGCCTTACTATTGTATACACTAGTGGGTAGCCTCCCTAGAGCTCTATAGTATGTTAGCACTTAGCCATTACCTTACTATTGTATACACTAGTGGGTAGCCTCCCTAGAGCTCTATTGTATGTTAGTACTTAGCCTTTACCTTACTATTGTATACACTAGTGGGTAGCCTCCCTAGAGCTCTATTGTATGTTAGCACTTAGCCTTACCTTACTATTGTATACACTAGTGGGTAGCCCCCCTAGAGCTCTATTGTATGTTAGCTCCTAGCCTTACTATTGTATACACTAGTGGGTGGCCTCCCTAGAGCTCTATTGTATGTTAGCTCCTAGCCTTACTATTGTATACACTAGTGGGTGGCCTCCCTAGAGCTCTATTGTATGTTAGCACTTAGCCATTACCTTACTATTGTATACACTAGTGGGTAGCCTCCCTAGAGCTCTATTGTATGTTAGCACTTAGCCTTACCTTACTATTGTATACACTAGTGGGTAGCCTCCCTAGAGCTCTATTGTATGTTAGCTCCTAGCCTTACTATTGTATACACTAGTGGGTGGCCTCCCTAGAGCTCTATTGTATGTTAGCACTTAGCCATTACCTTACTATTGTATACACTAGTGGGTAGCCTCCCTAGAGCTCTATTGTATGTTAGCACTTAGCCTTACTATTGTATACACTAGTGGGTAACCTCCCTAGAGCTCTATAGTATGTTAGCACTTAGCCTTACTATTGTATACACTAGTGGGTAGCCTCCCTAGAGCTCTATTGTATGTTAGTACTTAGCCATTACCTTACTATTGTATACACTAGTGGGTAGCCTCCCTAGAGCTCTATTGTATGTTAGTACTTAGCCTTACTATTGTATACACTAGTGGGTAGCCTCCCTAGAGCTCTATTGTATGTTAGCACTTAGCCTTACTATTGTATACACTAGTGGGTAGCCTCCCTAGAGCTCTATTGTATGTTAGTACTTAGCCTTACTATTGTATACACTAGTGGGTAGCCTCCCTAGAGCTCTATTGTATGTTAGCACTTAGCCTTACTATTGTATACACTAGTGGGTAGCCTCCCTAGAGCTCTATTGTATGTTAGCACTTAGCCTTACTATTGTATACACTAGTGGGTAGCCTCCCTAGAGCTCTATAGTATGTTAGCACTTAGCCTTACTATTGTATACACTAGTGGGTAGCCTCCCTAGAGCTCTATTGTATGTTAGCACTTAGCCATTACCTTACTATTGTATACACTAGTGGGTAGCCTCCCTAGAGCTCTATTGTATGTTAGCACTTAGCCTTACTATTGTATACACTAGTGGGTAGCCTCCCTAGAGCTCTATTGTATGTTAGTACTTAGCCTTACTATTGTATACACTAGTGGGTAGCCTCCCTAGAGCTCTATAGTATGTTAGCACTTAGCCATTACCTTACTATTGTATACACTAGTGGGTAGCCTCCCTAGAGCTCTATAGTATGTTAGCACTTAGCCATTACCTTACTATTGTATACACTAGTGGGTAGCCTCCCTAGAGCTCTATTGCATGTTAGCACTTAGCCATTACCTTACTATTGTATACACTAGTGGGTAGCCTCCCTAGAGCTCTATTGTATGTTAGCACTTAGCCTTACTATTGTATACACTAGTGGGTAGCCTCCCTAGAGCTCTATAGTATGTTAGCACTTAGCCATTACCTTACTATTGTATACACTAGTGGGTAGCCTCCCTAGAGCTCTATTGCATGTTAGCACTTAGCCATTACCTTACTATTGTATACACTAGTGGGTAGCCTCCCTAGAGCTCTATTGCATGTTAGCACTTAGCCATTACCTTACTATAGTATACACTAGTGGGTAGCCTCCCTAGAGCTCTATAGTATGTTAGCACTTAGCCATTACCTTACTATTGTATACACTAGTGGGTAGCCTCCCTAGAGCTCTGTTGTATGTTAGCACTTAGCCATTACCTTACTATTGTATACACTAGTGGGTAGCCTCCCTAGAGCTCTATAGTATGTTAGCACTTAGCCATTACCTTACTATTGTATACACTAGTGGGTAGCCTCCCTAGAGCTCTATTGTATGTTAGCACTTAGCCATTACCTTACTATTGTATACACTGGTGGGTAGCCTCCCTAGAGCTCTATAGTATGTTAGCACTTAGCCTTACTATTGTATACACTAGTGGGTGGCCTCCCTAGAGCTCTATTGTATGTTAGCACTTAGCCATTGCCTTACTATTGTATACACTAGTGGGTAGCCTCCCTAGAGCTCTATTGTATGTTAGCACTTAGCGTTACTATTGTATACACTAGTGGGTAGCCTCCCTAGAGCTCTATTGTATGTTAGCACTTAGCCATTACCTTACTATTGTATACACTAGTGGGTAGCCTCCCTAGAGCTCTATTGTATGTTAGCACTTAGCCTTACTATTGTATACACTAGTGGGTAGCCTCCCTAGAGCTCTATTGTATGTTAGCACTTAGCCATTACCTTACTATTGTATACACTAGTGGGTAGCCTCCCTAGAGCTCTATTGTATGTTAGCACTTAGCCTTACTATTGTATACACTAGTGGGTAACCTCCCTAGAGCTCTATAGTATGTTAGCACTTAGCCTTACTATTGTATACACTAGTGGGTAGCCTCCCTAGAGCTCTATAGTATGTTAGCACTTAGCCTTACTATTGTATACACTAGTGGGTGGCCTCCCTAGAGCTCTATTGTATGTTAGCACTTAGCCATTGCCTTACTATTGTATACACTAGTGGGTAGCCTCCCTAGAGCTCTATTGTATGTTAGCACTTAGCGTTACTATTGTATACACTAGTGGGTAGCCTCCCTAGAGCTCTATTGTATGTTAGCACTTAGCCATTACCTTACTATTGTATACACTAGTGGGTAGCCTCCCTAGAGCTCTATTGTATGTTAGCACTTAGCCTTACTATTGTATACACTAGTGGGTAGCCTCCCTAGAGCTCTATTGTATGTTAGCACTTAGCCATTACCTTACTATTGTATACACTAGTGGGTAGCCTCCCTAGAGCTCTATTGTATGTTAGTACTTAGCCATTGCCTTACTATTGTATACACTAGTGGGTAGCCTCCCTAGAGCTCTATAGTATGTTAGCACTTAGCCTTACTATTGTATACACTAGTGGGTAGCCTCCCTAGAGCTCTACAGTATGTTAGCACTTAGCCATTACCTTACTATTGTATACACTAGTGGGTAGCCTCCCTAGAGCTCTATTGTATGTTAGCACTTAGCCATTACCTTACTATTGTATACACTAGTGGGTAGCCTCCCTAGAGCTCTATTGCATGTTAGCACTTAGCCATTACCTTACTATAGTATACACTAGTGGGTAGCCTCCCTAGAGCTCTATAGTATGTTAGCACTTAGCCATTACCTTACTATTGTATACACTAGTGGGTAGCCTCCCTAGAGCTCTGTTGTATGTTAGCACTTAGCCATTACCTTACTATTGTATACACTAGTGGGTAGCCTCCCTAGAGCTCTATAGTATGTTAGCACTTAGCCATTACCTTACTATTGTATACACTAGTGGGTAGCCTCCCTAGAGCTCTATTGTATGTTAGCACTTAGCCATTACCTTACTATTGTATACACTGGTGGGTAGCCTCCCTAGAGCTCTATAGTATGTTAGCACTTAGCCTTACTATTGTATACACTAGTGGGTGGCCTCCCTAGAGCTCTATTGTATGTTAGCACTTAGCCATTGCCTTACTATTGTATACACTAGTGGGTAGCCTCCCTAGAGCTCTATTGTATGTTAGCACTTAGCGTTACTATTGTATACACTAGTGGGTAGCCTCCCTAGAGCTCTATTGTATGTTAGCACTTAGCCATTACCTTACTATTGTATACACTAGTGGGTAGCCTCCCTAGAGCTCTATTGTATGTTAGCACTTAGCCTTACTATTGTATACACTAGTGGGTAGCCTCCCTAGAGCTCTATTGTATGTTAGCACTTAGCCATTACCTTACTATTGTATACACTAGTGGGTAGCCTCCCTAGAGCTCTATTGTATGTTAGCACTTAGCCTTACTATTGTATACACTAGTGGGTAACCTCCCTAGAGCTCTATAGTATGTTAGCACTTAGCCTTACTATTGTATACACTAGTGGGTAGCCTCCCTAGAGCTCTATAGTATGTTAGCACTTAGCCTTACTATTGTATACACTAGTGGGTGGCCTCCCTAGAGCTCTATTGTATGTTAGCACTTAGCCATTGCCTTACTATTGTATACACTAGTGGGTAGCCTCCCTAGAGCTCTATTGTATGTTAGCACTTAGCGTTACTATTGTATACACTAGTGGGTAGCCTCCCTAGAGCTCTATTGT
This sequence comes from Cryptosula pallasiana, assembly GCA_945261195.1. Lineage (NCBI taxonomy): Eukaryota > Metazoa > Bryozoa > Gymnolaemata > Cheilostomatida > Cryptosulidae > Cryptosula > Cryptosula pallasiana. The sequence continues at coordinate 22,507,124 of OX183138.1, read as the reverse complement.
ATGTTAGCACTTAGCCATTACCTTACTATTGTATACACTAGTGGGTAGCCTCCCTAGAGCTCTATTGTATGTTAGCACTTAGCCTTACTATTGTATACACTAGTGGGTAGCCTCCCTAGAGCTCTATTGTATGTTAGCACTTAGCCATTACCTTACTATTGTATACACTAGTGGGTAGCCTCCCTAGAGCTCTATTGTATGTTAGTACTTAGCCATTGCCTTACTATTGTATACACTAGTGGGTAGCCTCCCTAGAGCTCTATAGTATGTTAGCACTTAGCCTTACTATTGTATACACTAGTGGGTAGCCTCCCTAGAGCTCTACAGTATGTTAGCACTTAGCCATTACCTTACTATTGTATACACTAGTGGGTAGCCTCCCTAGAGCTCTATTGTATGTTAGCACTTAGCCATTACCTTACTATTGTATACACTAGTGGGTAGCCTCCCTAGAGCTCTATGGTATGTTAGCACTTAGCTATTACCTTACTATTGTATACACTAGTGGGTAGCCTCCCTAGAGCTTTATTGTATGTTAGCACTTAGCCATTACCTTACTATTGTATACACTAGTGGGTAGCCTCCCTAGAGCTCTATTGTATGTTAGTACTTAGCCTTACCTTACTATTGTATACACTAGTGGGTAGCCTTCCTAGAGCTCTATTGTATGTTAGCACTTAGCCTTACTATTGTATACACTAGTGGGTAGCCTCCCTAGAGCTCTATAGTATGTTAGCACTTAGCCTTACCTTACTATTGTATACTCTAGTGGGTAGCCTCCCTAGAGCTCTATTGTATGTTAGCACTTAGCCATTACCTTACTATTGTATACACTAGTGGGTAGCCTCCCTAGAGCTCTACAGTATGTTAGCACCTAGCCTTACTATTGTATACACTAGTGGGTAGCCTCCCTAGAGCTCTATTGTATGTTAGCACTTAGCCATTACCTTACTATTGTATACACTAGTGGGTAGCCTCCCTAGAGCTCTATTGTATGTTAGTACTTAGCCTTACTATTGTATACACTAGTGGGTAGCCTCCCTAGAGCTCTATAGTATGTTAGCACTTAGCCATTACCTTACTATTGTATACACTAGTGGGTAGCCTCCCTAGAGCAGTATATCAATCAAATACATGTTGTTATACTGAGCTACCCTGACTAGTATGCCTGAGCCATGGGCTCTAGCTAGTTGTTAAAGTCTTTCACACAAGTGGCACTGACCAAAACGGTAATTTCTTGGGCTGAATAGTATTCTGTGGTTTCAAGACCAGCATTTGTGACAATATATCCATTCATCATCTTGTTGGGACCACTCACTGAGTTTTGTACATTTGGTGAAAGCTTTCTTATGAGTAAAACTGCAGAGTGTGGACTCACTGCATTTTTGACAGTTTTTACAGGAGTTGTTCTCTCTTTGCAGTTACCATAATAAATGCTCAACTATTAGCAAAAAAATCGATAGGCAAGCGAAATGAAAACAAGCCAAGCAGCGCAGACATGATAAATAAACCAGTGAAGCATTACCTGTAGCCTTGTATTTAGTATATATCATTGAGCAAACAGTTAACCAATGTTCAGAAAACACGAAAATGTGCCGGAGAACGATGGCACACTTCTTATTGAGTAATTGCAAGTCTGGGAAGTAATAATAATAAATACAAAAACAATAAACAAAAAATTGTTTTTATGCCTTCTAGTGTAAACTAGCATATAAGAAGTTTCCATTGCATTTTAAATCGATAAACTATTTAAACTAAATCAAAGTAAGAAAAAGCACAGAAGATGTAAATTCCGAATATAATAGGCAAAAAAGCAGCTAAAAGAATAAGAATATGAAGAAAACGCAACAAATAATGTTAAACTCATTTTGAGTTGCATAGACTTGGAAAAAACATTGTTCATTCCTGGATGGCACGGTGCCAATACTTGATGAGCACAAAAGATAAAATATAGCAATATGTTGCACGCATGAGTGAGTATACTGAGTGTATAGAGTATTGTATATAAGGGTATATGTTGATAAGGAGTTGTCTCCACTTGCACCATAAACCAGCCTGTTGGGTACCAATGTTATCTTATAGTATTAGTTAGCGCAGAGAATGCGTATGTAGCCAATAAATGTATTTGATACAGCTGCCCACGGTAACTGCAACTAGAGATCAAATCATAAATAGAAGCATGGATCAAACAGCAGTTCTGTAGACACTGTATGATATACACCAACAACATTGTGTTTGTTGGACAACAACCACTAATATTACAATAAAACTATTTGATGGCAGTAAAAGAAGGAATTGACAACTTACTGTGAAGCAAAAGAAGGACTAAGCCAACTTCTTCTCACTGCCACTGCTGACATTCCAGTACGCGATCATCTACAACAAACACATAACAGTAATCACTGTCTGATCAACGGTTGAGTGAAGTCTAGTGAGACGCTGCAATCGCTATGCTTTACATGAAAAATGTTTCACATTTTATTTCAAGCCAATTTTTCAAACACTGTTGACCTAGTGACTGAAGTTAAGAAGTTGTTTGCACAAAGAGAGGACAACTTCTCAGACAGAAATAATTTCCGATTTATAACTCGAGCTCTCTAGATAGTTAGACCAAACAAACACCTAGCACCGCAGAGAGCCAAACAACCAGCATCGCTTCAGGTAGATCTGCTGGAGCAACAAACAGCAGATTATTTTGTAATTTCAGCTATCATAAATTTGACAAGTTTATAGAGCAATCAACTGTTGACGAAACTTTACATAACTTATTTCAAGCTTCGGTAGAATAAAAAGAGTATTGTGAAGTTGTTCTCTCCTTGGCACAATCAACGATACACTGCAGTAAATGAATGCAATTTGATGTGATACAAAATGGCTCATAGACAATAGAATAGACGGGCGGGAGTCCCCAGACACTAGATTCTGTTGTACAAAAATTGAAAGTTCAAAATTATTCAATAACAGTATATAAATTTTTTCAGATTTGTTTTGGCAGACAGGGTCAGCATTTCCTTTCATATTGTGGTTAAATCTGCTATTATGTAATCGCTAGTGTTACCTATTAGTACTGCCTGACTAACAACCAAAAAATTGAGACAAGAAAACTTTTCTAGTCAGCAATAACCAATTATTGTTATTAGTTACACTGATTAATCTATTTACACAAAGATTATTGCCAACACAACAACTAAATCTGAATTACAGGCTCTTTGACTAAATCTTTGCCGAGATTACATGAAATCGTAATGGAAAGCATTTTCTAAAAACTCATCAGCAACTGGGCGAGCTATTATTACACCTCATTTACCATTTAATCAGACCTATATTATTTACAGGTAGGTATATTATGTACAGGTAGGTATATTATGTACAGGTAGGTATATTATGTACAGGTAGGTATATTATGTACAGGTAGGTATATTATGTACAGGTAGGTATATTATGTACAGGTAGGTATATTATGTACAGGTAGGTATATTATGTACAGGTAGGTATATTATGTACAGGTAGGTATATTATGTACAGGTAGGTATATTATGTACAGGTAGGTATATTATGTACAGGTAGGTATATTATGTACAGGTAGGTATATTATGTACAGGTAGGTATATTATGTACAGGTAGGTATATTATGTACAGGTAGGTATACTATGTACAGGTAGGTATATTATGTACAGGTAGGTATATTATGTACAGGTAGGTATATTATGTACAGGTAGGTATATTATGTACAGGTAGGTATATTATGTACAGGTAGGTATATTATGTACAGGTAGGTATATTATGTACAGGTAGGTATATTATGTACAGGTAGGTATATTATGTACAGGTAGGTATATTATGTACAGGTAGGTATATTATGTACAGGTAGGTATATTATGTACAGGTAGGTATATTATGTACAGGTAGGTATATTATGTACAGGTAGGTATATTATGTACAGGTAGGTATATTATGTACAGGTAGGTATATTATGTACAGGTAGGTATATGATGTACAGGTAGGCGTATGATGTACAGGTAGATATGATGGACAGGTAGACATATGATGTACAGGTAGATACCAAAGCACACCAGCTGTGATCCCCAGGACACGCAGACATGCATTTCTCTTTTCACATCGTAAACAAAAACCATTTTAGAAAATGATAGGCTGGCATGATGCCAGGTGTGTAAGCGATAGCTATCTCATAATGGTTACAGCAAACTAGTAGAGCTCACGGTGCAGACTTTTTTTATAATTTATACCACGCATATAGCACAAACACTGCGTGCACTGCATATAGCACAAACACTGCACTGGCACTGCATATAGCACAAACACTGCGTGCACTGCATACAGCACAAACACTGCGTGCACTGCATATAGCACAAACACTGCGTGCACTGCATATAGCACAAACACTGCGTGCACTGCATACAGCACAAACACTGCATGCACTGCATATAGCACAAACACTGCATGCACTGCATATAGCACAAACACTGCGTGCACTGCATATAGCACAAACACTGCATGCACTGCATATAGCACAAACACTGCGTGCACTGCATATAGCACAAACACTGCATGCACTGCATATAGCACAAACACTGCATGCACTGCATATAGCACAAACACTGCGTGCACTGTATGTAGTGTAAACACTGCATAAAGGCGTGTCACAAGCCCTTAGTATTCAATTGAGGACTCAATTCTGCTTCCATGGGGTAGCCCCCCCCCACCCCCATGAGGTAGAGGCAGTGCCAAGGCTATATTCTCCTGTACATCATATATCACATTTCACATACCTGAGCGCATAGGATGAAATTACAAGTTGAGGCTAGAACCATTGTTATTATTAGAGTTGAATCTCCAGTCTCCTGGTAGGAGGTGAACACTCGGGCTAAGGAGCCAAAGAGCATAAGGAATACAGTGGCAGCAGCCAGCTGTCCAGTGCTGCCGTTCTGATAGTTCTTGTAGGCCTGTGTCATCTGTAAGCAACAAACTGCCCCTTGTATATGTCTACCAATCCCCTACCATTGTATATGTCTACCAATCCCCTACCATTGTATAGGTCTACCAATCCCCTACCCTTGTATATGTCTACCAATCCCCTACCATTGTATATGTCTACCAATCCCCTACCATTGTATATATCTACCAATCCCCTACCATTGTATATGTCTACCAATCCCCTACCATTGTATATGTCTACCAATCCCCTACCATTGTATATGTCTACCAATCCCCTACCCTTGTATATATCTACCAATCCCATACCATTGTATAGGTCTACCAATCCCATACCATTGTATATGTCTACCAATCCCATACCATTGTATATGTCTACCAATCCCATACCATTGTATATGTCTACCAATCCCCTACCATTGTATATGTCTACCAATCCCCTACCATTGTATATGTCTACCAATCCCCTACCATTGTATAGGTCTACCAATCCCCTACCCTTGTATATGTCTACCAATCCCCTACCATTGTATATGTCTACCAATCCCCTACCATTGTATATATCTACCAATCCCATACCATTGTATATGTCTACCAATCCCATACCATTGTATATGTCTACCAATCCCATACCATTGTATATGTCTACCAATCCCATACCATTGTATATGTCTACCAATCCCATACCATTGTATATGTCTACCAATCCCATACCATTGTATAGGTCTACCAATCCCATACCATTGTATATGTCTACCAATCCCCTACCATTGTATATGTCTACCAATCCCCTACCATTGTATATGTCTACCAATCCCCTACCATTGTATATGTCTACCAATCCCCTACCATTGTATATGTCTACCAATCCCCTACCCTTGTATATATCTACCAATCCCCTACCCTTGTATATATCTACCAATCCCATACCATTGTATATATCTACCAATCCCCTACCCTTGTATATATCTACCAATCCCATACCATTGTATAGGTCTACCAATCCCATACCATTGTATATGTCTACCAATCCCCTACCATTGTATATGTCTACCAATCCCCTACCCTTGTATATATCTACCAATCCCCTACCCTTGTATATATCTACCAATCCCATACCATTGTATATATCTACCAATCCCCTACCCTTGTATATATCTACCAATCCCATACCATTGTATAGGTCTACCAATCCCATACCATTGTATATGTCTACCAATCCCCTACCATTGTATATGTCAACCAATCCCCTACCATTGTATATGTCTACCAATCCCCTACCATTGTATATATCTACCAATCCCATACCATTGTATAGGTCTACCAATCCCCTACCATTGTATATGTCTACCAATCCCCTACCATTGTATATGTCTACCAATCCCCTACCATTGTATATGTCTACCAATCCCCTACCATTGTATATGTCTACCAATCCCCTACCATTGTATATGTCTACCAATCCCCTACCATTGTATATGTCTACCAAACCCCTACCATTTTTCCTTTACAGATTGGAGATGACGACTGGGTGTTTCCCCAATTGACTTCTTTACTTGCCATTCTAAAGTAATTCTGGATAAAATCACTGATTGGTTGTCACTGTTAGCCATAAAATGCTTGACAACAACAAAGAGGAGGGGGAGTCCATAAACGACCCTATTTGTTTGAATATTTGAGCACTGGAAATAGTTTTACTGGAAACGGTGACACTATGAGAAGTGATGCGATTGGTTGAATCCCAAATCATTTACCTGCTTTTTTTATCATCATCAAAACCCACCAATAGCCTCAAATAAAATGCTTTGGATTGTTTTATCAAGTTTGGCCGGAAATGTGAAGAACAGAAATCTTCAATTCACAGGGCCAATCTGTAGGCAATCAATCAGAGGGTGTACCATGTGACTTCAGCTGTGGCTATGTATAAATGATGGTTGTGATCAGTGAGTGCTCAATCAAAGCCATAGATCGATGTAAACAGTGGAGACCAATAACAAAGGATATTACAAGTACACTAATGGATAGCTAAGGTGCAGCGGTAGGTATTGAGGGGGGGGGGGGGGTCTGGTACACACAAATAGACACAGAGATGAAATAGACCACACATAGTTGGCTACCATATAACAATAGATAAATCAATCACCCATCAGATACAAACGTGACAAACAACACCAAGTGAAATAAGCTGCTCTGGATGTGTAGTAATAAGCTATGCAGGCTTGTCTACATATGTGTAAGATAACTCTATGCTCTGTCTCCAGATAACTCTATGAATTTTATACAGCTGCTCAAGTCAATAAAGTCATGAAAAGCTTATCAAATTCTTGAAACCTTCAACCTTTGGAATTGATGTGATAGAAAGTGAATGTTGTGCATCTAGTAGTGTGATAGACGCATAACCAACCATAGCTCACAACATAGAGTTACCAACCAACTATTGCACACAACATAGAGTTACCAACCAACTATTGCTCACAACATAGAGTTACCAACCAACTATTGCACACAACATAGAGTTACCAACCAACTATTGCACACAACATAGAGTTACCAACCAACTATTGCATCAACAAGTTCCCTACAAAGGTACAGACAAAGGTACAGACAGTTATAAGCTACCTATGCTCTGTATGGGGGAGTCCCCTGCAGTGCTCTAAGTAAGATAATAGTCTGGTAACCATAGCAATAGACCACAATCTCTAAAACAATATGTTGATCGTTACCACCAAGGTTAAGAGATATGAACAAAAGGTTTAAATGGAGCTGAGAAAAAATACAAGTCCATAATTTCTTCGCCAGCTGCAATCTGCAGCAGAGCCTGTTGAAAAAAAAACATAATACTTGAAGGTGAATAAGAAAATGAGGTTGCGTTATTAACGAGTCCATTATACACACTAGATAGGATAAGGAACAAGAGGAGACTCACTTTACCGCCGACCATGATGGGTAGCTTGGCAGCCTGCAATCCCCAAATGAGTTCTGTGGTGGCGAGACCAGAGAGTAGCAGGAACCAAACGGCTAAGGACTGCACCGATAAACATCCAATGCCCTGGGCTGTCTGTCCAGTATACAAGTGTACTAGTAGGGCTACTACAGTAGCCTGTATGAGTAAGAACACTGTGTCACCGTATGAACTACAACATACAGAACACTGTGTCACCGTATGAACTACAACATACAGAACACTGTGTCACCGTATGAACTACAACATACAGAACACTGTGTCACCGTATGAACTACAACATACAGAACACTGTGTCACCGTATGAACTACAACATACAGAACACTGTGTCACCGTATGAACTACAACATACAGAACACTGTGTCACCGTATGAACTACAACATACAGAACACCGTGTCACCGTATGAACTACAACATACAGAACACTGTGTCACCGTATGAACTACAACATACAGAACACTGTGTCACCGTATGAACTACAACATACAGAACACTGTGTCACCGTATGAACTACAACATACAGAACACTGTGTCACCGTATGAACTACAACATACAGAACACTGTGTCACCGTATGAACTACAACATACAGAACACTGTGTCACCGTATGAACTACAACATACAGACAATCAGTGCATATAATGAACTATAACCCACCAACACGTACTCTATATATCAAACTATACCATACCAACACGTACTGTATATATCAAACTATACCATACCAACTAGTACTGTATATATCAAACTATACCATACCAACTAGTACTGTATATATCAAACTATACCATACCAACTAGTACTGTATATATCAAACTATACCATACCACCACGTACTGTATATATCAAACTATACCATACCAACTAGTACTGTATATATCAAACTACACGCCCTACCTGAAGGGGAACTGCATAGAGTATCCATATGAAATGGCCACTGTTAGTGTAGTCAGTTCCATGTATATACTTGTAGAGCTCAGACCTTCACCACTTTTAGCTTTGTATATCTTCAGAATCTGTGGGACCTTCACTAAAACATATCAGTATGTGTGCGTATGTGTCTGTGAGTATAAAGGTCTATGTATGCATATATGCCTGAATATGCATATATACACATATCCGTGTATGTAAAACTTTATAAGGTGTACGTATGACTGAGCGTCTTTTTGCCTGTGTGTGTATGTATGTCCGTGTGTGCATGTATATCTATATATATATATCTATATATATACAAGTATTTGCCGTGTATATTTTCATTAAAACAGCTCTACATGCCTGGGATATTAAACCGAAAAAACCAAGTCCATATAAAACCCACAAGAGAAATAGAGCTAATGCTATCTATGTACAAATATATCATCTGTCTAGACGGACACTTACATGACATATAAATGTGTACATACCCAACAGGGAGCTCATTATAACCATGTAACCTAGAACCTTACTGATTAACGACATCCAGCAGGGCCCTGCAATATACACAGTAATTATATCAGGTAAAGGTTATACACAGTAATTATATCAGGTAAAGGTTATCCACAGTAATTATATCAGGTAGAGGTTATACACAGTAATTATATCAGGTAGATGTTATATACAGTAATTATATCAGGTAGATGTTATACACAGTAATTATATCAGGTAAAGGTTATACACAGTAATTATATCAGGTAGAGGTTATATACAGTAATTATATCAGGTAGATGTTATACACAGTAATTGTATCAGGTAGATGTTATACACAGTAATTATATCAGGTAGAGGTTATACACAGTAATTATATCAGGTAGAGGTTATACACAGTAATTATATCAGGTAGAGGTTATATACAGTAATTATATCAGGTAAAGGTTATACACAGTAATTATATCAGGTAGAGGTTATACACAGTAATTATATCAGGTAGATGTTATATACGGTAATTATATCAGGTAGATGTTATATACGGTAATTATATCAGGTAGAGGTTATACACAGTAATTATATCAGGTAGAGGTTATACACAGTAATTATATCAGGTAGATGTTATACACAGTAATTATATCAGGTAGATGTTATATACGGTAATTATATCAGGTAGAGGTTATACACAGTAATTATATCAGGTAGATGTTATACACAGTAATTATATCAGGTAGAGGTTATACACAGTAATTATATCAGGTAGAGGTTATACACAGTAATTATATCAGGTAGAGGTTATACACAGTAATTATATCAGGTAGATGTTATACACAGTAATTATATCAGGTAGAGGTTATATACAGTAATTATATCAGATAGAGGTTATATACAGTAATTATATCAGGTAGAGGTTATACACAGTAATTATATCAGGTAGATGTTATACACAGTAATTATATCAGGTAGAGGTTATACACAGTAATTATATCAGGTAGATGTTATATACGGTAATTATATCAGGTAGAAGTTATACACAGTAATTATATCAGGTAGATGTTATACACAGCGTACGCAGTTATACAGTAGGTATAAATTATAAACCAGTAGAACTTTCCTTATTGCAAGTACAAGTTACATGCACTCACCATGAAACACATCGTGATACAAAAAGAATGTATCCCAGCAATGTTCGGTGAGTAGAAGTCCTGCGTAGGGTACCAACCAATCCATTGCCAAGGTCAGGGTTACTGGGCTGGCAGCCACTTCTATGATAGAAACAAGTTTTTTTCACCTCATCGATAACTGAACTGTCACCAAAAGACTAATCACGGATGAGTTTATGCTAACCTATAGTAACACAATAGAAGTTAGAGAGTACGTATTAAAGAGGAGACAACCTGTCAGAAAGATGGCTTGGGGTAGGGTTTCTTGTAATTGTTTCGCGTTGCCTCCACATGGAATTATTGTGTATTTTCTAAGACTATCTTCATAGCTGTGTGTATACTTTGGGTACTTACTGTACCCAGTTAGTGCTATATCTAATTAAATGCAGTGAACAGTTTCACTAGTGCAGTTAAAATGTATGCTCAGCGTTACAATACACCAACTAGCGGCTGGCGACATAGTGGGAGATATATATGATCACACACCGTGCAAATAGCTCATAAATCATGCAAATTTTTGGCTCGTACGATATACTAAAATACCACAGATTGAAATTTAATTTTCAGGTTTTGTTCTGACAAAACAAATCTTCCATTCTACCATAAATATTTGCAATCTATGTTGATGAAATTGTTTACGCACAAGCACTTTTACAGAAAAAAAACTTTACAAAAATAGCATTTGGTGAAAATCAATTAACAACATAATTTATCTTGTAAGCAAGAGACCTATAGGATTTATTATTCCAATTCCATATAAGGCACGAGTTTAGCAAGCTCACCACTTTTCTTACTATAGATACATGTAATGGTGTCTGCCTCGGGGCATAACAGTGCAATCGAGATTTAAAATTGAGATACATCGTGGTCTGAGAGGAAACACGGTGCATGAAAAAGTCTAGAGATTTATGACAGACAGTTACAAAGAGTACTAGATGGTATGGAAGAAGCCAGTATGACTGCCAATAAAACCTAATGTTGTGCTGGAGTGAAAGTTATGCAGCTTTGCAATCACATCATAGATCCCAACAGTGTTCATGCACAGATTCAGGGGATATTGGCCTTTCTTGTTCCCACAATTGTTAAAACCCTGAGGAACTTCTTGGGGTTGGTGAATCAATTCGCTCATTTCACTGGAGGCTCAGCTGATGCTAGCAAACGTCTATGAGACTTGTAAAACTGTGGTCTGGCACTGGAGCAAGGATCAGGAGCAGGCGTTCAGGCTGATTCAAAATCATCTCAAACAAACACCAGTGATGGCTAAATACAACCCAAAAATAAAGAATATAATCATTGCAAACGCCAGCAATCACAGACTGGTTGCGACTTGTCAAGTACAAGATGGCAATTGAAGATACTTAGTGAAAGCAGTCTGAGGAAATCATTCAACAAAACTGAGCAGAAATATTCGCCTCTTGAAAATAAAGCTTTTGGAGGCAATTAGGCTTTTGGAAAATCTTCAAGTATGTTTTAATTATGCAAACAATGATTATTAAGACGAACAACAAACCTCCAGTCACTTGGTTTGGTGTCATTGTTCTAGACAGACGCCGACTCAAACCCCGGCTTCAAATTTTGTCATCGACAAACTAACTATACAATCATACATGTCAGCGGCAATGCAAATGTGCCAGCTGAAGAGCTATCATGATACACATTTGAAAGTTCTCAAAAATATGATGACTTCCGTGGCAAGAGGCTGTACATCTCAATGGATATAGATCAATGACCATGTCATGTAAGTGATGTGGAATCCAACAAAACTATTACACCTTTCTGATCCATGACTACATGTGAGAGACCACGGCAAATAAATGGATCTGTTTTGTTCCGTTTTAAAGATTTATTTTACTTGATTTTCTCAAATCAATTATTCAAGATTTCCAAAGAGAGACTTGTTTGGGAGTAACATCTCTTCAAAAAATGTGAAATTCCACATAAAGGGCATATTTTCAAGACCGATGAATCCCAGATGTGTGATGGGGAGTAATGGTCTTCAACTTCATCAAAAAAGATTTAACATTATCTGAAAAATCAAGTTTCACCCATGTTACATTGTTACGAGTAGTCCTCACTACTCTAGAGCTAGTGGTTTATCCAAAGAAGCTATACATATCTTAAGGTGGTGGATGAAAAGGGGATGATCTATATCTGGCAGTGCTTGCTTACTGGCTATCTCAACAGTTTGGAAAGTATTCTCAACAGAGCTATTGATGGGGATAAAACTAAGTACTAATTGTTCTGTTGTGGCACAACCAGATAATTTTAAAGCCGAGCTACCAGATCTACTTCTTCTTGACAGATACATACAAAAAGTAAATGCTACTAAATCATAATGACAATTCTAAAAATTGACCACAAAAACAATTGGTACAAAACAGCTCAATCGCCATTGTTGTTCATAATACTGTGGTAGAATTGACTAAGGCTTCACCTGCAACAAGGAGCATACACTCTAGCTATTATTATTCTATGGAAGCACATGATCACAAAGAGACACTCATGTGACTTGGCCTTTATTCTAGGCAGCTTATTTACTCTATGCATATCCATATATATATTGTTACGCAATTGACACTTGTTGACTAGCCACTGAGGCTAGCTGTTACATAATATTTTATATATAAGCCAGCTGAAGCTCTCTGTCTAGTAAAGCAGGACAAGAGCTCAGCTAGGCAGTACGCAATACAAACCTATTCTCTTTTCAACACAAAGCCTTATTCATTCGCCTACAAGAACAACTACACTACTACACTGCAGTACGACTAAGGAGTGCCGGCTTGTAAAAGCCCTATACTCTCTCTAGTCTCCTACCCAGCTAGTACGACTATGCTGGGCAGGCAGTGGTAGGGACTGACAGCCAGTCGTGTGCTGTAGCAGTGGTCGTGCACAGTAACAACAAGCAACCTGGGGTCGTGTACAGGTGTATGCTACCAGTCGTTTGCCAACCGACTATAAAATCCTGTACAATACTTGCTGCTTTACTTTTATTGTAAAAAAAAATCCGGTAGTAGCAATAATAATATTATTATTATTACTATCATTATTATTATATATCGCGGATTGAATTATTACCACCATAAAATAATTTACAATATATAATTAATAATTAACAATAATTAATAATAATATTTATAATAATAACAACCATTTTTGTATGAATATTAATATTAAGTTTACTTATTAAATATCAGTCAATAATAATGTTGATAATAATGATTAATTAATAATAATAATAATAATTATTATTACAACAATAATAATAATAATAATATTATTATAATAATTATTATTATTATGATGAAACGATTATTATCATTTATGATATGATGATAGTAGTAGATAGATAGATATAGTAATCGATGGCCCATCGATCATCATAATTGTTATGACTATAAAACAACACCAGTCTAACGTTACTTAAGTAGCTTTTACAAATAATCTGTTCGTTGTTTTCAATAACTGCTAAAACGCTCCCATTGCTCTAGGAGGTTGGTAAAAAAAATAAATAAGTGAAGGAAACGAAGGAATCAGAGGAAAAGTCACCTTCAACACTCGTTGCCACGGTTAACAGTAATTCGTTGCTGCGGGCTTGCTTTGCATCAGCCAATGGACTCACGTTGTCGGTAAAGCTGACCAATTAGCTACATTTACGGGCCTTATTGGTCAACGCACAAGAACCGAAGCACAGACTTATTAATTTCCTGGCGTTTAGATTTTCATGTACATTATTTGGGTATATTACTCTACTTCTATGGGGATATTCCCCTGCACCTACACGTTTCGACCAAATGTTAATTTCGACACCGTGATTAAAAATGAACTTTCAACCGCTTGATTATTGATCCTTTTTGAAAAGACAACTCCTTCAATTTAACTTTCCAAGCCTTTTTCAGTTACTGTATGTATGCGGAGTTCATTTGCAATAAAAAGCAATCTCAGGCTCAGTTTACACTGGTGCGCTATGCGCACTCCATACAAATGTGAGCACTGAGGTTCGCAGCGAAAACACCAGCTGTTCAGATAAGCTCGCACCAATACCTATTCCGTATCGTCTCAAAACTGAAACGAGGCTCAAGGTGTTTTAATACGGATACGGAACTAGTGCATTAGACAGACGATTGTCTTAACAGGTACTTTGGTGCGGACCAGTACCGAACCATAGCTGTACAACTTTTTACCGTGTTTTTTAGCTTACTAGTGTAAACTGAGCCTCACACGATTCACACGATTCACATGATTCATATATCATAATATATCGTTGAAAGGCTGCTTATTTATACTAGAGTTCTACCTTAATAGTCACTTTGCATCAAATAACTTAAACAGATTCACCTTCATACCTGGACTGGGTAAGACGAAAGCCCCTGTGCGGTTTTCTAAAACCTGCTTCATAAGACTTGCAGTTAATTATTTTAAAAGAAAATGAAAATCTGAGTTTTGAAGGGAAATACTTGTTCTATTATTTCAATTGAACAATTAACGTTTGGAGATTATAAGTTTTGGTTGAGATGGATGGTTATGTTATATAGAGAGGCTTCCTCCTCCGCAGCCAGCAATGGGTGTCCATTCAAATTGTAAATCCAGACACAAAACCAGTTACACCCGGGTCTGTCTTTGGGCCTTTGCTGTTTATCATATACTTGTTACGCTACGCAGTCTAATCATATTGCTGACTTCACTCCATGATTGGTCATCTCCTTAACAAATGAATTTCAACATATCCAAGTGTTCCTTTTTTACAAGCAGGACTTGATGCAAGCTTAGAATGCTTTCTAAATAACCAAATGCCTACGAGGGTACCATCACACTACTACTTGGGTAAAGAGTGTTAACAGAGATGAAGAATATAGCATACTTCCAGCTGGCAAGTCCTCCTTGGATTATGCAGTGCAGGTTTGGGATCCCCATCAGTTGACAACCAGTAAAAACTGAGAAAAACCAATACAGGCATTGTGCGATATTCTTAATATCAAGGCTAAACAAGTTTTACTCAGATTCGTGGAGATATTCAAGTCAAGTGCCTTAAAAGTAGAAGAAAAACAGTCAGATTGGAACTCTTTTTAAATGCTAAAATGGAGCAACAACTGAAACCTCCCTTTCGATACAATTTTTACAATGGATACTTCACCAGGCAAAAAGCAATTTGGTCTCAAATCAAGAGAAAGCTTGTAACTAAGTTTCAGTAGCAGCTGTGTTCCCTCGTTGCTTGAATGGTATGGTCAGGTGGGAAAACTCCTTATTCGATTTTAAAACGAAGTTGTGTCCCGCGGTGATTGAAAGGCCGCGAACTGAACAAAATTAACTATGCCTCTGTAAAATGTCTACATAGGCGTAATGATCAATAGTTGTGGAAGAAATCATTCAATCACATACTAGATTGTTGGATATGACCTCAAGAACTACTTTTTTATGAAGATGAAGAGTTATGATTGATTAATTGTAATAGAACAATATTTGCATTTATTTCATACAAACTTCTTTGGACAGTGCTGGATGTTACTAGCTGCAAGCAGACGGACATTGGCTCAAGTTTTCAAACCGTATGAACCACTTCACAAGGCGCTCCAGGGGTTTGAGAACTTTTTAAAGTAATCAGATGGTATGGAAAGTATTCAGATGTTCTAAAATGCAAAACACGATAGTCTGCGCTGCAACATATCCATTCTTTATTTCTAGGCCAAGTTGAAGTTTGATATGTAACAGTTACCTGGAGTACTTATGACATCCAAGAAAGAAGGCAGCAAGATGATTAGCCCTGTGGTTGACTAAGAAGATAAAGTCAACATTTTTCCACCACGCCTCATTTTGCACATTTATCTTTGTGTGATATGTCTTAGTCTAATGTTACGAAGAGCTTTTTTGGTAATACTCATTTCATTTATCGTAATTCTGTGGTGATTTTTATGTTGCTTTTGTTGCATGTATGTGGTTGGATGTTAAACACAACTTTTTGTTGTTTAGGAGCACCAGCTTAATACGTGTACTAGTTTTATTGTCTTAAAAGTTTTTGGACCAGCTTATTTATGCTACTTGCATAAAATAGTTTCTCTATATTTATCAGTCTGTTTTTTATTGGCTGTGTCTCATAAAGATATAGTTGCAAGTAAAACAGGTCAATTTGATAGAAGCTTTAGAAGTTTTTAACCCGAGCTTTCATTATCTTATGGTTAGTTAATCATGAAACATGGGTTATTCAATACACTACAATATAGGGTGGGTGCTAGCTAGCATTACATGCACCAAAAACAGGAGCAGGCAATTTCTCTTTGTCAAAGAAAGCGCTCCGCTGTAACTCTTCTATTTGCTTTACCGTCACTTTGAGTCGAAATAGCGCCGAGAGGATGTGACTGGGATTTCAATAGTAGATCTATTTATTAACTTTATAACGGGCTGCAATAGCAATAAATTTAATAATAGAAGAATAATATTTATTATAGGTAAAATTTTAATAAAAAAGGAAAAATGACTTGAATATTGCATTTATTGTACTACTTATAGGTACTCGAGCAGTGAATGTTGTTAGATGAAGGGTACGAAGAGACACAAGCAAAACACGTCTACTCACCATCAACTATCAACTCAAGAAGAACTTCTCCACTTAACCCAAGTTCCTATAACCATGTGTGTCCCCGTATTCCTTGTTAAGCCAATGCCGATAGAACCTATGTTATAACCTTGAACTTCCTATAACACACAAACTCGTTATCCAACATGCCCCCCCTTTGATAAACCCAGTGAGCGACCAAGCTGACATTATACCAAGGGACCAGTTACCATTGCGTGCGATCAAGCCTAACTAATCATGGTTAGCTGAAGCACTAGCCTTAAATCATATGTCAAGCCTAAATACCAGGGGTGAAAACAAAGCCACACACCATACATACCTGAGATGATTACCTGTAACATATACATACCTTATTAATACTTAACCTCCTTACCAAGTGTCCCTCGTTACCTCACAGCTCTCAGTCTGAACCCTTAGAGACTTCCATCAGATCGCCCTCTGGACTCTCTGGACCTCCAACACCCTGTCGAACCACATCCCTCGACTCCAACTCAACCCCAAGGGGTTCACCGTTAATTCCACTATCCCTCGGAGCAGCCGGCCCCGACTGCTCATGTACCACACTTCCTATCGGGTCAACCAGAGCAATTCTCTGCCCAGTATCTTCCCTTTGAAGTGGTGCACTAGGGTCAACCTCTACGGTATCTTCCCCATTCGCCTCCTGCTGAACCTCAACCTTGACACTGGTGTTGCCACCGGTCACCCGTTCTTCCTCCTCTACCTCGTGCACCCATCTGGCACTGCTCCGAGAGCCCGAGGGGGTCTTGGACTCCTCCCTCTGTGCGCTAGAGCCTTCCACACTAGGTGCGGGCGCTGCTTTCACAGCTGAACTCGACAGGGTGTTACACACCACCGTCGATGGGACTTTGCTACCAGCCCCAGACCTCAACTGCCTCATTTTGGCCATAGCCTGCCTGATCACCAAGGTACACACCTGCTCTTCCTCGAGCTCCCTCACACCCTGCTCACACCTTTGCATCGCCATGCGATACACCCTTTCAGCCTCTCTCTTTTCAGCCTCAAGACGCGCATGTCTACTAGCATAGTCCTCATCACCCAAAACACCTTCACTCACCAAGAACTCAGACAATCTGCTACCAAACGCCTCGCTCTCACCCTGTACCTGTCTACCTTTCACCACACTGCTGTACCCCCTAGCACCAGCTGTAGCGCACCCTGAAGTGGCTCTAGCTTTTGCAGTGGTACCAGCAGAACCTATCTGCGCCATCTGCATTGGTGAGAAATTGCCACCACCACTAGATATGGGTGTTCGTTTTTGCTCCACTGTGTCCTTTATAACAGCAGTACCCTTGCATTGCCATACCCCTTGCCTACACTCGCCTTCAACTCGTAACTCATCACTGTTGGTCAATAGTTTGAGTTTTCTAATATCCTCAATACCTAACAGGTTCACAGAGGACCCTTTTACAACATAAACTGACGTCACTATAGATCTGGGAAAGTCATTAATACAAACATTTGACTTCCCGCTAACATTCAGCCTGGAACCATCAACCCCGATGAGATCATTAACAGGGTTACTTAATCTCAAATTCAGAAACCTGCCAGTATCCTCAGTTACCACAGACACTTCAGCTCCAGTGTCTAATACAAACTCTACCTCTTTACCATTTACTTTCACCAAGCGTTTGATGCTACATTTCCTGCTACCAGTATCACCAACAACATTGTTCACAAATCTCACTTTACGCGGAGAACCTTCATTACCACTACTATCCCTGTGCTGTGACCTGTTATTGTCACCTTCCCACCTATTGTTGCAATCCCTAGAGGTATGACCTCTCAGATTACACCGGAAACACCTTACATCCGGGCAATGACGGACTTGATGCCCCCTCCTACCACACTGGAAACAGCTGTCCCCGCCAGTTGGGGAGCTAAACCTTCCAGGCCTTCTACCCGATGTAGGTGAACCTCGAGGTGATCGAGGAGAGTACCTACTATCTGGGCTACGACGTCCATAGGACGTCATCTCATACCTAGGAGAATACCTGCCCTCTGGGCTGCAGTGTCTATAAGACTCCGCACCATACCTACTCTTATAATGCCTATCTCCCTTATGGTCATGATACCCTCTATACTCGCTACTCCTCTCCCCTGGGCTGCGGCTTCTATGGCCACGGGAATAGGAGCCCTTTTCCACACTACCATCTCCAGACCTAGTGCTGTCCCTTGAACGGTATGTAACTTTGTTATCCACCTCCTCCCGTGGACTTCCCTGTCTATACTTAGCTACCTCATATACCGAACGGCCAGTCCTAGAGGCATTCAGAATTTCTTCTGAAGCAATAGCCAACTGCCTGGCTGCCAACTTAGTACCTAAATCTCTCCAGCTAAGTGTAGTCTCTTGCATAAGCAATTTACGCACAGAGGAATCCCGTAAACCATTAACAGCTAAAGCAACGGAGAAGCGTTGCCTCAACTCATCATTGTTATGCCCAAAATCCATCTCCCTACTTAATTTCTCAACTCTGAGTAAATATTCCCTTTCATCTTCCCCACAAGCCTGTGACACTGTCACAAACCTCATTGTCTTAACATAGACACTTTCACTACGGTCGTAGTGGCCTTTTAATAAATCTATAGCCCTATCAAACCCACCATCAGTTTGGTCATTTAAATCAAATCCCAGTGACTGCAATACCCCTATACCATCACTACCTATAGCACTTAACAAGGCTAGTAGTTTAGTTCTACCTCTAAACACATCAACAACAACCTCATCTCCATGAATTTCCACCTTCTCGGTACCCAAAGTTAAAGCTGCTACCTCAGCAGACACCTTATACTGAGTCAACCAATTGTTGAATTCCTCAGACACATTGCTACCCGCTAACCTTAGCTTCGGAAATGACGACAAGTCAAGTCTCCTACTCATCCCTGTTCTACTTAATTAACACAGTAAACACCCAACAATATCTGTATGATTGTATCAATACAGTAGCACCTCTCCACCACAGTAATAGCCAATGCACAACACAACAATAGCAACAATAACAAATCCCAAAAGATATCCACTGTTCCCTTATCCACCAATGCACAATTAAATGCAACACAATAATATCCACAATATCACGTATTAACTCCACTGTACCCTTATCCACTGCACAATTAAACACAACACAATAATATTCCTCAATGTCACGTAATAACTCCACGGTACCCTTATCCCGGTAAATAATCAACCACAACGCCACAAATAAATACTTAACACCACGTATAAACACACTGTACCTTTATCCCGGTAAATAATTAACAACAACACCAAATCACCACTTCACCAAAAATAATTAACACTGCACCAATATCCCTATAAACACCTAAACACCAAACACGGAGAGCTCACACAGCTCTGAAACACCCAACACCTCTCCTCTACACACACCTCTATCCCCACACACACCACCACGGAGGACCCACGCGGCCCTAGCACCTCTACACCTCTCTCTTTTAGTGCCCACACGGCACCAAAAGCCTCGCACACACACCTCCCTTGCACCAATAAATAATTCCAATAATACACAACAACAATATCACCAAGTTCTATGCCGACTGCGCCATGTTAGATGAAGGGTACGAAGAGACACAAGCAAAACACGTCTACTCACCATCAACTATCAACTCAAGAAGAACTTCTCCACTTAACCCAAGTTCCTATAACCATGTGTGTCCCCGTATTCCTTGTTAAGCCAATGCCGATAGAACCTATGTTATAACCTTGAACTTCCTATAACACACAAACTCGTTGTATAGTTGTATATTATTACATTGCTGTAAAATAATCTATGCACTGCACTGGTAACTACTATTCTAATTAATTAATTATTAATAATAATAATTAATTAATTAATAATAATAATTGATGATAGATCAACTACTACTACTACTATTATAGTAGTAGTAGGTAGTTGATCTATCATCATCATCCTCCTTCCTACTACTACTACTAATATTATCATTATTATTATGTCCATCGATCATGATGATGGGCATTGTTGTTGTTGTTAGTGGCAGTGATCATCATCAAGAAGGTGGCGATGGTTTTGAAATCTTTTACTCAAAATTTTATTGTTTGGTTGTTTTATTATCTAGGATCTGCAGTGCATCTGAGCTCAAATTCGATTTTAGTACCACAGAAGTATTGTGCAGGATTTTCCTATAACTGTATTAGTTATAGCGGTAGCTACCTGCACTACCTCTAGGCAAGAGAGCTACTCGTCTGTCTCTACAGTCTGTTGGTCAGGTAGGCTTACCGGCGTCTACCCATCAGCATGCCAGCTGGGGGGGAAGAGCACTAGAAGTTACTACCTGCCGAACACGGCTGTCGTCTGGCTACTGTCGTCGGATAACACTGAATGCTGCTTGGACCTGTAGGTCGTAGGAGCGGTTATCTTGTGAACAGTCTAGTCGTCTGTTATAGTATATCAAGAATAAGCTTGAATGAGTGAATGCTGCTTATATTCTGAATTGAATAGAACCAGTTGAGTCTCCCCAAGGATACTACTTTGTGAGGAGACTGAAAAG
Source organism: Cryptosula pallasiana (assembly GCA_945261195.1). Taxonomy (NCBI): domain Eukaryota; kingdom Metazoa; phylum Bryozoa; class Gymnolaemata; order Cheilostomatida; family Cryptosulidae; genus Cryptosula; species Cryptosula pallasiana. The sequence continues at coordinate 22,485,527 of OX183138.1, read as the reverse complement.
CATTTATATAATAAAGAGGCGGTGCCAAAAATAGCCTCAAAGTAATTAATAACACGTGGAAAGTAATACTAATAATAATGTCGAGAGTATAACAGCGATCGTTATATGCACATATGTAAGATAGATAAATGTAAAACGGAATCGCTAATTGCACTGTCCTTTGTTGTAGGTTTGTTTGTCGTTCTTCCTGTACAGTATTTTACCAACACCCAACTACTAGCTAGATTAAAAGAGAAATTCAAGTTTAGTTAAATCGTACAAAACTGGCATTAAAATGTACAGTTGAGTGCAGTGATTGCAATGAACCAATTTTTTATGTGATTATTGCATTAGCTCAGCCAAAAACTCAATTTTTAAAATGCAGGTTTCACTGAAAATCTTCTTTGTTTGAGGTGGCAACCACAAACCACAAAATGAAATCAGTCACGCATAACTTTATATATGCGGTAATTAGCACAGCAATTAATTAACACGCACGCATAACTGCCCCCATTGTATCATATATATATAGCCAGTAATGTTCACGCAGCATTACATTAATTTAATAATAGTTGGCAATTGCTTATCCATCCATTCTGTCATATTTGACTAGCTTGTTTTATTTGCAGGAAAAATACAGACATGAAGAAATGTGTACTAGATACTGATTGTTTTGCGATGAGAATATGCATTCAATTAAAAAATACATGAAGAAATCTTTAGAAAAACATTGAAAGATAACCTAAGTGTATCTTTACAGCTAGCACTACCATTGATCGGGCAATAAACACCACCCGCATAAACTTACTGGTGCGAGGGAAATGATAACGGGCTAAAATAGCGTCGCTCGAAAAAAAATAATCAAAACATTTTTTTTAAAAATAATATAAATAAATGACAATACCACTATTAATAATAAAAAAAATATACAGGTAAAAAGGAAAGATGATTATAGACAAGTTTACCACATCAGATTCGCCAGATGCCCTTCTAGGTGCTGGCAGATTTTGGATTTCGAAGGACGACTTTGGAGATTATTTACTAGCTCCATGTGTGATTTGAAAAAGAGGCTGCAAGAAAATGTTTTGAGGGATATGATTGGCTATTAGGTGGACTTTAAATTTTGGCGGTGGCAACCTGGGTTCTAGAGATATTGAAATAATCAAAACACATGTTTTTAATCACGGAGGCGACAAGATCTTATATGATTGTTTTGGCTCGGTCACGTGGTACGAATTTTAAATCGTTGATCTCGCTACAACTACCACTGCTGTGCGGAGACATAATAGAGACCAATCCAGGACCAGTAAAACACCGACCCATGCCAAGTTGTTTGTAGGAGAGCTGTTGCCATATCTCATCGGGCAATGGAATGTGATGACTGTCAAAGCTGGACTCGCCTCAAATGTGCTACAATAACACCTGCACAGTATGAGATTTAGTCAAGCATGAATGATGATCACCTTCAATGGAAATGCCACATCTGCAAATCTGCTGAAAACTGTGAGCAACCTACTACCAATGATGAACCACTGAATGATGAAAACCTGCCACAATGCCAACTCAGACCTCCAAGATACTCTGACCTAACGATAATGACGGTCAACTGCAACAGTCTGGTGAGTCAATGCAAACAGGCCCAACTGATGCAGCTAATTGACTGTCGTTCCCCCTGATGTAATATGTGGATGTGAATCCAAACTATCATCTGCATTTGCATCTGCCAAGATTTTCCCCACTGACCAGTATGCTGTGTACAAAAAAGACAAAGCTGAAGGAGAGGGGGGTGTCTTTATAGCTATCAGGCACAATATTGGATCAGTTGAGGAAGTATCGCTAGACACACAGTGCCAGATTATCTGGGCTAGCATTCAACGGAAGAACTCTCCTCTTTTGTATATTGGTTCATACTACCGACCACCAACTCATGGACATGACCATGTTGCTGCCCTAGAGAATTTGTCATACTCACTAGACAAACTAACACAGAGGAAGAGACTCCCTGATATCATCCTAACTAGTGATTTCAATCTACCTGATATCGATTGGGAGACTGGGATGATCTCTCCACAGCCACAATACAGTAACCAACTAAACCAGAAGATACTTGACATCACAGCCGATCACAGTCTAACCCAAGTCAACCGCAGCCCAACCAGGTACAACCATGTGCTAGACCTGGTTTTCACCACCAACTCGCCAATGATAATCGACTCACAGGTGTACACAAGAATGAGTGATCACAACATCATCATCACTGCCCTGAAAGTACAACCTATGAGATCCAAAATGAAATCCAGGACATTTTACCAATACCGTCGTGCCAACTTTACTGCTCTAAATGAGGATATAGTCACAGCACTGGAGCCAATAAAGACAGCAGACGAACAAGCTGACTCGATGTGGGCTGAATTCCAACAAAATTTGATCAAAACCACAAACACCCATGTCCCTCAAAGGAAGGTGACAACTCGATGGAACCTGGGCTAGATGAATGACCATATCCGGAGGCTCTGTTGCAGGAAGAGGAAAGCATGGATACGATATAGAGATGTAAAAACCCCAGTCGTCAAGGAATATTGTTGGGACGAATTCCTAGGACTGCAGGAGGAAGCCAGAAGCAAACTCACAGCTGAGCGTAAAAACTTTACCGCACGACTCCTGGACGACTCCCAGAGAGGTAAGATCAAGAAGTTTTATGCTCTCATCAAAAGCAAGAGAAAAGATCAAGTCAGCAGAATACCAATACTGAAGGAAAACAACAACGTTCTGACTAATGTCAAGGAGAAAGCAGAGGCCCTCTCCCGACAGTACGACTCGGCTTTCACAGATGAGCCTACAGATCCGCTACCAACCTGTAAACTGATGCAACCAGCACCCAAGATGCCACCAATTGTGTTCCAAGAATCAGGCGTGAAGAAACTAATTAATCAACTTGACGCATCAAAAGCTAGAGGCCCAGATAACATCCCCACCAGGGTCCTCAAAGAAGCCGTCGAAGTAGTGACCCCGGTACTAACCAAGATCTTCCAAAAGTCCTATGACACAGTAGTCATACACGATGACTGGAAGAGGGCGTCCATCAGTACCATCTATAAGAAAAGTGATAAGACCGCACCATCCAACTGCCGACCAGTGTCACTGGCAAGTGTGAGTTGCAAGATGATGGAACATATCATCCACTCATCAGTGATGAAATACCTGAATGATAACAATATACTAGTCAAATACCAACACGGCTTCCAAACCGGACACTCTTGTGACACACAACTCATTCAAACAATCGACGACTTCTCAAAAGCTGTCGATGACAAGTGCCAGTCAGATGTCATCATCTTGGACTTCTCGAAGGCGTTTGATACTGTCCCACACCGCCGACTACTACAGAAACTAGAATGCTATGGCCTTGACCCAAAATGTGTGAGCTGGATAGCAGAATGGCTTAACCAGAGATCACAGGTTGTAATCCTAGATGGAGAACCATCAGAGCCCGTAAAAGTAAGATCAGCAGTGCCTCGGGGCACCGTTTTGGGCCCACTAATGTTCTTGTTGTACATCAACGACATTGGGGCCAATATAGCATCAACAATCAAGCTCTTTGCATATGACTGTCTGCTCTACAGGCGCATTGAGACAAGAACGAACACAAATATACTACAGACAGACCTCTCCAAACTTTTCGAGTGGAGCGAGCGATGGCTCATGAACTCAATGTGAAGAAATGCAACGCCATGACCATCTCTACTAAGAGGAAAGTCCTTGCACTCGACCAACCCTACAACATCAAGGGTACTCCTCTCGAGCAAGTTACTGAGGCTACATATCTAGGAGTGACTATCAACTCAAAACTCAGCTGGAAAAAACACGAAACCACAACTATCAGCAAAGCTACCACAACTCTACACTTCTTGCGAAGAAATCTGCAACACTGCTCTCAGGAGACCAAAGAAATGGCGTATCTCAGCCTTGTCAGACCCTTGCTAGAGTATGCCTGCTCCGCTGGGACCCACATTACGACTGTGATGTGAGGAGCATAGAGATGTGCCAACGAAAAGCAGCCAAATTTGTAAAGAGGGACTACTCCAAATACTCCAGTGTGACAGCCATGCTGAACACGCTGGAGTGGTGTTCCTTGGAAGAGAGACGACGCAATGCCAGACTTGTGCACCTCTATAAAACCAAGAATGGTCACTCAGGACTACAACTACCTGACTATGTGCGTCAATCCACCAGAGATGCATCAAAGTACATACAACCACAGTGCCGCACAGATATTCATAAGAACAGCTTCTTCCCCCGCACCATCAGGCAGTGGAACGCACTACCAGAATGAGACTTCAGAACCACTAACCAATTCAAGGCAGCCATTGACCGGAAATCGAGTTTGAGCTCGGTTGCACCTGGGTCCTTGTAGCTGAATCTCCTGAGAAGTCCAGGAGCTGCGAGCTGATGCCGGAAACGGTTTTTCGCAGTATACGATGTTTATGTTGATGATCAAATTCAATCAATCAACCCAATAATAATTAATTTATAATAATTATTATAATAATTATAAATTAATTAATTATTATTGGGTTGATTGAATTAGATAGTTGAATTATTATAATTCAACTATTAATTTTTTTCCAGTTATAAAATTAAATAATTATAATAATAATAATAGGTATAATATAGAACCTCCAGCACAACACAACCAGCAACCACCACCCCTTGTGGCCCCTCCAAAAGTGTCTCTCCAGCTTTCTAATCCCCTCGAGCTATCCGCAATCCTTTAACTACCATTAACCTTCACTAATCCAATAGCTACATTATGCACATATATAACATGCCCTTTTTTTCCAAGCTAGCACGATACACAAGATCAACAATTACGGCTAGCTTCAGAGGTGGAACATCATCACAAGCATACGCCGAACCACACACCCGAAGGTGATCAACATTCATTATCTGGCTTTGGGTCAGGACCACACAATTGGCATCCACCTGGCTTCGGATCTGAGTCACCTGATTGACTCTCACTTTTACCTACCATAATCTCACTGGAATGAGCAGCACTATCCACCTCACCGGAGTGAGTAACACAAGCACCTTCATCATTTGGCTTTGGGTCAGGACCACACAATTGGCCTTCACCTCCACCTGGCTTAGGATCTGAGTCACCTGATTGACTCTCACCTTCGCTTACCAGAATCTCACTTAAGTGGGCAGCATTATCCACCTCACTGGAGCGAGTAACACATCCACCTTCATCAGAGCGAGTATCACATTCCATATTCTCACCGGAGTGAGGCCTCTGAACAGCCTTGGAGGCGAGCTGTTGCCGGGTCACAAGTGACCTCCTGGCTTTCCTCCGCAGGAACCGAAGCTTCCGCAGGCCTGACAGACAAGTCCCTCTGGGCTGAGACCAGCTCCTTTGAGTGGGTAGGTCTGTTAGGGGTTTCAAGGGTGCTGTGAGCTCCCCCAGCTCTGGCACCACTCGCAGGTTGGGCCACAGGAGCAAACCTTACATGACCTATGTGAACCTCACTCATTTCACTAGCACAACTCCCTTCACTACTGCTGCTACTACCTCGATAACTATACCTATCAGTATGTTTTACCTTTTATAAGGGCAGTCCTGGGAAGTATGACCCATACCATCACAAACCCAACAGTGTACAGCTGGGCAAAACCTAATTTGGTGATCATCTCTGCCACAGCAAAAACACGCTTTAGCATCATGGAAAGCCAAATAATCTCTAGACCTAGTCCTATCATTTCTTCTATCACTTTCAACCCTGTTCCTAGTAGTCTTTTCTACACCATTCAGGCCTGAACCTTACATTGTTAGAATGCCTAGTAGACCTATAATTCCTACCATGAGCAGACTTATAATTGTCACAGCTGTGGCTAGCTTCACCTTTTATCTTTTCTGCATATTTCTCATATCTACCATATTTTGCAGCAGATTGACCATTGCAAATGCTACATACCTTCATACTATTGTAACACTCACCACCATGCATGTTCTCTTTCATGTCAGATACTTGTGTGGAGTTTAGCTGCTTTGCCTTACCCCGCTCCATGGTGTTCTCTGAATCTCGAGCCAATTTTCTTGCCCTCCGAGTGTCAGTCAGTCTTTTCCAGTTCAAATTATCTTGTTGCATCAGCTGAATATGCAGTGAGGATTCTCTCAAACCATTCACAGCTATAGCTAATGCAAATTTTTGACTAACATTATCATTACTCCCAAAATTTAACGACGTACTAAGTTTTTCAACAAGTAGCGGATAGTCAATTTTATTCTCCCCCACAGCCTGATTAGCAGTGACAAACCTGAATGTTTTCACATAAACTGTTTCCTCGAAACCATAAACATTTTTTAAATGAGCCATCGCTCGTTCATAACTACTTGCCTCACTTCTCATATCAAACCCAAAAGATTCTAGGACATCTCTACCTCCTTGACCAATGGCATGCAATAAAGCCAACAATTTCATTCTCCTCTTGAAAACATCTTGTTTTCTCCGATTTACTGTTTCCTTCCCTAGTTTAAAGGTAACCATTTCCACACTAAGCTCAAATTCATCTAACCATGCCTTTCATGAACCATAAGTGTCATCAGGATTGATAACTAACTAAGAAAAATCATTAAAATCAAATCCCAAGGCCATACTTCACTAACCTGAAGTGTTCGGCAACACTGACCTTAAAAACTGGTGAAGTAAATGCCAACTTCTTTACAAACCTTATTGACTGTATCCTTCAACAACAACAGTTGTAATGCACCACCGCAAACAAATAACTAACACTCAACTTCACCACTACCAACTGGCACCAGTCCTATAACAATGGAGTTAATAAATAATAAATCTACACCGACCTTCACTATCACCACAAACCCTTCAATACTCCTTTCACAAGATGATGAAACACAATAGTATACGGCAACAATCCTCCTTTCCTTTCGCATACGACGCCATGTTGAATCACTCACTAGGTATAATATAGAAGTTCCAGCACAACACAACCACCACCCCGTGTGGCCACTCCAAAAGTGTCTCCCCAGCTTTCTAATCCCCTCGAGCTATCCACAATCCTTTAGCTACCCTTAACCTGCACTAATCCAATAGCTACATTATGCACATATATAACAAATAATAATAGCATTTCATCCTCTTACAAAATAATTCCATAACATAAATAATAATAATACTGTTCAGTGAGTGATGGTAAGTTGAATCAAAGAAGATCAACAAGTCTCACTGATCATCATCTACTATGATGATGCTGCCACTAACAACAATCACAATGACCAAACAAACCTTCATAATAGACTCTCTCTACAATTGGTTAGCTGCAAACAAGATTCCGTTGAACAAGACGAAATAATGTGAAGTTATTGTATCAGAAACCAACCGTCATGTTGTTCCATTGGAGCCCACCCACTGGATTGTGTTCAGGAGACCAAGTATCTTGGTGTGATAATGCAAGCAAACCTGAAATGCAACAAATGCATATCCAAGAAAATCACTAGCATGAAAAAAATCTTAGGCTGCATAAAATATGCAATAATGCGCGATGTGCCTGAACTTGCCAAATTACTTGCTTACAACCAACTTTGCCGACCAATCCTTGATTACGCCAATGTGCTGTTGGATCCAGCTGGCGCAACTGTTTCCAATGACATTGAGCCTGTCCAGAACAAAGCTGTGAGATTTATCAAATATATCAAAGTGCGCCAAGTGCTCACAAAGGGTCTCACCTGTTAAATGTGTATTTTTGTTTGTGTCATATTATTACAAACTGCTGCAGATTAAATTAATGCAACATGAACAAGACAGTTTCTTGTATCGCATTATTATGCGTATCAGTTTCTTGTATTGTGTTATTATACATATCTACTACACAGGCGCGTAGTCTCAAAACCAACAATGATTATATATCATATGATAATCTCAAAGTAGACACAGCACCACCAGTTTTGCAATACAAACACTAAAAGAAAGGAGAAAGAACCACAGGCACTCATGCTTATAAAAATTTTCTCAGAACAAGACAGCAGCATATGATAAAATAGTAAACTGTCGAACCCTAACGTGTAGGTAGCTAAAAGAGGGTAACCTACTTCAATCTATGCCTCTCCCCAACTATTCTACTATAGCTTCCTGCCAGGGAGCATCCGTATCCTGAGGATAGAGCTATGACATATTTAAAACCAAAGAATGGCTGTATGCCTGATCCCTGCCTAATCACCTGTTTCTAGCAGAACGCCTCACCAAATTAGGCTCTCGGCTTTTATACCTTATGGTAGCTCAAAAGTGTACAAGTTTTTTCGAGGTAAGATGCTAGTTAGACTCAAATCTGTGACTTTTTAAATAATGACTTAGTTACAGTCTCAATTGAAATACTTGATACCTGAATCGACAGTTCATTGATATCACTTTTGAATTACCTTTTGATTAACTCGATTTAATATTCAAGCATAATGTTGCAATTTCTAATTGATAATAAGAAATGTTTTAGATTTACTCAGTTGTAAATTATTATGCATATATATACTCTTACTTTATATTGTTGCCATTTGGTTATGCTATTGTTTTGTTTTGTTTTATTATGCCAATGAGAAATATCCTCTACTGTTTTTTAAGGCAATGGCTTATGCCAAGCTTCAACCTAGACAAAATTGACTTGTTATTGAATTGAATTGAGGATGTAATCGAGTTGAATCGAGGTGTCAGCAACTCAAGTAACTTAACTGATTTGCTTTTTTCTACTTGAAAAACTTGTAACATGAATTGCTCCATAGTAAAGGTTTTGACTTGAATGTGACTTTCTGTTAAATGATTTCAAGGCCATTGTGGGTTGAAGATACTCTGTCTAATACACCCCATTGATATATCGCCAGTGGTCACAGTCACAGCAACGTCCATTTATGAGGCTTTTTTTCTGTCTCCCACTTCAAAACCATCGTTTTTGTTTTGTTACAAAACACTATTTTTGATGTTGTATACAAGCTCATCATTCATGTAATTTTGTGTGCGTACCTGTCTGTTACAATTGAAAAGGAAAAACTTTGGCTGATGTTGTTACTGCTCAATTGTTTACTAATATTCATTGGTGCTTTCAGCAGCTGACAATGTCGTTGCTGTCTTACCGCTGTCAGTACTGCCCGCATACTACAGCCAAAAAGGTCAACATATATCGACACCTGATAAAGACTCACAGTGACTACTTACCATTCAACTGTGAGAGATGTGGTAAACCCTTTCCTGGCAGAAATGAATTGACAGCACATAACAAGTTCTATCACAAATCTCAATCAAATGGCAGAAAAGTGTTCACTCTGTATTCCCCTGGCATTCATTCATCAGGTATTACTGGTGATGTGTTGAGTGAAGTAGCTCTGTAGCTTTCTCCTAGCCGTGATTGGCGCTGTCCTTGGTGATGTCATTGGTGATGTCATTGGTGATGTCATTGGTGATGTCACTGGTGATGTCACTGGTGATGTCACTGGTGATGTCACTGGTGATGTCACTGGTGATGTCATTGGTGATGTCCTTGGTGCTGTTATTGGTGATGTCATTGGCGCTGTCATTGGTGATGTCATTGGTGATGTGATTGGTGATGTCATTGGTGCTGTCATTGGTGATGTCATTGGTGCTGTTATTGGTGATGTCATTGGTGATGTCATTGGCGCTGTCATTGGTGATGTCATTGGTCATTGGTGATGTCATTGGTGCTGTCATTGGTGATGTCATTGGTGATGTCATTGGTGATGTCATTGGCGCTGTCATTGGTGCTGTCATTGGTCATTGGTGATGTCATTGGTGATGTCATTGGTGCTGTCCTTGGTGATGTCATTGGTGATGTCATTGGTGATGTCATTGGTGATGTCATTGGTGATGTCATTGGTGCTGTCATTGGTGATGTCATTGGTGATGTCATTGGTGATGTCATTGGTGATGTCATTGGTGCTGTCATTGGTGATGTCATTGGCACTGTCATTGGTGATGTCCTTGGTGATGTCATTGGTGATGTCATTGGTGATGTCATTGGTGATGTCATTGGTGATGTCATTGGTGATGTCATTGGTGATGTCATTGGTGATGTCATTGGTGATGTCATTGGTGCTGTCATTGGTGATGTCATTGGTGATGTCATTGGTGATGTCATTGGTGCTGTCATTGGTACTGTCATTGGTGATGTCATTGGTGCTGTCATTGGTGCTGTCATTGGTGATGTCATTGGTGATGTCATTGGTGCTGTCACTGGCGATGTCACTGGTGATGTCCTTGGTGCTGTCACTGGCGATGTCATTGGTGCTGTCATTGGTGATGTCACTGGTGATGTCATTGGTGATGTCACTGGTGCTGTCATTGGTGATGTCATTGGTGATGTCATTGGTGATGTCATTGGTGCTGTCATTGGTGCTGTCATTGCTGATGTCCTTGGTGCTGTCATTGGTGCTGTCATTGGTACTGTCATTGGCGCTGCTGCTGACTTTACATTAACCTTACTGCCTACTCCATGGTTTTTCTAAATTTATCTGATTTAGTCGTTACTCTTTTCTCTTTGCTTTCTACAATCACTCTGCTATTAGTGTATGGAGGTTTGACAGAGATGGCGGTTTGTCATGCCGAAGATCTGCGTGTCAGTCATGGAACAATATGTTGAGTAGGTTCAGAATGCGATGAGGAGGCCCAAAAAGAATTAGACGTCAGGCTGAAGCCAGTCATCAAGGCTACCAAGCTGAGTAGACGTTTCCACTGCTGGAAATGTAACGCAGGCCTGCCAACACGAGTGGGACTCAATGATCATATCATGTTCGTACATTATGGGATGAGAAACTACAGGTATGAATGTAATAGTGGAACTAGAGGTATGAATGTAATAAAGGAACTACAGGTATGAATGTAATAGAGAAACTACAGGTATGAATGTAATAGAGAAACTACAGGTATGAATGTAATGGAGGAACTACAGGTATGAATGTAATAGAGGAACTACAGGTATGAATGTAATAGAGAAACTACAGGTATGAATGTAATAGAGGAACTACAGGTATGAATGTAATAGAGAAACTACAGGTATGAATGTAATAGAGTAATAGAGAAACTACAGGTATGAATGTAATAGAGGAACTACAGGTATGAATGTAATAGAGAAACTACAGGTATGAATGTAATAGAGGGAACTACAGGTATGAATGTAATAGAGGAACTACAGGTATGAATGTAATAGAGAAACTGCAGGTATGAATGTAATAGAGGGAACTACAGGTATGAATGTAATAGAGGGAACTACAGGTATGAATGTAATAGAGGAACTACAGGTATGAATGTAATAGAGAAACTACAGGTATGAATGTAATAGAGGGAACTACAGGTATGAATGTAATAGAGGGAACTACAGGTATGAATGTAATAGAGAAACTACAGGTATGAATGTAATAGAAAAACTACAGGTATGAATGTAATAGAGGGACTACAGATATGAATGTAATAGAGGAACTACAGGTATGAATGTAATAGAGGGAACTACAGGTATGAATGTAATAGAGGAAACTACAGGTATGAATGTAATAGAGGGACTACAGGTATGGATGTAATAGAGGGAACTAAAGGTATGAATGTAATAGAGGGAACTACAGGTATGAATGTAATAGAGAAACTACAGGTATGAATGTAATAGAGGGAACTACAGGTATGAATGTAATAGAGAAACTACAGGTATGAATGTAATAGAGGGACTACAGATATGAATGTAATAGAGGAACTACAGGTATGAATGTAATAGAGGGAACTACAGGTATGAATGTAATAGAGGAAACTACAGGTATGAATGTAATAGAGGGACTACAGGTATGGATGTAATAGAGGGAACTAAAGGTATGAATGTAATAGAGGGAACTACAGGTATGAATGTAATAGAGAAACTACAGGTATGGATGTAATAGAGGGAACTAAAGGTATGAATGTAATAGAGGGAACTAAAGGTATGAATGTAATAGAGGGAACTACAGGTATGAATGTAATAGAGAAACTACAGGTATGAATGTAATAGAGAAACTACAGGTATGAATGTAATAGAGGAACTACAGCTATGAATGTAATAGAGGGAACTACAGGTATGAATGTAATAGAGAGAACTACAGGTATGAATGTAATAGAGGAACTACAGGTATGAATGTAAGAGGAAACAGAGATATTGGGCTCAGTCAGTGGTAGATGCGGTATGATTACTAACACTCTATACACGAAGTATAGAAGTGGTGCTCACTATCCAGTACATTAGTTCATACTTGGTGCGTCTACTTGTGTATTTTATTATCTCATTTATATTGTCTCAGTCATTGCTTTTAGTCTCTCGATAGATAGCTGCTCGTTTCCTATATCTGAACGCTTTATTTCTGTTTACTTGACGCAAAGATTGTTTTATTTCAGATGTGAATACTGCCATGAGAGGTTTGAGACTACATTAATCCTAAAGAAGCACATGAAACAAGTGCACGATCATCCGCTGTTTTACCCCTGTCAGCACTGTGATGTCACATTCCCACACAAAACTCTACTCTTTCAGCACAATCATCGCGTCCACCAAAATGACCCTGTAGCCCGATATTTTACGTAAGTCTCAGCTCTCTAACCTTCTCTTCTTACCTCCGGCGCACAGAGGATGTTGCATCAAGTCACGTGACTATACAGAGCATGTTGTATCAAGTCATGTGACTATACAGAGCATGTTGCATCAAGTCACGTGACTATACAGAGCATGTTGTATCAAGTCACGTGACTATACAGAGCATGTTGTATCAAGTCATGTGACTATACAGAGCATGTTGTATCAAGTCATGTGACTATACAAAGCATATTGTATCAAGTCATGTGACTATACAGAGCATGTTGTATCAAGTCATGTGACTATACAAAGCATCTTGTATCAAGTCATGTGACTATGCAGAGCATGTTGTATCAAGTCATGTTATAATATGTAAGGTAAAAAAGTTGCTGTTGTTCCCAATTTGGTTAAATTTATAACTCCCTAGTATTTTAGGCATGTAGGTCACTGTCTGCAAGTGTACGTTTAGGCATCTAGGTCACTGTCTGCAAGTGTACGTTTATTGATCTATGTAGCTTTCTCATATCAGTTCTAACCTCTTTTGCCCCCAAAATTCTGGAAATTGCTGGGCTTTGAATCGTGGAGATCTTGCTTTATTTGATCTCTAGATCTTGCAGTGCCTTTGATACATGAGCTTCTTACAATCTACCAGTGCCTTTCTATAACTGCTTGTGTACAAGTGCTGCCTGGTCACTTGTACACAAGTGCTGCCTTGTCACTTGTACACAAGTGCTGCCTGGTCACTTGTACACAAGTGCTGCCTTGTCACTTGTACACAGGTGCTGCCTGGTCACTTGTACACAAGTGCTGCCTTGTCACTTGTACACAAGTGCTGCCTGGTCACTTGTACACAAGTGCTGCCTGGTCACTTGTACACAAGTGCTGCCTTGTCACTTGTACACAGGTGCTGCCTGGTCACTTGTACACAAGTGCTGCCTTGTCACTTGTACACAGGTGCTGCCTGGTCACTTGTACACAAGTGCTGCCTTGTCACTTGTACACAGGTGCTGCCTGGTCACTTGTACACAAGTGCTGCCTTGTCACTTGTACACAATCGCTGCCTGGTCACTTGTACACTAGTGCTGCCTTGTCACTTGTACACAGGTGCTGCCTGGTCACTTGTACACAAGTGCTGCCTTGTCACTTGTACACAGGTGCTGCCTGGTCACTTGTACACAAGTGCTGCCCTGTCACTTGTACACAAGTGCTGCCTGGTCACTTGTACACAAGTGCTGCCAGATCACTTGTACACAAGTGCTGCCTTGTCACTTGTACACAAGTGCTGCCAATCTGGGAAGCAGTTTATTGCGTACATCACTAAGAGAATTCTACTGCTAAATGGATTATTATTGAGGGAAATTACTCCCCAGACATTTTGGTGGCTGGCTGTGGTATATCATTGCTCAACAAAGAGGAAGTGAGTGAAAAATAGTAGATTTTATCCATATATATAAGTCGAAAGAATGAGGCTTCTGGGTACATTTGCATTTTAAATACTCCAGAAATCACTGGCTGATATTTTGCTATTGAAAGAGTGCTTAAAACCAAATAGCGCCAATGAGCTGTTAGCTTGACACGAGACCTGAGACCTGCACACGGCCATATTGTACGGCTAGCAATCGCTCAAGGTAGATACGAGACCTGCACACGGCCATATTGTACGGCTAGCAATTGCTCAAGCTAGATACGAGACCTGCACACGGCTATATTGTACGGCTAGCAATCGCTCAAGCTAGATACGAGACCTGCACACGGCCATATTGTACGGCTAGCAATCGCTCAAGGTAGATACGAGACCTGCACACGGCCATATTGTACGGCTAGCAATTGCTCAAGCTAGATACGAGACCTGCACACGGCTATATTGTACGGCTAGCAATCGCTCAAGGTAGATACGAGACCTGCACACGGCCATATTGTACGGCTAGCAAACGCTCAAGGTAGATACGAGACCTGCACACGGCCATATTGTATGGCTAGCAATCGCTCAAGCTAGATACGAGACCTGCACACGGCCATATTGTACGGCTAGCAATCGCTCAAGCTAGATACGAGACCTGCACACGGCCATATTGTACGGCTAGCAATTGCTCAAGGTAGATACGAGACCTGCACAGGGCCATATTGTATGGCTAGCAATCGCTCAAGGTAGATACGAGACCTGCACACGGCCATATTGTACGGCTAGCAATTGCTCAAGTTGACTAAATCTATTTAATCTCTTGTCGTTGTAGGGACAGCAGCTTCGATATGTTAATAGACTGCATTTCTTCTCTGGTTATGGGCGGAGCTACTGACAACTTCAGTGTTTTTGTGCCCGTTCTCACTCGGTGCAGCGAAGACATATCAGAAAAGGCAGCTAGTTATTCTAAAGCCGTAAAAGAAAACAACATAGCATCTATATTGTCCATACTGGGCACAGGTCGTAAGAATAGACCAAGCACTGACACTGTTGAGTGTCCATCTTGGAAGCTACACGCTGGTGAAATTGTAGCAAAAAATGTCCGTAGTTCGCCAGACTTATCTACAGATGAGAGTGAGTTAGATGGGGAGGCATACCCCAGCCCTTCCTATAACATAACACCTGAGGCAACTTTCCCTCCAACTATTGTAAAACAAGAGCCAGTGGATATGGAAACGCATGCTGTGAGAGAGTCAAATACACTCAAGTCTGAGCCTTGCTGTGAGTAAATAACTCCCATTTATTGTATTCACAATCCTTAGACTTCCACAGTACATTTTATGTAGCCAAAGGTTTAGGACAACCTTTGAGGCGTATGTTTATTTTGCTTGGAATATGCTGTGCGTTTTTTTTTATTGGGAGTTGCATGCCCCATTGTTATCTTGGCAACTTTTAAATGGATTTCATTGCATAATTGGTTTAGTGAGCGGGGTTTTCTGTGCTGGTTTGTTGGCCTAAGTTAAAGGGACAGCTTCGGCGACCAAATGGTCGCCGGTGCAAAGATTGTAGCATATATTAATTACCCTCTTGGCCCATAGCTTGATCAGCTATGTTTTGCTTTGAACTTTTTATTAGATCTCAGTTTATTTTCGGCTTTTCTTATTATTGATATTTATTATTATTACCAGTTAATAATTATTTTGAAGCTAACACCAACAAAGACAGGTTTAAAAAATTACCAAAATTATTATTATTATTTGTATAATATTATTTAACATATTATTGTTATTCACACTATAATAATTTTATTGTCAGGAGCTATTGCTAGCACTGGATATGAAGAATCACAAAACAAAAAAAATTCTGTGCTTTGTATTGTATGGAAAATACAAACTATAACATACACTAATAATGGGATAATGGGATCTGATCAACAGTAACTCCTGAGAATAATTAATAATTATGGTGAAAATAATATTACACAAATAATTATTTTTGTAATTTTTTAAACCTGTCTTTGTTGGTGCTAGCTTTAAAATAATTAATAACTGATAATAATAATAAATATCAATTTTAAGAAAATCCGAAAATAAACTGAGGTCTAATAAAAAGTTTAAAGCAAAACATAGCTGATCAAGCTATGGGCCAAAGAGGGTAATTAATATATACTACAATCTTTGCGCCGGCGACCGAAGCTGTCTATTTAACTTAGGCCAACAAACCAGCACAAAAGACTCCGCCCACTAAACCAATCATCTAATGAAATCCAAGTTGCCAAGATAACAATGGGGCATGCAACTGCCAAAAAAAAACGCACAGCATATTCCAAGCAAAATACACATACGCCTCAAATGTTGGCCCAAAACTTAGGCTACATTTTATGGTGGATCCCCATACATGTCTTACGGCTCGTTGGTGTCATGGAATATCCTACAACTTTCTATGATGTTCAATATTTATGGAGATGGTCGATCTAGGAAATTTTTTGATCGCGCAATGTCACGGCAAAGTTAAAGTTTTTAGTGGTTTTCACGGCCCTCGTTTTATGCGGCATAGCGATTCGCTTACAACTAATGTCAGTAGCAATGCAAACTTTTGCGCAACATGACTTATTTGTCATTTGTTACCTCTCGCAATCAAGTTCTGTCTGTTAGGAAAATTGTTGGATGGTTATTATCTTCCGACGTATTTCAAAAGAAAATTAGACCAATTTACATTCGGTGATTGTGATTGTAACTAATAGTTATTTATGGTCATCCGTGGGAGGTTTGTATGATATGTTAGCTGTCCCCCCCCCCCTGTCCATCCCCCCCCCTACCCTAGAAACCACCTGTTTCCCTCCCCCTACCTGTAGTAATGGCCTTGAAGTAGATCCTAAGCCTTTCCCCATCCCATAACCTATTTCCTCAGTATTAAGGATACTGGCTATACCGGGCCATTATAGACCATGTATCCAGCCTATAGAACATAAAGAGCCTACTCCGGGTTAGTACTCCGGGTATCCCGGGTTAGCACCCTGGGCCAGTATTAAAGATGGCTGATAACAGTAGCCTGGGGCCTTAGGAGCAGAAAGCCCTTCATTATTTGGATACCGGAGCAGTAAAAGTGATGGAAGCAGAAGCTAGGAAGTAGGGATACCATATAAGGAGTGGAAGATTTTCACCACCCCCAAAAGATCGGGAATGGAGCCCAGAGCCACTTTGCCATGTGTTAGCTCCTCCCATTGGTTCACTGTTATTGCGATTTATATTATCAATTTCTATTCATGTATATTTTGTATTGTTGTCTGTCATTGGCTCACCCCCTAATAAGGGGGTGGGATTTCCTGCCTTCTCCGATATAAGGAGCTGCTGCGCATGAGAGAAGGCACAAGTTTTGTGGATTGCGCTACGTACACTTATATTATATTGCTAAATAGATTTATGGTATAAAGTATTTACTCTAGTAACCTTGGTGTAGTGTGCCTGGGTCGTGGACCTTGCAAAGTTGTTAGCGTCTCTTAGAAGTGGATGCTGTTGTGTTTGTAATAGAGGCGACATATCTTTTACACATCTATACATGGTCCTTAACTATGCCATGAACTTCCACGATCCTCAAGTGTGGGCAATACCAAACGCTACAGGTGCTCGCAGAGCGTCTTACAAGCTTCCACGATGCTAAGATCAGCCCTTGTTCAGTAATATGGCTGTTTTGTATGTGGTTTCTTTGGTTGCCATGGATGAGGCAGTGAGCCCAGTTTATTGTTTTATGATAACTCAATAAATGAAGACCAATTATCGGTAATAGTAACAATTGTTTAATAAGTGTTGTGATAATTTATTATTATGCCTTCAGTCTTTATTTATCTCGGTCTAACAAAGGAGTTTCCGTCACTGATGCGTCTGCATAACTGGCAATAGTTATTTTTAGCAACAAAAAAGTTTTTTGCTGAGACGAAAATCGTATTGTAGAAGAAAGAATATTATTTTGAGGTTAACATAGCTCATGGACAATTTTGATTTTTCTCATTGTTCAACATATCCATCTTTTTGTCACAGCATTCTATGTGAGACAGTGCAAGTTTTCATATGAATAGCATTCTATCCAGCTACAAAAATTAAACATTCAGCTTTCAGGGTTTGTCTCACACAGTGTATGTTACTGCAAACTGCTTGCCAGCGTATAGCACCAAGTATGTCTGTCTGTGTGTCTGTCTGTGCGTCTGTCTGTGCGTCTGTCTGTGCATCTGTCTGTGTGTCTGTCTGTGTGTCTGTGTGTGTGTCTGTCTGTGTGTCTGTCTGTGCGTCTGTCTGTGCGTCTGTCTGTGCATCTGTCTGTGTGTCTGTATGTATGTCTGTCTGTGCGTCTGTCTGTGTGTCTGACTGTGTGTCTGTCTGTATGTGTGTCTGTCTGTGTGTGTGTCTGTCTGTGTGTCTGTCTGTATGTGTGTCTGTCTGTGTGTCTGTCTGTGTGTCTGTCTGTGCGTCTGTGTGTGCGTCTGTGTGTCTGTCTGTGTGTCTGTCTGTATGTCTGTCTGTGTGTCTGTCTGTGTGTCTGTCTGTGTGTCTGTCTGTCTGTGCGTCTGTGTGTCTGTCTGTGTGTCTGTCTGTCTGTATGTCTGTCTGTGCGTCTGTCTGTATGTCTGCTGTCATAGTGCATGGCTAAAAGCACGCTTCTGCTCTGTGCAAAAAGCTCACATTTAGTGAGCACCTAGATTTTTCAAATTATTACATGCAAGGTAAAGATTTGATGTCTATACTGGAATCCGACCTACTAAAATGATATTTTCTCTAAATTTTGGTTTAACTCTAGTAGTTTAAGTGGTTTTGTATGTAGTCTGTGAGCTGTGCACAACTAAACAGTTGCTGATCCACAATCGATCGGTGCATGTATATATACAGTAGATTGGCTAGTGAAGTACATGTATATATACAGTAGATTGGCTAGTGAAGTTCATGTATATATACAGTAGATTGGCTAGTGAAGTGCATAGACTAACAGTCCAAGTTATCAATGGGGGCCTTGTACATGAGTGTACAACTGTGGTAGTAACCAAATATGCAGACTGTTCATTTTATTTGCTTCATATATATCTCTAGTGAAATAACAAAGTGCATCGTTGGTACTCCCTGCAGTGGTACTGGGTTACCACTCCCTGCAGTGGTACTGGGTTACCAACCTCATCTGTTATGTTACACATTTTACAGCAATTAAGGAAGAGCCCGTTGATGTCCCCGTAGATACAGTTGTACACTTAGTCAATCCAGGTGGAGACAACTCATTAGTTGGCACTGATCCAACAGTCAACGGAATGTTAGCTGTGAAAGGGGAGCCATTGCCATGGAAAGGAAATGATGTCATCTCTAACTATAATGTGGATTTTACCGACAATCATGTCAGGTACGAAGTTGTGTTTTAGTCACTCTATGGCCGACTGTCGTTGCCTTTCTGTACAAAAAAGTCTCCCAAAATATGTCTCAATTAGTCCTAGGCAATGAAATGGTCTTATAGTTGTGGTAAAGTGTCTTTTCACTTACAACAGGGTCTGCAATAATTGTGATGGGTCTGTTATTTTGGGACCAGATCTGTTTGCCCTAAACTAGAGGTACAAATTGACTTACCCTTTCTTCCTGTTCCTACCATTTACCTTGCGCAATAATATCCCTCTTGACTTGTTTGAAATGATCGATGGAGACATTTTTTGTTACTGTAATATTGAGAAGACAACTATATCATTTCGTATTTGACGAGAGTTTTGTTTGACAGCAAGGCAGCAGCCTGCGATCAATTTTATTTTAGCGATTCTACTTTAATTGCAAATCAACTAAACGAAAATGATCATTTCCTTAATTCGATATTTGGAAATTTTTGAATATCTTTCCTTCTGAAATTGTGGTTTCGGTGGAACCTTTCCAATGGTCAAGAGCTTCCCTGAGACAAAACATCTGGTGAAGAGCTTCCCTGAGACAAAACAACTGGTCGAGAGCTTCGCTGAGAGAAAAAATCATGCCAAGAGCTTCCCTGAGACAAAACATCTGGTAGAGAGCTTGTGTGAGACAAAACAACTGGTGGAGAGGTTGTTTGAGACAAAACATTTGGTAGAAAGCTTCTCTGAGACTAAACATTTGGTGGAGAGCTTTTCTGAGACGAAACATCTGGTGGAGAGCTTGTGTGAGACAAAACAACTGGTGGAGAGGTTGTGTCAGACAAAAGATTTGGTAAAAACGTTCTTTGAGACTAAACATTTGGTGGAGAGCTTGTCTGAGACGAAATATCTGGTGGAGAGCTTCTCTGAGACAAAACAACTGGTGGAGAGCTTCCCTGAGACAAAATATCTGGTCGAGAGCTTCCCTGAGACAAAACATCTGGTAGAGAGCTTCTCTGAGACAAAGAACTGGAGGAGAGCTTCCCTGAGACAAAACATCTGGTAGAGAGCTTCCCTGAGACAAAACAACTGGTCGAGAGCTTCGCTGAGAAAAAAAATCATGCCAAGAGCTTCCCTGAGACAAAACATCTGGTAGAGAGCTTGTGTGAGACAAAACAACTGGTGGAGAGGTTGTGTGAGACAAAACATTTGGTAGAAAGCTTCTCTGAGACTAAACATTTGGTGGAGAGCTTTTCTGAGACGAAACATCTGGTGGAGAGCTTGTGTGAGACAAAACAACTGGTGGAGAGGTTGTGTCAGACAAAACATTTGGTAAAACCTTCTTTGGGATTAAACATTTGGTGGAGAGCTTGTCTGAGACGAAACATCTGGTGGAGAGCTTCTCTGAGACAAAACAACTGGTGGAGAGCTTCCCTGAGACAAAATATCTGGTCGAGAGCTTCCCTGAGACAAAACATCTGGTAGAGAGCTTCTCTGATTCAAAGAACTGCTGGAGAGCTTCCCTGAGACAAAACATCTGGTCGAGAGCTTCTCTGAGACAAAAAACTGGTAGAGAGCTTCCCTGGGACTAAACATCTGGTATAGAGCTTGTGTGAAAGAAAACAGCTGGTACAGAGGTTTTTCTGAAACAAAACAACTGGTGGAGAGCTTCCCTGAGACAAAATATCTGGTCGAGAGCTTCCCTGAGACAAAACATCTGGTAGAGAGCTTCTCTGAGACAAAGAACTGGTGGAGAGCTTCCCTGAGACAAAACATCTGGTCGAGACTTCTCTGAGACCAAAAACTGGTAGAGAGCTTCCCTGGGACTAAACATCTGGTATAGAGCTTGTGTGAAAGAAAACAGCTGGTACAGAGGTTTTTCTGAGACAAAACAACTGGTGGAGAGCTTCTCTGAGACAAAACAACTGGTGGAGAGCTTCTCTGAGACAAAACAACTGGTGGAGAGCTTCCCTGAGACAAAACAACTGGTGGAGAGCTTCTCTGAGACAAAACAACTGGTGGAGAGCTTCTCTGGGACAAAACAACTGGTGGAGAGCTTCTCTGAGACAAAACAACTGGTGGAGAGCTTCCCTGAGACAAAACAACTGGTGGAGAGCTTCTCTGAGACAAAACAACTGGTGGAGAGCTTCTCTGGGACAAAACAACTGGTGGAGAGCTTCTCTGAGACAAAACAACTGGTGGAGAGCTTCCCTGAGACAAAACAACTGGTGGAGAGCTTCCCTGGGACAAAAAGATTGTGCGATATATATCCAGGGTCTGATGCCATGACTGCTTTGTTCAAGAGGTTTTAAGGTCGTTTCTCGTTGGCAAACTAGCCTAGTTCTTCCGTTTTTTTTTGTGGTTGGCATTATGTTTCACTGAGGATCTCTAGAGCTCTGAAGAGTGCGTAACACTAACAAGCTTTCTTTTATTACACATTCCTCTGGTATAGTGGCAATCGGATGTGTAAATGTGTGATGGCTTGTAGAGAGACTTGTCCCTTAAGTTCATGTGTGAATGTTTCTATGACATACTTCTATGACATACTTCTATGACATACTTTTATGACATACTTCTATGACATACTTTTATGAAATACTTCTATGACATACTTCTATGACATACTTCTATGACATACTTCTATGACATACTTCAATGACATACTTCAATGACATACTTCAATGACATACTTCTATGACATACTTCAATGACAATTAACTTCATACCTGCAGCCATTAGTTGTTAATGAATAAAATGGTGGCATCTAAATACTGTAATGTGATAGCTATCATAGCCCAAGGACTGTAACATTCCCATTGCTATCATTCGGGATTGCAAGTTTTATATTTCAACACTGTAGAGTTCTGATAAAACAACAGCGATTAGTGCAGTTAAATGAAAGAGCAAGGTTTGAACTAGATATGAATTGAGTAGTTGTCTATTCACTCCTTTACTCACTAACTTACAGTGACAACTCTGATTCCAACGAGAAAGTGCTGCCTAGAAGAAAGGGAAGTGCTCGCGGCAGCAGTATTCGTAGTCCTCCCGTGTATTGTCACACAGATGGTGCACGCACAAGAGCTTCAGCGCGGACAAACTCTCGTAAGCTATCTCAGGGTAGTGCTGATGTCACAGACGGCTGTTTCAGGTAGGTGTAGAGCATTGCAATATCTGTCATAAAGGACTTCTGTTGGTTATTGCTGGAATGAATACTGGTTGTGTTACTACAGTTTGAGTTATTTGTGTGGCTCAGACAGCTGGTATCTATCTATCTCACTATCTCACAATCAAAAGTCTGGGTTCACTTTCCTGCACAGTTGCCTGTGAGCAAGGTATTTGGCTTCCTATATGCTCTGCCTGGTCGGATCTGGGCATAGAATAAAGTGATCCCCAGCTGATTGCACTCTCCATAATAACTATGGAGTCATACTAGTAAAAGATCCTTTCTACTTCTTTGGAAGAGTAGCTGGTTTAATGGCGCACATGGGTACAGGGTGCTCCTCCAGCAATTGACTGAATCAATACAACATTGGATTGCATAGTGTACTTCAAAGACTTTGATTTAATAGAGTAGAAATATTAACCTCGAGTGAGCCCGAGTTGTTGGTGGTCAAAAATGAAAGTCTTTGCACCACACCGTTTCGTAACTTGACATGCCTTGCAGTATTCAATTTGTATCGATGGTGGTGTTGGTATTTCTTTATTTTTGTGTCTGATAATGCAATGCAAAGATTGTTACATTAAAGGTCTTTTGAGATGTCAAAGTTACTGCATGCAGTAGCACTAGGTTACTACTTGCTCACTTCCCCTAGCCTGTCGGCCAGGTGCTCAGCTAGGCGGTGCTCAGCTAGGCGGTGCTCAGCTAGGCGGTGCTCAGCTAGGCGGCGCTCAGCTTGGCGGCGCTCAGCTTGGCTGCGCTCAGCTAGGCGATGCTCAGCTAGGCGGTGCTCAGCTAGGCGGTGCTCAGCTAGGCGGTGCTCAGCTGGGCGGTGCTCAGCTGGGCGGTGCTCAGCTGGGCGGTGCTCAGCTAGGCGGTGCTCAGCTAGGCGGTGCTCAGCTAGGCGGTGCTCAGCTAGGCGGTGCTCAGCTAGGCGGTGCTCAGCTAGGCGGTGCTCAGCTAGGCGGTGCTCAGCTGGGTGGTGCTCAGCTGGGTGGTGCTCAGTTGGGCGGTGCTCAGCTGGGCGGTGCTCAGCTAGGCGGTGCTCAGCTGGGTGGTGCTCAGTTGGGCGGTGCTCAGCTGGGCGGTGTTCAGCTAGGCGATGCTCAGCTAGGCGGTGCTCAGCTGGGCGGTGCTGCCGTATGGCTTCCGGCTCAAATCCCAGTCAGCAGTGTGCTACCGCCTCACCCTCGCACTTGTGGAAACACACATGTCTGGGAGACCATCAAAGTTTCCTAGTAACAACAACTGAATTTATACAAACGGTGGCCAAGAAAAATATTAAATTGTGTGGTCGTGCTGACCTAGTTAGTTGGTATTGTTGTGGAAGAGCTGACCTAGTTAGTTGGTATTGTTGTGGAAGAGCTGACCTAGTTAGTTGGTATTGTTGTGGAAGAGCTGACCTAGTTAGTTGGTATTGTTGTGGAAGAGCTGACCTAGTTAGTTGGTATTGTTGTGGAAGAGCTGACCTAGTTATTTGGTATTGTTGTGGAAGAGCTGACCTAGTTAGTTGGTATTGTTGTGGAAGAGCTGACCTAGTTAGTTGGTATTGTTGTGGAAGAGCTGACCTAGTTAGTTGGTATTGTTGTGGAAGAGCTGACCTAGTTAGTTGGTATTGTTGTGGAAGAGCTGACCTAGTTAGTTGGTATTGTTGTGGAAGAGCTGACCTAGTTAGTTGGTATTGTTGTGGAAGAGCTGACCTAGTTATTTGGTATTGTTGTGGAAGAGCTGACCTAGTTAGTTGGTATTGTTGTGGAAGAGCTGACCTAGTTAGTTGGTATTGTTGTGGAAGAGCTGACCTAGTTAGTTGGTATTGTTGTGGAAGAGCTGACCTAGTTAGTTGGTATTGTTGTGGAAGAGCTGACCTAGTTAGTTGGTATTGTTGTGGAAGAGCTGACCTAGTTAGTTGGTATTGTTGTGGAAGAGCTGACCTAGTTAGTTGGTATTGTTGTGGAAGAGCTGACCTAGTTAGTTGGTATTGTTGTGGAAGAGCTGACCTAGTTAGTTGGTATTGTTGTGGAAGAGCTGACCTAGTTAGTTGGTATTGTTGTGGAAGAGCTGACCTAGTTAGTTGGTATTGTTGTGGAAGAGCTGACCTAGTTAGTTGGTATTGTTGTGGAAGAGCTGACCTAGTTAGTTGGTATTGTTGTGGAAGAGCTGACCTAGTTAGTTGGTATTGTTGTGGAAGAGCTGACCTAGTTAGTTGGTATTGTTGTGGAAGAGCTGACCTAGTTAGTTGGTATTGTTGTGGAAGAGCTGACCTAGTTAGTTGGTATTGTTGTGGAAGAGCTGACCTAGTTAGTTGGTATTGTTGTGGAAGAGCTGACCTAGTTAGTTGGTATTGTTGTGGAAGTGCTGGAGAGAAAAGAGGGAGAGCTGACTTTATAAGACCATAAACAAAGAGAGTTCGTACATTTCGGGCATTTGGTGAAAAACAAAACAATTACTGCGATTGCTTAAGATTTTTATGAAGCTTTTCTCTCAGAAAAATAACTGAACAGTTCATTAGGTATACTGTGCCTATTATTATTAGTATTATTATGATTGTTGTCTGTACAAATACAGAGAGTGTAGAGAAGTGAGTGTGTTTTCAATTTTTATTTAGATTTTAGGAGTTATGCTTTATTTTTGTTTGAGCGCTTCATCAAGCGGATAGAAGACAACTACCGCTAATGAAAACTCAACACAGCTAGATAGGTGTTGTTGCATGATGAAAAGAAAACTCCCCGTCTCACAGTTTTACCAACACTCGATCCTTTAAGCTTTTTTGGTCACATTTACACTATCAGTGGCAGCGCTTTTCTTTCACAGCAGCAACAATGAAAGTTCGTTGTCTGGTGAGGAGGTGTCGCCTCCAGTTAGAAAGAGACGGCGAAGGTCTAACAGCGACAGCTCCTACATTCCCTCAGATGGGGAGAAGAACAGTGCTGACATGCATGAAACTGCAGATGATGATACGGTATGGAAGCTATTTATATATATAAACTATTGTGTACACATTTATATATATAAACTATTGTGTACACATTTATATATATAAGCTGTTGTGTACACATTTATATATATAAGCTATTGTGTACACATTTATATGTATAAACTATTGTGTACACATTTATATATATAAACTGTTGTGTACACATTTATATATATAAACTATTGTGTACACATTTATATATATAAGCTATTGTGTACACATTTATATATATAAGCTGTTGTGTACACATTTATATATATAAGCTATTGTGTACACATTTATATGTATAAACTATAGTGTACACATTATATATATAAACTATTGTGTACACATTTATATATATAAACTATTGTGTACACATTTATATATATAAACTATTGTGTACACATTTATATATATAAACTATTGTGTACACATTTATATATATAAACTATTGTGTACACACTATATATATAAACTATTGTGTACACATTTATATATATAAGCTATTGTGTACACATTTATATATATAAACTATAGTGTACACATTTATATATATAAACTATTGTGTACACACTATATATATAAACTATTGTGTACACATTTATATATATAAGCTGTTGTGTACACATTTATATATATAAGCTATTGTGTACACATTTATATGTATAAACTATAGTGTACACATTATATATATAAACTATTGTGTACACATTTATATATATAAACTATTGTGTACACATTTATATATATAAACTATTGTGTACACATTTATATATATAAACTATTGTGTACACATTTATATATATAAGCTATTGTGTACACATTTATATATATAAACTATTGTGTACACATTATATATATAAACTATTGTGTACACATTATATATATAAACTATTGTGTACACATTTATATGTATAAACTATTGTGTACACATTTATATATATAAGCTGTTGTGTACACATTTATATATATAAACTATTGTGTACACATTTATATATATAAACTATTGTGTACACATTTATATATATAAACTATTGTATACACATTTATATATATAAACTATTGTGTACACACTATATATATAAACTATTGTGTACACATTTATATATATAAGCTATTGTGTACACATTTATATATATAAACTATAGTGTACACATTTATATATATAAACTATTGTGTACACACTATATATATAAACTATTGTGTACACATTTATATATATAAACTATTGTATACACATTTATATATATAAACTATTGTGTACACATTTATATATATAAACTATTGTGTACACATTTATATATATAAACTATTGTGTACACATTTATATATATAAACTATTGTGTACACATTTATATATATAAACTATTGTGTACACATTTATATATATAAGCTATTGTGTACACATTTATATATATAAACTATTGTGTACACATTTATATATATAAACTATTGTATACACATTTATATATATAAGCTATTGTGTACACATTTATATATATAAGCTATTGTGTACACATTTATATATATAAACTATTGTGTACACATTTATATATATAAGCTATTGTGTACACATTTATATATATAAACTATTGTGTACACATTTATATATATAAACTATTGTATACACATTTATATATATAAGCTATTGTGTACACATTTATATATATAAGCTATTGTGTACACATTTGTATATATAAACTATTGTGTACACATTTATATGTATAAACTATTGTGTACACATTTATATATATAAGCTGTTGTGTACACATTTATATATATAAACTATTGTGTACACATTTATATATATAAACTGTTGTGTACACATTTATATATATAAACTATTGTGTACACATTTATATATATAAACTATTGTATACACATTTATATATATAAACTATTGTGTACACATTTATATATATAAGCTGTTGTGTACACATTTATATATATAAGCTATTGTGTACACATTTATATGTATAAACTATTGTGTACACATTTATATATATAAACTATTGTGTACACATTTATATATATAAACTATTGTGTACACATTTATATATATAAACTGTTGTGTACACATTTATATATATAAACTATTGTGTACACATTTATATATATAAACTATTGTGTACACATTTATATATATAAACTGTTGTGTACACATTTATATATATAAACTATAGTGTACACATTTATATATATAAACTATAGTGTACACATTTATATATATAAGCTATTGTGTACACATTTATATATATAAACTATTGTGTACACATTTATATGTATAAACTATTGCGTACACATTTATATATATAAACTATTGTGTACACATTTATATATATAAACTATTGTGTACACATTTATATGTATAAACTATTGCGTACACATTTATATATATAAACTATTGTGTACACATTTATATATATAAACTATTGTGTACACATTTATATATATAAACTATTGTGTACACATTTATATATATAAACTATTGTGTACACACTATATATATAAACTATAGTGTGCACATTTATATATATAAACTATTGTGTACACATTTATATATATAAACTATTGTGTACACATTTATATATATAAACTGTTGTGTACACATTTATATATATAAACTATAGTGTACACATTTATATATATAAACTATTGTGTACACATTTATATATATATACTATTGTGTACACACTATATATATAAAACACTAGCAGTAGTACTTGTCATATTCAAATACACCTACATGGTGTACTTCTTCTCTCTTCCCCTCACTCTACTTTTTACCCTCTGCCTTTCACTGCCCCTGACTAGATCCACCCCTGACTAGTTCTACCCCTGACTAGATCCACCCCTGACTAGATATACCCCTGACTAGATCCACCCCCGACTAGATCCTTCCCTGAGTAGATATACCCCTGACTAGATCCATCCCTGACTAGTTCTACCCCTGACTAGATCCACCCCTGACTAGATCCACCCCTGACCAGATCCACCCCTGCCATGCTCTCCCCTCACCATTTCTTCCT
The DNA here is from genome assembly GCA_945261195.1 of Cryptosula pallasiana. Taxonomy (NCBI): domain Eukaryota; kingdom Metazoa; phylum Bryozoa; class Gymnolaemata; order Cheilostomatida; family Cryptosulidae; genus Cryptosula; species Cryptosula pallasiana. Next base: position 22,457,060 of record OX183138.1, on the reverse strand, counting down.
CACTTTCCCCCCTCAGTTTTTTGCAAGACCTGGTAAAAGTCTGCTGTTGTATGTTTGATGGAGCTCCATGCTGAAATTTACTCTAATTAAGGGCGTTTTCATTTAGTTGTCACATGCCTGGTTGCAACAGTACACATGCAGTGGATGCAAAAAATTGTTTGGCCAGCCTGTTCATTTATTGTGGAGTCTGTGAACTGGCCTATCAATACTCCAAATCCACCTTTAGCATGCTTTATAAATTTGAATGATTGTAAAAGGGAGGTAGAAGCTTGTAACTTGTATACCACTTTGTGACCAGCACCTCCCGGACAAAGAGTAGACTAGTCAGAAGGGTGCTGACTTTGTATAATTGACACCTCCCGGACAAAGAGTAGACAAGTTAGAAGGGTGCTGACTTTGTATAATTGACACCTCCCGGACAAAGAGTAGACAAGTTAGAAGGGTGCTGACTTTGTATAATTGACTCCTCCCGGACAAAGAGTAGACAAGTCAGAAGGGTGCTGACTTTGTATAATTGGCTCCTCCCGGACAAAGAGTAGACAAGTTAGAAGGGTGCTGACTTTGTATAATTGACACCTCCCGGACAAAGAGTAGACAAGTTAGAAGGGTGCTGACTTTGTATAATTGACTCCTCCCGGACAAAGAGTAGACAAGTTAGAAGGGTGCTGACTTTGTATAATTGACTCCTCCCGGACAAAGAGTAGACAAGTTAGAAGGGTGCTGACTTTGTATAATTGACTCCTCCCGGACAAAGAGTAGACAAGTTAGAAGGGTGCTGACTTTGTATAATTGACTCCTCCCGGACAAAGAGTAGACAAGTCAGAAGGGTGCTGACTTTGTATAATTGACACCTCCCGGACAAAGAGTAGACAAGTTAGAAGGGTGCTGACTTTGTATAATTGACTCCTCCCGGACAAAGAGTAGACAAGTCAGAAGGGTGCTGACTTTGTATAATTGACTCCTCCCGGACAAAGAGTAGACAAGTCAGAAGGGTGCTGACTTTGTATAATTGACTCCTCCCGGACAAAGAGTAGACAAGTCAGAAGGGTGCTGACTTTGTATAATTGACACCTCCCGGACAAAGAGTAGACAAGTTAGAAGGGTGCTGACTTTGTATAATTGACTCCTACCGGACAAAGAGTAGACAAGTCAGAAGGGTGCTGACTTTGTATAATTGACTCTGTGATTGTAGGAATTCGATTCAGATGACGGAACTATTGGTGGAGTGAAAAATCAAAGCAAGGAAGAGAGGTCAGTCTAGATTATGTAACTATCAGCTGCCTCACCCGTTGTAAACAATATTGGAGAAATATAGTCGGGTGTGTCTGTTTTTTACTCCCCAGCCCACTTTCCCTTGTTCTCCTCTCATGTTCACCTCCTCCTGTGGTCACCTCCCTTTTGGTTGCCTTTTCCCACGGTAGACACCTTCCTTAGCCATCTCCTGGCGTGTTATTCTTATAACAATTGTGTCATGAATGCACACTTTGACAGTAGCTATCTATAGTAATCGGTAAACAAATACTCGTTACATCAGCATTTGTGGAGGTCATAATGAAACTAATGGCCAATATCATTTAATAATTACGATAAAACTGTAATATAATGACTAACGATAATTCTTTCTATTAGTAATAGCAATCACTGAAATAATCAAATAATGTTAATAATTATTTTAAAAATTACAATAATAAATTGAAGCTGATAAGTGAAATCATTACCGTGTAAAAAACATGAAGATGCAAAAACAACTCCTACCAGTGTTAACAACACTTATTAGTAGTGTCAAGTACAATTCTTTTTCGTTATCTACCATTACTTGTCATTGTTTGTAGTAATAGTATTCAAAAGTTTTATAGTTTAATATTATTAAAAATTGATAAGATACATTATTATTTATTATGATTAATCCTCGTAATAATTATTGCTATTTGTGAGAATATTAAACAATAATTGTAATATTAATGAAGTAAAGCAATCGTAAATAAAAATAATTTAATCTACATAATGATAAGTAGTTTGTTTTCTTCTTTGATACGATCAATATTGGTTTTTTCGCCGATAACATAAAGGAACAAAGTGCTAGTAGTAAAAACAGTGAAATCATAGGATGAGAATAATAAACCGGTTGGCTTTTCTCAAACTGAGTCATTGTAAATGAATGGTGAACCAGATGGGTTTGCCACAAATGGAATAGAAACAGTTTGCCCTACACCATATACACTGCATGATCTCAATATCACGTGAATCAGTCATATCATCTCAAAAAAAACCAACTCTTGAAGCAAAACTTTTATTGATTCTTAGTCATTTTTGCTCATGGGAAACCCGACCAACATCCCTCGAAGGCGAAAAGCAGTAACTCTTTGACCGGTAAAATGTATGTAATTCAAACCATCTCCAGTTAGAAAACGAATGAGAGATTTACATCCCTGCCATACATTAGTTTGATATAATAGAATGTTTATTGAGTAGTTTTTTATTTCTTTCAGTGTAGCGATTTGGGTGACTATAAGCCTGGATGACAGGCACACAGACAGACAGTCGTCTGTCACGTTTAGATATTTCAACGATTGTTATAGTTTAGTTATATATAGCTATGATTGTTATAGTTTAGTTATATATAACTATGATTGTTATAGTTTAGTTATATATAACTATGATTGTTATAGTTTAGTTATATATAACTATGATTGTTATGGTTTAGTTATATATAACTATGATTGTTATGGTTTAGTTATATATAACTATGATTGTTATAGTTTAGTTATATATAACTATGATTGTTATAGTTTAGTTATATATAACTATGATTGTTATAGTTTAGTTATATATAACTATGATTGTTATGGTTTAGTTATATATAACTATGATTGTTATGGTTTAGTTATATATAACTATGATTGTTATAGTTTAGTTATATATAACTATGATTGTTATGGTTTAGTTATATATAACTATGATTGTTATAGTTTAGTTATATATAACTATGATTGTTATAGTTTAGTTATATATAACTATGATTGTTATAGTTTAGTTATATATAACTATGATTGTTATAGTTTAGTTATATATAACTATGATTGTTATAGTTTAGTTATATATAACTATGATTGTTTAATGCGTGTAGAAGTGTGTGCAATGTTGTTCTGTAGTGTTGCAGTTCGCCGATTGGGTGTGAAGTCACTGAGAGTCAACTACGGGTTTGCTGCAGTAAAGAAATGTAAACATTGCGATGAAATGCACACAGTTTACACAATGAGAAGCCATGTGGCAGACAAACACAGTTCAAAGCGTGTCACCTCCAAATATAATGAAGAGGGTGAGTGCCAACCATTTAATTGTCCTAAGTGGGCGTCTTGCCCTTCCGTTTGTCACTCTGCTGCACACTGGTGGTAGGTTGTGTTCATCCATGCTCATCTACCATAACAGAGATTTTACTTGAGATTCCAGCTCGTAAGTAGCTGGCAGTAAAGGCTTTTATAGATGTTCCAATTTGGTTTGATCATGATCTAGTGAGCTGTAGTTTTCCTTTAATAAATGAGAAGTTTCGCTCTCTTGTGACATGCCATTTGATTGGGGTGGCACCCTGCTGTTAATAATCTTTATAAGTTTGTATTGCTAGAGTTTTAATTTAAATGGTGATTCAATTCAAGGATTATATTGTTTTCAACCGGATGTAATTTTTGTATATATCACTGGAATGTGATTATGCACTCGGTTATAACGATGTTGACAAGGAGTTGTGTCCTTCCACAATTTTTGGTTGTTTCTATGATGGCTCCATCAGAGTTTGATGAATACTCTATTGCTGTGGCAGTTGTACTACTGATTGAGTGTAATACGCATGGCTACTAGTTATTTGGATTTGTGTTCTCTTACATAACCAACAACATTGCCTACCACTATTGCTTGCGAGTCTACAAATATTTTTAGACAAACAGTGGTAGACTTCTCTTTATCTACAGACTGTTTCAGGTTCATTACTTTTTTAATTTTTTAAACAATTACTAGTAATTGTTTAATAATATTAACATTTGAATAATAATAAATTATTATTATTATACTTCATTACAATCATTGAATCTATTTAGACTAACCACTACCGTATGAGCCCATCTAATAAGTCACATGGTATATCTCACGCCTGTATCACTAACCACTACCGTATGAGCCCATCTAATAAGTCACATGGTATATCTCACGCCTGTATCACTAACCACTACCGTATGAGCCCATCTAATAAGTCACATGGTATATCTCACGCCTGTATCACTAACCACTACCGTATGAGCCCATCTAATAAGTCACATGGTATATCTCACGCCTGTATCACTAACCACTACCGTATGAGCCCATCTAATAAGTCACATGGTATATCTCACGCCTGTATCAGTAATTTCTTGTAGCAGCTGTTCTACACGCATCAGTAACAAAAGAAATCTTAACACCTAATTATTAAAGGTATAGGGAAAGGTTGAACTGATATTCCGTTGTCATGTTGGTAAAATATACTTGTACTCTGTCTATCACCAAATGCTGGCTTGGAAATTATGGTCGAGTAGTGTTTTAGGAGGGGAGATAACTCTATGATTCTACCTTCAGGACTACTGATACGATGGCTAACATAAAGGCATTTAACACTTTGCTGTATGGTCTGTGTTATCTCTATGTAGGCTTCACCTGCAAGCACTGTCCGTTCAAGTCAAAGTGGAGGAAGAGTCTCAACTGCCATGTGCTATCAAAGCACAGCCCTGACGTGGAGCCGTTTAAATGTGAGCTATGTAACTACTCGAGTAAAATAAAAAAGTACGTCAGCAAACACGTGCGTATGGTTCACGAGCGTCAAAGGTTCACCTGTAGCCAATGCCCTTCCACATTCAGCAACATTTCAGGTAAGGGGAGATGGTTTGTGCACTAGTTTTGTTCAAGATGAACTGCAATCATGCCGTTATAATATAATTTTGTAGGTAAATGAGTGTTTTTCTTGATGACAGCATAATTTGTTTTATAATAGTGAGATAAAAGTGGTCCAATTTTACATAGCAACGAAAATTATTACCATTGTTGCTATGCGGCAAGTAGCATTGTGACTGTGACGTCACACTGTAATATTTACTCATTGAAGCTGCGGCTTCAATGATTTTGCTATTGAAAAGAGTGTAAAGTAAACGTACTAAAAATGAGCATTATAGGACAAATGTCTGCCATCTAAAGCTACACAAGTCTAAGAAACAGACAAAACAGCCTGATGAGTGGCTCAAGTGCATTATCAAAGTGGGGGTCCAGCAGTTTCCTCTTTTACTTTTCACTGCATTGTGGCCTTAGGCTACAATCGTGAGGATCTCATTGGTTAGAGCCGTTAGGGCTCTGATTATCGCAAGGACATCCACGGATTGTTGCCTGTCCGATATATATAGAGTATTCTATGGACCGATAACAGATCACTGATTATAGAATGTGCTTGCCTTGTAGGTGATGGTGACACGATCTATATATCTATATATGTATGTAAGAATATGGTGATACAATCTATATATCTATATATGTATGTAAGAATATGGTGACATAATCTATATATCTATATATGTATGTAAGAATATGGTGACATAATCTATATATCTATATATGTATGTAAGAATATGGTGACACAATCTATGTATCTATATATGTATGTAAGAATATGGTGACACAATCTATATATCTATATATGTATGTAAGAATATGGTGATACAATCTATATATCTATATATGTATGTAAGAATATGGTGATACAATCTATATATCTATATATGTATGTAAGAATATGCTGACACAATCTATATATGTATGTAAGAATATGGTGATACAATCTATATATGTATGTAAGAATATGGTGACACAATCTATATATCTATATATGTATGTAAGAATATGGTGACACAATCTATATATCTATATATGTATGTAAGAATATGGTGATACAATCTATATATCTATATATGTATGTAAGAATATGGTGATACAATCTATATATCTATATATGTATGTAAGAATATGCTGACACAATCTATATATGTATGTAAGAATATGGTGATACAATCTATATATCTATATATGTATGTAAGAATATGGTCACACAATCTATATATCTATATATGTGTGTAAGAATATGGTGACACAATCTATATATCTATATATGCATGTAAGAATATGCTGACACAATCTATATATCTATATATGTATGTAAGAATATGGTGATACAATCTATATATCTATATATGTATGTAAGAATATGGTGATACAATCTATATATCTATATATGTATGTAAGAATATGCTGACACAATCTATATATGTATGTAAGAATATGGTGATACAATCTATATATCTATATATGTATGTAAGAATATGGTCACACAATCTATATATCTATATATGTGTGTAAGAATATGGTGACACAATCTATATATCTATATATGCATGTAAGAATATGCTGACACAATCTATATATCTATATATGTGTGTAAGAATATGGTGATACAATCTATATATCTATATATGTATGTAAGAATATGGTGAGACAATCTATATATCTATATATGTATGTAAGAATATGGTGACACAATCTATATATCTATATATGTGTGTAAGAATATGGTGACACAATCTATATATCTATATATGTATGTAAGAATGTGGTGACACAATCTATATATCTATATATGTGTGTAAGAATATGGTGACACAATCTATATATCTATATATGTATGTAAGAATGTGGTGACACAATCTATATATCTATATATGTGTGTAAGAATATGGTGACACAATCTATATATCTATATATGTATGTAAGAATATGGTGATACAATCTATATATCTATATATGTATGTAAGAATATGGTGACACAATCTATATATCTATATATGTATGTAAGAATATGGTGACACAATCTATATATCTATATATGTATGTAAGAATATGGTGACACAATCTATATATCTATATATGTATGTAAGAATATGGTGATACAATCTATATATCTATATATGTATGTAAGAATATGGTGACACAATCTATATATCTATATATGTATGTAAGAATATGGTGATACAATCTATATATGCATGTAAGAATATGGTGACACAATCTATATATCTATATATGTATGTAAGAATATGGTGACACGATCTATATATGTATGTAAGAATATGGTGACACAATCTATATATCTATATATGTATGTAAGAATATGGTGATACAATCTATATATCTATATATGTATGTAAGAATATGGTGATACAATCTATATATCTATATATGTATGTAAGAATATGGTGACACAATCTATATATCTATATATGTATGTAAGAATATGGTGACACAATCTATATATCTATATATGTATGTAAGAATATGGTGACACAATCTATATATCTATATATGTATGTAAGAATATGGTGATACAATCTATATATCTATATATGTATGTAAGAATATGGTGACACAATCTATATATCTATATATGTATGTAAGAATATGGTGATACAATCTATATATGCATGTAAGAATATGGTGACACAATCTATATATCTATATATGTATGTAAGAATATGGTGACACGATCTATATATGTATGTAAGAATATGGTGACACAATCTATATATCTATATATGTATGTAAGAATATGGTGATACAATCTATATATCTATATATGTATGTAAGAATATGGTGATACAATCTATATATCTATATATGTATGTAAGAATATGGTGACACGATCTATATATGTATGTAAGAATATGGTGACACAATCTATATATCTATATATGTATGTAAGAATGTGGTGATACAATCTATATATCTATATATGTATGTAAGAATATGCTGACACAATCTATATATGTATGTAAGAATATGGTGACACAATCTATATATCTATATATGTATGTAAGAATATGGTCACACAATCTATATATCTATATATGTATGTAAGAATATGCTGACACAATCTATATATCTATATATGTATGTAAGAATATGGTGACACAATCTATATATCTATATATGTATGTAAGAATATGCTGACACAATCTATATATGTATGTAAGAATATGGTGACACAATCTATATATCTATATATGTATGTAAGAATATGGTGACACAATCTATATATCTATATATGTATGTAAGAATATGGTGACACAATCTATATATCTATATATGTATGTAAGAATATGGTGACACAATCTATATATCTATATATGTATGTAAGAATATGGTGACACAATCTATATATGTATGTAAGAATATGGTGACATAATCTATATATGTATGTAAGAATATGGTGACACAATCTATATATCTATATATGTATGTAAGAATATGGTGATACAATCTATATATCTATATATGTATGTAAGAATATGGTGACACAATCTATATATCTATATATGTATGTAAGAATATGGTGATACAATCTATATATCTATATATGTATGTAAGAATATGGTGACACAATCTATATATCTATATATGTATGTAAGAATATGGTGACACAATCTATATATCTATATATGTATGTAAGAATATGGTGACACAATCTATATATCTATATATGTATGTAAGAATATGGTGACACAATCTATATATCTATATATGTATGTAAGAATATGGTGATACAATCTATATATCTATATATGTATGTAAGAATATGGTGACACAATCTATATATCTATATATGTATGTAAGAATATGGTGATACAATCTATATATCTATATATGTATGTATGTAAGAATATGGTGACACAATCTATATATCTATATATGTATTTAAGAATATGGTGATACAATCTATATATCTATATATGTATGTAAGAATATGGTGACACAATCTATATATCTATATATGTATGTAAGAATATGGTACACAATCTATATATGTATGTAAGAATATGGTGACACAATCTATATATCTATATATCTATGTAAGAATATGGTGATACAATCTATATATCTATAAATGTATGTAAGAATATGGTGACATAATCTATATATCTATATATGTATGTAAGAATATGGTGACACAATCTATATATCTATATATGTATGTAAGAATATGGTGACACAATCTATATATCGATATATGTGTGTAAGAATATGGTGACACAATCTATATATCTATATATATATTTATACCGTATTATTTATATAATTAATAATAATTATACTTAGATAATGATATAGCAGCAGTGTCATTATTATGAGTACTGTTAAATCACTCACTAGGTATAAGATAGAAGCTCCAGCACAACCACCACGCACTGTGGTCACTCCAAAAGTGTCTTCCTAGCTTTCTGATCCCTTCAGCTATTTACAATCCTTTAGCTACCATTAACCTTCACTAATCCAATAACTACATAATGCACGATTATAACATGCCCTTTTTTTCCAACTAGCAATATACACAAGACACAAGATCAACAGTTACAGCTAGCTTCAGAGGTGAAACATCCACATAAGCATATTTCAAACTAAGCACTTTGGTTAGGGGTAGAGACAGTATCCACACCGCAAGGTGTAAAGTTTGGTAGAACAGATACATACCTCACCTGTGTCATACATCCCACTGGCCATTCACCACAAAGACTCAATCTCACCAGGATCGCTATCGTCCGTATTGCCACAATGGTCAAACCAATCTCGCACCACACCCGAGGGTGTTCCACCATCATCATTTGGTTTTGGTTCCGGACCACACAATTGGCCTTCACCTCTACCTGGCTTTGGATCTGAGTCACACAGTTCACTCTCACCTCCACCTCCATTTGGCTTTGGTTCCGGACCACACAATTGGCCTTCACCTCCACCTGGCTTTGGATCTGAGTCACACAATTGACTCTCACCTCCACCTCCATTTGGCTTTGGTTCCGGACCACACAATTGGCCTTCACCTCCACCTGGCTTCGGATCCGAGTCACACAATTGACTCGCCTCCACCTATCACAGTCTCATCTGGTTTTGGTTCCGGACCACACAGTTGGCCTTCACCTCCACCTGGCTTTGGATCCGAGTCACACAATTGACTCTCACCTCCACCTATCACAGTCTCACCTAAGTGAGTAGCACTATCTCCCTCACCGGAGTGAGTATCGCAATCCATGTTCTCACCGGAGTGAGGCCTCTGAACAGCCTGGGAGGCGAGCTGTTGCCGGGTCACAAGTGACTGCTCAGCAACTACCTCCTGGCTTTCCTCCGCAGGAGCCGAAGCTTCCGCAGGCCTAACAGACGAGTCCCTCTGGGCTGAGACCAGCTCCTCAGAGTGGGTAGGTCTGTTAGGGGCTTCAAGGGTGCCGTCAGCTCTGCTAGCTCTGACACCACTCGCAGCTTGGGCCACAGGAGCAAACCTTACATGACCTATGTGAACCTCACTCATTTCACTAGCACAACTCTCTTCACTACTGCAGCTACTACCTCGATGACTATACCTATCAGTATGTTTATACCTTTTACAACGGCAGTCCTGGGAAGTATGACCAATACCATCACAAATCCAGCAGTGTACAGCTGGGCAAAACCTAATTTGGTGATCACCTCTGCCACAGCAAAAACACGCTTTAGCATCATGGAAAGCCAAATAACCTCTGGACTTACTCCCATCATTTCTTCTATCATTTTCAACCCTACTCTCACTAGAGTCTTTTCTGCGCCATGCAGGCATGAACCTTTCATTGTTAGAATGCCTAATAGACCTAGCAGACCTATAATCATCACAGCTGCGGCCAGCTCCACCTTTCATCTTTCCTACATATTTCTCAGCATATCTACAATATTTCGCAGCAGATTGACCATTGCAAATGCTACGTACCTTCAAACTACTGTAACACTCACCACCATGCATGTTCTCTTTCATATCAGATACCTGGGCGGAGTTTAGCTGCTTTGCCTTACCCCGCTCCATGGCGTTCTCTGAATCTCGAGCCAATTTTCTTGCTCTTAAATTGTCAGTCAGCCCTTTCCAGTTCAAATGACCCTGTTGCATCAGCTGAATACGCAGTGAAGATTCTCTCAAACCATTCACAGCTATAGCTAATGCAAACTCCAGCCTAACATTATCATCATTCCCAAAACTTAATGACCTACTTAGTTTTTCAACACGTAGCAGATAATCAATTTCATTCTCCCCCACAGCCTGATTAGCAGTGACAAACTTGAATGTTTTCACATAAACTGTTTCCTCGAAACCATAAACATTTTTCAAATGAGCCATTGCTTGTTCATAACTACTTGCCTCACTTCTCATATCAAATCCAAAAGACTCTAGGACATCTCTACCTCCTTGACCAATGGCATGCAATAAAGCCAACAATTTCATTCTCCCCTTGAAAACATCTTGTTTTCTCCGATTTACTGATTCCTTCCCTAGTTTAAAGGTAACCATTTCCACACTAAGCTCAAATTCATCTAACCATGCCTTCCATGAACCATAAGTGTCATCAGGATTGATAACTAACTTAGGAAAATCATTAAAATCAAATCCCAAGGCCATATTTCACTAACCTGAAGTGTTCGGCAACACTGACCTCAAAAACTGGTAGAGCAGATGCCAACTTCTTCACAAATCTTATTGACTGAATCTTTCAACAACAACAGTTGTAATGCACCACCACAAACAAATAACAAACACTCACCTTCACCACACCAACTGGCACCAGTCCTATAACAACGGCGTTAATAAATCCACACCGACCTTCACTATCACCACAAACCCTTCAATACTCCTTTCACAAGATGACGAACACAGTAGTAGTATTAGACAACAATCCTCATTTCCTTTTGCCTACGTTGCCATGTTAAATCACTCACTAGGTATAAGATAGAAGCTCCAGCACAACCACCACGCACTGTGGTCACTCCAAAAGTGTCTTCCTAGCTTTCTGATCCCTTCAGCTATTTACAGTCCTTTAGCTACCCTTAACCTTCACCAATCCAATAACTACATAATGCATGATTATAACAAGTACGTTAATTTATTTATTGTATGCATGTATAATAAATAATAATATGTGACTCGCTAAATCATAGACCTCACCATCTGGTCTCCACATCTATGCTCAATTTAGAAAAGTACGGTGTGATGTCATATGTTTAACATAACAACCACTGAATACATTTTGGTTGCTGCTCACTTTTATCTCTTAGTGTTAAAGAGGTGATTATAAAGAATTGTGCTGTCATCAATAAAAGCGGGTTCAATCATCCCACAGAGTGTAATATTACTGCATGATTGCAGTTCAACTTTAAATGGACTCCGAGTTGAATCTATTAAACTTTGTTGTATCAAGCGAACCAGCCTTGTTTGTTTTGGTCCACAAATGTGTAAATAATACTATAAGTAATGATTCCAATCGATTTTCGTATTCATTTCAATAATTTCCCAACAGAGTTTGGTAAATGCGTTTAAGTTTTATTTATTTCTAACCTCAACTATCAGTTTCAAATGACGAATAACTCTATTAAGGTTTGCCTATGTCTATTGTTTGTAGCAACTGCCATGCTGGACTATAATTGAGGCTAGTATAGTAAATAACTGCCCCATTGCGATAAGATCACATGTCCCTTGTCATGTGTCGTATTTACGTGTTCACAGATATGAAGGACCACGTAGCGATGCAACATGAGGGCCGACTGAACCACCGCTGTAAGCTGTGCAGTTATGCCTGCGCTTATCGCTCCGAGCTCTACAACCACATGAAGAAGTATCATCGCTGTATCAAGTGTGACTTCACACATAGCGACCCTGGGCAACTAGCCAATCACATGGCAGAACAACACAGTATTGTGGGAAATCCTAATAGAAGTATCAAGAAGTGGGTTTGTACGGAGACAGGATGTGACTATATCGGTAACACTGGTACTAGATGTGAGCACTTGGAGACAGTTCATAGAATTACACGTCGGTACAAGTCCCAACTTCTCATCACTAAATGTATGTCTGTGGAGTGTGCCGTCTCTGTCCCACTTATATTCTGGTCAATTCATCATTGATTTTATGTCTAGATGTGTTTAGGATTATTATAAAGCTTGCTTATATTTTAACGAGATGTATTGTAGGCGTAATAACAGAAGATGATCAGCCTGAAGCATCGAACAAAAAACGAGAACTAGAAGAAACTAAAACTGCAGAAATGAAGAAATTGGTAGAGGTAATGGACACACCTGTTGTTTGTTGTCACTGTCTGCGTGTGTGGTATGGAGAGTTCCATCCTCTACTCTCCAGCATTACTTATGGTGTGAATGTTCCTCATTTTGTCATTGAAAGTTATCTCCTCATGTCAGTCATCGGTCCAGCTGTAGGGCAATGTATAACATCTAGCCACCAACCAACAGAAGTTGTGTTCTGAGATATTGCGCAGTAAAAGATAACAACAGGGATTTTTGTGCCTGTCATTGTCACCCATCATTTCCTGCAAGTTCCTGGGCATAGTTGTAAGATACGCAATGTTTTAGAGGTTACATAGCCATGACACTAAAGCCTTTACACTAGGTGACTGCGACTCCGACTCCTTTGAAGTTTGCGACTTGGCGCTTGAGGCTGGCGCAGCTTCCGGTGGAGCTGCAGGGTTGTCGGAGGCTGAGACGCAGCAACCCATGGTTGTTGGGTTCGAGCGTCAAGTCGCAGCGTCTTCATGGTCACATGACACAGTTTAACCAATTGAGTTGCTCTATATAGCGGCTCCAATATTTTGTTTATTCTAGCCTAGATATAATGTAAACAGTGATTGTTACAAGATCGTAAGGTTATTATTAAATAGCTAATTATTACCAGCATTGTTGACATGTGTGTTTATTATTTTTCTTATCGAACTATGTATGTTCAACAATAATAAATAATTCATATTCAGAGCAGTTATCATTATTATTTTGGATTCAAACACAAAAAGAACGTTAGATTTTCTTCCAATTATTATTTAATTTCAGTAAGTGGTATTGTTATTTATAGATAAGGTAAAATTTCATATTATAGGTAAATAAAAAATCTACTAGATGCATAGAGAAATACTGCCTGATAGAAAACTGGTAATAATTAAATCACAACTCATCAGTGAGCAGGAATGCAATAAATTATTTTAGCTATGATGATTGGGTAACTCCGAAGTTGCAAGCCTCGAAAATTTAGGGTGTCGCAGCAGTGTAAAGGCAACATGCGTCTGCGACAATCGATAGAGTCGGAGTTGCAGTCCCCTAGTGTAAACGCGGCTTTACTGTATTTTGGCTGCAATGCCATGGTAGTGTCCTAAACGCAATGATGTGTGACTGGAATATGTTGGTTGTTTGGCTACCATAATATTGTGGGGATTTGTGTCCTGTGAAATTCTGTTATTTCTATGAGGAATCAATTACATTTTAAATAAACACTTCTATTGCTCGTGCAGTATCAATACCTTTTAATGTATTGATAATTTATTTTAATAATATTGTCCAGTTGTGCGCCGGTATTTATTATTTTTGGTAAGAAAAACAGTTTTTCGCTGTGGTTCGCAAAAATAATTATAGAATTCTGGTTTAAAACAGCAAATACTATAAGATAAATATTGAAACAGCTAAAAACAATAATAGTAAGTAAACAGTGGTAGAATGTGTATAATGAACAAACCCTAGCAACATATCAATTATCATTTATGCCATTTGCCAACCAATCATTAGCTAATTGTTGATTTTATATCAAAATTATTTACTTTTCCATGAGAAATGAGTAATAAAACAGTAACATAGCAATAAAGCAGGCTGAGTGCTATGCACTTTTGACAAAGAAACAAGTTATATAAAATTTGCTAGAGAGGGGAAGATAACTCTCAATAGTTGAAGCATGTAAATGTGTCAAACAAAATTTTGATTATTCAATGGCTTGTCAAAAATTTATCTACCGTATGCATATCATCTCATCCTAGATCATATCTACCTTATGCATATCATCTCATTCTAGGTCATATCTACCTTATGCATATCATCTCATCATAGATCACGACAACAAACTGAAACCACCCAAAAGATTATTTAGTTTGTACTTCAGATACAGCATTTGTAATATACTATAACTCAACCTGTATTTTGCTTATCCGTTTTAGTAACGTAGCTAGTAGTTAGTAACGTAGCTAGTAGTTAGTAACATAGCTAGTAGTTAGTAACGTGGCTAGTAGTTAGTAATGTAGCTAGTAGTTAGTAACGTAGCTAGTAGTTAGTAACGTAGCTAGTAGTTAGTAACATAGCTAGTAGTTAGTAACGTGGCTAGTAGTTAGTAACGTAGCTAGTAGTTAGTAACGTAGCTAGTAGTTAGTAATGTAGCTAGTAGTTAGTAATGTAGCTAGTAGTTGGTAGTAGTAGCTAGTAGTTAGTAATGTAGCTAGTAGTTAGTAACGTAGTTAGTAGCGTAGCTAGTAGTTAATAGTAGTAGCTAGTAGTTAGTAATGTAGTTAGTAGTTAGTAACATAGCTAGTAGTTAGTAACGTAGCTAGTAGTTAGTTATGTAGCTAGTAGTTAGTAACGTAGCTAGTAGTTAGTAACGTGGCTAGTAGTTAGTAACGTAGCTAGTAGTTAGTAACATAGCTAGTAGTTAGTAACGTGGCTAGTAGTTAGTAACGTAGCTAGTAGTTAGTAACGTAGCTAGTAGTTAGTAACGTAGCTAGTAGTTAGTAATGTAGCTAGTAGTTAGTAATGTAGCTAGTAGTTGGTAGTAGTAGCTAGTAGTTAGTAATGTAGCTAGTAGTTAGTAACGTAGTTAGTAGCGTAGCTAGTAGTTAATAGTAGTAGCTAGTAGTTAGTAATGTAGTTAGTAGTTAGTAACATAGCTAGTAGTTAGTAACGTAGCTAGTAGTTAGTTATGTAGCTAGTAGTTAGTAACGTAGCTAGTAGTTAGTAGTAGTAGCTAGTAGTTAGTAACATAGCTAGTAGTTAGTAACGTAGCTAGTAGTTAGCAATGTAGCTAGTAGTTAGTAACGTAGCTAGTAGTTAATGTAGCTAGTAGTTAGTAACATAGCTAGTAGTTAGTAACGTAGCTACTAGTTAGTAATGTAGCTAGTAGTTGGTAACGTAGCTAGTAGTTAGTAACATAGCTAGTAGTTGGTAACGTAGCTACTAGTTGGTAATGTAGCTAGTAGTTAGTAACATAACTAGTAGTTAGTAACGTAGCTAGTAGTTGGTAACATAGCTAGTAGTTAGTAACGTAGCTAGAAGTTGGTAACATAGCTAGTAGTTAGTAACATAGCTAGTAGTTAGTAACGTAGCTAGTAGTTAGTAACATAGCTAGTAGTTAGTAACGTGGCTAGTAGTTAGTAATGTAGCTAGTAGTTAGTAACGTAGCTAGTAGTTAGTAACGTAGCTAGTAGTTAGTAACATAGCTAGTAGTTAGTAACGTGGCTAGTAGTTAGTAACGTAGCTAGTAGTTAGTAACGTAGCTAGTAGTTAGTAATGTAGCTAGTAGTTAGTAATGTAGCTAGTAGTTGGTAGTAGTAGCTAGTAGTTAGTAATGTAGCTAGTAGTTAGTAACGTAGTTAGTAGCGTAGCTAGTAGTTAATAGTAGTAGCTAGTAGTTAGTAATGTAGTTAGTAGTTAGTAACATAGCTAGTAGTTAGTAACGTAGCTAGTAGTTAGTTATGTAGCTAGTAGTTAGTAACGTAGCTAGTAGTTAGTAACGTGGCTAGTAGTTAGTAACGTAGCTAGTAGTTAGTAACATAGCTAGTAGTTAGTAACGTGGCTAGTAGTTAGTAACGTAGCTAGTAGTTAGTAACGTAGCTAGTAGTTAGTAACGTAGCTAGTAGTTAGTAATGTAGCTAGTAGTTGGTAGTAGTAGCTAGTAGTTAGTAATGTAGCTAGTAGTTAGTAACGTAGTTAGTAGCGTAGCTAGTAGTTAATAGTAGTAGCTAGTAGTTAGTAATGTAGTTAGTAGTTAGTAACATAGCTAGTAGTTAGTAACGTAGCTAGTAGTTAGTTATGTAGCTAGTAGTTAGTAACGTAGCTAGTAGTTAGTAGTAGTAGCTAGTAGTTAGTAACATAGCTAGTAGTTAGTAACGTAGCTAGTAGTTAGCAATGTAGCTAGTAGTTAGTAACGTAGCTAGTAGTTAATGTAGCTAGTAGTTAGTAACATAGCTAGTAGTTAGTAACGTAGCTACTAGTTAGTAATGTAGCTAGTAGTTGGTAACGTAGCTAGTAGTTAGTAACATAGCTAGTAGTTGGTAACGTAGCTACTAGTTGGTAATGTAGCTAGTAGTTAGTAACATAACTAGTAGTTAGTAACGTAGCTAGTAGTTGGTAACATAGCTAGTAGTTAGTAACGTAGCTAGAAGTTGGTAACATAGCTAGTAGTTAGTAACATAGCTAGTAGTTAGTAACGTAGCTAGTAGATAGTAGTTAGTAGTTGGTAACGCAGCTAGTAGTTTAGGTTTAATTGTTATAATTGTTGGTGTGAAAAGTAACTCTGAAGAATTAATGGGGCATTTTATTTATTAAAAATTAATAATCAAGCAGTCTTTAACTGAGTGTTTGACAGTTTGAAAATTGAAAAAGTTTTTATTCATTAAAAATATATGTTTACTAGTATACCCTTGTGTGTATGCAATAGCAGCTCTGCCAACAATAAAAAAGCTGCTGACTTAATAAAATGATGTCTAAAAAATAACTCGTGAAATTAATAACCTCTGCCTAATACTAGGCTTGGTAGGCCCTACTTCTGTGTGAATATATCTGTACATAGCAAGTGAGCCTCAGGTCCTTGTATCACTGAATGTTACGTTATGTCATTGCATATAGGTTGATATGTACAAAGGGGTGATTGCTGCTTACGGGTATACACTAAGTCGTATCATTTGTAGATCTTTCATAATTATGCTTCACCCAACGATGGCCCTCCCACTGATAACGTATCTGAGAAAAACCAATTTAATGAGCTAGTTCAAATATGTAACACTAAACCGGTAAGTTGGCTCGTACATACCCATACTGTACCATTCCATAGCAAAGTGTGCCACACTGTACCATACTATACCACACTGTACCTCACTGCACCATACTATACCACGCTGTACCTCACCCTACCATACTATACCACACTGTACCTCACTGCACCATACTATACCACACTGTACTTCACCCTACCATACTATACCATACTGTACCTCACTGTACCATACTATACCACGCTGTACCTCACCCTACCATACTATACCACACTGTACCTCACTGCACCATACTATACCACACTGTACTTCACCCTACCATACTATACCACACTGTACCTCACTGCACCATACTATACCACACTGTACCTCACTGCACCATACTATACCACACTGTACCTCGCTGTACCATACTATACCACGCTGTACCTCACCCTACCATACTATACCACGCTGTACCTCACTATACAATACTATACCACACTGCACCTCACTGCACCATACTATACCACACTGTACCATACTATACCATACTATACCACACTGTACCATACTATACCACACTGTACCTCACACTACCATACTATACCACACTGTACCATACTATACCACACTGTACCTCACTGTACCATACTATACCACACTGTACCTCACCCTACCATACTATACCACACTGTACCTCACTGTACCATACTATACCACACTGTACCTAACTCTACCATACTATACCACACTGTACCTCACTGCACCATACTATACCACACTGTACCTCACCCTACCATACTATACCACGCTGTACCTAACCCTACCATACTATACCACACTGTACCTCACTGCACCATACTATACCACACTGTACCTCACCCTACCATACTATACCACGCTGTACCTCACCCTACCATACTATACCAAGCTGTACCTCGTTATACCATACTATACCACGCTGTACCTCACTGCACCATACTATACCACACTGTACCTCACTGTACCATACTATACCACACTGTACCTCACTGTACCATACTATACCACACTGTACCTCACCCTACCATACTATGCCACACTGTACCTCACCCTACCATACTATACTATACCACGCTGTACCTCACTGCACCATACTATACCACACTGTACCATACTATACCACACTGTACCTCACCCTACCATACTATACCACACTGTACCTCACTGCACCGTACTATACCACACTGTACCTCACTGTACCATACTATACCACGCTGTACCTCACTGCACCATACTATACCACGCTGTACCTCACCCTACCATACTATACCACGCTGTACCTCACTGCACCAAACTATACCACGCTGTACCTCACTGTACCATACTATACCTCACTGCACCATACTATACCACGCTGTACCTTACTATACCATACTATACCACACTGTACCTCACTGTACCATACTATACCACGCTGTACCTCACTGCACCATACTATACCACGCTGTACCTCACTATACCATACTATACCACACTGTGCCTCACCCTACCATACTATACCATGCTGTACCTCACCCTACCATACTATACCACATTATACCTTACTTTACTATACTGTACCACACTATACCAAACTGTACCACACTGTACCATAGTAGTACACATCAGTTGAAAATTGCACAATTTAGTGAGGAGTCGTCTCCCCTATCGCTAAGGAAAGTTGCTAAAAGTACATGCAGCACTAGGTCTTTCGTGTCTAATGATCAGTCTTGTTTTATTAATAGATCTATAGTCAGATAAATACCTCACTTTTGTTTGTACTCGGATGTGTTGGTTGATGTTGGTGAGGTTGTATTACTGTTAGCTAAATGTGTGCCAGTGATACGTTGACATACTGTAATGGATT
Organism: Cryptosula pallasiana; assembly: GCA_945261195.1. NCBI lineage: Eukaryota > Metazoa > Bryozoa > Gymnolaemata > Cheilostomatida > Cryptosulidae > Cryptosula > Cryptosula pallasiana. The sequence continues at coordinate 22,437,260 of OX183138.1, read as the reverse complement.
TCAGTCTGGTTTCTACGAATATCCACTATTCTCGAGTATTGTGCCTCTCTCCAGAGGGTACACTGTGCTGCTCGACAGTGACTACTAGGTAGACACAACCGGATTATTCGGCATAGGCAGAGCCCAAGGCTCACACAAACAACACAGCGTGTGGTTTGAATACTGGCTTTATTCCTCAACAACCAAAGTCGTAGGGTGGCAATCCACTAGGGTTATTGGCAAGGCATGAGAAATGAATGCAAAGAATATGAACATTTCCAGTCCTTTTATAGGTAACTGGCAGGAAGTAATTAACATAAAATCATATAAGAGTAAAGGCACAGGAAGTAATTAGACCAATGCGATTACGTATATAAATAACTGACAAATCATGCAATGAATAAGGTTTAAACGTAATAGGCGCCAAGTGGCTAGAGGCAGAGCCCTATCTCCTATTGTCCAATCAGAGTGTCTTACAGGGTCCCAAGGCTCTGGTTAGCTTGTGGTCTTGATATCTGCGGATACGAGGAATGGTATTTCCTGTTCCTGTCCTAGAGCAGGATCCTAGCTGGTTTTGAAGGTCCTCTGCTATTGCGGCCATCTTTGACCGGCCCTGAGTCACCATACCGGGTCGGTAGGGGTCAATACCGGCCCTGCACACTGTGTTACCGGCACAGTAAGACTTTCCACTGGCACAGTATCTTTCCGATAGCTGTTGGTGAAGTTCTGGCGCACTTGGTGTGGAGAAAGTGTAGTAACCACCCCAATTACTACTGTCATTCATTGAAATCTACCACAATACCTTTTAACACATGAGAGAAAGGTTTGTAGTCATGTGCAGTAAACAGTCAATGGGCGCTTCTGATGTCTCCAGTACTATATCCACCCCTGCCGCTTTATCCACTCCTGTAAGTATTTCTTCCTCGTGCTTGATTTGTTAGTTAGTTCAGCAAAGTTGTCTATTGGTAAATTTACATGGAGCAATAACTAGCATGGGAATCAAGCAATGTACGTTGTCAAGCTGTGTTTTATTGTGAATGTAACTGTTTCTAGTCCACTCATGTGTTAGGGTATCGCCTACAACTGTCTCCATAATTAGCTGTAGTCCTGTAACAGGCCTTTGCCAACCTTCGCGTGAGCCGCAATTTGTTGCTTTTCAAGTCTCTTAGTTTGTGCCAGCTGACATTTGTTGACAGCTTCCTGTCAGTAGCAGCCTCTACACTTCAGAGCAACCACCTGCGGGTCAGTAACCCTCTCAGCTGACCATTTCCATGTTTGATTTTCTTTCTTTCCTCGCCAATGATTTCTTCCCGGCTGTAGCTCTCTCTCTCTCTTCGTTTCCTCTCAAGCCAGCAGGCAGTGGAACAGGCAATTAGTCATAAAAGCAACGAGTGTTTGTCGCAAAATATTGGTTTAATAATCTATTTATACTCTCAAGTTCACACTGCATTCTACATGCACAGTTGAGACCAAACTAATACTAATACATCAATTACCTCTTCCTGGTATGAAAGTTTTGTGGTTGAAAATACAAATAAAATTAACCAATCAAAAATATGGATAAGACGCTCAAAAAACTTATGTACATTAAACCAATGCTTGTATTTTCTGCTGGGCCAGCTTGATCATTACCCAGCACTATTCTGTCAGCTTATCATTGTGCAGTCAGGAAGCTTCTCTTCTGTGTCCATGGTTTGGATATCAGTTTAGTGGGCACTTGTGGACTGTGTTGGATATCAGTTTAGGTGGGCACTTGTGGACTGTATCGGATATCAGTTTAGGTGGGCACTTGTGGACTGTATTGGATATCAGTTTAGGTGGGCACTTGTGGACTGTATTGGATATCAGTTTAGGTGGGCGCTTGTGGACTGTAGTGGATATCAGTTTAGGTGGGCACTTGTGGACTGTATTGGATATCAGTTTAGGTGGGCACTTGTGGACTGTATTGGATATCAGTTTAGGTGGACACTTGTGGACTGTATTGGATATCAGTTTAGTGGGCACTTGTGGACTGTATTGGATATCAGTTTAGGCGGGCACTTGTGGACTGTATTGGAATATCAATTTATGGTTCAGTAAGATTTCGATTGCAGATGCCCTGAAGCCATCTTCATGTTTTTCGGAAAATTTTGTATTTTTATGGCACGTAAATGTTTATTCAACCCTTAAAGTTGGAGGTCACTGCCCACCGGGTTGGAGGTACTTTCACACAATTATTTCCTTTGTTTAACTCTTGTTTCTTTGTTCTACAGAGTGGGAGGGTGGTGGAAGGTGGTGTAAGTGTAGGAAGGGGTGAGGCTCTCACTGGATGGGTTAGGAGTGTGAAAAAGGGCCTCTCAGATCGTGAGTGGACAACTCTGAGTTTCTCAATTATATGTCATTGCTTAAGTACAGACATTAGCTGTTGGTTTGGTTAGATGTAGGTGCTCAGAGGAGGCAAGGCTGTACTGGAGTACAGTTGGCTGTGATAGGGTGGTTGCAGTTACACATTTTGAGCGTAAATTCATTACAATATTATACCACTAGAGACCAGCACAAACAGTACCAATCAGTTCAACAGTACGACAATCACTGATGTTGAGAAAGTACATATTTCAGCTCCGCAATAACTAGATTATAAGCTTCACGAGATATTTATTTGACCTTTCATCTCTTTCAAACTAACAATAATGCGAGTTTTTCACTTTGGTACTACTGCGCGCTACTACTGCGTACTACTACTGCGCGCTACTACTGCGTACTACTACTGCGCGCTACTACTGCGCACTAAACTACTTGATAAATTATTTCCGTTTGGTTACTTAATTTTACTTTTAAAAAACTTTGCCCTCATTTCATGATTAATGCAGAAATTAATTCTATGGTTAGAAGTTCGTTACACGAGGACTATTGTATTCAGAAGTGCTGGAATGATTGTATTTCTTCCTGTAGGTATATTAAATGTATTTCACTTTCTGTAGCTGAATTAATTGGCATTTTTAGATCGGTTGGTAACGTCTATGCAATTGTAAAAATTGATACGTAAAATCTCATTCGAATGCAATTTCTATGATTGTTCCTAGCATGATTTTTTCAAAGAAAATTGAAAACATCAGTTTATTTGATACGGAGTTGTGTTCTTTTTATCAATGTGACGGAAAGAATGATAGTAATAATTGTGAAAGACATCGTAGCAACAGTTTTTGTGTTATTTATCAGGTAACAACCGTATATAGTTGTAATTGTAGCAAACTAATATATTATTTGTTATTTTATGAGTGGTTATCAATTAATCATGAATTATTATTTGATCATAACAAATAAATAATTATTTATTAATAAGTATATAAAGTGGATACTAACAAATAATAATTTATATATATTTATAATAATGGTTTTCATTCTCATTAATATTATTACTGTGCCAGCTCTTTCACCATAAATTTGTCCAAAGTGCTTACAAATGCCTCAAACACTTACTATTTACAAGCCTTGAGAATTTAAGGCTTCCTCATTCTTGTAGTTAATGTAAAAGCGCTCAAGACTGACTAAACTTTAGACTTTAGAGCTGTATGGATGAGATGAAGAATGTTATAGGGTGAACAACCCGCGCACTGTAAAACCAGCAGTCAGCATGGCGCTAAAAGACAATTTTTGCTGCAAAATTTCGAAATTCCGTTTTTGCACTGGCGTTTAATCATTTGCAGCGATCTAAACACGCCTATTGTGTATATATTTTCCTGTAGTAGATGTGATATGTATGTATATTTCTTCCTGTGGGAGATGTGATATGTATGTATATTTCTTCCTGTGGGAGATGTGATATGTATGTATATTTCTTCCTGTGGGAGATGTGATATGTATGTATATTTCTTCCTGTGGGAGCTGTGATAAGTATGTATATTTCTTCCTGTGGGAGCTGTGATAAGTATGTATATTTCTTCCTGTGGGAGCTGTGATAAGTATGTATATTTCTTCCTGTGGGAGCTGTGATAAGTATGTATATTTCTTCCTGTGGGAGCTGTGATAAGTATGTATATTTCTTCCTGTGGGAGCTGTGATAAGTATGTATATTTCTTCCTGTGGGAGCTGTGATAAGTATGTATATTTCTTCCTGTGGGAGCTGTGATAAGTATGTATATTTCTTCCTGTGGGAGATGAGATAAGTATGTATATGTCTTCCTGTAGGTGTGATAAGATGCGTATTGTTTCTTGTAGGCGCAGTTACTTGACGAAAAGCTACACTCGACCTCTGTATACGTCCCTTTGAATATTGGTAATGATGTAGAACCTAAGTTATACTATAGTTTTTGACTCCCATAGTGCCAAAGTATGATTGCCCCTTCAGTTTTTTCTCGTTTCTTTTTATTTATGTGAAAACCTCAGTCTGTGATGTAATGAATTCTTTGCTAATGATAATAAATCATTTATTGCTCCTTCAATATCTTGGCTGCTTGTTGCGTGTATTGCCAGCTTGGTATGTGCATATCTATTGATAGAGTTGTATGTAGCTAGTAGCGTTTTATACCTGCACATATACCTACATATATACATGTAAGCACACACCTACCTGTACGTACCTGGTTAGTCTCACTTGAATCAACTTGCAGCCAAAGTGTTTTTTGTTATGTATGTTTGTGTATGTATCATAGTATATGCAAGGTACACAGGCTAGGGAGTAGAAAGGCTAAAGTAGCCAGGTAGCTAGAGGGTGCGCAGAGTAGCCATCATCAGTACAAGTACACATTCACTGCTGTTCAGAAGCTTCCATGGCATGTATTGAGTGCTTTGTACTGATGTCTATTGCTCACACTTCTGCTCGGTTCTCATGCCATCACTGTGAGTACATGCTTATACAAAATTGTCTCACTCGTACACCAGCAGAGAGCAATATGCAGTCTCTCTTGTTATCCTTGCTCACATTCGGTCTTGTATCTCAACTTGCTTGGGGTAAGTTGCTCTATCAACCTTCAGCCTCAGAAAGCTTACTAGTTATTTATAGCCTCGGACACTGTTTCATGTACAAAGTTGATACATGAAATTTTTATAATAGGTTTTTCATATGCCAACTTTGTGTAATTTCATTTTTGGAGTTATCTCTACCATATATGTTGAGCATCTCAGTGTAAACATGTAGTACAAAAATCTCTTCTTTCCGGTAAATGCAGGTTGCTCTAATGAGTGCTGCCAGTCTGGAGGTACTTGCGGAGATGCCGTATTTGACGACTGCATAGGATCCTGGGATTATCGTAAGACTTGTAGTCCAAGTTACCACGTGTGTTGTCTACCTGCCGCTACTGCCTCGACTCCTGCTGCAGAGACGACTCCTCGCTCTTCCGCTGCCGCTGTGAAGACTACTGCCGCCGTTGCTGTTACTAGTGACAGCGACTCCTCTGGCAGGCCTACAATATCTCAGCCTCAGGCTTGTATGTCTTCAGTCTTTTTATTGGATGCTTTTTGTATATAGTTGCATTTGTGAAGCGCAACAACATGTTTAAGCTTTGACTTTCTAGCTTCATTTTCGTATTTATTGTAGCAAGTTGTGGTTATAGATTAAACAGCAAACCAAGAATTGTTGAGGGTGATGTGGCCACGCCCCATTCTTGGCCATGGATCGCTCAGCTGGAACGTGACTATTTTGGTTGGGGAGGCTGGGAGCATTTCTGTGGTTCAACTCTCATATCTGATCGCTGGGCCGTGACAGCAGCTCATTGCGTCGCCAAATACAACGAGTAAGTCAAAAGTTGTAGACCTCAATTCATTTGTTTGCAGATTGCGGCACGCAGGCGCCCTCCCCCTACTACACGCATCCGCTGATTGTTGAGGGACAAGAAGCTGCCGCCCACAGCTGGCCGTGGCAGGCATCGCTACAGGAAGACTTCGGGTGGGCCGGCTATATGCACTTTTGCGGTGGTACACTAATCACTGATAGATTTGTTATTACTGCTGCACACTGCATGGGCAACTGGTCAGTTTCTGTGATTAATTTTTATAACGTTTTATTTTTATGAAACTCTCATTATAAATGTCAATGACTGTGTCTATGACTGTGTCTATGTCTGTGTCTATGGCTGTGTCTGTGACTGTATCTATGACTGTGTCTGTGACTGTGTCTATGACTATGTCTATGACTGTGTCTGTGTCTATGACTGTGTCTATGCCTATGTCTATGACTGTGTCTATGACTGTGTCTATGACTGTGTCTATGTCTGTGTCTATGACTGTGTCTGTGTCTATGACTGTGTCTATGACTGTGTCTATGTCTGTGTCTATGACTGTGTCTATGTCTATGACTGTGTCTATGCCTGTGTCTATGACTGTGTCTATGACTGTGTCTATGACTGTGTCTATGACTATGTCTATGACTGTGTCTATGACTGTGTCTATGCCTGTGTCTATGACTGTGTCTATGACTGTGTCTATGACTGTGTCTGTGTCTATGACTGTGTCTATGACTATGACTGTGTCTATGACTGTGTCTATGCCTGTGTCTATGACTGTGTCTATGACTGTGTCTATGACTGTGTCTATGACTGTGTCTATGACTGTGTCTGTGTCTATGACTGTGTCTATGACTATGTCTATGACTGTGTCTATGACTGTGTCTATGCCTGTGTCTATGACTGTGTCTATGACTGTGTCTATGACTGTGTCTGTGTCTATGACTGTGTCTATGACTGTGTCTATGACTGTGTCTATGACTGTGTCTATGACTGTGTCTATGACTGTGTCTATGTCTATGACTATGTCTGTGTCTATGACTGTGTCTATGTCTGTGTCTATGACTGTGTCTATGACTGTGTCTATGACTGTGTCTATGACTATGTCTATGACTGTGTCTATGACTGTGTCTATGTCTATGACTGTGTCTATGTCTGTGTCTATGACTGTGTCTATGACTGTGTCTATGTCTGTGTCTATGACTGTGTCTATGACTGTGTATATGTCTATGACTGTGTCTATGACTGTGTATATGACTGTGTCTATGTCTGTGTCTATGTCTGTGTATATGTCTATGACTGTGTCTATGACTGTGTATATGACTGTGTCTATGTCTATGACTGTGTCTATGTCTATGACTGTGTATATGTCTATGACTGTGTCTATGACTGTGTATATGACTGTGTATATGACTGTGTCTATGTCTATGACTGTGTCTATGTCTATGACTGTGTCTATGACTGTGTATATGACTGTGTCTATGTCTATGACTGTGTCTATGTCTATGTCTATGACTGTGTCTATGACTGTGTATATGACTGTGTCTATGTCTATGACTGTGTCTATGACTGTGTATATGACTGTGTCTATGTCTATGACTGTGTCTATGTCTGTGTCTATGACTGTGTCTATGTCTATGACTGTGTCTATGTCTGTGTCTATGACTGTGTCTATGTCTATGACTGTGTCTATGTCTGTGTCTATGACTGTGTCTATGACTGTGTCTATGACTATGTCTATGACTGTGTCTATGACTGTGTCTATGTCTATGACTGTGTCTATGTCTGTGTCTATGACTGTGTCTGTGTCTATGACTGTGTCTATGACTATGTCTATGACTGTGTCTATGACTGTGTCTATGTCTATGACTGTGTCTATGTCTGTGTCTATGACTGTGTCTATGTCTGTGTCTATGACTGTGTCTATGACTGTGTCTATGTCTGTGTCTATGACTGTGTCTATGTCTGTGTCTATGACTGTGTCTATGACTGTGTCTATGTCTGTGTCTATGACTGTGTCTATGTCTATGACTGTGTCTATGTCTGTGTCTATGACTGTGTCTATGTCTGTGTCTATGACTGTGTCTATGACTATGTCTGTGTCTATGACTGTGTCTATGTCTGTGTCTATGTCTGTGTCTATGACTGTGTCGATGTCTGTGTCTATGTCTGTGTCTATGAATGTGTCTATGTCTATGACAAAACAATGCCAACATGTATACATTTTTGCAGGGCGGAGCCGGAAATGTTCAGAGTGGTGCTTGGTGAACATGACAGATCAACTACTTCTGGACAGGAAGTCATCATTTCTATCAGCAGAATCATTGTCGTAAGTTCTAGTGTCACATCATACTGTGGTGTCTTTTAGTTGGTCAAGTTTGTTTATTTTTGATATATTTATTAGTACTAGATTTCCATTTGATTCTCTAAATTACCTTCAGATTTCCTCCCAAAATTACTCCGTACAAGTCCCTAGTTGTACACGGCCATCAACCATTTAAAGTTCGTAGCAAGCAGCCCAATCTCCGCATCTACCAGAAGAAAACAACCTACTCACATCTTCTTACAAAACAGAAAGTTTACATTGGGTGTACTCTTACTTCAGCATGAAGACTGGAGCGCAGATGTAAAAGGATCTCCCAACGATCTCGCTTTGTTGGAGTTGTCTACCCCTGTACAGTTTAACGACTTTGTACAACCAGTCTGTCTACCAACCTATGAGAATCAAGAGTTTTATGCCTCAGATGATTGCTGGATCAGCGGTTGGGGGGATACCAAAGGTAGGGGTCTTCAGTTGCCTGTGCTTGAGCTGCCGTAGCTGTCTGCTGCCTAGAGATTTGTGAGAAGTCTCCACAAACTGATGTTCAAACCTGAAGTTCCCGTTGAGCTTTGAATGTTGAACTATTGCTCATGCGCTGCTGAAGTTGGTATGGAGCAATGGAGCCGGTGATTTAGCTGTGATCCTGTGGGAGATCTCTGCTGGTTTATTGAGGCTTTTTAGGGCAAGTCAGAACACCTACCAGTTTATTTTAGGCTAATATCATTGGTATATTTATATATTTGTCTAGAAGATTTCAGTGGCAAATATTTGATAAAAATCACTTCCTGATGTCTGTGTTGTTGGTCGTGATCTAGTTGACACAATTTGGTAATGCCCCAGTTAGGTTGTGTCACAGTTAGGTTGTGTCACAGTTTGGTTGTGTCGCAATTTGGTTGTGTCACAATTTGGTTGTGTCGCAATTTGGTTGTGTCACAATTTGGTAATGCTCCAGTTGGTTGTGTCACAATTTGGATACGTCACACCTAAACCTCCCATTGTTTACACACAGGTACTGGAGACAGCAACCTGCTGCAGGAAGTGAAGCTCAACATCACCGAACATGAGGAGTGCAGAAATAAATGGCTTACTGGTTGGTTTCTATCTGTTGTATGCCGCTAGCTCGGTGCCTGGTCATGTGACCTTCTCTTCTTCTCTCTCATTCTCTCCCCGTACACCACTAGCTTGGTGTCTGGTCATGTGACCTTCTCTTCTTCTCTCTCGTTCTCTCCCCGTACACCACTAGCTCGGTGCCTAGTCATGTGACCTTCTCTTCTTCTCTCTCGTTCTCTCCCCGTACACCACTAGCTCGGTGCCTAGTCATGTGACCTTCTCTTCTTCTCTCTCGTTCTCTCCTCGTACACCTCTAGCTTGGTGCCTAGTCATGTGACCCTCTCTCTTGGTGCCTGGTCATGTGACCCTTTCTTCTCTCTCGTTCTCTCCCCGTACACCTCGTCTCACTATTCCCACCTTGGGTTTCTTGTAGCAATATTTGACGCATTTGTTTTGTCAGCAGTTTTACAATAAGGCAATCGTTGTAGTTGCTGATTCGCTTTTGTTGTTGTCTCCTCTTGTTCCAAGGTAAGACAACTCAAATGTAATGAACTAGAATGTTAGAGACATAACAACTGCAATAATCTGTAGGAACTGGAGGCAAGGATTATGTGAAGACCTCACATGTGTGTGTGGGAAATGGTGTGCCTGGTGCTTGTAATGTAAGTAGAAATACTGGACTCACTACAAATAAATCAAACAGCTGCATATTTGTGTGGTGACCTCGGGCGCTTAACACCTGTTAGCTCGTTATAAGCTGTCGGATGACTTGCACATCTGGAGGAGTAATAGTTATAGGAATATGCAATGTCAAGCTCTCAACAATTTGTTGTATAATGTAGCAAATGTAATTGATTCATCTCAGCAATGGTAGTAGTTAAATCCCCACCACATAGCTCATTGGCACTTGAACCTACACAAACATGTAAATGGTTCTGTTCTGCAGTCTTTGATCTGACTTTGTGTTTGCTAGTTGAGTTCTTTCACTCAATTAGTGCTACAGGAAGAAAAAGCAGATAAGTGTTTTGTTGACTTCATTTACCTAGTGTGAATAGACTTATAAGTAGGTGTTTTTCTACCATTTGATGACACCCAACAACTATAAAATTTATTAACAATGTCCTTTATAGGGTATGTAATTGACTTCCATTGGTATGCATTTCGGAGGAAAATGTCGGCCATTATAGTTGAGACGCGAAAGTGTTGTAGGGCATGAAGCGGTATCTCCGCCCTGGTGTTAAAACACTTATATTAGATTCATTGGTGGCTCGTAACCAATTTATCTTGAGTTAAAAATTTTCTGTGTGTAGGCCCTAATATCAGTCTTCAGTTTTATTCCATTCCCAGTTCCTATGAACATGATTTTTACCCATACGTTGTTTATTTTGATTGGAAAAGCTTGAAAAATTTTTTAGCTAGTTATGAGGAATGTTGTGGACATCTGGCGTGGAGAATTACTGATAGCCATAGAGAAAGTTGACATTGCGTTAGGCATTTCTGTCAGTGCATAAGGAAATGAGTTGGGATTAGGGGAGATTTCGTCCCAATAGGATGCGCTGTGGTGTATTATTGAATAGTTTTGTTGGGTAACATTATCACTGAGCATCTCAACTACACGAAAGAAAGCCATCAATCGGTACTGTACTATTACAGGGAGATTCTGGAGGTCCTCTCGTCTGTTCCAGGGATAATCAGTTTACTCTAGTTGGTGCTACGTCATTTGGTGCAGCTGGGTGCCTTGAACTGGACGCTCCCAATGTTTACACCAAGATCTCCTATTTTCTACCATGGATCTTAGAGAGAATTGCATCGTAACGTATTTATCAACTGCTGAACAATTTCCTGCTTTTGAGTTTAGGATAAATATAATATCTGCCTTTCAATATTCCTTTTGTGTACTGATTGCAAGAGCGGCTGATCAGCTTGCTAGAAACTCAGACCAACAAGCTCAGCCACCGTGTAGCTTGCTAGAAACTCAGACCAACAAGCTCAGCCACCGTGTAGCTTGCTAGAAACTCAGACAAATAAGCTCAACACCGTGTAGCTTTATTGTGTAAATAATATACAAGCAAAAGGAATAGAAAACTTGCTAGAAACAAACACTGTTAATTGCTACTAGAATGAGCCGACGTGAATGTACAAAACAATAATAAATAAATAAGTTGAATGGCTAGTATAAATAGGTCAAGGTAACAATCAGTAATACTTGTATATTCCTCGTCACACGCCATTTCATCTAACACTAACATTAACTTTGGTACGAACTGAAACTAGTAAGTTAACTCGTGCTACGAATTAATTAATTGTGTTGGGGACAGTCCTTCCTTTGTTTTTAGCACTTCTGCAGTGATTACTTTGGCAAACCTGTAAGTTAAGAAATAATAAGATTGAGATAAAGATCATGGTCTCTCTCTATCAGCACCTAGTTATTTTTTTGGCTAGCAACAGGTGATTAAGGCTAGCAGCAGGTGATTAAAGCTAGCAACAGGTGATTAAAGCTACAGATATAGAACTATAAATGTGAACGATATATGATAGCGTTGACATGATCCTGACTAGCTGGTATTCCTAGAAAGGAAGTAGCCCACAGCTGTTAGACTCCACCAGCAATCTGTGTGTGATGACTTGTGTTGTGTAATTTGACTGTGTTAGGGAACCAAGGCTAACTGGCATGTACACTTACCTCTGAGCAAGTGTAGGCAATGATTAATAGCCTGTGGGACAAATGAATTCGTTAGACCATGTACAACCGCAGACATCTGTGCTAAACTTGGTTCCCCCAGCGCATACAAATCTTCCTAGTGGTTTCAGTTCATCCATGCTATCTGCATATATGCCCACATAGTATGTGGAACACAGGCTGTCTTTGGCGAGTGCAAAGCTACAATATAGTATTAATAGGATGACTTCACCCTTTCCTGGCTAATGTTTGCATACAGTAAGTTTTAAAGTTGTTATACTACTAATTTTACTGGGAGAGTCAATGGAGCACTTACATTGTTCCGAAATTCTCGCACCAGTATCCTGTTTTCTCGCCAAAAAGCATTTTCTTTTCTCCTTGAACTTGAAGGGTTGTAGGTCCTGCAATGGAGCGTTGTACATTAAAATGAAAGAAACCAAAGCATGTATCAGCCAGCGTTGTTTACCTCATGCAGAGCCTAATCAACCCATCAGATACAACGAGAAATAATTATGTTTTGGGAGCTTTAAAGTTTTTGGTCAGAAGTGATTTTTCTGGCTCTGCCATTCCGAAACTAGAAAGTGTCAGTGACCATTCCTTACCCGACTGAGTAGTGGCTCTTGTGGCAACATTTGTGTCATTTTCTCCTGGTTTTTGAGTAGCTGTTGGTGGCAGAGTAGTCGATGGTGGAAGGGTGGTTGATGGTGGTAGGGTAGTTGATGGTGGGAGGGTGGTTGATGGTGGTAGGGTAGTTGATGGTGGGAGGGTGGTTGATGGTGGTAGGGTAGTTGATGGTGGGAGGGTGGTTGATGGTGGAACAGTGGTTGATGGTGGAACAGTGGTTGATGGTGGAACAGTGGTAGATTCTACAGAAGGATCTGTTGCAGTTACACCAACTGTTGTTGATGCAGAAGCAATCGAATTATCAGTTCGGTTATCAGCAGTTGCTGGTATGTTACTTGAAGTGGCTACAGAAACTGTTGTGGATTCTTCAAAGTTTGTATCGCTCACTGGGATGTCTGTTGGGCTCACTACAGGAACTGTTGTGGATTCCTCAAAGTTTGTATCGCTCACTGGGATGTCTGTTGAACTCACCACAGGAACTGTTGTAGATACTGTGAAGTTTGTATCACTCACTGGGACGTCTGTTGGACTCACCACAGGAACTGTTGTAGATTCTGTGAAGTTTGTATCACTCACTGGGACGTCTGTTGGACTCACCACAGGAACTGTTGTAGATACTGTGAAGTTTGTATCACTCACTAAGATGTCTGTTGGACTCACTACAGGAACTGTTGTAGATTCTGTGAAGTTTGTATCACTCACTAAGACGTCTGTTGGACTCACTACAGGAACTGTTGTAGATACTGTGAAGTTTGTACCGCTCACTGGGATGTCTGTTGGACTCACCACAGGAACTGTTGTAGATACTGTGAAGTTTGTATCACTCACTAAGATGTCTGTTGGACTCACTACAGGAACTGTTGTAGATTCTGTGAAGTTTGTATCGCTCACTGGGATGTCTGTTGGACTCACCACAGGAACTGTTGTAGATTCTGTGAAGTTTGTATCACTCACTGGGATGTCTGTTGGACTCACCACAGGAACTGTTGCAGATACTGTGAAGTTTGTATCACTCACTGGGATGTCTGTTGGACTCACTACAAAAGCTGCAGCATTTGTTGCATTGGAAAATCCACTCTCTGTGTCATTGAAGTTGGTTACACCATCTGCTGCATTTCTGGGGTCGACAATGACATCTGTGTTGTTGAGAATACCAACAGTAGTTGTTTCTACTATGTCCAAAACACCAGTCACAATATCTGTGGCATTCGCATTATCAGATGTAGCCATTGTAGCATTATCTGTAGCATTGCTGAGTGAGGAACCATTCACTGTTGCATCTGTTGTAATCAAAACACCGGTTGTTGTTTCAGTAACGCTGGTAAAATCTACTGATGCAACTGTGGTATTGGCAGCATGTGTGGTGTTAGCAGCAATCTCAGCCGCCTCCTCAGAACCAGTCGTGTTCATTTGAGCGATCAAGACGTTGGAAGTGTTATTCATTACTCTTGGAGATTGTGCAGCTGAGTTCTCTCGGCCAATCACAAGGTTGGTGGTTACAGCGGACGGCGGTGTTGGAGTTGGCTGGTCAGTGCTAGTTGTAGCCTACAAGACACAGGATTGCAAGAACAAGGCTTCGCATCGAAATCTCTGTGCTTACACTTATAACACCCCCACGGCACTACATTTATTTAACGGCATAAATCTTTGTAAGCCAATTTTGGAGGCAAAAATTGATAATGGATTGGAAGTTGACACCAAGTAATACAGGCGTGACACAGGCGTGACACAGGCGTGACACTGATCCTCACAATAAAAGGATTACACACACATGGGTGAAGTTGGTAAGAAATTCTAGCAGCTCTTTTTAGAGCTTGCTTGATTCGTTTTTGTGATTTTTGACTTGAGAGACTGACAGTTTCAGATTTCAAACTTTCAAAAATGTGAAGTTTTAGTAAATGTTTCTCAACTTAGTGGACTCCATAGAATAAAGTATCTCATCGATCTATGTTACACATGGTGTGTCGAGCGGCTAGGTGACCAAGTGAAATAAGCAGGGGGCCTCGCTGGTAAACCAACCAGCCAGTATTGACATCAGATACCATGACCACCGGTGTTTGCATACTAACTAATAGTTGCTATAGACAGATTATCATCAAATTTTTTTAGCAGAGATGGGTAGATTAAAGTAATCCTCTGGTGTTTGCGGTGGGCGAGACGTAGATGCCTTTGGCTGACACGCCTCAATCATCTCTTAGCATGCACCACTTGGAGCAACGCTAACATATTTTACACGCGAAGACTCCGACTGCTTTAATGAGACAAGATCATAAATCAGAAGAGTTTATATATCACAGATGATCTCACTTGACGCACTGCACCAACTATCTATTCTTTTGAGACCAACCCAAACAAATCGTGAAGTAATTCATTTTCTCTGGGAAAAATGTAATTAATACTCAAATAATTCTGCAAAGCTGCCTGAGGAGGGAATGCAGAATGCCCCTTAAATGGTTGAATTAGACAATGAGTACCTGCTCAGGGGCACCGGTTTCAAGGGTAATCTCTCTTTCATTAACTTTCACGGTGTCCACTATAATATCATTCCAGTAGACATCAGGAGTCTCTGCTATCAGGAACCTAAAACAAGTTATTCAATGAGGTCTCCAGCACCTGTCAGTTTGGACAAATAATATGTTAATAAACAAATCGATTAGTGTTTTAGCATAAGTTTTATGGGCTCGCCACACAACCAGGAAGTTACCGCTACCCAACGCATGCACTCAATGAGTGTTTGTTTCTGGTCTGTTGTGCAGTGTGATTGGACGATCCAATTATAGTGAGTCCGCTTAACCCATTAGTAAGTTACATCGATGCCACAACACCTAGGCAATGTGTTTTGTTAATAAAAATAACTTGATCTAAAAACTTTCACCATTCCTCTTGGTCAGCTTTACTTGACAAGCAATGAGTAACCTGTCAGAAACTATATTCTAACCGTTTTCGTGTCCCAACTCGCTGGACAGGAACGGGTAAACTTCAACAAAAAACAACTTTTCATCTGACGTTTAACACATCTTCCTCACCTGCATCGTACGTCTTCCATAAGAGTATTACTCGCATTTTCAGGAAGATACCAGCTCTGGCTCCAGACAAACAACTCACTGAAATCATCTTTTACTATACTTTGGCTCTACAAGTTAGACCACATCTGCTTATCACTACCGTAGGTAACGCGATTGCTTCAGCTTTAGTTAACATATGAACATTGTGTATGTGTATAATACAGTGTACACTGTACAGAATACAATACACAGTATACAATACACAGTATACAACATACAGTGTACAATACACAGTATACAATACACAGTATACAATACACAGTGTACAATACAGAATATACAATACACAGTGTACAATACACAATATACAGTATACAATATACAGTACACAATATACAATACACAGTATACAATACACAGTATACAATACACAGTATACAATACACAGTGTACAATATACAGTGTACAATATACAGTGTACAATACACAGTGTACAATATACAGTGTACAATATACAGTGTACAATACACAATATACAGTACACAATACACAGTATACAATACACAGTATACAATATACAGTGTACAATACACAATATACAGTACACAATATACAGTATACAATACACAGTATACAATACACAGTATACAATACACAACGTACAATATACAGTATACAATATACAGTATACAATATACAGTGTACAATATACAATACACAGTATACAATATACAGTATACAATACACAACGTACAATATACAGTATACAATATACAGTATACAATATACAGTGTACAATATACAGTGTACAATATACAATACACAGTATACAATATACAGTGTACAATGCACAACGTACAATGCACAACGTACAATGCACAACGTACAATGCACAACGTACAATACACAACTTACCCCGTCAGCACAATTCAACACGGTGAAACCTTCTTGAGGCAGGTCAAAGGCTCCGATGAAGCGAAATGCGCTGTCTCTATTGCTCTTTTGAACTGCTGTTGCAATGAGACCAGTGAATGGCCTGTCCGTTCTGGTTGATACAACTTGCACTGAAATAAACATCACCTGTTGACTGCTGTCATTGGCAGTCAGCAGCTCCTAATGCATTCAATGGCCAAACTACACTTTTAATGCTTCCTTCTGTTTCTTTCCATAAAAAATATTTTTGAAGCAGTGCCTGAAGATTCGTTAAAATAACTTTTATTTGCTTAGTTACAGTCTCCCTTTACAGCTGCTGCTGTAGAAAATAGAGCTTCAAAAGCTAATTCATTAGTCAGCTTGACGAACACGGGATTAGACAACGAAAGGCAACCTGCAACTGGCAAAACCTATCCACATCCAAATGGCATGAGAGAAACTTCATTTTACATTGCACAAATATTGTTGTGGCCAAAAATCTGTTGCAATAATCTCCTTAGCTTTCCATTGAGGTCTCCACCAGAACGTAGTCCTCAATGGCTTAGTCAGATCATTTCTCATACCAGACCAGAGTCTTAATGAAACACGTATTTGCTATTTCATTAGCGACCACTGTATATTTTATAATTGCAACACGCTCCATATCTGATTCATTAACGCAAAAAATGAGAGTAGAATAATCCCAGCGTCAGTGGGCCAGCGTCAGTAGGCAGGTCTCTAAAAGATTAACTCTATAAGCGGATTTCGTCTGCTTCTTTTGTTTTTAAAAAGTTGGATAGCTGTTATACCCGAAAGTTGAAAGCCGGGATTTGTGAAAATAATTTACGCAAACTACTTTGTACTAGATTGCAAAGACTTTTCTTTACGACTTAAAATTTTGTGGTTTTTGCCATTAAAAGTGAAGTATTTATAAATGGCCACAGTTAGTTTAAAGAATTTCATTAGATAAATTATTATAAACATAAATCCACTATTTTTCAGTTACACCCATCGAAGTGACCTTCATAAGCGACCACATTCTGGAAGATCAGAAAAGAGAACGTTTGGTGAAATGTCAACAATGTACATACTTATAACTTGCGTTCCATCTGGTGTGGGGCTGCAAAGCACTGAGTACGGTAGGGTATCGAGGGGCTGTGACTTCTCCCCTAGTGGAGTCCAAGTGCTGCAGAGATTTAGGTCTAAGAGGCTTGACGCATTGTCTTGTCCATACGCCACAGCAACTACCGCCAGAACTAACAAATATTTCTCCATCGTACCTAGGATCAAACAAAAGTATATCGATATAATAAAAAGTGTTAAAATGAACGAGTAGAGTTTTGATGTCTCTTCCAAAAATTGACAACACAAACATGAGGGAAAATGTAGCAGGAAATACTTTGTGATAAGACAGATTCGTAATATTGTTAACTTATTTTTGTTGCTGCATTCGATTAGTGCAAACAATAAAATACAAGCGTGTCTACTATGTTGAGACGTTGTTTACTACAAAGGTAACCCAGTATCACTTACCTGTTGCTCTTCTAAAGTTGTAAGGCAATAAGCGTCGATTTATGAGAGCTGTTGATATTTAAATGTGTGCGCCGAGTTTCCATGACAACAAGAGGATGTAGCAAGCCTTTTCAACTGTAGTCATTAAAAGCGTTGGTGATGTTTCATATAATTAATTGTAAATCATTTATACGATATCCTAAAAGAGCTGGTAGATTATTGTCAAGGAAACTAAACAGATAAACTTTCTTTCCTTTTAGACCAAAGTTTTTTAGATCATAAATATCGATATCATTTTATTACAATCGGCCGACATTTATTGGGTGGCCAACAAATAAAGATATACAGGAAACAAGAGAGTTTATCCACGTATGTCATCTGTCTGCAGTGGATGTGATTTAGCTTTGTGAGGGAAATGCTAGCTTTGTTTTCTCAACCTATTAAATCATTAACAGACACTGAAGTGGCCATAACGGGAACATTTAGATAACATATTTAGTAACTGTTATCTCTGCGTATCAACCAGTAATGGGCAGGTGCTGGATAAGACATTTTCAGGCCAAACCCAAAGGCACAAAAATTTCCTCTATTTCACATAAATCTAAGCTTTTGATGTCGGGAACCAGCTGAGGCTGCCGGGGTAATCAGCAAAAGGCAATAAATTAAAGAGAAGATTGGCTTTATCAGCTGTAAATCTCTTAGTTAGTCAGGAAGTGTTGAGTGTTTCAATAAAACGATCATAACGTTTATTTTTAGATCTTAAAAATAAAAGTTTGAAATAAAGCAGATGACTTCCTAGGATATTGCATCAATACAAAAGTGATTCATTACCACGCTTTCTACCAAAAGTCACTTCCAGTGATTACCACAGATGTGTCAGCCTGTCAGACAAAAACTTTCCATGCTGGTAACTTCTCAGCCTCACAGACTGAGTGGGATGTAAGGTAATGTACAGTAATGGTGGCAGTTTTGTTAGCAGAAACTGTTTCTATTTCATTTATGGAGACACATAAAAAGAACAGCTCACAAAATTACTTATACAAAACAATGAAATATTCAATTCCGGCATTAGAACTTGGTTGTTTCAGAAAATTTTGGCCCTCCAAAATAATTTTTTTCATTTTTTAACAGTTCTTCAAAATCGTTTTTGTTCTCCTGACATTAAAACAGTCAAAAATGCAATTAGTTACTTAAATGAAAGTTAATTATTTTTTCTCTTAGTTCAAGCTGTTGCTGCCTAGTTGCTTCTGCCAAGTTGCTTCTGCCTAGTTGCTTCTGCCAAGTTGCTGCTGCCAAGTTGCTGCTGCCAATTGTGCGAACTTGACTAGTTGAGTTGTCATCTATTTAGCAGAGGCAGGTCAACTAGCTAGTGTCTTCACTCCCAGTGTATTTTTTGTTTTTTTTTGCAATTTTTATCAAGTTCCTTCTGGTTTTGCAACGGACACAGTTTACAAATTGCATGCTTTAGTTAAAATGAGAAAACTGACAACCAATAAAAATCGCAACAGCGCATCATGGACAAGAATCTTTTTCGTTTTCTGTCGCATTCGCCTTTTCTTTTTGTAGGTGAAGTTTATAAGAAAGACTTTCACGCTGAAGAGTTTGAGGTAAACCAGTTGACTGACAACTCTTGTATCAATAACATTTGGGTGTTCCCAGTTGACTGACAACTCTTGTATCAATAACATTTGGGTGTTCCCACTTTTCCTTTATTTAATCTAAATAAGTCAGTTCATTTCAGTTTGGTGAAAAAAGTATCATTAGCAAAAATGTTGAAAGGCAAATTCAAAATGTGCCAAATAACAGTTAAATTAGCTCATTAGTGTTCTCTAAGTTTATCATGCTGAGATGAGCTTGAATGTTGTTTAAAAACTAATTTGAACTCTATTCGGTCTATTCCTTTCAAGAGACCCCTGCAGAACCATTACTATAAAACTAACAGAAACGAACAAAAACTTGTTGTTGGTAAATTTAATGGCAGAACGATAGAGTTGATTAAAAAGTAACGCCCAGCATTAAAACGGCAGTTAACGGCACAATTTAACACTTGATGCAGCATCAAAGAATGTCGAGTTAGACTTGTTTTGTGTTAAAATTTAATGAAGTACCAGCAGAAGTTGACTTCACAATATCTACTAGAAGAAATATATTTGTAGTTTGCTCTAATAAATGTAGTAATATCTCTTATTTATACAGAGTAGATGAGACAGTTTAGTTGCTCTGTTAGTAGGATGTGATCACGAGCGCCAAGTCAGAGGAATTATCAATAAGTACTTGATGGCAGTTGGAAGAGGAGGTTGTATCCTTAGAGATATGTCCATCTGGTTATAAATACCTAAATAATTTTCTTTTATCTTCTCACTCTCCGATTATTCATAGAAGTCTTCGGATGATGACTATAAAGTTTATGACTCAGTCAACTGCAGTATTGTTAGCAGCCCGACTGCAGTATCGTTAGTAGCCATGGTTGAGTTTTGCTTAGTGAAATGGACTTTTGCAGTATTGAAATGGCAATATTTATTATGCATTTGTTCAATGTTAGTATTGTTGTGGGTTGTTACTGCATTATCTGTACATAGCAACCTCATTGCTCGCAAGTTCTACAAGCTGCAACTTGAGATAATCTTTGTATTATGACAATAATCCTTATAGATAAATAATCCTCGTAGATAATAGTGATAGATTTAATAATTGGTGAGACAGGAATCTGATAGGTGAGAGAAAATGAGGTCAATCTAGTGAATGTTCTCTGCCCCACAAAGCCAGCCACTTGCCATCGCCATCACTTGTAATACTATAGATCTAAATAATTCAGTTAAATCCATTTGATTTACAAAATAAAATCATTTGATATAACAACTACAGCATTTTTTGTTATAAATATTCTTAGTCAGAATGGTCTTGCCGATTAGATTATCAGACTGGGGTTTTTTTCTTCTGCGAAAATGTTCTTTTGTCAAGAAGTATCAAATAACTGTCGCATAATGTATAACTCGGCCACAGATGGTCTCCAGCCACGCAATGAGCAACTGCTGAAACTTTAATCTTTGATAGACAAAGACTTAAGACTATTGTTTTGGTGAGTTGACAACAATCGTTAGACCTGGTCATGTTACCTCATGCAGGTGATAATGGTAAAAGGCATCCTGTCTGGATCCCAGGCGGTTGCATGTGTTTCTTTCTGGTGAGGCTAGAAAGTATAATAACTGTAAACAGTAACTTTAGAATGGTTCTGTGCAAGCCAAGAATGGTTCTGTGCAAGCCAAGAATGGTTCTGTGCAAGCCAAGAATGGTTCTGTGCAAGCCAAGAATGACTCAAACAAGTGGATGTTTTTGTGACGACACAAACTTGCTTTTGTCCTCGCAATGGCTAATTTTTTGCAGCACTTACTCAAGACTAAAATGCCAGCTGACCCAATTAAATCCTGGTGGGTAGATGGACATAATTGAATGTTTTAATCGTGATGATTCCAAATAGTCATGACCACAAAGACAAATCGCACTAGAAATGTGCCTCAGCGTGTTGTTTGGACTCTGGTGCGTGAATCACGTTAATCCCAAGGATCCTGTACAAATATCTGTGGTGTCGTTATTTACTCATTTAGAGGCTGTGTGATTGATCTCTTCTGCGCTTGTAAGCATTTGAGCATTGTTCATACAAACTCTGACGTAGTTGCCGCCTTTCAAATCCAACTTGATGAAAGTCCCTAAGAATATATGATACTGCTTAAGTCTACATCCTCTAACAATTCTTGTTTTCGTTAAGATGTTTGTTCAGTGAACAACTTATGAAGCCGTTGATGAAGCTCTGGAATGGAAATTAAAAACTTTATGGTTCAAATTAAATTTTTTATTGCATAGCAACCGTTCTGTAGCTTCCATTTATCAGAGGCTCCCTTCTGCACCAATATTGTGGTTGTCAGAGATGATGGCAAAGAGCCAGTTACACCATACATGATACGGTTAGCTAGTTTACTGTTTTAAGTCAGCATTCTTTGGCAAAGTTAATCTACGGCTGCCAAAGGTGTCAATAATTCCTCCTTCTCTTGTTGCTAAATCGAAATCTTCTACATTTAATTACTTGTTATAATCCATCTTGAGATCATAATCGATAATATTTATCCCGGGTTACGCCGCACTATAACGAATGATTCTTGACCTCAATTTGGGTGGATAGCGCATGGATTTACGGAGATTAGTTGCAGCAGACGTGAGTAGAGATATAGCCAGTCGAGTGTCATCACAGTATAACTGTTCCAGAAACACAAATAACTGCATGAAATCACCAGCTTAGATCAAAGACAAACCACAAAGTAACAACCACGCCTAGACTCATTGTGATTAGATGAAGCTGTACAACTGATAATATTTCCATCAGACAATCTCAGCGTGTCTTTTTTATCCACCTGAACTTGTCTTTTCTTTATGCACCTGAAATTGCTGCCTCTATTTGGTGGCAGTTATGTTTATTAGTTTTTTCAGGAAACCACTGAATTCCTTACCAGCACATTTTTAGATCAATTTCGGTAAAAAAAAATTTGCTGGTTTTTGAATTGTCCTTAAGTTGCAAAAAACTACAATTCAATTCCAAAAGCAACTTTAAAAAAAAAGTATAATTTTTCATTATATAAAAAAGTGACTAAAATGTTGTTTATTGGTCTGTCACATAAACTTGTAAGGGTACGTAGTTCCAAACATGTTTTACACCAGGATGTTGTAGCAGTTTAAAAAAAAAACAACTATTCAGTACTTACATTTTATCGCAATGACTAAAAAAACGCAAATTCTTAAAATACTCAGACAATTGGATGATTATGTTTGGTAGCCTGATTGGGAGTCAAAGCTTTCTCCCTCACCTCTCCTTTGATTTATGTTGCTCTACAAAAATAGATCTGTGCCTACACTAATGGATTAAGCAGGACAAATGTTGGGTGGAGCGCTCCATGCCACAGCCATGAGGTTAAAAGAAATGTTCAGCAGAGGAAACCACCAAACATCCCAATGCTGTTCGGTTTGCCTTTGCATTTGGCAGCGTCTTTTCAACACCAGAAAATGCTACTTTCACCGCACAATCAAGTGGCTGCCGTCACCTTTGCTTTTGATCATTCTAGTAAATATCGTCTGCTGGAGAGTTGAGAGTTTATAGATAGGTATCCACAGCTATCTCATAGCCTTTGTTTGCTGGTCGTTACAAAATCTGCATACTGTTAATCCGCTGGATTTATCGGCTAATGCTAATCATTAATAAACAATAGATTCAGCGATTTACACATTTCTTATTAGTACTTATGTCAATTTCTGGAATTGCTTTCTCAATCTTCTCGTGGAGGACAACTCCTATAGGAAGTTGTAGCGACTAACAGGTGGCTATATTTTTCTTGCATGCATTGAAAACTTTCAATTTTAGTTCAGCTACCATAATATCAGTTGTATTCAAGTACGCACTCTCGGGCCATCTCTACTGTGCTCTATAACTACCTCTTTCTGCACTCAAAACCTCTCTCAAGGCTTGTCACTGCTTACAAACAACCAAAAAATACAAATGCTCTTCAGCTTTCAAAAATTTCTTGACTTACAACAGTACACTGTTACCGTCTACTCCCCGAGCTTCTAATGTGATATGAAGGAACTAACCCAGAGATGATATAACATCACACAAAAGGGTATCGCTACTCAAAGACTACTCTGTGAAGGTAAAGGTCAGAGTTTCTGCCAGCCATACAAAGTTTGTGCTAACTAATGTATCTATAAGGTTGAGCCAACATTGGCCTCACACCTTCCTTTGCCTCTTCTTGTCTTGTGTAGTGTCCCTTACAACCTTAAAGAATTTAAGCTTCCAAAGTCTCATACAAAGACATCTACTAGAGCTTACATATACCCTATCTAAATGGATCAACCTTTAAGCCATACTCCCATTACACAGACTTATCAAACGTGATTATGTTGACAAGCGGTTATTTTTAGAAATGCAGTTATGGAATTTTCCTGGAGGATATCAGATAAGAGAAAAAGGTCAGAGGTAGTTTTGTGTATTTATCTTGCCCATATAATGGTGGATCAGTTCCTTCGTGATAGGCCTCTAACATGGCTTTTTTATTATTCAATCAGTTTACTTTTTGTCCCAATCTCTTTCATTGTCTCTGACAGGCACCTTGTAGTTAGAGCTGTACTAAATACTCTGACAGGCACCTTGTAGTTAGAGCTGTACTAAATACTCTGACAGGCACCTTGTAGTTAGAGCTGTACTAAATACCCTGACAGGCACCTTGTGGTTAGAGCTGTACTAAATACTCTGACAGGCACCTTGTAGTTAGAGCTGTACTAAATACTCTGACAGGCACCTTGTAGTTAGAGCTGTACTAAATACCCTGACAGGCACCTTGTGGTTAGAGCTGTACTAAATACTCTGACAGGCACCTTGTAGTTAGAGCTGTACTAAATACTCTGACAGGCACCTTGTGGTTAGAGCTGTACTAAATACTCTGACAGGCACCTTGTAGTTAGAGCTGTACTAAATACTCTGACAGGCACCTTGTAGTTAGAGCTGTACTAAATACCCTGACAGGAACCTTGTAGTTAGAGCTGTACTAAATACTCTGACAGGCACCTTGTAGTTAGAGCTGTACAAAATACTCTGACAGGCACCTTGTAGTTAGAGCTGTACTAAATACTCTGACAGGCACCTTGTAGTTAGAGCTGTACTAAATACTCTGACAGGCACCTTGTAGTTAGAATTGGACTATGCACAACTGAAGCACCCCAACAGCTCTTCAATTGTTTTTGCCTTTCACATCTCTCTTCTCATGAATTTTAGAGTGGAAAATTTACTTTTATGAATATTCCTGGATGTTTTGAGAAAGCTGTTTCCTACGCTGGAGTGAGCTGACCAGCTGGTTACAAGAGGATTGCTAGTTGGTGTAGTGAGAGTGCACCGAGCTAGCTGGTGTAGTGAGAGTGCACTGAACTAGTTGGTAGTTGGTGTAGTGAGAGTGTACCAAGCTAGTTGGTAGTTGGTGTAGTGAGAGTGCACTGAACTAGTTGGTAGTTGGTGTAGTGAGAGTGCACTGAACTAGTTGGTAGTTGGTGTAGTGAGAGTGCACTGAACTAGTTGGTAGTTGGTGTAGTGAGAGTGCACTGAACTAGTTGGTAGTTGGTGTAGTGAGAGTGCACTGAACTAGTTGGTAGTTGGTGTAGTGAGAGTGCACTGAACTAGTTGACTTCAAAGTAAAAGTTGCTGGACTGTTTCAACTCTGAGTTAGCTGAATTCAACATTGCTGAGTTGAAACTAACTTAACAGTAAGCAATGAATGGACAGACATTTTGTGTCTATTTGTAGAAAGAGAGGATAACTCTTACTTCTTTTACACATTTATTTCATCATTTTTCCTAATAGCTCTATTGTTTGAGTGGAGGTAGTAGATGGCTAGGGAAGAGAAAGCAGAGAAGGAAGTATTTACAATGGCGCTGCACCAACTTCCACAGTATTATGTAAACCTCCAATCCTTTGGAAAAGTTCTACAACTACTCATGAAATTCCACTCCAGGGAAGCTTATATTGATATCAAAAAATTTTTCACTTTTTTCTTGATCTGGAAACTGTAAAATGAAAATTAACGTATAATCTAGTATAGTATAGTCTGAAAACTTGCAAAAACCATTCCCTTCCTAGATTATATACTTTTTACATCGAGTGACTTGATTTTCAATTTAAAATCTGCAGGCAGGGGAATAGTCGCACCACTTTATTCATAGGGTTAATGCTATCTCCATGGCAACCACACAGATATGTCCTGTCCTCAAGCTCCCTCAAGCTCGGAGTAAAACACGGTGTGACCAGCTGACAGGCAGGTAAATCTACTACATAGAGCTTAAGGTCCAAGCTTAGCCTTAGTTCTACGCTGCGATTAGACAACAGAAATCTACTACATCTTAGATCTGTTGGTAATCTGTAGATATCTGGTGTAAAAACTAACTTTTTCAGAAACCAGAGCATTCAAGAAACTCATGTTCTTGTAAGCAATTTATTTTGTTATATAACCTTTGTAATGAAGCGTCATACAAACATACAAACACGATGGTCGTCACAAAACAAATAAAACCCAAAACAAGGAGCTGGTTAAATGCAAGCAAATCTTGAGTGTGGACAACGGTTATAAAACAAATTCTTGTGGCTGAAACCAAAAACAATAAATCAAAATATGTTGAGCAGGTTATGTTATAGCATAAATGGTTGAACAGCTTCAATGTTGTAGACAAACAGACTATGTGCTAGTGTGTACTTTTTCATAAAATATCTCAACACACCAGCTTGAGTATTACCTCTGGTGAGATAGACCCATTCCCTGGCACTTTCTCACGTAGTGTGTTGAGTTGAAGCATATTCTAAGTCTATTGTTTACATTACTTTGTCCTTGAAAATCGCACAGTTCTACCAAAAGTATACAAGAAGTCTGCCGTTGTTTGAAGATGGATTAACTCCGTTGAATTGATGGCAGCTACAAAAAAGTTTTATTCATGAATAGTTGACTTAGCTAGCAAACTGGTTGTTAGATATATATATATATATATATATATATATATATATATATATATATATATATATATATATATATATATATATATATATATAGTATACACAATCACCTAACAGATGCATGTATAGTATTGTGGGAGATTTTTGTGACAAAAGAAGATCTAGACCCCTGCCCCCCACCTTGCGTCAAGAACCCGCCAAAGGTGCCCCAGCCCACAGGGAGTGACCCCGGGTCTGCCCCGGTCTGGGGTCCAGCTACCCTAATCCGGGATGGGTGGGTCGCCTTGAAGAAGGCAATACCCAACAGCAAACCATTGGCCACTGAGTTTTTGCCCAAAAAAGAGGTGAAAAAGAGGCTGAGTAAGGTTTCCCCACCAACATTAGTAAAGTAATAGTGAGTCCACTACCACCCCTAGCTACCCCGACCCGAGATACTCCCCAGACAACTCTCCCCCTGCATTCTACCAAAAGGCAATGTCATAACACTGTTGATCCTGTTGCAGGAAAAGAGAGACCACCTGCAGAGACCGAGAGACAGCCTGAGTTGAAAGTATGACTTATACAAGCAGCTCCTCCTGCCTCTCCCCACTGACCCATGCTGAGGCCCAACCACGAATGCTGGAGGATGCTTAGGTGGGTGTGAGGAAACACAGATGACAGAATCCATCGGCTGGTACAGAAGGCTGATAACTACCAGTGTCACAAGTGTGGCTATCAGGCTAGAAATGTCAGACAGTTAACAGTACACTCTACCAACACTACGTGAAGCATTTCTGTCGGTGCACTTTCATGAGCGAGTGTCAGGACGCCGTCTACAGTCACCAGAGTAAACTGGACAATGGAGGAGACACAGAACATGCCAGAAAGACAGGAAAGATCTACGCAGTAAATCAAAAGTCTTATGAAAGGTTTTTGTGAGTTCATCCAGTGGAAGAAACCCTCACTCTGCGGACGCTGCCCACCGGTACAAGTGGGTACCCCTAAAGCTTCTCCTGCCTACCGGTACAAGTGGGTACCCCTAAAGCTTCTCCTGCCTACCGGTACAAGTGGGTACCCCTAAAGCTTCTCCTGCCTACCGGTACAAGTGGGTACCCCTAAAGCTTCTCCTGCCTACCGGTACAAGTGGGTACCCCTAAAGCTTCCCCTGCCTACCGGTACAAGTGGGTACCCCTAAAGTTTCCCTACCTACCGGTACAAGTGGGTACCCCTAAAGCATCTCCTGCTTACCGGTACAAGTGGGTACCCCTAAGGCTTCCCCTGCCTACCGGTACAAGTGGGTACCCCTAAAGCTTCCCCTGCCTATCGGTACAAGTGGGTACCCCTAAAGCTTCCCCTGCTTACCGGTACAAGTGGGCACCCCTAAAGCTTCCCCTGTCAATCCCGCTAAGCGACTTCATTCTCCTGTGGCTGTCCCTCCCCCTTGTGATAACCCCTCTGCAAGAAACCCTAGCTTACTTTTGATGACATTATCCAAATATCGCATCCTTAAGAAGCCAGCCTCGACCCCTGCCCCCTTCTCCTAGTTACGCCTCCCCATATTAGTCATGCTCCTCCCCGATGCCGGTGTATCCTCCCCTTCCCCACCCAGTCCCCCTACTAAAACCTCGTCTTACGCCCAACTTTCCTGCAGATTCCTAGAGAAGAGAGAGACCGTGGCCAGAGCCATTGACCAGGTCATTTCTGAACTGAAAGCCGATCAAAACACTCTTCGTCACTCACTGCTTAACCGTAATACCCTCCCAGCTACCAAAAAGGAATCAAATTGGAGTACCAAGCCGTAGAGATTGAGATGGCCTCACTCCGCCAGTCGGCCACCAATGTGAAGGCCAACTTATTTGCCGACATCTAATAGAGACAGTTTTGTACACAAATAACTTTTGGCTGTACCTTTGGTTAACCAAATATATTTATACTTGGTGAGATTAACCAACAAGTTCTATATCATATTTATGTTTAATTAAAGACTACGTCGCTAATGAAGTGGGGTATGTGGGAGATTTTTGTGACAAAAGATGATCGAGACCCCTGCCCCCACTTTCCTCTTACACTAAATCCTAACTATACCCTTAAACCTATCCCTAAACACCAGTTTTAAGTAGACCCAGAATCCTCCCTTTTTAGCATATAAGAGCTATCCCGGGTTAAGGATACCTGCTATCTCGAGTCTACTCCAAGCCTGTATAGACCCTGTATAAAGTGCATATAGTATAGCGGGCCTACCCTGGGTTCCCGGGTCAGTATACCATACCATCCAACAAAGATGGCCGAAAAAGGTAGCATAAGACTCCAGGAGATGGATTCCCACTAGTAAGGAAATAAAGATAGGAGACTGGAAGATTCCACCACTCACAAAAGAGCGGGAATGCAGCCCAGAGCTGTTTTACCATGTTTTGACACTTTGATTGGCCTGCACTGTTTTTACGTTTCGCGTCATGTGTATATATTCGCCATGTACTTGCATTGTTGTATGTGATTGCCTTACCCATAAAAGGAGCTCTTGTACTGCTTTAGATCAGAAGTCTTGTGGATTGTACATAGATAACTTTTATATTGCTAAACAGAATCAGTGAATAAACTATTTATTCGTGTAACTCTGGTGGAGTGTGTCTGGTTTGTGGACCCCGTGGAAGTTGCTAACGTCTATTTGTGGTGGACACCGAAATGTTGCAGTGAGAAAGGAGGTGTACAAGGAGGTACACAGACTGGATGCTGTTGTGTCGGTAGTAACACCTAACATAAGTATATATGTAGTAAATACAACACACCTAACATAAGTATATATGTAGTATACAGAATACACCTAACATAAGTATATATATAGTATATAGAATACACCTAACATAAGTATATATATAGTATATAGAATACACCTAACATAAGTATATATGTAGTATATGGAATACACCTAACATAAGTATATATATAGTATATAGAATACACCTAACATAAGTATATATATATGTAGTATATAGAATACACCTAACTTAAGTATATATGTAGTATACAGAATACACCTAACATAAGTATATATATATAGTAAATACAACACACCTAACATAAGTATATATATAGTATATAGAATACACCTAACATAAGTATATATATAGTATACAGAATACACCTAACATGAGTATATATATAGTTTACAGATGTATCCCATTCTCTGGTAGTGGTCCGTGTCTTCTGGTCCAGAACCTCTTTTTTTCTGGTGTCGGTACACGCTGTCGCGTGAGCTGGAAGAGTATCGGCACTTGCAAAAGTACCAGACGAAGTGCTGGTGAACATGGACGGAGAGTTGTCGCATGTTCTTAGCCTGGAGGTGACACAAGGGGCAGGTGCTTCGTCGAGCTTTCGTCAGTTGCTTATTGATGGCTCGTTGGGTGGAGGGGGCTATCCACTGCAGCAGCCGGCGAGCGATGGGCGGCTTCTTTCCAGAAGCGTGGGGGGCAGTGAACTCCTCAGACACCGTTCTGGTAGGGGAGGAGGGTGGCATGCCAACATCAACAAGTTGCACTACCAGCAAGACACACGGGGAAGAGGTGCTAGCTTCTGTGGTAATGGAGGCAGCAGGTGATTCGGAGGCAGGTTTGGATGCTGGTTCAGCCTTACGCCTGGTGGGTATGAGCTGCAAAAGGGGAACTTGTTCCGCTGAACGGGAACCAACTTTCCTCACTCTCGCTGGTGCACGGTCTGGCTTCTCCAGAGAAAAACTGGTGGCCACAGCAGTGGCAAAGGTGTCTCGTCCAGACGAATCGAGCAGTAAGGATGCCCCTCTTCTCTTGCTATGAACAATTTTGCCCAAAGATTGCATCCGTTCTCTTGTAACGGAGAAAGGCATACAGGTAGCACCATCTGTCTTGGCAGTGACTGTTACTGCGCTATGGCTGGGCCTCGTTATGGAGGCGGTGGTAGCGGGAAGAGGATCCCAGATAGGAGAAGGAACCGAAAATACCTGCTGTGAAGTAGGCGTACCTCTAAGGGGAGATCCGGTGGTGGAAGTAGGCAGCGACGGAAAGTCTGTGTCCATCTGTTGTGACAGCACAGGAGACTCCAACACTAAAGGGTCCTTCGTAGAGCTGTGGCTGGCAATCCATGCATCCATCTGGTCAGCTGAAGGGAGAGGTGATAACTTACCCCTCACTGAACGCTTGAGGTGCACCGACGGGGAAACCTTTTGTGTAGGTGGCGATCTCCTAGCGGGGTTCTTGGGGGGTAGCTGCTCTGCAGCATCGTCTATCTCCATCAAAAACTTCTCCTCTTCTAACTGGAGAACAGCATCCTTAGCAGGTGAGTTTATCTGAACACGATCCATGGTTGTAGAATGGTTAGCGGTAAAGTTAGCAGCGGTGAAAACACGTCCTATAACTTTAGAAAGCTGCAAAGCAATGGCGTTTCCCGCGCTCAACAGGCGCCGTCCTTTACTCTTGCTTGGTTGAGTCACAAGCGGGGGCGGATGCCTCATAATGCACTGCCTAACAGATAAAGTATTCAAGCACCAGTTTCTTTGGACTGGGGGTGGATAGGAACTTGATTGTTTTTCATCCTCCACTTCGTACTGTTCTCTCTCTAATGGTGCTCAGTCTGGGGGGTTGGCTACATCCCATCCAGGTTTAATATATTTTCTTTTTGGTACTAATCGTCCTGGCAATTTTCTGTCAGCTGATAATCGCCTGATTGTACACTGAGTTTATTAACATCTACTTTATTCACTGGATAACGTGCTCTCAATGGATTTTCAACCGGTGTAGTGGTTGTGGGAAGTTCTAAGTCTTCCATTTGGGAACAATTGGTGAGTATAACAGCGATGTCTGGGATGTGTACACTCTCTTTTATTTCACACAATTCACTTCTCGCTGTTTGTGGATCCACTCCCTTAGTTGTTATTGCAGCTGACTGGCTGTCATGTGTAGGCGGCTCAGCGCTTTCATCTGGTTTTTTCACTAGTTGACCAGTGGGCTGGTTTGCACTGTTATTGGTTCCTTGATTTGTCTTCTCTTGCCGTGGGGACAACTCCCACACACTTTGGTTGTTTCTGACTAAACCGCTTGGCCAATCTTCTTCAAACTTGCTGTGGGGGAAGGAAGGACTGGTAGGAAACGGTTCTCCTGGCCGCTCCAGCTTTAACTCTCTCTGGCACCTCTTGGCCGCTCCTATCTTTGTTACTGCCATCTCAGTTACTGGTGTAGTTACTTCAAGTGGTTTATCTATCACAAACTCGATTTTCATTCCTTTTCCTTGTAGCCATCTGAGCGCCTCTGTCATACGCAATGGGAGGTTGAAAATGTCAGATGCAGGAATGGTGATGTTCTGGAGGTGATGTAGTGGGTAACTTCTGCTTGAAGACTGTTGGAGGTTGCTTAACTGGTCAGTAGGAAGGTGACTTGGTGCGCTGACTTGATACAAGTGGGTGAATTTCCATTGAGGTGTAGCCGCTCAATGTGGGAGGTCCTATAGTTGTTCACAAGTCTGCTGCCTCTTCTATCTGTGTATTGCATCTCTCGTCCTGAGATTATTATGGCATGCTCACCGAACTTCAGGCAACAGTTGTGATCAGTGAGAAAGGGCATACCTAATATAGCATCTTCACTGATCTGACTGACTACGAACGTGGCTGCTGTCCTTATCTCTCTCAACTGCAAGGCTGCTTTCACCGTTCCGTAGAATGGAATTTGTGTTCCATTCGCCGTGATTCCGTGTGACTCACTCAGCTTCTTCTTCCTCTTCACTGCTTCAGGCAGACGGTTGAATACATGCTTTGACATCAGGTTGGTAGTGCAACCGGTATCAACGAGGAGTGTGACCGGCTGTGTTTCTAGCTTGCCGGTGAGGAAGTAACTTGTACTATACGGCCTCTCCACTTTCTGTTCCAGTGCATGGGTTGGCTGTACTTCAGTAGCATGAGGAGGTGGAGGCAGCACTCTCACTGTTGAGTGCGTGGCACACTCCATGGGTTGGCTAACTGGTACGGCGACCACTTGCTGCGCTTGGACAGGCTGAAAATTCAGGGAGCCGGCAATCCGCACCGGTGGTAAATGCAGCAGCGACGGTATGGGCTGTTCTCTCTGGATTCGTTTTTCTCTCTCTTCGGGTTGCTTGTACTCTTTGGTTCTACTGGTGGGAAGTGGCTGTTCATCCGTAGGGGATGGCTCACTCCTTGCATAGTTCCTCTGGCAGCCGGCAGGAGAGGTAGGCAACTTGGCATGCCTCACTTCATTCCTCTTCTGCTCTCTTTGCAGGGGTGCCTTCTCTGAGGGGTGTAGTGACGCAGGGATCCGTCTTTCCGTCTGCTTCTGTCCTTTACAGAGTGGCTCTCTATCTGGTGAGTGTAACGGGGTAGGATTGCATCTCTCTAGCTTCTTCTCTTCTCTCTTCCACCTTTTTGCCTTATCGCAGGTAGCCGGTGTGGTAACTACTGCGGGCGCTGCTCGTTTCCCGTCTTGTTGATCTCTCTGGGTGTAGTGACAGCTGGCTGTCTGGATGTACAAAATCTGCTATAATGTCCAGGCTGTCCACAGCCCCAACACGGGAAAGATGCAGAACGGGCTGTTGAGAGAGGTGGCCACGCATTATCAGGCATGGCAGGTGACACAGGAGATTGGTGGTACACCGTCTGTGGAGCCTGCATAGGAGGTTGAGGGGCAGGCTGCACCACAGGAGTAGGTGAGGGCACCGTCTGTTGCCACTGTCTCATCTGATACATCGCAGTTGTCATCTCTTGCACTGTCTGTAGCAGCCGGTTCAGAGAATCTTCATGTGTAGGTGGCTGCTGAGGAGCCGGATAGTGGTGCCTCGTCGCTGGATATGGATACTCCACTTCTCTATGTGCAGGCGTAACCTCGGCAGCCGTAGACGAATGGTGGTAACGGGACATGGAAGGTTTAGGGTACTCTTCATCATATCCATATTCTTCCTCTTCTTCTTCCTCTATAACCCGTACTCTGGATGGCTTGTTGTCAGTATAAGCTCTTATCTGAAAGAACTCCGCTCCCGCACGGACAGCTTCTTCTAGGCTTCTGGGGTTCACTGCTAACAGGTGTCTCTGTAGATACGGGTGGCCCAGAGTGGTAGCAAACGTCTCTAGTACTAGACGTTCCACATGTCCTTCTGGCAAGTCTATGTACGCGACATGTACTAATCTCTCAACCTCACTAGCATGCTCCTGAAGCGAAGTCTTGGGAGCTTTCCTCAGCTGTGCGATGTTCTGCAGGGCCTCACGGCATGTCAGTCCAAAACGGGCACGGAGTGCGTGAACACAGCTCTAAGGTTGTTTGGCTTCCCACAATCCAAGGCCTCTTCTCTCAGGGCTTGTCTCACACGCAGCAAGGAGGTGTTGTCGTCCCATCCGTTGGCTTCAGCTACTTCTAGGAAGGGTCCGATGAAGTATTCCACATCTCCACGACCGTTATACTTTGGGGGTTTGAAGACTGGTGCAGGTGCACGGGGGTGGAGCACTCCTCTTAGTGTATCTGCTAACCTGTCCAGAGCTGCTGCCTCTGGGGTGCCGGCTGGCAATCGCCCTGCACTCCTGGCTCTGGTAGAGGAAACAGTATCTGTGGGGTGGTACGGGGGTGTTCTCGCTTGTACTCTTTGGCCTCCCACCTCTGGTGGGTGCAGCTCGGGCTGAGTACCTTTCCACCTAGCTTGCCTACTAGCGCATTCATTTTCGGCTCACTTGGGCCTGACTGTACATTGAGCTGATCGCGCACCCTTGGGAACTAGGGATTTGCTGCATATGCGAACCAACCGGCCGGTGACCCAGTCGATAGCAATCACCTTGATCTGTTAGAGCGGGTTAAGCCCCCAGAGGTAACTGACGGTCTGATCCATACCCCACTGCTATGGGTATATGAACTTTGACAGTTTTCACCAGTCTCGCCTGTTCACCAGCGGAATGCACTTATCTCCTGCCACTCTACGCTGGCTAGGTGTGGACTGTCGTCCACGTACCACTAGCGGTAGGATCACACACCCACCTTTGAGCCGACTAGACGGTACCACAGTATCCTGTCAGTTCAGGATTCGAGACACAGTGGGCCTTCAGCTTGCTCCCACAGCAGTGATTTAATGTGTCTCCAGAGCCTCTCGGCTCCACTGCCGCCTGTTTCTGGCAGACTTCGGGGAGCCTATCCCCCTAAGTTTACCAGACACCGTACACAAGGGGAAGCACCAATACTCAGGACAAAAAGGGGGGAAGAGTATTTGGTGTGTTTGGGCTGTTAGCTATCTCTTGCAGTACCGGGGTGAGAACGCACTGTATCCCACCGCTGCCACCAATGTAACGGTTTCCCCGTGTTAAGAGAGGAAGACGGTCACAGGTACTGCAAGATTGATAGGTTATAATAGCTACTCTGTGCTCTTGTGGTAGCTGTGGCTACAGAGTGTAAGGCTAGAATGTCTCTCTGAGCTAGAGGAGACAGGATGCTGCTTGTTAGCAGGCACAACGGTATTTTGGCAACCGGCCAAACAGATTCCAATAGATTGCAAGGAATAGCAATGTCTTTATTATATCCACTTTACCTAACACGCACAGAATTGCTACTAGGTATAATTACAAAAATGATAGTAATGTCTCTAATACTGGTGTCCGTACTGATAGGTATGCGTCTGTGGGTATAGTCTCTAGCTGGGCGTTCCTACGAGAGTTCAAGCGTCTTCTTCTGTACACTTCTGGGAATCTCTCTGCTGTAGTATCGAACGTCTCCTCAGCTGTCTTGGCTATAGCTAAGCACACAATACTCTTAGTCAGTATCTCACAAACTATCTGAGCACTACTGAGCACTAATTCTAACTAACAACTGCCCTGCTGGGCTAAAGCAAGTGCTTATAAATAAGGTACAAAATCAAGGAGGCGTATAAATATATGATTGGTTAAGCGTAGTGTAAACAAGACAGCATGCAATACATGCCAGATAAAAATAACTCTAAACGCGGGAAATGCCCTTCCTGCTGTTGAAGCTTGGCTGTAGTGCAGCTGCACTGCTGTAGGCGTTCAAGCGAATGTAGAAGTCTTGAGTAAAATAGTTGATTAATATAGATGTAGTGCCGGCTGTAGATTGATGGCAACGCTGTGCATTTTCATTACAATATGTATTATATAGAATACACCTAACATAAGTATATATGTAGTATATAGAATACACCTAACATAAGTATATATATATAGTATATAGAATACACCTAACATAAGTATATATATAGTATATAGAATACACCTAACATAAGTATATATGTAGTATATAGAATACACCTAACATAAGTATATATATAGTATATAGAATACATCTAACATAAGTATATATGTAGTATATAGAATACACCTAACATAAGTATATATATAGTATATAGAATACACCTAACATAAGTATATATATGTAGTATATAGAATACACCTAACATAAGTATATATATAATATATAGAATACACCTAACATAAGTATATATATAGTATATAGAATACATCTAACATAAGTATATATGTAGTATATAGAATACACCTAACATAAGTATATATATGTAGTATATAGAATACATCTAACATAAGTATATATATAGTATATAGAATACACCTAACATAAGTATATATGTAGTATATGGAATACACATAACATAAGTATATATATGTAGTATATAGAATACATCTAACATAAGTATATATATAGTATACAGAATACACCTAACATAAGTATATATATATGTAGTATATAGAATACACCTAACATAAGT
Organism: Cryptosula pallasiana; assembly: GCA_945261195.1. Lineage (NCBI taxonomy): Eukaryota > Metazoa > Bryozoa > Gymnolaemata > Cheilostomatida > Cryptosulidae > Cryptosula > Cryptosula pallasiana. The sequence continues at coordinate 22,401,223 of OX183138.1, read as the reverse complement.
ATATATATGTAGTATATGGAATACACATAACATAAGTATATATATGTAGTATATAGAATACACCTAACATAAGTATATATGTAGTATATAGAATACACCTAACATAAGTATATATATAGTATATGGAATACACCTAACATAAGTATATATGTAGTATATAGAATACACCTAACATAAGTATATATATAATATATAGAATACACATAACATAAGTATATATGTAGTATACAGAATACACCTAAAATAAGTATATATATAGTATATAGAATACACCTAACATAAGTATATATATATAGTATATAGAATACACCTAACATAAGTATATATATTGTAATGGATTCCGGTCTGTTACCACGGACATCCACTAGTCTCGAGTATTCTACCTCTCTCCAGAGGGGACACTGTACTGACCGACAGTGACAACTGTATAGGGCAACCGAATTACCCGGTAAGGCAAGAGCCCATGGCTCAGACAAACAGTACCGAGTAGTGTTTGCTATAGTGGCTTTATTACAAAGCAGTCCTGAGGGTAATTATTCCTCTAGGTGGTTAGCAATATAAGAATACATGCTATGGCTCATTGTAATGAATGCACAGAATAACAGTGGGAGCTCCCCTTTTATAGGAGAGCTAATGAACATAAAACATATAAGATACAATGCACAGGAAGTAATTGAACCAATTACATTAATTATATAAATACTCAACCAATCACAATGCAATGCAAGATAATAAAGGGAGGTGCCAAGTGGCTAAAGGCGGAGTCCTTTCTCCTAATTGTCCAATGACGGCTCCTACGGGGTTCCCAGGCTGCATATAGAATTAGGTCCACTAAGTTGGTACTTTAGGGGTAAACACTTCCTGTTTACGACCTTGACTAAGTTCCTGGACGTCTTTACGGATCCTCGGCTAAGGCGGCCATCTTGTACCGGCCCAGTACAGCTTGTACCGGGTCGGTAGAGGTCATTACCGACCCTGCAGGGGTCAATACCGGCCCTGCTTACTATGCTACCGGCACAGTATGACTTCCTACCCAACAGCTATTAACCCAATGCTGTGGGCAGAAGTCTAGCGCATTGCTTCGCAAGGTTTCTAGTGTAAACTACCTGTTTACAACTAGAGTGCACTGAAATCTACCACATACCTCTCTCCATTAAAGTCATAGCCTGGCTTTAATAACAAAATATCAAGAGCAGATATGTGTGGGGGTAACACCCGTACCCAGATTATATATTTGATTATATATAAAGTCAGGTACTATGCCATGTGATGACATAGCACCTCTCTCCAGAGAAGGTCGCCCTTGCAGGTGACCTCCCATAACTCAACTCCGCCTGGATCATAGGGGAAGCTAGTGATCAGCTCCTTTTCCTCCTCCACGGGAGGGCTCGGTGCTTGTACCAATCGTATGGTAAGCTTGGGCGTCACGTTCATTTGTGAGCGTGAATCTACAGCAACACGTGCATTACCAGTTTTATACACCATGTCACTGGGCTGCCTATAGTGCAGCGGGGCTTGCTGTACCATAGCGTCATGTATGGGTGCGAGCAGTGGCCCTGGAAGTTCTAGTGCTGGCAGAACCTTCCTTATCTCAACTTTAGGAGACCGCCGTTCCTTCTCTAAGGAAAGCCAGCGCCTTCTCTCCTCTTCCCACTGTACCGTGGGGGTGCAAGCAACATCCCGAGCCGGGGTGTGGTGCACAGTGCTGTGTGGCACTAAGGTTGGTGGTGAAGAGGTCGTGGGACGTTCACCCTTAGTCACCACCACAGGCTTTATCTGGCGGTACTGTCTCAAAGGATGACAGCCACCCCGTGCGCTTGCAGTCTCCTGGGACTGTGTTTCCTCGGTACTTGTACTGGCCGAGGCGGTTTCTACATCAACTACACCTTGGGAGAGGACGGGTTCTTCACCTAACTCAGGGGTTTGCATGGTAGGTAGTTCCGTCTCAGTAGAGTTGGGCGTCGAGTAGTTAGGGAGGTATGCATCCGGCAGCAAGTTCTCCTTCACCGTCTTTATCAATGAATGGGGGCCTCTATGCAGCTCAGCTGTGGGCATCACCAGTACTTCTGTGTCTGCGCAGTTGGCTGATGGACAATTATCAAGGCCTGCATCCTGCAGCAAATCTGCCTTGTGGTCCTCAAGCTCTATGCACTGGTCAGCAGCCATGGCTAGCTGGGGGATTGTCCTGTCACTGTCACTGCTAGGTACGAGTGGCTGGTCTGTGCTGCAGAGTTGTTTACAACTTTGTCTCACTCTGCCCGGCTTAACAGGAAGGGTTTGGGTACTGAGAGGTTTTGGCCGCTTCTCTAACATCTTTAGACGGTCTGCTACAGTGATTCTGTTCACTGGAGGTTGTCGGGGAGCTCCTCGGTGCAATCTATTCTTCTTTGTAGGGGTTGGACGGCTGAAGGGTGGCTGCCTCTTTCCAGCGGTGGGGGTCTCCTCTCTCCATCGCATGGGTGTAGCCAACGGGGGGGAGAACACTGTTTCGCCTCTAGCGCCTACAGTTGTTGCCCGATCCGGTTCAAACTTTTTGCCATCTGCTTGTGACAGTGGGCTCTCCACAGCCTGGTACCTTTCGCCTGTAGTTCTCTCTACAGCGGGTGGTTGCATGGGTACCGCCTCTTCTTCAAGGGTGTAAGGGGGGTCCTCTGTCAGCTCTGCTTGCGCTAGACAGACACTATCACTAAGTGGCCGCCCGTGCTTGTCTGTGCAAGGTAGCACATGTCCGTCAATGATGACATGGGAGTCTGGAAACCGTAGGGCACACTCGTGTACGGTGAGGAACGGCATGCCAATTATGGCATCTTCATTGATGTCACTAATGACGAAGTTGACGCTCGTCCTCAGCTTACGAAGCTGCAAGTTTACTTGCAGGGTACCGTAAAAGGGAATCCTAGACCCGTCAGCCATGAGTCCATGTGCCTCGCTGCGTTGCAGCGTGTCCTTCACCGACTGTGCCAATTGCTGATACAGATGCTTCGACAGCAAGTTGGTGGTGCAGCCTGTGTCAATCAACAGGGAGGCTGGTCTACCGGCTAACCTTCCAGCCAAGAAGTAGCTGGCCTGGTAAGGTCGCTCCAGCGGTGGCGCTGCCATTTGTGTTCTCCTGGGGTGTCGTCCACTCTCTCCTAGAGTTGCAGGACTGTAAGGGGGTTGGCGAGCTTTCCGGCTACTGTCAGTCTGTGTTCTCCTGGGGGGTTGTCCACTCTTCTTCAGAGTTACAGGACTAATGGGGGCTTGTCGAGCTGTCCGGCTGTCCTCAGCGGGCGTCTGTGCTCTCTTGGGGGGTTGTCCACTCTTCTTCAGAGTTCCAGGACTGTACGGGGTGTCAGGAGTTGTCCAGCTGCAGTCAGCGGGTGTTGATGCTCTCTTGGGGGGTTGTCCACTCTTCTTCAGAGTTCCAGGGCTGTACGGGGCATCAGGAGTTGTTTGGCTTGTCCAGCGGTGGTTGGTTGCTGTCGGTTGTATCTGGGGAGGTTGTCCACTCTCTCCTAGAGTTCCAGGACTATAAGGGGTTGTGGGTGTGGTCCGGCTTGCCCAGCTGCAGTCAGCTGCCGGTGGCGCTACTGCGGGCGCCGGCCGTTTCCCGTCTGTCTGGGGGTGTCTCTAAATTGAACTGCGCGCTGAGTTCGGGGGCAGGTGCCCATCATGTGGCCTGGTTGCCCGCAGCCCCAACAGCGCGTTGCAGGTGCCGTCTCCAACTGTGGAGAGGGAGCTGCTTGTCTGGCCGCTCTCAGCGACCGTAGCTCTTCTGTCAATAGCTTCAGGCTGTCCATGACTGTAGTCATAGGATCCGGTATGGCAGGTGTAGGGGTGTGGTGTGTCTGCTGTACGGCAGTAGCGGTGGAGACACGTTGAGACGGGCCCTTGGCAACCGTCCTCATCCATTCCTCTTCCTCCTCGTCGGCATCCTCTTCCAACATCCGTACATGAGCCTGGCGCTCTTCAAACGGCGTCTTTATCTGCATATACTCGTTGCCAGCCCTGACTGCTTCGGCTATGTCAATGGGTTGCATGGCCAACAAGTGTCTTTGCAGGTAAGCATTGCCAACTGTGGTGCTGAAGATGTCCAGCATCATCCTCTGCATGGGTCGGTGAGGTAGATCTGCGTAAGCAACGCGCACTAGGCGCTCTACTTCACTTGCATGCTCTTGGAGCGACGTCTTGTGTTGGCGGCGTAGGCTGGTCAGCCGGGACATAGCTTCCCTGGGTGTTAGCCCAAAACGTGCTCGCAGTGCAGCAAAGATACCCTGCAGTTGTGGAGGCTTTCCACAGTCCAATGCTTTACCTCGTAGCGCATCTCTCAGGTACAACATGGCCGTGTTCTCTGGCCACTCATTCATTTCGGCTACCTCAATGAATCGACTGATGAAGTACTCGACGTCTCCTTCACCGTCGAACTTCGGAGCCTTTAGCCTAGCTGGTGCATTGTCTTGGTTGGGCCTCATCATAGCCGTCAATGCTTCGGTCAATCTATCAATGGCTGTAGCTTCTGGGTTGCCAGCGGGTGCTCGACCAGCGCTGCGTGCTCTCTGGGTGGCCATTCTTTGCAGATAGAGGAGTGATCTCAACTCAAATCTAAGAAATGGTCAGTACAACTGGATCCCGGGCCGGTATAGGTTAGATCCGGGTCGGTAGCTGTGTTTCCAGTGGCTCTAGCAGATCTAGGGGTTGGTCCAATGGATACTGTGGCAGTATCTGGCACTCCGTCGCTTGTAACAACCGTTACGAAACTTCTTGTACTGCTGCAGGGCGGAGCGAAGCTCTACGGGCCTACAGACAGTAGTGTAGGGACACTGTAAATGGATACAGTGCCGGGGTCACTGTTACCAGCTGAGTAGCACTCCAAGCTGAATAACCTCTGGTAGCTGAGTCTGTATAGCTGATACACGACTCTCTCTTCTCTCTGTACAGTGCCGGTATCTCTATGTCCAGGGCGGAGCGAACTCTACGAGCCTGTAGAAGATACGGTAGCGTCTGTACTGGACTGCTGCAAACGGAGCAAGCTCTACGGTTGATGCAGACAGCCTTTAGTAGTGGATACTGTGCCGGTATAGCTGCTGCAGTTCGGAGCGCACTCAAACGAACCTGCAGAGAAATCCGGTAGTATCTTGTGTCAATTGCTTCATCAGATCTACTGCTTCGGTAGATCAATTTCTCCTCCTCTCTCCAGATCTACACCCGGTAGATCACTTCTCCTTCTTCAGTGGTAGCTGGCCTGCAGTGCATTCGCAGGGCCAGAGGGTAGCGTGAAAGAGCACAGCGTGGGAAGGTACCGTTTATCCCACCGCTGCCACCAATGTAATGGATTCCGGTCTGTTACCACGGACATCCACTAGTCTCGAGTATTCTACCTCTCTCCAGAGGGGACACTGTACTGACCGACAGTGACAACTGTATAGGGCAACCGAATTACCCGGTAAGGCAAGAGCCCATGGCTCAGACAAACAGTACCGAGTAGTGTTTGCTATAGTGGCTTTATTACAAAGCAGTCCTGAGGGTAATTATTCCTCTAGGTGGTTAGCAATATAAGAATACATGCTATGGCTCATTGTAATGAATGCACAGAATAACAGTGGGAGCTCCCCTTTTATAGGAGAGCTAATGAACATAAAACATATAAGATACAATGCACAGGAAGTAATTGAACCAATTACATTAATTATATAAATACTCAACCAATCACAATGCAATGCAAGATAATAAAGGGAGGTGCCAAGTGGCTAAAGGCGGAGTCCTTTCTCCTAATTGTCCAATGACGGCTCCTACGGGGTTCCCAGGCTGCATATAGAATTAGGTCCACTAAGTTGGTACTTTAGGGGTAAACACTTCCTGTTTACGACCTTGACTAAGTTCCTGGACGTCTTTACGGATCCTCGGCTAAGGCGGCCATCTTGTACCGGCCCAGTACAGCTTGTACCGGGTCGGTAGAGGTCATTACCGACCCTGCAGGGGTCAATACCGGCCCTGCTTACTATGCTACCGGCACAGTATGACTTCCTACCCAACAGCTATTAACCCAATGCTGTGGGCAGAAGTCTAGCGCATTGCTTCGCAAGGTTTCTAGTGTAAACTACCTGTTTACAACTAGAGTGCACTGAAATCTACCACAATATGTAGTATATAGAATACACTTAACATAAATATATATATAGTATATAGAATACACCTAACATAAGTATATATATAGTATATAGAATACACCTAACATAAGTATATATATAGTATATAGAATACACCTAACATAAGTATATATATAGTATATAGAATACACCTAACATAAGTATATATATAGTATATAGAATACACCTAACATAAGTATATATATGTAGTATATAGAATACATCTAACATAAGTATGTAGTATATAGAACACACCTAACATAAGTATATATATAGTATATAGAATACACCTAACATAAGTATATATGTAGTATATAGAATACACCTAACAAAAGTATATATGTAGTATATAGAATACACATAACATAAGTATATATATAGTATACAGAATACACCTAACATAAGTATATATGTAGTATATAGAATACACCTAACATAAGTATATATGTAGTATATAGAATACATCTAACATAAGTATATAGTATATGGAATACACCTAACATAAGTATATATATAGTATATAGAATACACCTAACATAAGTATATATGTAGTATATAGAATACACCTAACATAAGTATATATATAGTATACAGAATACACCTAACATAAGTATATATATAGTATATAGAATACACCTAACATAAGTATATATATAGTATATAGAATACACCTAACATAAGTATATATATAGTATATAGAATACACCTAACATAAGTATATATATAGTATATAGAATACACCTAACATAAGTATATATATGTAGTATATAGAATACATCTAACATAAGTATGTAGTATATAGAACACACCTAACATAAGTATATATATAGTATATAGAATACACCTAACATAAGTATATATGTAGTATATAGAATACACCTAACAAAAGTATATATGTAGTATATAGAATACACATAACATAAGTATATATATAGTATACAGAATACACCTAACATAAGTATATATGTAGTATATAGAATACACCTAACATAAGTATATATGTAGTATATAGAATACATCTAACATAAGTATATAGTATATGGAATACACCTAACATAAGTATATATATAGTATATAGAATACACCTAACATAAGTATATATGTAGTATATAGAATACACCTAACATAAGTATATATATAGTATATAGAATACACCTAACATAAGTATATATGTAGTATATGGAATACACCTAACATAAGTATATATGTAGTATATGGAATACACCTAACATAAGTATATATATAGTATATAGAATACACCTAACATAAGTATATATGTAGTATATAGAATACATCTAACATAAGTATATAGTATATGGAATACACCTAACATAAGTATATATATAGTATATAGAATACACCTAACATAAGTATATATATATAGTATATAGAATACACCTAACGTAAGTATATATATATGTAGTATATAGAATACACCTAACATAAGTATATATATAGTATATAGAATACACCTAACATAAGTATATATATAGTATATAGAATACACCTAACATAAGTATATATATGTAGTATATAGAATACACCTAACATAAGTATATATATAGTATATAGAATACACCTAACATAAGTATATATGTAGTATATAGAATACACCTAACATAAGTATATATATAGTATATAGAATACACCTAACATAAGTATATATATATAGTATATAGAATACACCTAACGTAAGTATATATATATGTAGTATATAGAATACACCTAACATAAGTATATATGTAGTATATAGAATACACCTAACATAAGTATATATATAGTATATAGAATACACCTAACATAAGTATATATATAGTATATAGAATACACCTAACATAAGTATATATATAGTATATAGAATACACCTAACATAAGTATATATATGTAGTATATAGAATACATCTAACATAAGTATATAGTATATGGAATACACCTAACATAAGTATATATATAGTATATAGAATACACCTAACATAAGTATATATATATAGTATATAGAATACACCTAACGTAAGTATATATATATGTAGTATATAGAATACACCTAACATAAGTATATATGTAGTATATAGAATACACCTAACATAAGTATATATATAGTATATAGAATACACCTAACATAAGTATATATATAGTATATAGAATACACCTAACATAAGTATATATATAGTATATAGAATACACCTAACATAAGTATATATATGTAGTATATAGAATACACCTAACATAAGTATATATATAGTATATAGAATACACCTAACATAAGTATATATGTAGTATATAGAATACACCTAACATAAGTATATATGTAGTATATAGAATACATCTAACATAAGTATATAGTATATGGAATACACCTAACATAAGTATATATATAGTATATAGAATACACCTAACATAAGTATATATATATAGTATATAGAATACACCTAACGTAAGTATATATATATGTAGTATATAGAATACACCTAACATAAGTATATATGTAGTATATAGAATACACCTAACATAAGTATATATATAGTATATAGAATACACCTAACATAAGTATATATATAGTATATAGAATACACCTAACATAAGTATATATATAGTATATAGAATACACCTAACATAAGTATATATATGTAGTATATAGAATACACCTAACATAAGTATATATATAGTATATAGAATACACCTAACATAAGTATATATATATAGTATATAGAATACACCTAACATAAGTATATATATAGTATATAGAATACACCTAACATAAGTATATATGTAGTATATAGAATACACCTAACATAAGTATATATATATAGTATATAGAATACACCTAACATAAGTATATATATATAGTATATAGAATACACCTAACATAAGTATATATATATAGTATATAGAATACACCTAACATAAGTATATATATAGTATATAGAATACACCTAACATAAGTATATATATAGTATATAGAATACACCTAACATAAGTATATATATAGTATATAGAATACACCTAACATAAGTATATATATATAGTATATAGAATACACCTAACATAAGTATATATATAGTATATAGAATACACCTAACATAAGTATATATATGTAGTATATAGAATACACCTAACATAAGTATATATGTAGTATATAGAATACACCTAACATAAGTATATATGTAGTATATAGAATACACATAACATAAGTATGTAGTATATAGAATACACCTAACATAAGTATATATATATAGTATATAGAATACACCTAACATAAGTATATATGTAGTATATAGAATACACATAACATAAGTATATATATGTAGTATATAGAATACACCTAACATAAGTATATATGTAGTATATAGAATACACCTAACATAAGTATATATATAGTATATAGAATACACCTAACATAAGTATATATGTAGTATATAGAATACACCTAACATAAGTATATATGTAGTATATAGAATACACATAACATAAGTATATAGTATATAGAATACACCTAACATAAGTATATATGTAGTATATAGAATACTGTGGGAGATTTGTGTGATAAGTAGTGTTAACCCCCCCAAACCCCCTCCCCCTTACACCCCTGGTGACCTTAGTCATAAGTCATTATCCCCCCCCAGAACTCTACCCCCCCCCCCCCCCCGGAGATTCTCCGAATCCCCTGAAAAATGGATATCAGTTGTCCCCAAACCCTATCCCCCTATATAAAGTAAAATTAGCTATACCGAACTGACCCCGAACCTACCCCGAACCTACCCCGACCCGGGATCCAACCATGTTGATTCAGATAGCCTGAGGTCTCCTGAACGCGATGCAACAATCAGAATCGAAATCGGAGCGTTCCTTCTCCCAGGATCACTGTCCCCAAACCCTATCCCCCTATATATAGTAAGATTAGCTATCCCGAACTGACCCCGAACCTACCCCGAACCTACCCCGACCCCGACCCGGGATCCAACCATGTTGATTCAGATAGCCTGAGGTCTCCTGAACACGATGCAGCAATCAGAATCCAAATCGGAGCGTTCCTTCTCCCAGAATCACAGGATAGGAAATGGTCTATCCTTATAAGGACTGGAAGGTTACCAGCTACCAAAAAGAGCGGCAATAAGTGCCCAGGGCAAAACACCATGTGCTTGCTTCATGATTGGACTATTTATTGTTATGATTATGTATTATATGTTACCATTGGCAATTGCCTTGTATTCTGTATTATGATTTGTCATGCCTAATAAGGTAACGAAGTTGTACCTTTTTCTCTATAAATAGAGCTGCTGTGCCTTGGGCAGGCAGTTGTTGTAAAGTTGTTGAAGTTTAAGTACCCTTTTACTTGTGAATAATAAAGCATCTATTCTGATAAATACATTTCTACTACGTTTGAGTCGAGGACTCGTGAGTTGCTAACGTCGTTGGAGATAGAGAGAAAGGAGTGGAAGAGAGAGAGGTAGAGAATCCGTTGTGTAGCTAATAGAAGAGGCAAATCTATTACATTGGTGGCAGCAGTGGGATTTCTGAAGAACAAGGACACAACGGATAGAGAGAAGGTAAGAAGTAAGAAGATATAGATAGAATAAGAGAGAGAAAGAAGAAAGAAAATAAAGCAGAAGAAATAGCTAGGAACTACACCAAGCCTGTTCACCCTGCTTACCGCCATCTTCCCCTCACCACGAAGTTATACAGACCCTGTATCGCTCCCCTTCCCCCTACCCCGAAGTTATACCAAACACTGTATCACTCCCCTTCCCCCTACCCCGAAGTTATACCAAACCCTGTATCACTCCCCTTCCCCCTACCCCGAAGTTATACCAAACCCTGTATCACTCCCCTTCCCCCTACCCCGAAGTTATATCAAACCCTGTATCACTCCCCTTCCCCCTACCCCGAAGTTATATCAAACCCTGTATCACTCCCCTTCCCCCTACCCCGAAGTTATACCAAACCCTGTATCACTCCCCTTCCCCCTACCCCGAAGTTATACCAAACCCTGTATCACTCCCCTTCCCCCTTACCCCGAAGTTACCTTGACCCTGTATACTGCCATTCCCCCTCTACCCCGAAGCTACCCCGATTCGGGATCCACCCAACCCCGAAGTTACCTTGACCCTGTATACTGCCATTCCCCCTCTACCCCGAAGCTACCCCGATTCGGGATCCACCCAACCCCGAAGCTACCCCGATTCGGGATCCACGGAATACTGATTTCTGTTACAAGCAATCATTTTATACCCCATAACTCGCAATCAACAATGGCCACTCAGAGAGCAAGAAGCGCTGGCCGAAATCCCGTTGTAGTTCAACCAACGGTAGCCTTGGATGAGTTGACAGATGCCCTACAAAGATTGGTACAACCCCCCCAAAGACACAACCCAACCCCCTTCAAACCCCCCAAATACGATGGCACGGCCGATGTGGAATATTTTATCACTCGATTTACTGAAGTAGCCGATGCAAATGATTGGGGCCAAGCTACTGCCTTACTACACTTACGAGAGGCACTGAGAGACGACGCCCTTGAGTGTGGCCGCCCTCCCCATGTAGAAGGTATCTTTGCTGCCCTACGTGCACGGTTTGGACTTACCCCCAAAGAGGCCCAAGCCCAGTTGATTACCCTGCGTCGTTCCCCCAAAACATCGTTGCAACAACACGCTAATGAAGTTGAAAAACTGGTCCGTGTTGCTTATGATGACCTGCCCCCCCGAAGAGTTGACCGAATGGTACTGGAAACCTTTGCTAGCACAATAGGCAATGCGTACCTTCAACGACATTTATTAGCCGTACAACCCCACACTGTCGAGGAAGCAGTCAGAGCAGGCAGTGAATTTCTCCAAATCAAGACAGGATTTGAAGACAAACCTTCCCGAGTCAGAGTAGTGGAGGAGGAAGACGACATGCTAGAACCACCCAGTGGCAGAACCCCAGCCAACCCCCCCGCTCAGTCAAGTCCACCAGACAGCTACCCCGTCCCCAGACGTCCTTGCTGCTCTGATGCAAAACATGCAGTTGCTCACCGACGCCATCAAGCTCCAGTCGGAAGAACTCCAGAGACTGAAGCAGCAACGAACCCAACAACTGGCCGTCCCCCACCCCTCCTACCCCCCCGTCACACCTAACCCCCCTCAGTGTTGGGGGTGTGGCGCCATTGGCCACTTACAGAGGAGTTGTCCTACTAAACCCTGGCCGTCTCCTACCCCCCTTCCTAACCAACCGTCAAAAAACGGGCGCCGCCCGCAGTAGGGAGACCGGTCCCTAACTGCCCCCGGGCCCCTCGGAATTATAGGAAGGCAATAGAAAGGCTAGAGCGACATAACCCTGTGACTCAGGTCCCCCCTCCCCGTCCAGAGAGACGGTATCCTGTGCCAACCCCAGAGCCCTGGCAGCTACCTACTGCCAACCGGTATGCGCCATTACAAGAGCTTGAAGATACAGACTACTACCCGTCTGCCCCACCTGTCTGGGATAACAACCAAGCATATCAACCCCCGGCCCCCCTGTGTGCTGACCTTCCCCGCCCGTCTCGTCAGCAACACCCCGTTAGTCATGGACACAAATTATATTACCCGTCTGAACTAGCTCAATCTCTGAGCCGAGGGATTCACCCCAAAAGCCCCCCTACTCCCCCAACCCAAATACGCCCCTCCCGCCCTCGGGAGAGACAACCCCCTACCCCCCGACCCTCAGCCGTCAGACCCACTGACGTTCTTTACTCCCCGCCAGAACGCCCCTACAAGGCAAGTTATTTCTTGCCCAGTCGAATTGAAGGCAAGCCGGTGTCTATACTCATTGATACCGGATGTACCACCAATCTGCTATCACAGCACCTGTTTAACCGGCTGTCTCCTACCACCCGGGATGCCCTTCAAGAGAGCGACACCCACGGCATTTTGGCGGACGGATCCCATATTCCCTTCTTTGGTACCCTACATCTGCCCCTTCGACTGCGAGACATAAAGACGGATGCTACATTCGTAGTCGGACAGATTAACGAAGACGCCATCTTAGGCATGCCCTTTCTTACTGCCCACCAGTGTCACATGAAATTTGATCGTTCGGTCATTGAAATAGATGGCCAAGAACTTCCATGCACTGACCAACAGGGACGAATGCTCTCCACCTCTGTCCAAGTCATAAGAGACACTCACATCCCCCCGAATACCGAGGCTACGGTGCTTTGTAAAGTTACCAACCTCTCACACCTCCCCCTCGGTATAGTAGAAGGTACCCCGGATTCCCCGCCCCTCGCTGCCAGTCTCAACTCCCCTGATACCAAACACCACCTGCTCGTTAGATGCCTTAACCCCACTAGTCAGCCGTTACATTTGAAAGCGGGAAAGACTATAGGCCGGTATACAGGTGTACAGGCCAGTGACATAGAGCTGCCGTTGACGGAGAACCCCCCTACTTCTATCCCCCCCACTTTCCTTCCCTCCCCCGTCCCCGAGCACTTGCAGGCACTATATACCCAAGCCCTGGACAACTGCCACACCCCCAGTGAAGCTTTCCAACTGGCCCAGCTCTTACACTCCTACGAGGAGGTGTTCAGTAGAGGAGATCACGACATGGGTCGTACCGACCTTGTGGCACATAGCATCCCCCTGAAGCCCGGAGCCCAGCCTATAAGACAACACCCCCACAGATTAGGACCCCACAAAGAGCGAGAAGCCGAGGAGCAGGTGTCCAAACTGCTAGAGAGAGGGTTGATCGAACCCAGCAATGGTGCCTGGAGTTCTCCCGTGGTACTCGTCAAAAAGAAAGACGGATCGTGGAGGTTTTGCATAGACTATAGGCGGTTGAATGCAGTGACCCAACAAGACGCCTACCCTCTGCCCCGTATAGATGAGAGCCTGGACGCTTTGTCGGGTAGCCGCTACTTCAGCACCCTAGACCTAGTGAGCGGATACTGGCAGGTCCCCCTGGACGCGGATGCTAGCGACAAATCCGCTTTCTCCACCCGTTCCGGCCTGTATAAATGGAAAGTCCTCCCCTTCGGATTAACTTCCGCACCCGCCACTTTCCAGAGACTCATGGAGAGGGTGCTACACGGCCTTCACTGGAAGTCACTCCTCCTGTACTTAGATGACATCATCGTCATAGGCCCCGATTTCCCCACCCATCTCCACCGACTGTCCGAAGTGCTCCAGCGTCTCCAAGCGGCTGGTTTAAAACTAAAGCCCAGCAAGTGTGAGCTGCTCCAATCTCAAGTCCGCTACCTAGGCCACGTTGTTAGCGAGCGAGGTGTCTCCACTGATCCAGAAAAGATTGCTGCAGTACGTGATTGGCCCCCCCCTACTTGTCTTAAAGAACTACAAGCGTTCCTAGGAACTGTAGGTTATTACCGCCAGTACCTCCCACGGTTCTCTACCGTAGCCAAGCCCCTGACCAGACTCACTTGTAAAGATACCCCCTGGGAGTGGGCCCAACCTCAGGCAGAAGCGTTTGTGCTGCTCAAAGCAGGACTGGTCTCCGCCCCCATTCTAGGCTACCCCGATGCCAACAGTCCCTATATCCTAGACACCGACGCCAGTGACGACGGTGTCGGCGCCGTCCTGTCCCAGATCCAGAACAATGAAGAACGGGTGATAGCGTACTACAGTAAAACGCTGAGCCCCCCAGAGCGAAACTACTGTGTCACTCGCAAGGAGTTGTTAGCCGTAGTTAAGGCGGTGAAACACTTCAAGCCCTATCTCTACGGACAAACCTTTAGAGTCCGTACCGACCATGCCTCCCTCATGTGGCTCTGCAAGCGAAAGGAACCTTCGAGCCAAGTAGCCAGATGGCTGGAAGCCCTCTCAGAGTTTAAGTTCACCATAGAACACCGCAGTGGACATTTGCACGGGAACGCAGACGGATTGAGTAGGCGTTGCCCCTCTGATTGTAAACAGTGTACTCACATTGAGAGTAGAGATGGTGGCCCCACCAAAGACGAGGTGATACAGACCTTCCCAAACCCCTCCCCTAACCCCCTTGCCCAGCCCTTGTCTACTCCCTCCCCTCCCTCAGACCCCCGGGTAGTTGCCATTGCCCGTCCACGTCCACCACCCCCTGATACAGATCTGATGGAAGCTCAAAAGACCGGCCGTCACCCCGTAGCTGTCGTGTATGAAGCTATCCAAAATAATACCCCCGTAGACCCCCAACAGCTTGAACTCGGCAGCAATGAGTTGCGCCAATTGGAGAAGAGGAGACATTCCATGCAAATCCGCCCGGATGGTGTACTGGAGATACACCATGCCGGCCAAACCCGGTCTCACTGGTGCGCCGTGTGCCCCCCCAGTCTGCGTGGAAAAGTCGTGTGGGAGACCCACGTCATGGCCCACCAAGGTATTCAACGAACACTCAAGAGGTTGAATCTCACCTGGTACTGGCCCGGCATGACAGCCGATGTACGGCGAGCGGTCAATAGCTGTGAGACGTGCCAACGTGCTAAACATGGGGGGACCAAACCCAACCCCGCACGACAACGCATGTATGCCGGCCGGCCTTGGCAAAAACTAGCGGTAGATCTAGTTGGTCCCCTTCCTGAGACCCAGCGTGGTAACAAGTGGATTTTGGTCTTAACGGATCATTTTACCCGCTGGCAGGACGCCCTCCCCCTCCCAGACGCTACAGCCCCAGTAGTGGCCACCGCCCTAGACGAGCATGTGTTTAGCTATTTCGGTTTACCCGAACAAATGCATACCGATCAGGGAGCCCAATTTGAGTCCAGCCTGATGCGGGAACTCTGTACCATTTGGAGGGTGGCCAAAACCCGCACTACCCCCTACCACCCTCAGGCCAATGGAGTTGTGGAGCGGAACAATAGAGTCCTCGGAGACGCCTTACGTTCTCTCCTCCTGAAGAGACGCCCTGAAGAATGGGACCTGGTCCTCCCCCAAATCATGAGAGCTTTTCGCGCTACCCCCCACTCTACTACTGGTGAAACGCCCAACTTCCTTATGATGGGTAGAGAATTGCGCCTCCCTGACCAACTGACCTACCACCCCCCTTTGCTAGAGTGCGTACCAGTGCACGAATATGCCCGAGCCCTGCAAGAGAGACTAGAGGATGTCCATGAGGCACTGAGAATGGAACAAAAGCAGACTAGAGGGGACGACGGAGAGGAGCCATCGTTATTCCGACCAGGAGATGAAGTCTGGCTAGAGAACAAGAGGCGAAGGAAAGGAGAGAGCCCCAAACTCCAACCCAAGTTCGTTGGGCCCTATATCATCCAAGAGGCCTATAGCAACCACACCTACTTAATCGACCGACATGGACAACGTTCGGTACAAAATGGTAGCCGCCTCAAACCCTATAAAGCTTGCCTTGAGCCCTACGGCCAAGCTCCAGCAGCCATGGAGCCAGCTCGCCGTCCCAACATGCGTGGCGCAGCCCCCCGCAGGAGAAGAAGCCCCCCCCCTCCCCTTCAAGACATTCCCCTACCCCTCCTAGAGCTCCCGATCCCACCACGCTTTCTCCCAGCATTGCCTTCCCCCCCACTTCCCCTACTAGAAGAACGTACACCCCCTCGCCTACAGCAACCCTTACCAGAGACCCCCCTCAACACCCCCAGCGAGTTTCGTACAAATCGGCCAAGAACTGGCCGAAATAGGAGCCAGACCCCAAATGTGGGAGTTGCCCCCCCACCAGTCACCCCACCCCCTGTCATAGCCCCTGCACCTACTGGTCGCCCTAGGCGTAACGTGGGACCACCCCAACGCTATGGAGAGCCCTGGTGCCATCAAGTAGCTAGTGAGCAGGAGCAATTGTTCGAACAACAATATCAAGAGAAGATGAGACTGATAGCCGAATTAACGGCCTTCACCACTAAGACTGAGGACCCCACACCCCCGTGCCTCAACTTAAAAGAATTGCCAAGACCTGCTCTACCTACTCCGAACAGCTTAACACCCATGTTCGAAACCCCGTGGCTACAGAGCCCCCCTGAAACACCCCCTCCTGTCCCCACTGCCATGAGTAACCACTCCCGAGAAGTGGAACGGGATGATGTGGAGTCAGACAGTCAAGAAAGTGCAGCTCCTCTGCAATCTAAATCCACTACCGAGCAACCCGCTTACTTGCTGCAGCTGCTGGTTCACCACCTACAGACAATGACGGCCCGCAACGACAAACTTTCCTTACAACTAGAGCCAGAGGATAATGATTTACTCCTCGAGGCCGGCTTAGTTGCGTGTCAACCTCCCCCCAGTAACCAAGAAGAGGTGCTGTTGCCTATCAACCCCCCAGTAGAAGTCGCTACTAGCAGCCAAGATAATGAGTTAACTGCTCACCACAACTGGGTTTTGGAACCTTCTACTGCTTGCGATCCCCTGGCCCTAACCCATAATGAATCGTCACCCCCCTTACTCACCCTAGACGAGTTTCCCCCTCTTCCCCTACCCCCCAACCACTTACTAATAACCAACACGATCCCCAGCTTGACACCCTTTCCCCAGCGCAGCTACAGTCAATGTATCAAAGACCCCCCCAAGCCACTCCAAACCTCAGAGAGTGACTCCGAATCTACCATGGCTCGGAATAGGTGGACCACCCTAAAAAAGGTCATCCCGGGCAACCCATCTTTGTCTCCCCAGTCGCCGCCCAAAAATGAGAGAGAAAACGAGTAAGAGACAACTCTTCCATCCTCCCACACCCCTCAGTTATTCTTGTCTATATATATATTTTAATTAGAGACTTCGTCGCTAATGAAGCGGAGTATGTGGGAGATTTGTGTGATAAGTAGTGTTAACCCCCCCAAACCCCCCCCCCCTTACACCCCTGGTGACCTTAGTCATAAGTCATTACCCCCCCCCCCCCCCCCGGAGATTCTCCGAATCCCCTGAAAAATGGATATCAGTTGTCCCCAAACCCTATCCCCCTATATATAGTAAAATTAGCTATACCGAACTGACCCCGAACCTACCCCGAACCTACCCCGACCCGGGATCCAACCATGTTGATTCAGATAGCCTGAGGTCTCCTGAACGCGATGCAACAATCAGAATCGAAATCGGAGCGTTCCTTCTCCCAGGATCACTGTCCCCAAACCCTATCCCCCTATATATAGTAAGATTAGCTATCCCGAACTGACCCCGAACCTACCCCGAACCTACCCCGACCTCGACCCGGGATCCAACCATGTTGATTCAGATAGCCTGAGGTCTCCTGAACACGATGCAGCAATCAGAATCCAAATCGGAGCGTTCCTTCTCCCAGAATCACAGGATAGGAAATGGTCTATCCTTATAAGGACTGGAAGGTTACCAGCTACCAAAAAGAGCGGCAATAAGTGCCCAGGGCAAAACACCATGTGCTTGCTACATGATTGGACTATTTATTGTTATGATTATGTATTATATGTTACCATTGGCAATTGCCTTGTATTCTGTATTATGATTTGTCATGCCTAATAAGGTAACGAAGTTGTACCTTTTTCTCTATAAATAGAGCTGCTGTGCCTTGGGCAGGCAGTTGTTGTAAAGTTGTTGAAGTTTAAGTACCCTTTTACTTGTGAATAATAAAGCATCTATTCTGATAAATACATTTCTACTACGTTTGAGTCGAGGACTCGTGAGTTGCTAACGTCGTTGGAGATAGAGAGAAAGGAGTGGAAGAGAGAGAGGTAGAGAATCCGTTGTGTAGCTAATAGAAGAGGCAAATCTATTACAATACACCTAACATAAGTATATATATAGTATATAGAATACACCTAACATAAGTATATATATAGTATATAGAATACACCTAACATAAGTATATATATAGTATATACAATACACCTAACATAAGTATATATATAGTATATACAATACACCTAACATAAGTATATATATAGTATATAGAATACACCTAACATAAGTATATATATAGTATATACAATACACCTAACATAAGTATATGTATAGTATATAGAATACACCTAACATAAGTAAATATATATAGTATATAGAATACACCTAACATAAGTATATATATGTAGTATATAGAATACACCTAACATAAGTATATATGTAGTATATAGAATACACCTAACATAAGTATATATATAGTATATAGAATACACCTAACATAAGTATATATATAGTATATAGAATACACCTAACATAAGTATATATATAGTATACAGAATACACCTAACATAAGTATATAGTATATAGAATACACCTAACATAAGTATATATATAGTATATAGAATACACCTAACATAAGTATATATATAGTATACAGAATACACCTAACATAAGTATATAGTATATAGAATACACCTAACATAAGTATATATGTAGTATATAGAATACACCTAACATAAGTATATATATAGTATATAGAATACACCTAACATAAGTATATATGTAGTATATAGAATACACCTAACATAAGTATATATATATAGTATATAGAACACACCTAACATAAGTATATATATAGTATATAGAATACACCTAACATAAGTATATATATAATATATAGAATACACATAACACAAGTATATATGTAGTATATAGAATACACCTAACGTAAGTATATATATGTAGTATATAGAATACACCTAACATAAGTATATATATAGTATATAGAATACACCTAACATAACTATATATATAATATATAGAATACACATAACACAAGTATATATGTAGTATATAGAATACATCTAACACAAGTATATATGTAGTATATACAATACACCTAACATAAGTATATATATAGTATATAGAATACACCTAACATAAGTATATATATAGTATATAGAATACACCTAACATAAGTATATATGTAGTATATAGAATACACCTAACATAAGTATATATATAGTATACAGAATACACCTAACATAAGTATATAGTATATAGAATACACCTAACATAAGTATATATGTAGTATATAGAATACACCTAACATAAGTATATATGTAGTATACAGAATACACCTAACATAAGTATATATATAGTATACAGAATACACCTAACATAAGTATATATGTAGTATATAGGATACACCTAACATAGGTATATATATAGTATACAGAATACACCTAACATAAGTATACATATAGTATATAGAATACACCTAACATAAGTATATATATAGTATATAGAATACACCTAACATAAGTATATATATATAGTATATAGAATACACCTAATATAAGTATATATATAGTATATAGAATACACCTAACATAAGTATATATATAATATACAGAATACACCTAACATAAGTATATATATAGTTTACAGATGTATCCCATTCTCTGGTAGTGGTCCGTGTCTTCTGGTCCAGAACCTCTTTTTTTCTGGTGTCGGTACACGCTGTCGCGTGAGCTGGAAGAGTATCGGCACTTGCAAAAGTACCAGACGAAGTGCTGGTGAACATGGACGGAGAGTTGTCGCATGTTCTTAGCCTGGAGGTGACACAAGGGGCAGGTGCTTCGTCGAGCTTTCGTCAGTTGCTTATTGATGGCTCGTTGGGTGGAGGGGGCTATCCACTGCAGCAGCCGGCGAGCGATGGGCGGCTTCTTTCCAGAAGCGTGGGGGGCAGTGAACTTCTCAGACACCGTTCTGGTAGGGGAGGAGGGTGGCATGCCAACATCAATAAGTTGCACTACCAGCAAGACACACGGGGAAGAGGTGCTAGCTTCTGTGGTAATGGAGGCAGCAGGTGATTCAGAGGCAGGTTTGGATGCTGGTTCAGCCTTACGCCTGGTGGGTATGAGCTGCAAAAGGGGAACTTGTTCCACTGAACGGGAACCAACTTTCCTCACTCTCGCTGGTGCACGGTCTGGCTTCTCCAGAGAAAAACTGGTGGCCACAGCAGTGGCAAAGGTGTCTCATCCAGACGAATCGAGCAGTAAGGATGCCCCTCTTCTCTTGCTATGAACAATTTTGCCCAAAGATTGCATCCGTTCTCTTGTAATGGAAAAAGGCATACAGGTAGCACCATCTGTCTTGGCAGTGACTGTTACTGCGCTATGGCTGGGCCTCGTTATGGAGGCGGTGGTAGCGGGAAGAGGATCCCAGATAGGAGAAGGAACCGAAAATACCTGCTGTGAAGTAGGCGTACCTCTAAGGGGAGATCCGGTGGTGGAAGTAGGCAGTGACGGAAAGTCTGTGTCCATCTGTTGTGACAGCACATGAGACTCCAACGCTAAAGGGTCTTTCATAGAGCTGTGGCTGGCAATCCATGCATTCATCTGGTCAGCTGAAGGGAGAGGTGATAACTTACCCCTCACTGAACGCTTGAGCTGCACCGACGGGGAAACCTTTTGCGTAGGTGGCGATCTCCTAGCGGGGTTCTTGGGGGGGGGGGGGGGGGGGGTAGCTGCTCTGCAGCATCGTCTATCTCCATCAAAAACTTCTCCTCCTCTTCTAACTGAAGAACAGCATCCTTAGCAGGTGAGTTTATCTGAACACGATCCATGGTTGTAGAATGGTTAGCGGTAAAGCTAGCAGCGGTGAAAACACGTCCTATAACTTTAGAAAGCTGCAAAGCAATGGCGTTTCCCGCGCTCAACAGGCGCCGTCCTTGACTCTTGCTTGGTTGAGTCACAAGCGGGGGCGGATGCCTCATAATGCACTGCCTAACAGATAAAGTATTCAAGCACCAGTTTCTTTGGACTGGGGGTGGATAAGAACTTGATTGTTTTTCATCCTCCACTTCGTACTGTTCTCTCTCTAATGGTGCTCAGTCTGGGGGGTTGGCTACATCCCATCCAGGTTTAATATATTTTCTTTTTGGTACTAATCGTCCTGGCAATTTTCTGTCAGCTGATAATCGCCTGAATGTACACTGAGTTAATTAACATCTACTTTATTCACTGGATAGCGTGCTCTCAATGGATTTTCAACCGGTGTAGTGGTTGTGGGAAGTTCTAAGTCTTCCATCTGGGAACAATTGGTGAGTATAACAGCGATGTCTGGGATGTGTACACTCTCTTTTATTTCACACAATTCACGTCTCGCTGTTTGTGGATCCACTCCCTTAGTTGTTATTGCAGCTGACTGGCTGTCATGTGTAGGCGGCTCAGCGCTTTCATCTGGTTTTTTCACTAGTTGACCAGTGGGCTGGTTTGCACTGCTATTGGTTCCTTGATTTGTCTTCTCTTGCCGTGGGGACAACTCCCACACACTGGTTGTTTCTGACTAAACCGCTTGGCCAATCTTCTTCAAACTTGCTGTGGGGGAAGGAAGGACTGGTAGGAAACGGTTCTCCTGGCCGCTCCAGCTTTAACTCTCTCTGGCACCTCTTGGCCGCTCCTATCTTTGTTACTGCCATCTCAGTTACTGGTGTAGTTACTTCAAGTGGTTTATCTATCACAAACTCGATTTTCATTCCTTTTCCTTGTAGCCATCTGAGCGCCTCTGTCATACCCAATGGGAGGTTGAAAATGTCAGATGCAGGAATGGTGATGTTCTGGAGGTGATGTAGTGGGTAACTTCTGCTTGAAGACTGTTGGAGGTTGCTTAACTGGTCAGTAGGAAGGTGACTTGGTGCGCTGACTTGATACAAGTGGGTGAATTTCCATTGAGGTGTAGCCGCTCAATGTGGGAGGTCCTATAGTTGTTCACAAGTCTGCTGCCTCTTCTATCTGTGTATTGCATCTCTCGTCCTGAGATTATTATGGCATGCTCACCGAACTTCAGGCGACAGTTGTGATCAGTGAGAAAGGGCATACCTAATATAGCATCTTCACTGATCTGACTGACTACGAACGTGGCTGCTGTCCTTATCTCTCTCAACTGCAAGGCTGCTTTCACCGTTCCGTAGAATGGAATTTGTGTTCCATTCGCCGTGATTCCGTGTGACTCACTCAGCTTCTTCTTCCTCTTCACTGCTTCAGGCAGACGGTTGAATACATGCTTTGACATCAGGTTGGTAGTGCAACCGGTATCAACGAGGAGTGTGACCGGCTGTGTTTCTAGCTTGCCGGTGAGGAAGTAACTTGTACTATACGGCCTCTCCACTTTCTGTTCCAGTGCATGGGTTGGCTGTACTTCAGTAGCATGAGGAGGTGGAGGCAGCACTCTCACTGTTGAGTGCGTGGCACACTCCATGGGTTGGCTAACTGGTACGGCGACCACTTGCTGCGCTTGGACAGGCTGAAAATTCAGGGAGCCGGCAATCCGCACCGGTGGTAAATGCAGCAGCTACGGTATGGGCTGTTCTCTCTGGATTCGTTTCTCTCTCTCTTCGGGTTGCTTGTACTCTTTGGTTCTACTGGTGGGAAGTGGCTGTTCATCCGTAGGGGATGGCTCACTCCTTGCATAGTTCCTCTGGCAGCCGGCAGGAGAGGTAGGCAACTTGGCATGCCTCACTTCATTCCTCTTCTGCTCTCTTTGCAGGGGTGCCTTCTCTGAGGGGTGTAGTGACGCAGGGATCCGTCTTTCCGTCTGCTTCTGTCCTTTACAGAGTGGCTCTCTATCTGGTGAGTGTAACGGGGTAGGATTGCGTCTCTCTAGCTTCTTCTCTTCTCTCTTCCACCTTTTTGCCTTATCGCAGGTAGCCGGTGTGGTAACTACTGCGGGCGCTGCTCGTTTCCCGTCTTGTTGATCTCTCTGGTTGTAGTGACAGCTGGCTGTCTGGATGTACAAAATCTGCTATAATGTCCAGGCTGTCCACAGCCCCAACACGGGAAAGATGCAGAACGGGCTGTTGAGAGAGGTGGCCACGCATTATCGGGCATGGCAGGTGACACAGGAGATTGGTGGTACACTGTCTGTGGAGCCTGCATAGGAGGTTGAGGGGCAGGCTGCACCACAGGAGTAGGTGATGGCACCGTCTGTTGCCACTGTCTCGTCTGATACATCTCAGTTGTCATCTCTTGCACTGTCTGTAGCAGCCGGTTCAGAGAATCTTCATGTGTAGGTGGCTGCTGAAGAGCCGGATAGTGGTGCCTCGTCGCTGGATATGGATACTCCACTTCTCTATGTGCAGGCGTAACCTCGGCAGCCGTAGACGAATGGTGGTAACGGGACATGGAAGGTTTAGGGTACTCTTCATCATATCCATATTCTTCCTCTTCTTCTTCCTCTATAACCCGTACTCTGGATGGCTTGTTGTCAGTATAAGCTCTTATCTGAAAGAACTCCGCTCCCGCGGGGACAGCTTCTTCTAGGCTTCTGGGGTTCACTGCTAACAGGTGTCTCTGTAGATACGGGTGGCCCAGAGTGGTAGCAAACGTCTCTAGTACTAGACGTTCCACATGTCCTTCTGGCAAGTCTATGTACGCGACATGTACTAATCTCTCAACCTCACTAGCATGCTCCTGAAGCGAAGTCTTGGGAGCTTTCCTCAGCTGTGCAATGTTCTGCAGGGCCTCACGGCATGTCAGTCCAAAACGGGCACGGAGTGCGTGAACACAGCTTTAAGGTTGTTTGGCTTCCCACAATCCAAGGCCTCTTCTCTCAGGGCTTGTCTCACACGCAGCAAGGAGGTGTTGTCGTCCCATCCGTTGGCTTCAGCTACTTCTAGGAAGGGTCCGATGAAGTATTCCACGTCTCCACGACCGTTGTACTTTGGTGGTTTGAAGACTGGTGCAGGTGCACGGGGGTGGAGCACTCCTCTTAGTGTATCTGCTAACCTGTCCAGAGCTGCTGCCTCTGGGGTGCCGGCTGGCAATCGCCCTGCACTCCTGGCTCTGGTAGAGGAAACAGTATCTGTGGGGTGGTACGGGGGTGTTCTCGCTTGTACTCTTTGGCCTCCCACCTCTGGTGGGTGCAGCTCGGGCTGAGTACCTTTCCACCTAGCTCGCCTACTAGAGCATTCGTTTTCGGCTCACTTGGGCCTGACTGTACATTGAGCTGGTCGCGCACCCTTGGGAACTAGGGATTTGCTGCATATGCGAACCAACCGGCCGGTGACCCAGTCGATAGCAATCACCTTGATCTGTTAGAGCGGGTTAAGCCCCCAGAGGTAACTGACGGTCTGATCCATACCCCACTGCTATGGGTATATGAACTTTGACAGTTTACACCAGTCTCGCCTGTTCACCAGCGGAATGCACTTATCTCCTGCCACTCTATGCTGGCTAGGTGTGGACTGTCGTCCACGTACCACTAGCGGTAGGATCACACACCCACCTTTGAGCCGACTAGACGGTACCACAGTATTCTGTCAGTTCAGGATTCGAGACACAGTGGGCCTTCAGCTTGCTCCCACAGCAGTGATTCGTGTCTCCAGAGCCTCTCGGCTCCACTGCCGCCTGTTTCTGGCAGACTTCGGGGAGCCTATCCCCCTAAGTTTACCAGACACCATACACAAGGGGAAGCACCAATACTCAGGACAAAAAGGGGGGAGGAGTATTTGGTGTGTTTGGGCTGTTAGCTATCTCTTGCAGTACCGGGGTGAGAACGCACTGTATCCCACCGCTGCCACCAATGTAACGGTTTCCCCGTGTTAAGAGAGGAAGACGGTCACAGGTACTGCAAGATTGATAGGTTATAATAGCTACTCTGTGCTCTTGTGGTAGCTGTGGCTACAGAGTGTAAGGCTAGAATGTCTCTCTGAGCTAGAGGAGACAGGATGCTGCTTGTTAGCAGGCACAACGGTATTTTGGCAACCGGCTAAACAGATTCCAATAGATTGCAAGGAATAGCAATGTCTTTATTATATCCACTTTACCTAACACGCACAGAATTGCTACTAGGTACAATTACAAAAATGATAGTAATGTCTCTAATACTGGTGTCCGTACTGATAGGTATGCATCTGTGGGTATAGTCTCTAGCTGGGCGTTCCTACGAGAGTTCAAGCGTCTTCTTCTGTACACTTCTGGGAATCTCTCTGCTGAAGTATCGAACGTCTCCTCAGCTGTCTTGGCTATAGCTAAGCACACAATACTCTTAGTCAGTATCTCACAAACTATCTGAGCACTACTGAGCACTAATTCTAACTAACAACTGCCCTGCTGGGCTAAAGCAAGTGCTTATAAATAAGGTACAAAATCAAGGAGGCGTATAAATATATGATTGGTTAAGCGTAGTGTAAACAAGACAGCATGCAATAC
Organism: Cryptosula pallasiana; assembly: GCA_945261195.1. NCBI lineage: Eukaryota > Metazoa > Bryozoa > Gymnolaemata > Cheilostomatida > Cryptosulidae > Cryptosula > Cryptosula pallasiana. The sequence goes on along the minus strand of OX183138.1, from coordinate 22,375,117 downwards.
ATGCCAGATAAAAATAACTCTAAAGGCGGGAAATGTCCTTCCTGCTGTTGAAGCTTGGCTGTAGTGCAGCTGCACTGCTGTAGGCGTTCAAGCAAATGTAGAAGTCTTGAGTGAAATAGTTGATTAATATAGGTGTAGTGCCGGCTGTAGATTGATGGCAACGCTGTGCATTTTCATTACAATATGTAGTATATAGAATACACCTAACATAAGTATATATGTAGTATATAGAATACACCTAACATAAGTATATATATTGTATATAGAATACACATAACATAAGTATATATATAGTATATAGAATACACCTAACATAAGTATATATATGTAGTATACAGAATACACCTAACATAAGTATATATATAGTATATAGAATACACCTAACATAAGTATATATATAGTATACAGAATACACCTAACATAAGTATATATGTAGTATATAGAACACACCTAACATAAGTATATATATGTAGTATATAGAACACACCTAACATAATTATATATATAGTATATAGAATACACCTAACATAAGTATATATATAGTATATACAATACACCTAACATAAGTATATATATAGTATATAGAATACACCTAACATAAGTATATATATATAGTATATAGAATACACATAACATAAGTATATATATATAGTATATAGAATACACATAACATAAGTATATATGTAGTATATAGAATACACCTAACATAAGTATATATATGTAGTATATAGAATACACCTAACATAAGTATATATATGTAGTATATAGAATACACCTAACATAAGTATATATATAGTATATAGAATACACCTAACATAAGTATATATATATAGTATATAGAATACACCTAACATAAGTATATATGTAGTATATAGAATACACCTAACATAAGTATATATATAGTATATAGAATACACCTAACATAAGTATATATGTAGTATATAAAATACACCTAACATAAGTATATATGTAGTATATAGAATACACCTAACATAAGTATATAGTATATAGAATACACCTAACATAAGTATATATGTAGTATATAGAATACACCTAACATAAATATATAGTTTATAGAATACACCTAACATAAGTATATATATAGTATACAGAATACACCTAACATAAGTATATATATAGTATATAGAATACACCTAACATAAGTATATATATAGTATATAGAATACACCTAACATAAGTATATATATGTAGTATATAGAATACACCTAACATAAGTATATATGTAGTATATAGAATACACCTAACATAAGTATATATATAGTATATAGAATACACCTAACAAAAGTATATATGTAGTATATAGAATACACCTAACATAAGTATATATATGTAGTATATAGAATACACCTAACATAAGTATATATATAGTATATAGAATACACCTAACATAAGTATATATGTAGTATACAGAATACACCTAACATAAGTATATATATAGTATATAGAATACACCTAACATAAGTATATATATAGTATATAGAATACACCTAACATAAGTATATATATGTAGTATACAGAATACACCTAACATAAGTATATATATAGTATATAGAATACACCTAACATAAGTATATATATAGTATATAGAATACACCTAACATAAGTATATATATATAGTATACAGAATACACCTAACATAAGTATATATATAGTATATAGAATACATCTAACATAAGTATATAGTATATAGAATACACCTAACATAAGTATATATGTATAGTATATAGAATACATCTAACATAAGTATATAGTATATAGAACACACCTAACATAAGTATATATATAGTATATAGAATACACCTAACATAAGTATATATATAGTATATAGAATACATCTAACATAAGTATATATATAGTATATAGAATACACCTAACATAAGTATATATGTAGTATATAGAATACACCTAACATAAGTATATATATAGTATATAGAATACACCTAACATAAGTATATATATAGTATATAGAATACACCTAACATAAGTATATATATGTAGTATACAGAATACACCTAACATAAGTATATATATGTAGTATATAGAATACATCTAACATAAGTATATATAGTATATAGAATACACCTAACATAAGTATATATATAGTATATAGAATACACATAACATAAGTATATAGTATATAGAATACACCTAACATAAGTATATATATAGTATATAGAATACACCTAACATAAGTATATATATAGTATATAGAATACCTCTAACATAAGTATATATGTAGTATATAGAATACACCTAACATAAGTATATAGTATATAGAATACACCTAACATAAGTATATATATAGTATATAGAATACACCTAACATAAGTATATATATAGTATATCGAATACACCTAACATAAGTATATATATAGTATATAGAATACACCTAACATAAGTATATATGTAGTATATAGAATACACCTAACATAAGTATATATATAGTATATAGAATACACCTAACATAAGTATATATATAGTATATAGAATACACCTAACATATGTATATATATGTAGTATATAGAATACACCTAACATAAGTATATATATAGTATATAGAATACACCTAACATAAGTATATATATAGTATATAGAATACACCTAACACAAGTATATATGTAGTATATAGAATACACCTAACATAAGTATATATATAGTATACAGAATACACCTAACATAAGTATATATATAGTATATAGAATACACCTAACATAAGTATATATATAGTATATAGAATACACCTAACATAAGTATATATGTAGTATATAGAATACACCTAACATAAGTATATATATAGTATATAGAATACACCTAACATAAGTATATATATAGTATACAGAATACACCTAACATAAGTATATATATAGTATACAGAATACACCTAACATAAGTATATATATAGTATATAGAATACACCTAACATAAGTATATATATAGTATACAGAATACACCTAACATAAGTATATATATAGTATATAGAATACACCTAACATAAGTATATATATAGTATATAGAATACACCTAACATAAGTAAATATGTAGTATATAGAATACACCTAACATAAGTATATATGTAGTATATAGAATACACCTAACATAAGTATATATATAGTATATAGAATACACCTAACATAAGTATATATATAGTATACAGAATACACCTAACATAAGTATATATATAGTATATAGAATACACCTAACATAAGTATATATATAGTATATAGAAGACACATAACATAAGTATATATATAGTATACAGAATACACCTAACATAAGTATATATATAGTATATAGAATACACCTAACATAAGTATATATATAGTATATAGAATACACCTAACATAAGTATATATATAGTATATAGAATACACCTAACATAAGTAAATATGTAGTATATAGAATACACCTAACATAAGTATATATGTAGTATATAGAATACACCTAACATAAGTATATATATAGTATATAGAATACACCTAACATAAGTATATATATAGTATACAGAATACACCTAACATAAGTATATATATAGTATATAGAATACACCTAACATAAGTATATATATAGTATATAGAAGACACATAACATAAGTATATATATAGTATACAGAATACACCTAACATAAGTATATATATAGTATATAGAATACACCTAACATAAGTATATATGTAGTATATAGAATACACCTAACATAAGTATATATATAGTATATAGAATACACCTAACATAAGTATATATATAGTATATAGAATACACCTAACATAAGTATATATATGTAGTATACAGAATACACCTAACATAAGTATATATATGTAGTATATAGAATACATCTAACATAAGTATATATAGTATATAGAATACACCTAACATAAGTATATATATAGTATATAGAATACACATAACATAAGTATATAGTATATAGAATACACCTAACATAAGTATATATATAGTATATAGAATACACCTAACATAAGTATATATATAGTATATAGAATACACCTAACATAAGTATATATATGTAGTATACAGAATACACCTAACATAAGTATATATATGTAGTATATAGAATACATCTAACATAAGTATATATAGTATATAGAATACACCTAACATAAGTATATATATAGTATATAGAATACACCTAACATAAGTATATAGTATATAGAATACACCTAACATAAGTATATATATGTAGTATACAGAATACACCTAACATAAGTATATATATGTAGTATATAGAATACATCTAACATAAGTATATATAGTATATAGAATACACCTAACATAAGTATATATATAGTATATAGAATACACATAACATAAGTATATAGTATATAGAATACACCTAACATAAGTATATATATAGTATATAGAATACACCTAACATAAGTATATATATAGTATATAGAATACACCTAACATAAGTATATATATAGTATATAGAATACACCTAACATAAGTATATATATAGTATATAGAATACCTCTAACATAAGTATATATGTAGTATATAGAATACACCTAACATAAGTATATAGTATATAGAATACACCTAACATAAGTATATATATAGTATATAGAATACACCTAACATAAGTATATATGTAGTATATAGAATACACCTAACATAAGTATATATATAGTATACAGAATACACCTAACATAAGTATATATATAGTATATAGAATACACCTAACATAAGTATATATGTAGTATATAGAATACACCTAACATAAGTATATATATAGTATATAGAATACATCTAACATAAGTATATATGTAGTATATAGAATACACCTAACATAAGTATATATATAGTATATAGAATACACCTAACATAAGTATATATATAGTATATAGAACACACCTAACATAATTATATATATAGTATATATACATTGGACCCTATGAGAGGTATATAGGCTACAAAGAGCATTATTCAATAGAAAAGGTTATGATGCTGCAGTGAAGGAATATGCATATGATGGTTGATAAAGTTGGGAGACGCTGTCTGTTCTATACCCATAGAAAGACCTGTGCTGTAAATAAGCTGAGAGAGACAAGGACTTCATTAACAAAGTTATAGCAATTTCAAAAAACCCTTCAATGAACTGCCTCAAGTACTATGCAACAGTACTGGGAATTGAGCGGAGCACTTACACATAGTACTTACACATGATACTTACACATAATACTTACATATAGTACTTAGATATGGTACTTACGCACACAGTACTTACACACACAATACTTACACACACAATACTTACACACACAATACTTACACACACAATACTTACACACACAGTACTTACACACATAGTACTTACACACACACAGTACTTACACACACAGTACTTACACACACAATACTTACACACACACAATACTTACACACACACAGTACTTACACACACAGTACTTACACACACAATACTTACACACACAATACTTACACACACACAATACTTACACACACACAGTACTTACACACACAGTACTTACACACTCAGTACTTACACACACAGTACTTACACACACAGTACTTACACACACAGTACTTACACACACAATACTTACACACACAGTACTTACACACACAGTACTTACACACACAGTACTTACACACACAGTACTTACACACACAATACTTACACACACAATACTTACACACACAGTACTTACACACACAGTAAATACACACACAATACTTACACACACACACACAGTACTTACACACACAGTACTTACGCACACAATACTTACACACACAATACTTACACACACACAATACTTACACACACACAGTACTTACACACACAGTACTTACACACTCAGTACTTACACACACAGTACTTACACACACAGTACTTACACACACAGTACTTACACACACAGTAAATACACACACAATACTTACACACACAGTACTTACACACACAGTACTTACACACACAATACTTACACACACAATACTTACACACACACAATACTTACACACACACAGTACTTACACACACAGTACTTACACACACAGTACTTACACACACAGTACTTACACACACAATACTTACACACACACACAGTACTTACACACACACAGTACTTACACACACAATACTTACACACACAATACTTACACACACACAGTACTTACACACACAGTACTTACACACACAGTACTTACACACACAATACTTACACACACAGTACTTACACACACAGTACTTACACACATAGTACTTACACACATAGTACTTACACACACAATACTTACACACACAGTACTTACACACACAATACTTACACACACATAGTACTTACACACACAGTACTTCCACACACAGTACTTACACACACAATAGTTACACACACACAGTACTTACACACACAATACTTACACACACAATACTTACACACACACATAGTACTTACACACACACAGTACTTACACACACAATACTTACACACACAATACTTACACACACACATAGTACTTACACACACAGTACTTACACACACAGTACATACACACACACTACTTACACACACACAGTACTTACACACACATTACTTACACACACAATACTTACACACACAGTACTTACACACATAGTACTTACACACACAGTACTTACACACACAGTACTTACACACATAGTACTTACACACACAGTACTTACACACACAGTACTTACACACACACAGTACTTACACACACAATACTTACACACACAATACTTACACACACAGTACATACACACACACTACTTACACACACACAGTACTTACACACACAGTACTTACACACACAATGCTTACACACACAGTACTTACACACATAGTACTTACACACACAGTACTTACACACACAGTACTTACACACACAGTACTTACACACACAGTACTTACACACACAATACTTACACACACAGTACTTACACACACAGTACTTACACACATAGTACTTACACACATAGTACTTACACACACAATACTTACACACACAGTACTTACACACACAATACTTACACACACATAGTACTTACACACACAGTACTTCCACACACAGTACTTACACACACAATAGTTACACACACACAGTACTTACACACACAATACTTACACACACAATACTTACACACACACATAGTACTTACACACACACAGTACTTACACACACAATACTTACACACACAATACTTACACACACACATAGTACTTACACACACAGTACTTACACACACAGTACATACACACACACTACTTACACACACACAGTACTTACACACACATTACTTACACACACAATACTTACACACACAGTACTTACACACATAATACTTACACACACAGTACTTACACACACAGTACTTACACACACAGTACTTACACACACAGTACTTACACACACAGTACTTACACACACAGTACTTACACACATAGTACTTACACACACAGTACTTACACACACAGTACTTACACACACACAGTACTTACACACACAATACTTACACACACAATACTTACACACACAGTACATACACACACACTACTTACACACACACAGTACTTACACACACAGTACTTACACACACAATACTTACACACACAGTACTTACACACATAGTACTTACACACACAGTACTTACACACACAGTACTTACACACACAGTACTTACACACACAGTACTTACACACACAAAGTACTTACACACACAATACTTACACACACAGTACTTACACACACAGTACTTACACACTCAGTACTTACACACACAGTACTTACACACACAGTACTTACACACACAGTACTTACACACACAGTAAATACACACACAGTACTTACACACACAGTACTTACACACACAGTACTTACACACACAGTACTTACACACACAATACTTACACACACAATACTTACACACACACATAGTACTTACACACACAGTACTTACACACACAGTACTTACACACACAATACTTACACACACAGTACTTACACACACAGTACTTACACACATAGTACTTACACACATAGTACTTACACACACAATACTTACACACACAGTACTTACACACACAATACTTACACACACATAGTACTTACACACACAGTACTTCCACACACAGTACTTACACACACAATACTTACACACACACAGTACTTACACACACAATACTTACACACACAATACTTACACACACACATAGTACTTACACACACACAGTACTTACACACACAATACTTACACACACAATACTTACACACACACATAGTACTTACACACACAGTACTTACACACACAGTACATACACACACACTACTTACACACACACAGTACTTACACACACATTACTTACACACACAATACTTACACACACAGTACTTACACACATAGTACTTACACAGACAGTACTTACACACACAGTACTTACACACATAGTACTTACACACACAGTACTTACACACACAGTACTTACACACACACAGTACTTACACACACAATACTTACACACACAATACTTACACACACAGTACATACACACACACTACTTACACACACAGTACTTACACACACAGTACTTACACACACAATACTTACACACACAGTACTTACACACACAGTACTTACACACACAGTACTTACACACACAGTACTTACACACACAAAGTACTTACACACACAATACTTACACACACAGTACTTACACACATAGTACTTACACACACAGTACTTACACACACAGTACTTACACACACAGTACTTACACACACAATACTTACACACACAGTACTTACACACACAATACTTACACACACAATACTTACACACACACAATACTTACACACACACAGTACTTACACACACAGTACTTACACACTCAGTACTTACACACACAGTACTTACACACACAGTACTTACACACACAGTACTTACACACACAGTAAATACATACACAATACTTACACACACAGTACTTACACACACACACACAGTACTTACACACACAGTACTTACACACACAATACTTACACACACAATACTTACACACACACAATACTTACACACACACAGTACTTACACACACAGTACTTACACACACAGTACTTACACACACAGTACTTACACACACAATACTTACACACACATAGTACTTACACACACAGTACTTACACACACAATACTTACACACACAGTACTTACACACACAGTACTTACACACATAGTACTTACACACACAATACTTACACACACAATACTTACACACACAATACTTACACACACATAGTACTTACACACACAGTACTTACACACACAATACTTACACACACAGTACTTACACACACAGTACTTACACACACAGTACTTACACACACAGTACTTACACACACAATACTTACACACACATAGTACTTACACACACAGTACTTACACACACAATACTTACACACACAGTACTTACACACACACAGTACTTACACACACAATACTTACACACACACAGTACTTACACACACAGTACTTACACACATAGTACTTACACACACAATACTTACACACACAATACTTACACACACAATACTTACACACACAGTACTTACACACACAGTACTTACACACACAGTACTTACACACACAATACTTACACACACAGTACTTACACACACAGTACTTACACACATAGTACTTACACACACAATACTTACACACACAGTACTTACACACACAATACTTACACACACATAGTACTTACACACACAGTACTTACACACACAGTACTTACACACACACAGTACTTACACACACAATACTTACACACACACAGTACTTACACACACAATACTTACACACACAATACTTACACACACACATAGTACTTACACACACACAGTACTTACACACACAATACTTACACACACAATACTTACACACACAGTACTTACACACACAATACTTACACACACAATACTTACACACACAGTACTTACACACACGGTACTTACACACACACAATACTTACACATAGTACTTACACACACAGTACTTACACACACAGTACATACACACACACTACTTACACACACACAGTACTTACACACACAGTACTTACACACACAATACTTACACACACAATACTTACACACACACATAGTACTTACACACACAGTACTTACACACACAGTACTTACACACATAGTACTTACACACACAGTACTTACACACACAGTACTTACACACACACAGTACTTACACACACAATACTTACACACACAATACTTACACACACAGTACTTCCACACACAATACTTACACACACACATAGTACTTACACACACAGTACTTACACACACAGTACTTACACACATAGTACTTACACACACAATACTTACACACACAGTACTTCCACACACAGTACTTACACACATAGTACTTACACACACAGTACTTACACACATAGTACTTACACACACAATACTTACACACACAGTACATACACACACACTACTTACACACACACAGTACTTACACACACAGTACTTACACACACAATACTTACACACACAGTACTTACACACATAGTACTTACACACACAGTACTTACACACACAGTACTTACACACACAGTACTTACACACACAGTACTTACACACACAAAGTACTTACACACACAATACTTACACACACAGTACTTACACACATAGTACTTACACACACAGTACTTACACACACAGTACTTACACACACAATACTTACACACACACAGTACTTACACACACAGTACTTACACACACAGTACTTACACACACAGTACTTACACACATAGTACTTACACACACAGTACTTACACACACAGTACTTACACACACAATACTTACACACACACAGTACTTACACACACACAGTACTTACACACACAGTACTTACACACACAGTACTTACACACATAGTACTTACACACACAATACTTACACACACACACACAGTACTTACACACACAGTACTTACACGCACAGTACCTACACACACAGTACTTACACACACACACAGTACTTACACGCACAGTACTTACACACACAGTACTTACACACACAATACTTACACACACACAGTACTTACACACACAGTACTTACACACACAGTACTTACACACACAGTACTTACACACACACACACAGTACTTACACACACAGTACTTACACGCACAGTACCTACACACACAGTACTTACACACACACACAGTACTTACACGCACAGTACATACACACAGTACTTACACACACAGTACTTACACACACATATAGTACTTACACACACAGTACTTACACACACAGTACTTACACACACAGTACTTACACACACAGTACTTACACACACAGTACTTACACACACAGTACTTACACACACACAGTACTTACACACACAGTACTTACACACACAGTACTTACACACACAATACTTACACACACACAGTACTTACACACACAGTACTTACACACACATATAGTACTTACACACACAATACTTACACACACACAATACTTACACACACAGTACTTACACACACAGTACTTACACACACAGTACTTACACACACAATACTTACACACACACAGTACTTACACACACAGTACTTACACACACATTACTTACACACACAGTACTTACACACACACACACAGTACTTACACACACAGTACTTACACGCACAGTACCTACACACACAGTACTTACACACACACACAGTACTTACACGCACAGTACATACACACAGTACTTACACACACAGTACTTACACACACATATAGTACTTACACAAACAGTACTTACGCACACAGTACTTACACACACAGTACTTACACACACAGTACTTACACACACATATAGTACTTACACACACAGTACTTACACACACAGTACTTACACACACAATACTTACACACACAGTACTTACACACACACACAGTACTTACACGCACAGTACATACACACACAGTACTTACACACACAGTACTTACACACACACATAGTACTTACACACACAGTACTTACACACACAGTACTTACACACACAGTACTTACACACACAGTACTTACACACACAGTACTTACACACACAGTACTTACACACACAGTACTTACACACACACAGTACTTACACACACACAATACTTACACGCAGTACTTACACACACATACATCAATATCCTCACCTCTCAAAGATTTATCTAGAACCCTGGAGGGCAGGTGAATTGATAGGCCCATGTGCAGATACAGTCTTCCGTGCTGAATCTGGTGTTTCCTGGACAAGTAATTCTTCCTGAAGGCATCAACTCAGGCTCGCTGTCCGCTAAGACTCCCACATAGAATGTGGAGCACCGACTGTCCCTTGCCAACATGTATCTGCATCAGATCCAACAAACTAGTGTATGGCTAACATTATGCATTAGCCATTAGCATTCCTGCAAACAAATTATCATTGGGGGCCATTGGGGGCTATTGGATGGCCTTGGGGACAAAATACAATAATCCAGTAGAATCTACAAAATAAAGTTATCATGGATATAAGTTGCTTGTAGCCTGCTGCCAAGAGAAGATAACTATTCCTTCATTTACTTCTAGCATGGTCGAGAGCTGAGAAAGTATCAAGTGAATGTGGTGGAGGTTGATAGATGACAACCAGTGGGCATATTTTGTGGTGCAGTAACCTGTACAAAAGTGGTGAGTGCGAACCACCATATAATATCTGCACCTGTAGCCTGTGGACTATTGTTGTAGCCTGTGGACTATTGTTGTAGCCTGTGGACTATTGTTGTAGCCTGTGGGCTATTGTTGTAGCCCGTGGACTATTGTTGTAGCCTGTGGGCTATTGTTGTAGTGTGTGGACTTTTGTTGTAGCCTGTGGACTAGTGTTGTAGCCTGTGGCCTATTGTTGTAGCCCATGGACTTTTGTTGTAGCCTGTGGACTAGGGTTTTATCCTGGGGACCATTGTTGTTGGGGGGATAACACGTGCTGATGTTGTAATCTAACATGCAGAGAAACAAAGCGAAGTTTTAAAGCTTGAAAGAGGATGGAATGACTTACATAGTTCCTGAATACTCGCACCAATACCCAGTTTTCTGACCAAAAAGCGATTTCTTAACGGCTTTCTCCACCAGGATGGGGGGTGAACCAACTGCTAATTAAACAAGGACAAATAAAAAAAGTGAGTACAACAACTGAGAGAGTTTCTCAGACTAGCATTTATTTTGTTTTTGGTTCTTTTCATCGCTAGCAAAACATATTCAAACTTGACACTTGACATTGCCAATCATCAAGGTATGCGGCCTTGACATTGCCAATCATCAAGGTATGCGGCCTTGACATTGCCAATCATCAAGATATGTGGCCTTGACATTGCCAATCATCAAGGTATGTGGCCTTGACATTGCCAATCATCAAGGTATGTGGCCTTGACATTGCCAATCATCAGGGTATGTGGCCTTGAAGCTCTTCAAGCATTTAAACCTCATTAATGTAATGCCATGAGCTTCGAGTATTATTTACAAGTACATTATACAGAGTAAGTTATACAATAGTACATTATACAGAGTAAGTTATGTAATAGGACATTATACAGAGTAAGTTATACAATAGTATATTATACAGAGTAAGTTATACAATAGTATATTATACAGAGTAAGTTATACAATAGTATATTGTACAGAGTAAGTTATACAATAGTATATTATACGGAGTAAGTTATACAATAGTATATTATACAGAGTAAGTTATACAATAGTACATTATACAAAGTAAGTTATACAATAGTATATTATGCAGAGTAAGTTATACAATAGTATATTATACAGAGTAAGTTATACAATAGTATATTATACAGAGTAAGTTATACAATAGTATATTATGCAGAGTAAGTTATACAATAGTATATTATACAGAGTAAGTTATACAATAGTATATTATACAGAGTAAGTTATACAATAGTACATTATACAAAGTAAGTTATACAATAGTATATTATGCAGAGTAAGTTATACAATAGTATATTATGCAGAGTAAGTTATACAATAGTATATTATACAGAGTAAGTTATACAATAGTATATTATACAGAGTAAGTTATACAATAGTATATTATACGGAGTAAGTTATACAATAGTATATTATACAGAGTAAGTTATACAATAGTACATTATACAAAGTAAGTTATACAATAGTATATTATGCAGAGTAAGTTATACAATAGTATATTATACAGAGTAAGTTATACAATAGTATATTATACAGAGTAAGTTATACAATAGTATATTATGCAGAGTAAGTTATACAATAGTATATTATACAGAGTAAGTTATACAATAGTACATTATACAAAGTAAGTTATACAATAGTATATTATGCAGAGTAAGTTATACAATAGTATATTATGCAGAGTAAGTTATACAATAGTATATTATACAGAGTAAGTTATACAATAGTACATTATACAAAGTAAGTTATACAATAGTATATTATGCAGAGTAAGTTATACAATAGTATATTATACAGAGTAAGTTATACAATAGTACAATATACAGAGTAAGTTATACAATAGTATATTATACAGAGTAAGTTATAGAATAGTACATTATACAGAGTAAGTTATACAATAGTACATTATACAGAGTAAGTTATACAATAGTATATTATACAGAGTAAGTTATACAATAGTACATTATACAGAGTAAGTTATACAATAGTATATTATACAGAGTAAGTTATACAATAGTATATTATACAGAGTAAGTTATACAATAGTATATTATACAGAGTAAGTTATACAATAGTATATTATACAGAGTAAGTTATACAATAGTATATTATATAAGAGTAAGTTATACAATAGTATATTATACAGAGTAAGTTATACAATAGTATATTATACAGAGTAAGTTATATAATAGTATATTATACAGAGTAAGTTATATAATAGTATATTATATAAGAGTAAGTTATACAATAGTATATTATACAGAGTAAGTTATACAATAGTATATTATACAGAGTAAGTTATACAATAGTACATTATACAGAGTAAGTTATACAATAGTACATTATACAGAGTAAGTTATACAATAGTATATTATACAGAGTAAGTTATACAATAGTATATTATACAGAGTAAGTTATACAATAGTATATTATACAGAGTAAGTTATACAATAGTATATTATACAAAGTAAGTTATACAATAGTATATTATACAGAGTAAGTTATACAATAGTATATTATACAGAGTAAGTTATACAATAGTATATTATACAAAGTAAGTTATACAATAGTATATTATACAGAGTAAGTTATACAATAGTACATTATACAGAGTAAGTTATACAATAGTATATTATACAAGAGTAAGTTATACAATAGTATATTATACAGAGTAAGTTATACAATAGTATATTATACAGAGTAAGTTATACAATAGTACATTATACAGAGTAAGTTATACAATAGTATATTATACAGAGTAAGTTATACAATAGTATATTATACAGAGTAAGTTATACAATAGTATATTATACAGAGTAAGTTATACAATAGTATATTATACAGAGTAAGTTATACAATAGTATATTATATAAGAGTAAGTTATACAATAGTATATTATACAGAGTAAGTTATACAATAGTATATTATACAGAGTAAGTTATACAATAGTATATTATATAAGAGTAAGTTATACAATAATATATTATACAGAGTAAGTTATACAATAGTACATTATACAGAGTAAGTTATACAATAGTATATTATACAGAGTAAGTTATACAATAGTACATTATACAGAGTAAGTTATACAATAGTACATTATACAGAGTATGTTATACAATAGTATATTATACAGAGTAAGTTATACAATAGTACACTATACAGAGTAAGTTATACAATAGTACAATATACAGAGTAAGTTATACAATAGTATATTATACAGAGTAAGTTATACAATAGTACATTGTACAGAGTAAGTTATACAATAGTACAATATACAGAGTAAGTTATACAATAGTATATTATACAGAGTAAGTTATACAATAGTATATTATACAGAGTAAGTTATACAATAGTATATTATACAGAGTAAGTTATACAATAGTACATTATACAGAGTAAGTTATACAATAGTATATTATACAGAGTAAGTTATACAATAGTATATTATACAGAGTAAGTTATACAATAGTATATTATACAGAGTAAGTTATACAATAGTATATTATACAGAGTAAGTTATACAATAGTACATTATACATAGTAAGTTATACAATAGTATATTATACAGAGTAAGTTATTCAATAGTACATTATACAGAGTAAGTTATACAATAGTATATTATACAGAGTATGTTATACAATAGTATATTATACAGAGTAAGTTATACAATAGTATATTATACAGAGTAAGTTATACAATAGTATATTATACAGAGTAAGTTATACAATAGTACATTATACAGAGTAAGTTATACAATAGTATATTATACAGAGTAAGTTATACAATAGTATATTATACAGAGTAAGTTATACAATAGTACAATATACAGAGTAAGTTATACAATAGTATATTATACAGAATAAATTATACAATAGTATATTATACAGAGTAAGTTATACAATAGTATATTATACAGAGTAAGTTATACAATAGTATATTATACAGAGTAAGTTATACAATAGTATATTATACAGAGTAAGTTATACAATAGTATATTATACAGAGTAAGTTATACAATAGTACATTATAGAGAGTAAGTTATACAATAGAATATTATACAGAGTAAGTTATACAATAGTATATTATACAGAGTAAGTTATACAATAGTATATTATACAGAGTAAGTTATACAATAGTATATTATACAGAGTAAGTTATACAATAGTATATTATATAAGAGTAAGTTATACAATAGTATATTATACAGAGTAAGTTATACAATAGTATATTATACAGAGTAAGTTATACAATAGTATATTATACAGAGTAAGTTATACAATAGTATATTATACAGAGTAAGTTATACAATAGTATATATACAGAGTAAGTTATACAATAGTATATTATACAAGAGTAAGTTATACAATAGTACATTATACAGAGTAAGTTATACAATAGTATATTATACAAGAGTAAGTTATACAATAGTACATTATACAGAGTAAGTTATACAATAGTATATTATACAGAGTAAGTTATACAATAGTATATTATACAGAGTAAGTTATACAATAGTACATTATACAGAGTAAGTTATACAATAGTATATTATACAGAGTAAGTTATACAATAGTATATTATACAGAGTAAGTTATACAATAGTACATTATACAGAGTAAGTTATACAATAGTATATTATACAGAGTAAGTTATACAATAGTACATTATAGAGAGTAAGTTATACAATAGTATATTATACAGAGTAAGTTATACAATAGTACATTATACAGAGTAAGTTATACAATAGTACACTATACAGAGTAAGTTATACAATAGTACATTATACAGAGTAAGTTATACAATAGTATATTATACAGAGTAAGTTATACAATAGTATATTATACAGAGTAAGTTATACAATAGTATATTATATAAGAGTAAGTTATACAATAGTATATTATACAGAGTAAGTTATACAATAGTATATTATACAGAGTAAGTTATACAATAGTATATTATATAAGAGTAAGTTATACAATAGTATATTATACAGAGTAAGTTATACAATAGTATATTATACAGAGTAAGTTATACAATAGTATATTATACAGAGTAAGTTATACAATAGTATATTATACAGAGTAAGTTATACAATAGTACATTATACAGAGTAAGTTATACAATAGTATATTATACAGAGTAAGTTATACAATAGTACAATATACAGAGTAAGTTATACAATAGTATATTATACAGAGTAAGTTATACAATAGTACATTATACAGAGTAAGTTATACAATAGTACAATATACAGAGTAAGTTATACAATAGTATATTATACAGAGTAAGTTATACAATAGTACATTATACAGAGTAAGTTATACGATAGTACATTATACAGAGTAAGTTATACAATAGTATATTATACAGAGTAAGTTATACAATAGTATATTATACAGAGTAAGTTATACAATAGTACAATATACAGAGTAAGTTATACAATAGTATATTATACAGAGTAAGTTATACAATAGTACATTATACAGAGTAAGTTATACAATAGTATATTATACAGAGTAAGTTATACAATAGTATATTATACAGAGTAAGTTATACAATAGTATATTATACAGAGTAAGTTATACAATAGTACATTATACAGAGTAAGTTGTACAATAGTATATTATACAGAGTAAGTTATACAATAGTATATTATACAGAGTAAGTTATACAATAGTATATTATACAAGAGTAAGTTATACAATAGTATATTATACAGAGTAAGTTATACAATAGTACATTATACAGAGTAAGTTATACAATAGTACATTATACAGAGTAAGTTATACAATAGTACATTATAGAGAGTAAGTTATACAATAGTATATTATACAGAGTAAGTTATACAATAGTACATTATACAGAGTAAGTTATACAATAGTATATTATACAGAGTAAGTTATACAATAGTATATTATACAGAGTAAGTTATACAATAGTACATTATACAGAGTAAGTTATACAATAGTATATTATACAAGAGTAAGTTATACAATAGTATATTATACAGAGTAAGTTATACAATAGTATATTATACAGAGTAAGTTATACAATAGTATATTATACAGAGTAAGTTATACAATAGTATATTATACAGAGTAAGTTATACAATAGTACAATATACAGAGTAAGTTATACAATAGTACAATGTACAAGTCATAAATTGATATGTTCAACCTAGCTGATCAACTGTATTTCATCACGCATTGGCCACAATAATAAGCTGCAGTTTTTACTTTACCTGTGGAGTCCGAAGGCTTATTGGTTGCAGTAAAAGATCCACCATCCGGAGTGGAAGTAATCATTCTTGTGCCAGGATAAAGGATGGTGGAGCTGGTCGAACCTGCAGCAGTTGAAGTACTACCGGGCAGTGTAGTTTCTGGAGCCCCAGATGTCGAGCTATCGGTAACAATAGTGGTAGCATCTGGAGTGCTTGGGGTTTCTGTAGTGTTTGCTACTTCTACTGCTGAGATTTCAGCAGTGGTAATACTGCCAGTAGTAGTAATATCTGGAGTACTGCCGTCAGTAGTAACATCTGGAGTACTGCCAGTAGTAGTAACATCTGGAGTACTGCCAGTAGTAGTAACATCTGGAGTACTGTTAGTAGTAGTAACGTCTGGAGTACTGCCAGTAGCAGTAACATCTGGAGTACTGTTAGTAGTAGTAACGTCTGGAGTACTGCCAGTAGTAGTAACGTCTGGAGTACTGCCAGTAGCAGTAACATCTGGAGTACTGTTAGTAGTAGTAACGTCTGGAGTACTGCCAGTAGTAGTAACATCTGGAGTACTGCCAGTAGTAGTAACATCTGGAGTACTGCCAGTAGTAGTAACAACTGGATTACTACCATTAGTAGTAAAATCTGGAGTGCTTGCGGTTTCTGTAGTGTTTGCTACTTCTACTGCTGAGTTTTCAGCAGTGGTAATACTGTCAGTAGTAGTAACCTCTGGATTATTTGGGGTTGCTGTAGCGCCTACAATGACCAAAGCAACATTGTGTGAAAATAGCGGTCAAAAGTCTTGCAAAGCAATAGATTTAATGCTAAGCACTGACCATACTCTAAGTGAGAGAAGTTTTACCAAACCAACCCACAAGTAATGAAACGAATTGAACACAAAATGAATAGTTATTTATAAATACCTGGAAGAGCATCAACGAGTACATCATTCCAATAGATGATTTCTGTACGGGCTATCATAAACCTAAATAACATTGAAACTAAGTAGACAGACAGACAGACAGACAGGCATACAGACATACAGACAGCGGTCAAGGTAAAGGTTAACGTAGTTTAAACATATTTTGAGGAATGGCTCTCGCCTGGTGCTCGCCTGGCTCTCGCCTGGCGCTCGCCTGGCGCTCGCCGGGCTCTTGCCTGCCTCTTGTTGAGCTCACGCCGAACTCTTGCCTGGCTCTCGCCTGGCTCTTGCCTGGCTCTCGCCTGGCTCTCGTTGGGTTTTTGCCTGGCTCTTGTTGGGCTCTCGCTGGGCTCTCATGTGTTTTCTATTTAGCTTCTACCAAGCTTTTACTCAGCTTGCACCGAGTTGTAACAGAGATTTAAAAGCTTACAATAATCAATGTGGCCCCATGGGAAACTTGCCAATATTGATGACCAGGCAATTAGTTCAAAGACTCTTTAGCTCAAGACCCCCTCCACTAGAGGATATACTATTAAAGAAGAATGTTGTTGAACTAAACTAATGCAACTCTACCCTGGCTCCTTCACTAAGGCAATACTTTTGTCCTGGTTTCATCAAGGCAGTATTGTTAGTAAAGACAAACTGTTGTGATAACTGCTTTGTTAGTCATGACTGCTTTGTTAGTCGTAACTGCTTTGTTAGTCATGACTGCTTTGTTAGTCATAACTGCTTTGTTAGCCATGACTGCTTTGTTAGTCATGACTGCTTTGTTAGTCATGACTACTTTGTTAGTCATAACTGCTTTGTTCGTCATAACTGCTTTGTTAGCCATGACTACTTTGTTAGTCATAACTGCTTTGTTAGTCATAACTGCTTTGTTAGTCATAACTCTTTATATCATAGTAAGTGCTACGTGGTGTGTGCTGTTCCAGTCAAACAACCATACTGCTGGGCAGAAGTTAACTGAATAACTTTTTGTTCTGAAGTTTTCCTATACAGTGGAGAGCTACTGTAGTAGAGCTACTAGCTGAAGTCGGTAGCAACCCGACAGTATGCTGCCACCAGTTACCGTTAACCTAGAGGCAACAACAGGTCTGTACTACACTGAAGCAGAAGTGGAGGAGTGTTCTCTACTCCACAACTAGTATAGAGCTCTAGGCTCAGACGCATAACTCAGTGCTTTAGAGTAAATATGCCTTTATTCTTCCATAAGAATACGAGTAAGTACAAGTCCCAAAACAAACTGATTATTATAGCAAAGGTTCTGCCTTTTATAAGCAGATCACAGGAAGTGATTCATGGTAAATAGCCAATAATACAAGAGCAATACATAATGCAACAAATGAACAGGCAGGTATAAATAACAAGAGAATTAGGTATGGTATATACGGTTAACTAAATATGGCGCCCAGAAGTGGTAGACAGAGTCATAAGTCAGTTTGGCCAATCCTAGGCATTTGTACTTCCTGTGGTTGGTACATAGGTTTCCTATGCTCTGTTCCTTGGCTTGCTCCAAATGTAGGGGTGGTTACTTCCTGGATATGGTCATCTACTTCTCTGAGGCTACTTCACTGATCCCAGTCTATGATGGTTCACTTCCTGCCGACCCGGTATGGCTCATACAGGGTCGGTACTGACTCATATACACGGTCGGTACCTTACCGATGCTGGGCGGGTATGTTCGATACCCATTATTACAATCATTGTGGCCATCCAATGGCTATACTAGTGATACCAGAATGCTTGTCAAGTAATTACGAATACCCTACTGGATGAAAATATTCATTGGAAGTTAATTTCGTGTTTACGTGAGTTCTAAATTCGCGAAATATTATTTCCATTAAAAATTAATGTCATTTTTATTTTTACTCGACTTTTCCACGGATTCATGTAAAATATGTGAAGTTGTCTTCTCTTACCGCGAAGGTTTCCGGATTCGCGAAAAATAATACCTGTTAAATCATCAAAGAGAAGACAACTCGCAAAATTGACTTCCGTGAATAATTTCGTCCTGTAGGCTATGTTAGTGCTATGAAAATCCACTAAACTACAACAGGTCTTGTCTGAGTTTGCTGCATCCTGGTCTAGCAGTTGAAGCTAACTAGCTCGAAGGATGTCACATTGGAGCTGCCAAGTAGAACTAAGATAGCAAAAATGGAGCATGTCACCAAATTAAGCTAACTTGGTCATGGTTTTGTAACGGCTGGGGTGCTGTGAATCAATTTTAGGTAGTTGTGAACAGAGGTGGTAGTTTAGTAGTGTCCGTAGAGACTGTAGTGTCCGTAGAGACTGTAGTGTCCGTAGAGACTGTAGTGTCCGTAGAGACTGTAGTGTCCGTAGAGACTGTAGTGTCCGTAGAGACTGTAGTGTCCGTAGAGACTGTAGTGTCCGTATTTTAAACATTGTGATAAAAACTCAATGGTGTATCACAGAACATTATAAGAAAATTTGAAATTTTATAAAAATTGGGTAAGTTATGTTTTCTATCGACTGTTTACTGAGGTATTGCATTCACATTCAATGGTTACTTTAAGTGTACCTGCAGCGGACATCATCGACGGAGAAAGCTGAAGTGTTAGCAGGCACATGCCACACCTGGGTGAAGGTCGTATCTGCACCGTTATCTTCTTTAGTCACATGTTGAATCTGTGCAAGTATATACTATATATTATCTATATATATGTACAAGTATACACTATATATTACCTATATATACAAGTATATATTATATATTACCTATATATGTATAAGTATATATTATATATATATATGTACAAGTATATATTATATATTACCTATATTTATACAAGTATATATTATATATTACTTATATATATGTGCAAGTATATATTAGATGTTATCTATATATATGTACAAGTATATATTATATATTATCTATATATATGTACAAGTATATATTATATATTACCTATATATGTATAAGTATATATTATATATATATGTACAAGTATATATTATATATTACCTATATATATGTGCAAGTATATATTATATATTACCTATATATGTACAAGTATATATTATATGTTATCTATATATATGTACAAGTATATATTATATATTACCTATATATATACAAGTATATATTATATATTATCTATATATATATATATATACAAGTATATAACCTATCTCGCCGCCCCATTCTACTTCTCACTCTCTACCTAGCTTTATCTCCAACAACCCTAGCACAGCTCTACCTCTCACCCCGCTACAACCCTAGCACAACTCTACTTCTCACCCCGCTACAACCCTAGCACAGCTCTACTTCTCACCCCACTACAACCCTGGCACAGCTCTACTTCTCACCCGGCTACAACCCTAGCACAGCTCTACCTCTCACCCCACTACAACCCTAGCACAGCTCTACTTCCCACCCAGCTACAACCCTAGCACAGCTCTACCTCTCCCCCCACTACAACCCTAGCACAGCTCTACCTCTCACCCCACTACAACCCTAGCACAGCTCTACTTCTCACCCCACTACAATCCTAGCACAGCTCTACCTCTCACCCCACTACAAACCTAGCACAGCTCTACTTCTCCCCCCACTACAACCCTAGCACAGCTCTACCTCTCACCCCACTACAACCCTAGCACAGCTCTACCTCTCACCCCACTACAACCCTAGCACAGCTCTACCTCTCACCCCACTACAACCCTAGCACAGCTCTACTTCTCACCCCACTACAATCCTAGCACAGCTCTACCTCTCACCCCACTACAAACCTAGCACAGCTCTACTTCTCCCCCCACTACAACCCTAGCACAGCTCTACCTCTCACCCCGCTACAACCCTAGCACAGCTCTACTTCTCCCCCCACTACAACCCTAGCACAGCTCTACTTCTCACCCCACTACAACCCTAGCACAGCTCTACTTCTCACCCCACTACAACCCTAGCACAGCTCTACCTCTCACCCCACTACAACCCTAGCACAGCTCTACCTCTCACCCCGCTACAACCCTAGCACAGCTCTACCTCTCACCCCACTACAACCCTAGCACAACTCTACTTCTCACCCCACTACAACCCTAGCACAGCTCTACTTCTCACCCCGCTACAACCCTAGCACAGCTCTACCTCTCACCCCGCTACAACCCTAGCACAGCTCTACTTCTCCCCCCGCTACAACCCTAGCACAGCTCTACCTCTCACCCCACTACAACCCTAGCACAGCTCTACTTCTCACCCCACTACAACCCTAGCACAGCTCTACCTCTCACCCCGCTACAACCCTAGCACAGCTCTACTTCTCACCCCACTACAACCCTAGCACAGCTCTACTTCTCCCCCCGCTACAACCCTAGCACAGCTCTACTTCTCCCCCCGCTACAACCCTAGCACAGCTCTACCTCTCACCCCACTACAACCCTAGCACAACTCTACTTCTCACCCCACTACAATCCTAGCACAGCTCTACCTCTCACCCCACTACAATCCTAGCACAGCTCTACCTCTCACCCCACTACAACCCTAGCACAGCTCTACTTCTCACCCCACTACAACCCTAGCACAACTCTACTTCTCACCCCACTACAACCCTAGCACAGCTCTACCTCTCACCCCACTACAACCCTAGCACAACTCTACTTCTCACCCCACTACAACCCTGGCACAGCTCTACTTCTCACCCCACTACAATCCTAGCACAGCTCTACCTCTCACCCCACTACAACCCTAGCACAGCTCTACCTCTCACCCCGATATTGATCTTTACCTTTGCTCTTCCCTCCCCCCACTTAACCTTCATTTCCACACTCTCCCTCCTGGTTCTTCCTCCACTTCACTCTAGTCTCAGGCTCTACCTGGGTTAGCCCACGCGTTACCCACCCATGGCCTGCTCTACATTTTCTTTCTAGCCCAATTAGATAAAGGACACTGGAAGCTATTATGCTGGCGCATGATTCGTTGAGCCCCAGCCTTCTGCTATTTGTAAAGAATTACACACAAATGTACACACAGACGTCGTTCTCATTTATATATATATAAACATTGATACTCACTCCACCTGCGCAGTTGACCAAGGAGTATCCCTCTGGTACTGCATCAAAAGCTCCCTCATAAAGGAATGGAGTGTTATTGTTACTCTTCTGTACTGCAGTAACTACAAGCCCCGTGAATGGAATACTTGAATTCATCACCTCAACGTGAACTACAACAAGAAAGTTTTACAATTATTGTCAACCTGTTGATACCAATATTACCTGTCGATATATAGCAATATCATCTATCTGTCTATAGCTATATCATCTATCTGTCTATGGCTATATCATCTATCTGTCTATGGCTATATCATCTATCTGTCTATAGCTATATCATCTATCTGTCTATGGCTATATCATCTATCTGTCTATAGCTATATCATCTATCTGTCTATAGCTATATCATCTATCTGTCTATAGCTATATTATCTATCTGTCTATAGCTATATCATCTATCTGTCTATGGCTATATCATCTATTTGTCTATAGCTATATCATCTATTTGTCTATAGCTATATCATCTATCTGTCTATAGCTATATTATCTATCTGTCTATAGCTATATCATCTATCTGTCTATGGCTATATCATCTATTTGTCTATAGCTATATCATCTATTTGTCTATAGCTATATCATCTATTTGTCTATAGCTATATCATCTATTTGTCTATAGCTATATCATCTATTTGTCTATAGCTATATCATCTATCTGTCTATAGCTATATCATTTATCTGTCTATAGCTATATCATCTATAGCTATATCATCTATCTGTCTATGGCTATATCATCTATCTGTCTATAGCTATATCATCTATCTGTCTATGGCTATATCATCTATTTGTCTATAGCTATATCATCTATTTGTCTATAGCTATATCATCTATCTGTCTATAGCTATATCATCTATTTGTCTAAAGCTATATCATCTATCTGTCTATAGCTATATCATCTATCTGTCTATAGCTATATCATCTATTTGTCTATAGCTATATCATCTATCTGTCTATAGCTATATCATCTATTTGTCTATAGTTATATTATCTTTTTGTTTATAGCAACGAACAATCTATCAACTTTCTCTTCACTTACAACCTCACCAGTTTCTCTGTTGCATTCATATATTACTACTAACTACTCGGGCTTTAGGTGGAATTATGCAGCAGATAGACTAATATCAGACACTTTTAATGCACTCAGTGGTAGTTCTATAGAGAGCTCTAGCAGACCAAATCTTACCCAAAATGGTGAGATATTTAAAGTACCAATAAAGTTAGTTGGTGGCATCTCTGGGTGAAGGCTGCTTTAAAACAAGCTCTCCCCGAATAAATGTATTTATACATTCATTTTTCAACAAACTTTTGGTCAAACACGAATCCTGGAATACTTACAGATTATCTGAGAATTATTAGCTGCCGGATAACACAGCGTTGTGTATGGTAGAGTACCCAATGGCTGTGAATTGCCACCAAATATATACAGGGAGTCACACAATGGTTTGTCTAGGTAGCTTTTGAAACTTTCTTGGCTGTATACCAGAGCAGTTAGCACCAGAAGTGCTAGATGTTGTAACATTGTGCTACAAGAAGTGAAAGAGACATGTATGTCATGGTACAATCATATTGCCTATTGACAACGCATGCGCACATGGAAATAAGCTAGTGTGTTGAGAAATATCTCGCTCATGAGTTTAGTCTAAAACGTTCAATTTAGTTTAAATCATTTCTGGTCACCGCTTGTGGTTCATTCCTTCATCAATGAATGTATTTGATTTATAATGTGGTAACAGCCTTCACAGGAGAAAGTCAGCAATGCCTCTAATGCTGACTCCATTTACCGATGAGACTGAGTGTCTCATTTGTTGTAGTCACATAGAAATACATAGTTAGCTTGCTGCCCAGTGTATCATCAGAATCAACTGCTCAAGGAACTTGTCAAATGATCTCACATGAAACTTGCCATGTGATGCTAAATGTCACTTGCTACGTGATGTTACCTGACACTTGCCATGTGATGTTAAATCACTTGCTACGTGATGTCACCTGACACTTGCCATGTGATGTTAAATGTCACTTGCTATGTGATGTCACCTGACACTTGCCATGTGATGTTAAATGTCACTTGCTATGTGATGTCACCTGACACTTGCCATGTGATGTTAAATGTCACTTGCTACATGATGTCACCTGACACTTGCCATGTGATGCTAAATGTCACTTGCTGCGTGATGTCACCTGACACTTGCCATAATGTCAAGACACACGAGGTGTTACCAAATAATCAGGATTACCACAAGTTTTGAGCAGCAGCAACTGTACGAACCTGCTGTGTGTGACATCACCCAGTTGCTAACTAATAGATACAATTGTTATTTAAGCTTGACATCTTCTATATCAATAAAAAATCATCATTCCATCTAAGAAATCATTTAATATTCAATTAGTCAGAAAAAATGAAAAAACACAGAATTTTATAAGCTGTACCTACCTGTGCAGCAATTAAGAAAGCAATAAGCAAACAGTAGAAGCCACTTACTGTTATAAGTGTGGCTGTTTCCATGGTAACCAATGAGATAAACAACCTTTAAATATAACATGGTATTAATGGTTTTTCGCAAAAAACTTTTGTACATTTTCCAATTATTCCCCAAACTTGATCTATTACAGTGCACGTGTAAGCACGAACAAAGAAAAATGATGAAACACTGGTTGAAGGGTGTCAATATTCTGTCCCCAATAAGGGAGGGAAGCAGGTGGTCCGTTTCAATAGAAGTTTTGTCACCACAAGTTATGGTCAGTGAATTTTTGTGGTCATAAACAAGCAATAAAAGGAATAGCTGAAAGTAATTTGTCAGTGCGATTGCTTTTGCCTTACCAACAGAACTCTGGTGGGCTCACACAAATGTTTTACTTTGAGAGGTGATTGGTTGAAATTGTGTTCTAAAAATAAAGAATAAAGGTGAGAGCGGAAGGTAAAGTAAACAGAAATTTGAAAGTTGTTTATGTGCTAAAACTAAAAAAATAGTCGTCTTTTATGGCCGGCTGGGGCATTTCATCAACTGATTCTGCAGGTACAACAATAACATTTGCAGTGGTTCCACTTCTCCGCAGCAGACTAGACGATCTTGACTGGAGCACTGGACAGTTTAGCTCTATTTGTATATTCTTCTAGAAGTTAGAAATGGTGGCAAGTGATGGATCACCTAATTCACTACAAGCAAAACCAACCGTATCAACTCTAGCATCATAAACTGCCTGCAATCATGCACCTTCATACAATCACCTGCGAGTAGAAAACAGCTCAGGGCTACAACTTACTAAATAGTGGACATTCCTGTCACATTGCCTGCAGTGACAGCATTTGCCACAATCTTTCGTTGGAAGGTCTATTAGGCATTTTATGGCTGAACTCTGACCAAACCAACCGTCACTCATGATAAAATGCACATTGCTTCATAAGATATATATGCACATACGAGATCTCAACAGATCTAGTCTAGTTTGTGTTGCTGCACTGGTGCAGAACAACTTTCATGCTATCCATCTATATGAGGATTCAAATACAAACATGCTTACCGCTCATATTTAGATCACGTTGACAAACGCAGCCAAGATTGTAACTAGTGGAATCCTTGTAAATGAATGCATGAACTTGGTACAAAAAATTCTGGATCTGGCAGAAAATGGAACCTAATGGTGACGTTGAAAAGCAGCTGGTTTGAGCGTGTCTTAGTTGTGTCCTCGTGTAGAGGAATACCAAACAAGATGGGCACAAGCCTACGAGTATGGGCACAAGGCTACGAGTATGGGCACAAGCCTACGAGTATGGGCACAAGCCTACGAGTATGGGATGATATTTCATGTTTTATTGTGACAAGAATTGAGTTTGCAGTTGGGAACAAGAATATAACCGAATGTAAAACGTCTGAAATAATAAAAAAGTTTTACAAGCTCAACAATAAACTAACAATAAACTAAGACACCGGTGATAGTTGCTAAGCAGCTAATAAACAATCTCATCAATACTTGACCTCTTCAACTCTGATTGACCTCTACAAAAAATAAATAAGTGAATCACCATCAGCGTCTGACAATAGGACACACCCACCTCACTGTGACACTGACTAGTGGACACACCTACCTCACACACTGGGACACTGACTAGTGGACACACCTACCTGACACAATGTGACACTGACTAGTGGACACACCCGCCTCACTATGACACTGACTAGTGGACACACCTACCTCACACAATGTGACACTGACTAGTGGACACACCTACCTCACACAATGTGACACTAACTAGTGGACACACCTACCCCACACAATGTGACACTGACTAGTGGACACACCTACCCCACACAATGTGACACTGACTAGTGGACACACCTACCTCACACAATGTGACACTGACTAGAGAAAAGACACACCTACCTCACACACTGTGACACTGACTAGTGGACACACCTACCTCACACAATGTGACACTGACTAGTGGACACACCTACCTCACACACTGTGACACTGACTAGAGAAAAGACACACCTACCTCACACAATGTGACACTGACTAGAGAAAAGACACACATACCTCACATTCTTGCCGATCTTGTAGTAATGCTCCACACCAATTCTACGGCCAAGTATCTCCACAAACTGCGTGTCGTGGGTAATGACTATGAGTTGGAAGTTACGTTGAGTCTCTCTGGCCTTTATTATCCTTTATATAATATATAGTAAGTATGTACGTTTTATTTATCATATTCAGTAAGTATAAATCTAATATAGTCAGTGTACAGAGAACACAGGCCAAGATAGACTAAGTCACTCACTCGGAGAGGGCATGGGCCAGACTCTCAATGTTTTCTACATCCAGGTTTGTGGTCGGTTCATCTAAAGCCAAAATTCCACAGCTGAGACAGAACGTCTCCGCTAGGGCCAGACGGATGATCAGGGAGGCCAAAACCTAACAGTACAGGGAATGTTGTACTTAACACCAATACCGTGTTACCCTTCAATACTGAACCTATGAGTATTATACACTGACCTTTTGACCCGCGCTGCAGCGTCCCCTCATGTCCATCTGAACACCATCTCTTATCATAACCACTCGGTAGTTGTACGTCTTTCTCTTGGAGATGTCAACTGCCTCGACCTCTCCATCGTTTGTACTGCTA
The DNA here is from genome assembly GCA_945261195.1 of Cryptosula pallasiana. Classification (NCBI taxonomy): domain Eukaryota; kingdom Metazoa; phylum Bryozoa; class Gymnolaemata; order Cheilostomatida; family Cryptosulidae; genus Cryptosula; species Cryptosula pallasiana. Next base: position 22,345,020 of record OX183138.1, on the reverse strand, counting down.
GATGCATCATCAGAGCAGATCTCAATGTAGTCAATGTCTGCCGAGAGGGAGAGACAATGCGCTCACTCAAGAATAAGAACTTTTACCAGGTGGGTGGAAAGAACCATCAAATATATAAACTATCCCATTGTGATGTCACAAATACTGCCAGAACTCCAGAAATAAACCACCTACCGTGTCCCCGATATGTCTCTTTCCAAAGATCACGAATAATTCTGTTAAGATCGGCCATCTTCTTCTGATGATACTCCATAATTGCACGATCGAGTGCCTTGTGGTATTTGTCTAGGTCAGTGACCACTAGCTTGTTCACCTACAACAGCGATTTACCGATAGTTTAGCATGGGGACCAGCACCAAACTGCACATAGTCAACAGAACCAAGGCAACAACACGACGTGAAGAACCACCCAATAATAGAAATGACAGCATTCGACATAGATGTCTCTACCTCCACAAAGTAACAGCAATACTGACCAGCATTGCCTCAGGCCTTATGGGGTATGGAGTTGTCCTTTCATCAAAGAGAGGACAACTCCGACAAGCACACCGCATGCTCACCTGAAGGGCAACACCCTGTTTCATGTAGACCTGTGCAGCGTCCTTGAGCACTTTAGACTCCAGTTCAGCCATGTGAGTCCTTAACTGCTCCTGCCAGTTACGTTTGCGTTCTGTCGCAGTGGCTTGCTGTTATATATAAAGTGACATATCGGTCTAGCATTGACTGGTAACACCAATTTTGTCACAACCTTGAAGGTGAAGTAGAAGTAGAAGGTGTTAAGTACATGGTTACAAAAACTGGGCTAACTGAGTGCAAGCAGACTAGTGATAAGCTAAAGATCATTGCTAACTCATCAGTTGCAGGGGAGAGAGCGGGCAGCTTTGAAGGAGAAGATATGAAGGTAAGCTGGGGGAATGGGGAAGGAGTGGGTGGATGCAGAGAAACGGAGTGGAGTTGACTATACATACTATAAAAAATAATTATATGTTGACAACTTGAAGAGACAATGCAGACAAGAGAAAGAGACAATGCAGACAAGAGAAATAGACAATGCAGACAAGAGAAAGAGACAACGCAGACAAGAGAAAGAGACAATGCAAACAAGAGAAAGAGACAATGCAGACAAGAGAAAGAGACAATGCAGACAAGAGAAAGAGACAATGCAGACAACTGAAAGAGACAATGCAGACAATAGAAAGAAATAATGCAGACAAGAGAAAGAGACAATGCAGACAAGAGATAGAGACAATGCAGACAACTGAAAGAGACAATGCAAACATGAGAAAGAGACAATGCAAACAAGAGAAAGAGACAATGCAGACAAGAGAAAGAGACAATGCAGACAAGAGATAGAGACAATGCAGACAACTGAAAGAGACAATGCAAACATGAGAAAGAGACAATGCAAACAAGAGAAAGAGACAATGCAGACAAGAGAAAGAGATAATGCAGACAAGAGAAAGAGACAATGCAGACAATAGAAAGAGACAATGCAGACAAGAGAAAGAAACAATGCAGACAAGAGAAAGAGACAATGCAGACAAGAGAAAGAGACAATGCAGACAAGAGAAAGAGACAATGCAGACAATAGAAAGAGACAATGCAGACAAGAGAAAGAAACAATGCAGACAAGAGAAAGAAACAATGCAGACAAGAGAAAGAGACAATGCAGACAAGAGATAGAGATAATGCAGACAGGAGAAAGAGACAATGCAGAAATGAGAAAGAGACAATGCAAACAAGAGAAAGAGACAATGCAGACAAGAGAAAGAGACAATGCAGACAATAGAAAGAGACAATGCAGACAAGAGAAAGAGACAATGCAGACATGAAAAAGAGACAATGCAAACAAGAGAAAGAGACAATGCAGACAAGAGAAAGAGACAATGCAGACAAGAGAAAGAGACAATGCAGACAAGAGAAAGAGACAATGCAGACAAGAGAAAGAGACAATGCAGACAAGAGAAAGAGACAATGCAGACAAGAGAAAGAGACAATGCAGACAAGAGAAAGAGACAATGCAGACAAGAGAAAGAGACAATGCAGACAAGAGAAAGAGACAGTGCAGACAAGAGAAAGCCTGTGCAAGTGTTCATCAGTAATACACCACTATACCTCAGCCTTCAACGTATCATGTCGTTGTACAAGCTCTTTGTGCTGGGAGGTCAGTTTGTCGGGGTCTAAACCTCCTAGCTTAGCATTGATCTTTCCCACCTCCTTCGCACATTCATCAGCCTCTTCAAGCTTAGCCCGATATCTAAGGTTGTCTTTGAGCTCCCTCTCCCGTACCTGCGGACAGACAAGAAATAGGCAAAGCTAAGAGAGTATCGATTTACAGGTGAGGGGAACACAACATGCCCCCACCCCGCCCCCACAGTTATCAACAAGAGAACAGTTAAGAAGGGCAGAGATGGATGTACTTTATAAATTGTGGGCTTGTTTCCTTTGGCTGGGTACTGAATGGTCTGTGACAAGCCGTTCCTTTGGCTGGGTACTGAATGGTCTATGACAAGCCGTTCATTGCCCAGTTGCAGCTCAGTGAAATAATAATATATGATTATGTTTGTGATGGCAGATGTCAACCACCACTTCCTGTGCATTGACACCTACTTCCCGTACATTGACACCTACTTCCTGTACATTGACACCTACTTCCTGTACATTGACACCCACTTCCTGTACATTGACACCTACTTCCTGTACACTGACACCTACTTCCTGTACACAAACAACCAGATTACCTTCTGCCCCGACAGATCTTTATTCAGTTTAGCAATCTCAGATGCCTGCTCCCGCTTAGTTTGCTCACACTCAGCAGTTTTCTCTCTCAGTTTCTGCAAGTCATTCTCCGTCTTCACTAGTTGTTCACTCTTCTTCTCCAGCACATATCTAGAGGAGAGAGCTGACCAGTTGGTATTAGCTTTATCAACAAACACGCGGACACACTGACAGCTGCCTAATTGGCACCAAATAGACAATATAATTGATGCCAGGCTAGCCATAAAGAATATCTTAGCAGAATAATCTCAAGCGGAATAAATGTAATAAGCGAGCAAAGGTTTGCATATTTGTCCAACAAATGAGATGTAAAATTTATTAAGAATACATAGACCGCTGCAAATATATAGAGAAGAGCACTGCAAATATATAGAGAATACATAGACCGCTGCAAATGTATAGAGAAGAGCACTTTGCACAAACACAACGGAATACAAAGTACACACCAGCTACCAACTGATTTTATCAAAAGAAATGAAAGTAAGGTTAGACACGAGTAGCTTTCACCTACAGAATCAATATTTTATTTTTCTTTTGGGATAGATACGTTTGCTTTCTGCTTTGATGCCTACCTAGCGGGTAAGAAGCAACCTTTGTTAATTTTACATGTTAAAATACAAATCAAATCATTTTACATAAAAAATAAATAGCATTGGCAGCTAGTGGTGAGCTGTTTCTATTATGCCCTGGTCACACGAGACCGAATTTCTGACGAAACTATAACGAAACTATTTTTTTCAGGCCCAGCGAATTCGTTGCTCAACAAACCGAGCGAATAATTCAGTTTCGTCGTGATCAAGCAATGCTAGGTTTGGGAAAATCTTCGGTTGCGATGCTTGCATGTGATTGGACCATTCGACCAGATAAGCTCATTAATAGGTTTATTTTCTATGTTCTGTTATTGGCTGGTCTCCAATGTCAGGGTCATTCACAACGAACGCACGGTTTCCATAGTAGTAGCACATTTGTTTTTTGAATAAATAATTATTTATTATATTATATTCATAATGAGTTTTAAATAAATGAAAGATAATAATAAAATATAATCAAACAATTGGAATAGTACTAGCTGGTCAAACTTAGCTATTTATTAAAATAATCTATTCCAAACATCAATAATAATAATAATTCTTCCATGCTTTTACATCACGCAGTAAAGTTTGAGTAGGCCCGCGCACAAAACACAATCCTCTGTCATTGGATGAAACTAGTGATCGCTAGGCGTAACAAACTAATTATAGTTCTCGTGTGACCAGTACAACGAAACTATTATCGTCGCACCTCGGCCATTTTCTAAAATAGTTTCGTTATAGTTTCGTTTATCAGTCTCGTGTGACCAGGGCTTTATGGTGTGCGCTTTGGGAGAAGGCCAGGTGCTAAGGCTTTGGGAGAAGGTCAGGTGCTAAGGCTTTGGGAGAAGGCCAGGTGCTAAGGCTTTGGGAGAAGGCCAGGTGCTAAGGCTTTGGGAGAAGGCCAGGTGCTAAGGCTTTGGGAGAAGGCCAGGTGCTAAGGCTTTGGGAGAAGGCCAGGTGCTAAGGCTTTGGGAGAAGGTCAGGTGCTAAGGCTTTGGGAGAAGGCCAGGTGCTAAAGCTTTGGGAGAAGGCCAGGTGCTAAGGCTTTGGGAGAAGGCCAGGTGCTAAGGCTTTGGGAGAAGGCCAGGTGCTAAGGCTTTGGGAGAAGGCCAGGTGCTAAGGCTTTGGGAGAAGGCCAGGTGCTAAGGCTTTTGAGAATAGGAAGGTAAAATTAAACGAACTAACAAAATAACTTAGCTTAAAAGAAAATCATGTCAAAACAGCAATGCAAATCTGTTTTGAGTAATATTAGTCATTTCATATGACGAAGCAGTGACAGGGGAACCACACCTACAGCACCAGCTAACAAAAGGTACAACAAGCAATCACCTGTCGATGTCTGACTCGACCTTGTTCAGCTCTTCAATCCTAGAGCTGAGATGCTGCCTTTGTTTGTCCAACTCGTCCAGTTTGGCCTCCTTCCTGTTGAGGACATCTCTCTTCTCTGTCACTATCAGCTGTATGTCTCTGTCGAATGGCCTCAGCTCATCTAGCAGACCCTACCATAAATGTTTGGGTGGTTGACTACCTCTCTCACATAAACAATGGAGGTAGTAGGAAAGGAAGGAGGCAGTTGATGAGTTATTCATTCAAGCAGTACAGAGCGGGTTAAAGATGCCTGGCAATTACCAGTGCTTACCAATGCTTCTGCCCACAGCACTATTAAACTACCAATTATACTCTGGTGGTATTCCACCAGGGAGGACTACCAATTATACTCTGGTGGTATTCCATCAGGCAGGACTACCAATTATACTCTGGTGGTATTCCATCAGGGAGGACTACCAATTATACTCTGGTGGTATTCCATCAGGCAGGACTACCAATTATACTCTGGTGCTATTCCATCAGGGAGGACTACCAATTATACTCTGGTGGTATTCCATCAGACAGGACTACCAATTATACTCTGGGGCTATTCCATCAGGGAGGACTACCAATTATACTCTGGTGGTATTCCATCAGGCAGGACTACCAATTATACTCTGGTGGTATTCCATCAGTCAGGACTACCAATTATACTCTGGGGCTATTCCATCAGGGAGGACTACCAATTATACTCAGGTGGTATTCCATCAGGTAGGACTAATGTAAAAACTCCCCTGAATGTATAGAAGACCACACACTCTCTTGCTGCAGATTGGGTAACCACAATAAGGAAGCAAATGGATCTCTGCCTGAACAAATACTTAGCTAAATAACTGGTTAACATCACCCACTGAGCAGAGATAGTCCTAAAAGGTGTTTGCCAGGTTAACGATAACATTTTTAGCCCCAATTCAGCATTTGCACATAAGATCAAGTAAACATGTAGACATTTCAATTATTGGTAAGCGTTTTCTGTTTTACGACAAGTATAGTCTCAGTTCACAGCCACCTTCAATGACACACAAGCCACCGTCTACGTACCTCGACCTCTAGCTGAAGCTTAGAGTTTTCTGCTAACAATGAGGTCTTCTGTTCTTCCAGTTTGCACTTCTCCTGCACTCCCTGTTGTATGCGCAGTTTGCTGGCATTCAGGTCATTAACCTTTGACCTCTTCTTCTGTACATTTTCGTTGTGTGAGTTGAGTTTCTTCTGTAGGTGCTCCAGATTTCTGCTCAGCCCGTCGCTACAATATATGTCTATGATATATAATATACACGTCTATGATATATAATATACACATCCATGATATATAATATACACATCTATGATATATAATATATACATCTATGATATATAATATACACATCTATGATATATAATATACACGTCTATGATATATAATATACACGTCTGTGATATATAATATACACATCTATGATATATAATATACACGTCTGTGATATATAATATACACGTCTATGATATATAATATACACGTCTATGATATATAATATACACATCTATGATATATAATATACACGTCTATGATATATAATATACACGTCTATGATATATAATATACACATCTATGATATATAATATACACATCTATGATATATAATATACACGTCTATGATATATAATATACATATCTATGATATAGAATATACACGTCTATGATATATAATATACACATCTATGATATATAATATACACATCTATGATATATAATATACACGTCTATGATATATAATATACACGTCTATGATATATAATATACACGTCTATGATATATAATATACACATCTATGATATATAATATACACATCTATGATATATAATATACACGTCTATGATATATAATATACACGTCTATGATATATATATATACACGTCTATGATATATAATATACACGTCTATGATATATGATATACACATCTATGATATATAATATACACATCTATGATATATAATATACACGTCTATGATATATAATATACACATCTATGATATATAATATACACATCTATGATATATAATATACACGTCTATGATATATAATATACACGTCTATGATATATAATATACACGTCTATGATATATAATATACACATCTATGATATATAATATACACGTCTATGATATATAATATACACGTCTGTGATATATAATATACACATCTATGATATATAATATACATGTCTGTGATATATAATATACACATCTATGATATATAATATACACGTCTGTGATATATAATATACACATTTATGATATATAATATACACATCTATGATATATAATATACACTTGGTATATATTATTTTAACAAATCGTTAGGCCATTTGAGCCTAAAGCTACGTTTACACGATGCAATTTTCGACCGAGTGGGCGGAGCCAAAAGTCGGCTCGCAAGTGTGAACAGTAAAATCTTAACGATTTCACTATCGGTGGCAGAGTTTTTTTCATCGGGCAGTGACGGAGCTGTGTACAGTTATCGGCATGTCTAGCCAACCAGCATCCACATCACAGCTTTTCAACTTAATACTTTTCAAGAAACTTGCAGCTGCTTGATAATTATAATTTAACCAATTTTAGAATATTTTTTAATATTTCCCTGATCAATTGCAAGCCTTGTTTACAAGTAAAATATTAATGAGGTATACAAATTTTTATCAATATAATAGAAAACAACTACCAGCTTCGTGATGATAATAAATAATTGCATTAAAAAAGTTGTTATGATTTATTTATTATTAATTATAATTAAATATACTTACAATTATTTATCATTATTTGTAATTTATTTCTTATTGTTGATGAGTGAAGAAATGGTATAATTTATTGAAATCTCTGGTAATATAAGCTATATTATATTATTATTAATAATAATTTGATGTTTTGTAATCATCAATGAACTGCAGTGTCTTGACAACTGTCAAGGCCATGCAATATCGGACACAAAAACTCGCAAGCGTAAACTGTTGTAAATAATCGGGAGAGCAACTCCCAATTCCTCCTGATAATCGCATTGCCGAGAATCGTATAGTGTGAACGTAGCTTTAGTTCCGCCCCATCACGACCTTTCTACTTCACGCTCTAGTACAACCCCCTCCCCTCCTACACTCTCTAAGCTCCTCCTCTAAGCAGCTACATCTAACGAAACCAAACCAACAGCCAGTGACTTTACATTAGCTATGACGGATAAAGTTGAGAAATTTGGAGTTGTCTGCCCCTGAGAGGCATCCCCCCCCCCATCACACTCCAACCCCATGTGAAGCAATCAAAGTGTGGCCAACTGCCTTTGACACAAGACCCTCTGCAGCCAAATGCTCGAGTGAATGCACTATAAATAATAATAAAAAGGCTCATTTTCAACAGCTCATCGGGAAATTGACAAGTTAAGTTTTAAATAACAATTCCTCTGAAAGATCAGAATCTCTCCTAGCTCTATGGGAATTATAAACAAAAACTACCAAGTTGAAGCAAAGTAATAAGGGCCGAAATGCAGTGCTTATATTACCACTTGTATTATAAAAAAAATATGAACTATAAACTACTTTTCTTGCATCATTCAACTGGCATATGAAACTTTAAATAACAAATAGCTCATAAATATTTACCAAAAATTAATCATAGAATTATAATCTCCAAATAATTTAAATAATAATAACATAAATATTCCCAAAAATAATTATTTTTACGGTACCGATGAAATCAATCATTTTTTTTTCAAAATGAGCAAACTGCTTGTTTGACATTACTCATACTTCACTTCAGAGAAGCCTATTGCCGCTTTTTGTTATTCAGTCGGCTGTTTATGAAGAATGAAAAATAATAATAAATAGTGTAAAATGAATAACAAAGCGGATTAGTTTTTTTTTTCAAATCATGCATTGCTGATTCACAGCAGCAGCAGCAGCAGCACACCAACAACTACTGGTTTCAAAGAGTAAATATTGCACTTATAATTATATTAGATACCAGCATCTCAGTAGGATTATCCCACTATCTTATTATCATTTGGTTTTTGCTACAAAACCAAATGGCACTTCAATATTTCGGGTGTCAGCCATATATATGGTAACTAACGCGACTGTGCGTCATGTATACAATTACAAACGATCACGTAAACTCACTGGCCTGAAAGTGAACATTTTTGCCGTACAGGGCACGTAATCTTTAGCAAACTTATTGGCAAACATCTCAAAGTCCGATACTGCTCAATATAGAGTTATCCCTCCGAAGGGGAGAGGACTTCTTGTTTATTCCTCGCTCCAATGACGTTTAAAGTTTTGCTGCAAAATTCAGCTTAACAAAATAAATCTTTGTGCTAGATTGAAACAAAAGATGTTCCCACAGGTAGTAATGCAAAAAAATTATCATTTTATGCAACAGATATGGAATACATGCATAAAAACTATTTTAGCCAATGATGACTAAGGCCCCATTAACACTGGCGCACACCATACAAATGTGAGCACTGAGGTTCGCAGCGAAGACGCCCGCTGTTCAGATAAGCTCGCACCAATATCAGTTCCGTATGGTCTCAAAACTGAAACGAGGCCCAAGGTGTTTTAATACGAATATGAAACTAATATGCTAGACAAACGTTCGTCTGAAAAGAAACTTTGACGCGGACCAGTACCGAACCGTCGCTGTTACAATTTTTTACCGCGTTAGGTAGCGTACTAGTGTAAACCAAGCCTTATATGAGCTTTGGTGAAATTTGGCTTCAGTGGAGTTGTCCTCATATAAAATAGCGCCGTCAACGGCTGACCAGACTTTGATTACTTCACTTAGCTCCAAGCCATCCCACTAGAAGACCCTTCCCTTCCCACACCCCCAACTCCACCCTTCCCTTCCCACACCCCCAACTCCACCCTCCCCACACCCCCAACTCCACCCTCCCCACTCTGTGGTATAACAAGTAGAATGGAAAGAATGCAAGAGTTCTCTTCTCCTGCTTCTGTCTAAAAAAAGTTCCAGCTAGGAATTTGAACTTTTAATATTAAATGTGAAAATGGGAAAATTATTTGTGAAAATGACGAAAAAGGTGCAAGCTGGTTCTTTAGTAATGCGTAACTATTACTGTGTGCGGATTGGACAATGTTTTAATCAATCATTGGCACATTTTTTATAGTATATACAAGCTGTTGTATGCATTATATTGAGAGCTTGTTCGGTGTGAGCAGAGACAGTTGCGTGCGCTGTGATATCTACCTGCGATTACTGAGCTCTATATTAGAGAGCAGGCAGTAAACCACCTATTATGGAAAATCCTACTGTTATACGTCTGGCTGGTTACCTGGCAAGATCACCTTTGCATCGAAGAAGTTGTCTAGACTGAGTTCCACAGAATCAGTAACCCCTACTCAGAGTTTGTTTGCTTGTATTCAACAAATAACCCTGAGATTATCAGAAAAGCTTCTACACGGCGTGGAGTGGAACTGTCAGACTTACTGAAGTGACAAAACACCCAGCAAAGCTGAAGAGATGAGCTTTTACAGCAGTCATAGACATGCACCACTCTCCCTCTCAGCTTGTTTAGTGTTGTTTCTGGCGCACAAGTAGTATCTCAATGTCAAGGTTGGCACAAACCCTTTACAATATATACTCACTAGTTCATTTGAGTCTCCTCCTGGTCGTCAGTTATCTGTGCCACAGTCCGAGTTGACTCTAAAACGGAATGTTTGCATGTAGATACCTGGATAGTGTGGCTAAACAACATTACAAACCTACAGAGGTTAAGTTACATGCAATTTAATGTTTGAACAACAAATGCATATGTATTAAAAAAAAACATGGTTTTGCTGATGATCATCTACTTCATTCTGGGATATTCCCTGTGGTAGATGTGTGGTTGTTTGACGAGTCAACAGATAAAACAACTCCTGCAATAAGCTTTCCGATATGGCAAGTGTCTCAACATATCATCAGCAATATGTGAGAATTAGTGAGAGTTGTCTTCTCCAGTGTCATAATTTAATGCAACCACCTTAGCTCTCACAGTTACTGCTAGACTATCAGGTGTGTTTCTATCTACTGTGGCTAGTTTCAAACAAGCAAAATTAAACAACAATATAATTATAAATCAATAAATACACATGATTTCTAGTATTCGTACTTCCACAAATGTCTTTTGGCCACATTGTTTATTATACGTGACATTGCATATTTGTTATCAAATTAAATCCACTAAAAATTTAAGGGTTTCAAACTTCAAATTTCCTGTCTGTAGCTGTACACTACATGGCCAGATATGTTGTAGGCTTATCTGTCTGTAGCTGTATACTACATGGCCAGATACGTTGCAGGTCTATCTGTCTGTAGCTGTACACTACATGGCCAGATATGTTGTAGGCCTATCTGTCTGTAGCTGTATACTACATGGCCAGATATGTTGCAGGCCTATCTGTCTGTAGCTGTACACTACATGGCCAGATAGGTTGCAGGCTTATCTGTCTGTAGCTGTACACTACATGGCCAGATATGTTGCAGGCTTATCTGTCTGTAGCTGTATACTACATGGCCAGATTTGTTGCAGGCTTATCTGTCTGTAGCTGTACACTACATGGCCAGATATGTTGCAGGCTTATCTGTCTGTAGCTGTATACTACATGGCCAGATTTGTTGCAGGCTTATCTGTTTGTCTCATGAATCCTCAAGTTTCTTAGACTGTGATAGGTAAAGAATGCAAAGACAGCCGCTATCCATCAAACACCCCTGCGTGTAGATGGCCTTCACCTTTCTATGACTAATGGTAACATACCAAGTCCACTTAGCTTCCTTTCTTGACACTGAATCTTCTCATCTAAAAGACTGACATCCACTTGTAGTGAGTCCAATTTATACACATCTGGTAGAATAGTCTTCAGAGCCTCCTCATCATCTCGTCTCATAGCCAGTTCTCCATCGAGCTGAGAGCGTGCAAGGCAAGCAGATTAATCGTACAACGTAGAGAGATTAAGTACAAGGTAGAGAGATTAAGTACAAGGTAGAGAGATTAAGTACGAGAATTAAGTACAAGCTATAGAGATTAAGTACAAGGTAGAGAGATTAAGTACAAGCTATAGAGATTGAGTACAAGGTAGAGAGATTAAGTACAAGGTAGAGAGATTGAGTACAAGGTAGAGAGATTAAGTACAATGTAGAGAGATTGAGTACAATGTAGAGAGATTAAGTACAATGTAGAGAGATTGAGTACAATGTAGAGAGATTAAGTACAAGGTAGAGAGATTAAGTACAAGGTAGAGAGATTAAGTACAAGGTTGAGAGACAAGTACAAGGTAAAAAGGTAGTAAAATTCATCAGGCAGTAAAATTCCAATCACTCACTTTTGATATAGCTGCCTTTGTCTCGTCCACTTCTTTACCGATATCAAAGATGGCTGTGCGATGTGTTGGCAGTTCTTTTTCTAACTTATGAAGCTAAAATAGAATGTGAAAGGATACAAAATAATATGCTTGGACAATGTTATATTCAACTGCTATGTACATGTTGATGAAACAACAACCAATTCACATCCTACCAACTATGCTTGTTTTTAATTGATTCAAAACAAAGAAAATATATCATCTATGTAAATTTGGATAAAATCATAATCAATTGAAGGAAAGAATTTGAACTAGTTGATTGTAGAAAGTAGCAGAATGCACTAAAATGGTTACGGAGAGGATCTGCCATTGCATTCACATTATCGTAAATAGATCTGACCACTAATTTCCATCAAACCGTACACAAACATATATCAAATGACCTCGCTGTCAAGCATCGTCAATGACATCCAAGTGTAAGGAGAAGACTACTCCAGGTTACCAAATCATTACAACATACCTGATCTCTCTGTGGGACCAGATGTTGAAGTTTCTCTTGCTTGCTATGCAGGCGTTCCAACTCTCTCTCACTGGATTCCATCCTCGCTGGTAGACCTTCCACGTGTCTGCTCAGCTACACGTAAAGGTATTATAGACAACACTTGGACCACAGACTGTATGCTAGCCAACTGTAAGGTAGTAAGAACTCAAGCTATCTCTTACCTCACCAGCTAGCTCATCTACTTCCTCCTCTTGTGCAAACACACGCTTACAGAGCGGGCATTTCTGCTCACTCTTGGGACGAGACGAGTCGGTGAGAATGCGGTGATATCTAGCAAACATCTCCTTCACGCCATGGAGCAGCCCTCGATTGCTACAACATCAATGGCTCAAATGAACCTTTGTGTGTAGCACAATATATAAACTGCGGGTTGTATTAGAAAATTGTACGGTAACATTGAGTAGAAGTGATTGGACGGGTCAGATTCTCCATCAACAAAATTGGCTGCATGAGACATCGGCTGCATGAGACACTGGCTGCATGAGACACTGGCTGCATGAGACACTGGCTGCATGAGACACTGGCTGCATGAGACACTGGCTGGACTTGTTTTAATCATAATTTTGAGAAGACAAATGCTGCTTTAAAATCCACTAGTAATGTAACGCAGAGTTGTCTGCTCACAATAATTGTAAGAGGAGTGCACAACTTCTCAAACAACTACCCTATCAGGCGAGAAAGGCAGCTTTACCTAATAAGGTAATATTACAGTTGTGAACATTTATGAAAGCTATGAGCCTCCCAATACAGACTGTAACTGCTGCCTCTACCGCTGCCCATAATGTGTGAAATACTCACTCTTGGGCAGCAGCTATCTGATCCACCAGTTCAGCCTGAGTGTCATCAAACTTACTGATGTCACAAACGGCACCGATCTTCTCTTTTATGTCCGTGACATTGCTCTCGGTTGAGGTCAACTTCTCCCTGCCAACAATGCAAACAAGTAAACACATTGCAGACTCGTACAGGGAGTTGTCTGCACGTTTAAGTTGTCTTTCACAAAAACTTTGCTGTTGAACAAATGCAGCAAACAGCCCACCCACCTTGCTGCTGACTGTCTAGTCTGAAGAGAGTGTAACTCCATATTGAGTTTATTTAGCTTGTTGGCAGACGTTTTGATTTCTTCTGCCATCAGACTGGCAGCGTCATCAATCCTACGCTTGAGGTTGGAGGTAGGAAACTCTCCCAAGTTTTCTTCCACAGTGTCAGCAATCTTCTCCTTGCTGCAATACGACACCGGAACACTACCAAGTTGTTTTATATTACAGCAGTTATGATCAACTGAAATATCTTCAAGGTTTCAAGTACGAAACTGTATTTGAGTAAAACAAAACCAAAAGCTTTTTAACTTTAGCCAATACAACTGTTTGTTGACATATCTGGTCTGATGCGGCTGCCACCAACCACTGCTGGGAGTCTGCACAGATAAGGCATTGACTGTAATGTGCCACCACTACACACACTGGGCAGTGTCCAACAGGGCTAACTCCACCAACAACTGCTGGGAGACTGCGCAGATAAGGTATTGACTGTAATGTGCCACCACCACACACACTGAGCAGTGTCCAACAGGGCTAACTCCACCAACAACTGCTGGGAGACTGCACAGATAAGGTATTGACTGTAATGTGCCACCACTACACACACTGAGCAGTGCCCAACAGGGCTAACTCCACCAACAACTGCTGGGAGACTGCACAGATAAGGTATTGACTGTAATGTGCCACCACCACACACACTGAGCAGTGTCCAACAGGGCTAACTCCACCAACAACTGCTGGGAGACTGCACAGATAAGGTATTGACTGTAATGTGCCACCATTACACACACTGAGCAGTGCCCAACAGGGCTAACTCCACTAACAACTGCTGGGAGACTGCACAGATAAGGCACTGACTGTAATGTGCCACCATTACACACACTGGGCATTGTCTGACACGGCTAACTAATACAAATGCTCAATCCAAAATAAACCATTGGCATCCAGCCAATATCCAAAACTCACCTTTCAAACGCTGATTGGTTAACGTTTCCAATATCTTATTATAACAAGATCAATTCTAATGCGGAGACTAGCCAATCACAAGACTGATTACAGTGCAAAGACTAGCCAATCACAAAACTTATCTAGTACAAACACTAACCAATCACAAAACTGATCTAGTGCAGATACTGACCAATCACAAGGTGCCAACAACTCCTCTTTGTTAGATACGGTGCAATACTTATGTAACAAGATAAAGCCATGGCCAGCCTCTGGCAGCGAGTGATTAGCATAGACAAGTACGTACAGTACTTACAGAGACAAGTACGTACAGTACTTACAGAGACAAGTACGTACAGTACTTACAGAGACAAGTAGGTACAGTACTTACATAGCATAGGCAAGTACGTACAGTACTTACATAGCATAGACAAGTACGTACAGTACTTACAGAGACAAGTACGTACAGTACTTACATAGCATAGACAAGTACGTACAGTACTTACAGAGACAAGTACGTACAGTACTTACATAGCATAGACAAGTACGTACAGTACTTACAGAGACAAGTACATACAGTACTTACATAGCATAGACAAGTACGTACAGTACTTACAGAGACAAGTACGTACAGTACTTACATAGCATAGACAGGTACGTACAGTACTTACAGAAACAAGTACGTACAGTACTTACATAGCATAGACAGGTACGTACAGTACTTACATAGCATAGACAAGTACGTACAGTACTTACAGAGACAAGTACATACAGTACTTACATAGCATAGGCAAGTACGTACAGTACTTACATAGCATAGGCAAGTACATACAGTACTTACATAGCATAGGCAAGTACGTACAGTACTTACATAGCATAGACAAGTACGTACAGTACTTACAGAGACAAGTACGTACAGTACTTACATAGCATAGACAAGTACGTACAGTACTTACAGAGACAAGTACGTACAGTACTTACATAGCATAGACAGGTACGTACAGTACTTACAGAGACAAGTACGTACAGTACTTACATAGCATAGACAAGTACGTACAGTACTTACAGAGACAAGTACGTACAGTACTTACATAGCATAGGCAAGTACGTACAGTACTTACATAGCATAGGCAAGTACATACAGTACTTACATAGCATAGACAAGTACGTACAGTACTTACAGAGACAAGTACGTACAGTACTTACATAGCATAGGCAAGTACGTAGAGTACTTACAGAGACAAGTACGTACAGTACTTACAGAGACAAGTACGTACAGTACTTACATAGCATAGACAAGTACGTACAGTACTTACATAGCATAGACAAGTACGTACAGTACTTACATAGCATAGGCAAGTACGTACAGTACTTACATAGCATAGACAAGTACGTACAGTACTTACATAGCATAGACAAGTACGTACAGTACTTACATAGCATAGACAAGTACGTACAGTACTTACAGTCTTTCTGCCTGTTCCAGCTTCTCCTTCTTGGAATCTTTGAGCATGTCAAGACTTGTTCTCTCTTTCGTCTGAGAGTTGGCAGTGGACAACTCCTCTCTAGAGTATATATATTGTGACATCATAACAGACAGTGTGACATCACAACAGCCATAATACAAAGCCTACCACACCATAAGCCCGTCCCATTTACAAGCTGATAGCTAAAATACAACTAGAAAGAAGAGACAGCGCAGTAGCTGTATTAACTTACTTTATCTGTCTTAGCCTGAGATCTAGCTCTCCACGCTCCCTCTGTAGCCTTTGTATCTCAGTATTACTGCCGGCTGTATCCATAGTCCCCTGTAGCTGCTCCAGTTCCTTTTCCTATAGTAAAATAGCTCTATGGCATAACATCAATATAACTCTATTGGGATAACTCTATTGGGATAGCTCTTTTGCAACAACTCTATTGGAATAGCTCCATGGAGATAGCTCTATGGGGATAGCTCTATGGGGATAGCTCTATGGGGATAGCTCTATGGTAAATACTTGGAAGAAAACTCAATGTATCTGGTACCCTAAATGAAGATAACAAATTTACAATACAAATTGTTAAGGATAACTAGTATCTGGTTTGAGAAAGCTAACTAAAAGGTTTCTGAAATAAAGAAGACAATTGCAACAAGGAGGCAGCTGCAGAGATCAGACAACTGCAGAGAGGAGACAACTGCAGAGAGGAGACAACTGCAGAGAAGGGACAACTGCAAAGAGGGGACAACGGCAGAGAGGAGACAACCGCAGAGTGAAGAGAATTGCAGAGAGGAGGCAACTGCAGAGAGAAGACAATGGGGTCCCGGCAGAGTAGTTTGACTTTAGCGATGCAACCGGAAGTAGCTTAGTCGATCGTTGAACTTATCATTAGAAATCACGCCTTGCTTGACTATTATTCTGATGTGAGGAAATTTGAGCAAATAATATGACAAAAATGATGTTGTTGAGAAAGCTCAAAAAATCAATAAAGCTTTTGAAAGTTAGTTTTTGAAAAAAAATTGGTTTATTCAGTGAAAAAAATATAATTAAATATCCTGTTCACGGGTAGAACCATAGTTTCATATTTCGGGTTTATTTTAGTTTGCCAAAGTAAACTAATAAAAGCGCGCACTTGAACGATTACTGTGGTTTGCTTTAACAGTGCCGTTGTAGTGTTACAATTTATGTTGATGGCGCATCGTCAGTATTATATACCCCAAACTTATCAGCCACCGTGAATAAAAAATTGTTTCTTCAGTAATTGTTAAAATGAAGTGACTTTCGTTTTAATAGCGTTGTTGGTGGAAAGCGGACTTCCGGTTTCTTTAATAAGAGCTCAGCACAAAAATCTGCCAGGATCCCATTGCAGAGAAAAAAAACAGTTGCAGAAGAGACAATTGCAGAGAGGGGACAACTGCAGAGAGAACAGAATTGCAGAAAGGAGACAACTGCAGAGAGAAGACAACTGCTGAGCGGAGACAATTGCAGAGAGAAAACAATTACAGAGAGGAGACAACTACAGATAGAAAACAATTGCAGAGAGGAAGCAACTGAAGAGGGGGGACAACTACTGCGAGGAGACAATTGCAGAGAGAAGACAACTGCGGCATACAGACCGTTTGGTTGAGCTCTATGACGATGCTGTCCAGACGTCCAGAGCTGGCCTCCACGTTACTCAACTGCAGGCTCAACTTCCTAATGTCCACCTTGTTGGCAGCGACTCGCTCTCTCTTCAGTTTACAGGCCATCTCCAACTCGCTCTTTTTCTTCCTAGAGTCGTCTAGCCTCTTCTGCAGCTCCTGATCTTGAAGGTCAAACGCAGCCTAAAAAAGGATAGCCAGAATTAAAACTGAACCAAAAACACTACTCGTACGCAAACATCTGACTCGTACCTTTTCATCTTTAATCGTATCAACTAAGCAGGTCAGCTTGTCTTGAATGAGTCTATTAAACTTTTCAATATGTCCTTGAGAGATGTCAGCAGTGATAGCCTTAGCTCCAGGAAGTTCATACTCCCTAGTCAGATCCCTGACCAAGTCATCTCGGTGTGTGATGTTAGCCTGTTGTATCTACAAGCACAACAGTGTGTATGTGATGTACTGTATGTATACAAGAGTAACAGGGGTGGATAGCAGAAGTATTCCCACCTCCTGCTGTTGCTTGCACTTGCCATGTACCCCCAACAACTGTTTCTCTGCATCCACCAACTTCTCTATACTTCTCATCGTGTGACTCAACTTTACTTGGAGACTCTCTTCGGCCTTCACCTTTTCGTCCATTTCTGCCTCAAACTCTCTCAATACTTCTTCCAGCCCGTCTTTTGATCCTAAACACCAGCACAGCACTAATGAGTACTTCTTTGTGACCAGCACAGCACTAATGAGTACTTCTTTGTGACCAGCACAGCACCAATGAGTACTTCTTGGTCACCAGCACAGCACTAATAAACCCTTTTTGTGACCAGCACAGCACTAATGAGCCCTATTTCTTCACCAGATGGTATTATGAGCACTAGGCTGTAACTCCACACAAGGTACATTAGCTGTTGAAATGATACGAGATATTTGGTGTAAAGTTAAAGTGTATAAGCCTGGCCGTAAAACACTACAGGATGTACCTAACCCTCTCACCCTGAGTTAGATTTTGGAGATGAGCCGTAGCCACATTGAGGCAAGACGAGGCTCTTGCCTCGTCTGAAAGTTTGGGCAAGAATGGGAATTTCCAACTTAAAAAACAGATTTTCCCAAAAATTCACGCTTTTACCAGTACTTGGTATTTCCTCAGGGATTACCGTTATTGCTCGCATGTAGCGCTAGTTCTAATACTGTTACTGTAATCACGTTGCTTATCATCAAAACCCAATCGAGCATTAGAGTCTCAAACTACAACATACCATTTCCTGAGTGCTTCTTACTGCAATAATATTTTTGCCAAATAGTTTTTCAAGGTATTTTTAAATTTTTCTGGATGACTACTGTTGTCTGCTTCATTTTATTTTTAGTTATGGTTTCCACTGCAGAGAGTTCACGGTACAGTGCAAAGGTGTTGTTTTTTATTTTAAATGAGAACTAGTAAAAAAATAAATAATAATAATCAATTGATGTTAATGATAAATAATTATTATTATATGAACTCAAGAAAATAAAAATCTAGGTTTTCATCTAATTCTTTTAATGTAACTTTTTCACCAGTTTTTTATATTTTTTATATAGTTTTATGTATTAACAACAAATAGTTATTTAGTTCAATATTTTCGTTTAGTTTTTGAATCATTATTTTGTATACCTAATTATTATTTATTGCCATTGAATATTATTTCATTAATAACAATTACCAATAATCATTATCATTATTGTTCTAATAATAATAATTATTATTGTTAGTGCTATTATTATTATTATTATTATTATTATTATGATAATAAATAACATTAACACCAACTACTATCGTCGTTATTAGTTATATATATCTATATATATGACTTACTTATATAAAATAATATATTATTTAATGTGTAAAAATAATATAACATTAACATAAAATTACAGAAAATTAATGATACTATTTATTGAATTGTTATTATAATGACTCTGAAATAAAGTTGTTAACCTATTTAATTCACTGAGCAGCTCCATTATATATATCTATTACTATAATTAATAATAATGTAAATAATAATAATTTTTTATTGCTGCTATCATTATTTTTCACAGCTAACAATAATATTGATATTGTATTACAATATTTATGAAAAAAATGAGGATTATCATCATTATGATAAATAATAATTAGTTTACAGCAACACACAACTTGCTAAGCTACTCTATTCGTTCTTTTATACTTGAGTAGTGGTAGTAGGAGAAATTTTGCACTATTTACAAATACCTAAATCTTACAATCATGTTAATTACTACTACCCTTCTTTGCTTGAGTTATTTGACGTTTTCATTATTTATTATTTTCCTGCCATTTTATTTTCAATAATAATAGCAATAAATTTGTTACCACTGGTAACTAAACGATTATTATAGTTCTGATTATTACTGCAACTACCACTACCATCAACACAAAATTTAGGGATAAACTTTATTTTTATGGGACACTTAGCAAATGCTAAGTAGTAAACTTACATACATCCTGGCACTCGCTATGGGGTACTGGCACCTCTGATAAATAGCTATCAGCAAGGAAGAAAGAGATAATTATACTAGCTAGCAGAAATTGCTCACAAACATACTCACTAACAAGAACTTATTGCTACTGGTATTGCCAATCGAAGCGCAGTCAACTTTGTCTAACATGACCATCATTGCAAGTTCTTTTTATTGGCGTGAAAGATGGAACAAATTAATTGCAACGGGTTCATGCCTGCAGAATAGAGCAATCGATCTTTAACTACCTATGTAATATGAGGCTCCACAGCTTTTTCCTCTCTCAGCTTAACTTCATTCATTGATATGTAGTGAAACAACGCCAGAAAATTGTCTCATCAGTGTGGGCATACAAATATTTCATATGTATATACACCATGCCATGTATTCATATGAACTTGGCTCATAGACGTTTCAAATCACTCAAAATTTGTTCATAATATAACCTCTTGCAAATGCTTTGATTTTTTGTCTTTTTATTGTAAAACATGTAAAATTGCTTTGGCGGCCGGGGCGCTGCCCCGGACCCCGCCAGGGGCCTTGGCGGCCCCCTGGACCCCCCGGCCTTGTGTGGGTGATTGCCTCCTCTGATAATAAATCCTGGCTACGGCCCTGTTCTATGGGCTGAAGTATTGATCAATAGTTGGTGACAATTCTACAGTGATCTACCCAACTATAAAAGGAGGCAACTCCAAAGTGGTGCCTTCACTGCACAACAACAAATAAAACATCAAACAAACGAACCAGTTCACAAAAGGACTCACATTCCTTGCCCTATACTGTCTCTATTATCAAAGAACTCAAGTTTATTCACTCAGTTAGCGAGCATACGGGTACCCTTCACCAACAGCTGCGTTCGCTGCATTTCTATCGAACATGACAGACATGTGACATAGCTTGAGACCTACCATCTCTGCACCAGTACATGTGATGTTGCCTGAGGTCTCATCTCACCTTTAAACAGATTCTCTTTTAAACTTTCCTTTATTTCCTCAGCATCTTTCCTCAGCAAGTCAAGAGTGTGCTTCTTTTTCACTATAAAATATACTCATGGCTAAGAACTATTGACACACAGAGTGGGTGCTTTTCCACCCACCCTGTAAGTAACACATTACAAATTGACACTACTAGTTTTAGCGCCTGTGAGTGGTGACAGTTATTTCCAAGCAGTTTATTTAGGTCTTGGGTGAAGCTGAGGAATTAACTCCATCTATATATCATCAATTAATTCATATTAATACTATGTTTTGTTTATTATTAAATAAAACGAATATGTTTCCTCATTGCCAGAATGGTCAGTTTATTTATAATGTTACTATTATTGCACATGATTATGATATTTATTATTAATTATAATGATTACTATTGTTAATTCTATTTAGTGTGGTGAAATTTTCATGTCACACCAATGTCATGTTTTCCATAACAATACATATCATCATATTACGTGTAGCCAAATAAAGATTATACTGTAATACGGCTGCAACTGCTTTTATAACCGCTAGGTACTAAGGATACACAATATTATTGTAAATAAACCATTAATAATAAATTGATGAGAAGTTATCTCCTTTTTTCCATCCAAGATCTAAATGAACTGCTTTGAAATAAAAGTCGACGATGTCAGTACAAATAATTTACAGTAAGAAAATGGCAAAGACAGGAAGTTGTCTGCCGACAAGAGCACAACAATATAAATGTACACAATCATAAGGGTGGTTGTGGAATCAAACATCAGTAGTAGACGTCAATGTAGTAATGGATGGAAAACAAGCACCAGAAAAACTAACTCCCCTTTGCGAACATGTTTTCAAGAAAGAATAAAAACAGAATTGTTGTAAGCAAGCATAGTTAGATTACAGTATTTTATTACATCATATGAATATCGATAAAACGCCAATGAACACTTTCTGTCTGCTCTACTGAACACTTTCTGTCCACTCTACTGAACACTTTCTGTCCACTCTACTGAACACTTTCTGTCCACTCTATTGAACACTTTCTGCCCACTCCACTGAACACTTTCTGTCCAATCTACTGAACACTTTCTGTCCAATCTACTGAACACTTTCTGTCCAATCCACTGAACACTTTCTGTCCAATTTACTGAACACTTTCTGTCCAATCTACTGAACACTTTCTGTCCGCTCTACTGAACACTTTCTGTCCAATCTACTGAAATGCTAGAATGCTTGATCTATTTTCATCTATTTCTAGATGTAACTCGACACCTTCAGACAAAACCAATAAATGCGAGACAAAATTGGTTTGATTCAGTAAAATACTTGGTGTATACCCTCAAGTCCCCATCACAATGATTATTTTATAACATAATTTGTTCACAAACCAATTGTGTTTATTGTACTTTGTTCGCAAAGAATACAGTGCAAATACCATTTTTTTTTAAATTCATCTCCTTCTCATAATTAATGCATTTCATTAATTCTCAGTCAAAGCAAACAGTTTAAACTTATTCATGAGACAGAATGTTGCCGTTTAATCCAAAAGAGAATGTCTATAGTCATACAAGAACTCACCCAGATCGATGGTCACCTTGTTGATGTTTTCCTGTTCATGTAAAATCTTATTGATTTTATCTTCAACTGGCTGAAGTTCCTCATCAACTCTGGTGCTTTTCAAGCTTGCCTTCTGCAGCTCTTCCTCAGCGCGTGCCTTCTTCTCCATTATCTAATGTACATCAGGTGAGACAACTTCTGTTATTATTTTTGTGAACAACAGCAAAACTTCTTGTGGACAGGCAACAAAGCTAACCATAATCAAAATAAATTTAATAATGACTTAGGTCAGATTTTTAAGCTGTTATTGGAAGTAGTCTAACCAAAATGGACTGAGCAAAGCCATATACCTACCTATCTGCTGTTTCATGAAAAGCTGCCCGATAACAAATAGATTACTATCACTAGTTGTGTGGGCAGACAAATCACAAATCAACTCAAACAACCTTTGTTATCATACAACTAGATACCGCATTGTTGTCCCAGAATCATAACATATTTCTTACCTGCGCAGCATTGTCTTTGTTTAGTCTAGCTGTGTCCAACTGAGCCTGCTGTACTTTCAGCTCCTGACCCTACAACACCCCGAAACAAAGTTTGCACCATGGGCAGTTAGAGATACATTTGTGTGAGACTACATAAATTAAGAGAGTTGCTTAGACTTGACATTCTCAGGTATATTGCACTGGAGTTAGCATAACGGTGTGCATCTTACTCTGGTAAAACATCAGAAACTTAATGAGATCACAAGTCACACAAGATAGCGGTAGACACTTACCTTAGCCTTGCGTATCTTCGTAATGTTGTCCAACGCCTTTACGTATCTGGTGGAAGCAAAGATATCATCAAACTTCTGCTTAAGTGCCTTTCCTTCACTGAGAGGCCTGCAATAACTATCACATGAGCGCACCAGAAAACAACCAAAGCTCATACAAGACAACCAGAACTCATACAAGACAACCAGAGCTCATACAAGACAACCAGAACTCATACAAGACAACCAGAGTTCATACAAGACAACCAGAACTCATACAAGACAACCAGAGTTCATACAAGACAACCAGAGCTCATACAAGACAACCAGAACTCATACAAGACAACCAGAGTTCATACAAGACAACCAGAACTCATACAAGACAACCAGAGTTCATACAAGACAACCAGAACTCATACAAGACAACCAGAGTTCATACAAGACAACCAGAGTTCATACAAGACAACCAGAACTCATACAAGACAACCAGAGTTCATACAAGACAACCAGAGCTCATACAAGACAACCAGAACTCATACAAGACAACCAGAACTCATACGAGACAACCAGAGTTCATACAAGACAACCAGAGCTCATACAAGACAACCAGAACTCATACGAGACAACCAGAGCTGATACAAGACAACCAGAGTTCATACAAGACAACCTGAGCTCATACATACAATTCTATTACTCCATAGCAGTTCCCATTGGTAGATGCACACATGAATAACTATATATATAGGTATGGAAGTATAAAGTAAGTATAAAGTAAGTATGGAAGTATAAAGTAAGTATAAAGTAAGTATGGAAGTATAAAGTAAGTATAAAGTAAGTATGGAAGTATAAAATAAGTATAAAGTAAGTATGGAAGTATAAAATAAGTACAAAGCAATTTCAACAAAAGCTTACCAGTTAGACTCTTCCTGGTGACAGAATATGACATTCTGTAGAATTGGTGCAGACACTCCCAAAGCCAGCTTCATCTGCAAGTTTATCCAAAGTATAACAGAGAATTCAAGACGGCAATATTCGGTACCAAAAGTAATCAGCTTATGTTACCACTCAATAGCCTTCCTATATCAACACCAATACATACCTCCGCATTTATATCGGCACAACGGGAGTCCAAGGCAACTGTCTCTCCATTCTTGAGTTTTCTTTTTAGAGCTGTGTCAACAGTCTTAGCTGTGACAGACTTGCCCTGGCATTGGCATAAAACAACAAGAGTAGTGCTGCTGATGCCACCGACATGCTACCTACATGCCACCTACATGCTACCTACATGCCACCTACATGCCACCTACATGCCACCTACATGCCACCTACATGCTACCTACATGCTACCTACATGCTACCTACATGCCACCTACATGCCACCTACATGCCACCTACATGCTACCTACATGCCACCTACATGCCACCTACATGCCACCGACATGCCACCGACATGCCACCGACATGCCACCTACATGCCACCTACATGCCACCTACATGCCACCTACATGCCACCTACATGCTACATACATGCCACCTACATGCCACCTACATGCCACCTACATGCTACCTACATGCCACCTACATGCCACCTACATGCTACCTACATGCCACCTACATGCCACCTACATGCCACCTACATGCCACTTACATGCCACCTACATGCCACCTACATGCTACCTACATGCCACCTACATGCTGCCTACATGCCACCTACATGTTACCTACATGCTACCTACATGCTACCTACATGCTACCTACATGCCACCTACATGCCACCTACATGCCACTTACATGCCACCTACATGCCACCTACATGCTACCTACATGCCACCTACATGCTGCCTACATGCCACCTACATGTTACCTACATGCTACCTACATGCTACCTACATGCTACCTACATGCCACCTACATGCCACCTACATGCCACCTACATGCCACCTACATGCCACCTACATGCCACCTACATGCTACCTACATGCCACCTACATGCTGCCTACATGCTACCTACATACCACCTACATGCTACCTACATGCTACCTACATGCCACCGACAACAATAGAAATAATAAATGAATAACCAAATACCTTTCTGGTTGCTTGTTGGCTCCTGCTCACCAGAGACTGCTCTCCTGTCACACATTTGAACTGGAGCTTCACCTGAGCCTTTATTGTGCTTTCATCACATAGCTGTCAAATAATATCAGAATGACCATTGCTTTAGATCAGACAAAAAATAAAATTATAAATAAATCGAATTAGCAAATTTTAATGAGCCACCGAAGTTATAAAAGATCAAATCGTCCATGTTATATTGCTAAAACTAATCGATTTTTTTTAAAATGAAGTAAGTGGACATATAAAAAGCAGACATAAATGTATGTCGAGTGAAAACAAGAATATAATATAATTGAGTGAACCTTTGGGTCAGAGACAATATAATATAACTGAGCGTACCTTCGGGTCATACAGAAACGCTCCCCCT
The DNA here is from genome assembly GCA_945261195.1 of Cryptosula pallasiana. Taxonomy (NCBI): domain Eukaryota; kingdom Metazoa; phylum Bryozoa; class Gymnolaemata; order Cheilostomatida; family Cryptosulidae; genus Cryptosula; species Cryptosula pallasiana. The sequence goes on along the minus strand of OX183138.1, from coordinate 22,319,054 downwards.
TTGGTATTTGGTGGCTGGTCACCAGTTGTGGCATAACGTAAGCATTCTATCACCGTCTACGGTCAATCAAACACAAACATTTAGGTACCAGTTTAGCTATAATGAAAATAGCATGGGCATAGGGTCAGTCAACTCACCGTTTTTCCTGTTCCATTTGGACCATGAATTAGTGTGACGGGGCTGATAAACTGTAGCTTTTGAGCATCAATAGGTCCAAAACTTCGAATACCACGAATTTCTAATAACTCTAGGGTGGCCATTACATGATCCTTTGCCTAAATCAAGACCGGAACAGAAAATAGAATATCACAAATCAATTGATTTAGAATAGAACCTTTGAGTAGTTCCATATTATGTCCTAGGACGTTTAGATGTCAATTTTAAACCCCCATATAGCCACAGATGCATTTCTAGTAAATCAGTATGTAAGAAAAGTAATAATTTTATGATTGCTGCACCATAGTTTGATATTTGTCAACGAGCCGGGGTTGTTTATTACGCAATGCGCAAATCAAAAACTTCGCATCTAACTTTTAGAAGATGTAGGTATGAGGCATAATAGGCTTGGCAACTCTCATCAGACTTTTGCATTTATTGCTTCAAACCGAGTGACACAAGAACTATTGCTATAATATTAATTATTATATTTTCCTGAAAACCTGATTTTTCAAGCAGGATTTATATCAGCTGGGTTTTTATCGATAGAGCTAAGCTTCAAGCTCCCGCATGTCATGCGAGTCTAATGAAAGTGCGGTAAACAGAATTATAGATTTGCCAACCATATCAAAACTCATATCAGGACTTTTGAGCATGTCAAACAAGACGATGAGCACAATTCCCCATACCAACGGTAGAATAGTTTTTTGGTACATAAATCAATAAGTCAAGGCTTGTTTTAGGGACCGATTTGTTACGACTACATAATAATGATATGGTAGCAGGTGATTATTATTTTCATTACCATATCTTTATTACATCATTATTATCCATGTTTTTTCAATCAGCACAATAGACTTGCTTGCTAATAGGTAATCAAATTCATTTTCACTTTTTATAATTATAATATTTTTAGTTTCATGTTTTATTCATTACCATTCATCATTTTGTTAAGGTTTGTTGATAATCAATTGTATTGCATGGGAAAAACGTCGAACACTAGCAATTGCCAAACTGTTTGTGTGTTGTCAAGGATATGTGCACATACTCTCTACTATTATTATTGTACTTAGTCACTGTTATTGTTCGAGGCTAGCATCGTAAACAAAGGATGCATTACCTAACAATTTATATGAATACAAGTTGCAAGCCCTCATTTAATCAGTGTTCTCAGAGGCGCAGCTGGTTTTTATCCTTGAGTAAAATCCAATAAACACTCACTCAAATTCTCACTTGATTCTCACACATTACAGACAATACAGATTACACTACTACTTCGAAGGACAACAGCTGTATGACCCTTTGGCCGAAACAGCATTGTTTTGCCCAAACGAACAGTAGCCGAAAGACAGGCTTGCCTGATGACTTGTCATCCTGGCCCTACCATCAGCCAGACTACGCTGATGGGTGGACAGTGATACGGCCAAGTTGTCAGCAAGGCTGTCTGTCGATACAGACGAATTTGGCCTTACGTGCCTATGAAGTAGTGCAGGTGGCTACCGAGAGTGACTGGCAACTTTCAGTGTAAAATGCCGCACAGTATCTGTTAGCCACTGGCTCATGCAGCCACATAGTAAGAGAAATTTCACACACGATGCGCTAAAAATGATTTGAATCTGTCAATAAAAATTCTCTCAATACATTTCGCTCAAATACATCCATGACCATAGTTAATTTTTATTGTTCAGCTTTATTTTCATTTGTGAGGTTTATAAATAGTTTTGAGCAAATCAAATTTTTGCTACCATCACTACTACATGAAACATGTTGGCACGTTAGAAACCGATAATCAAGTGAGTGATTAAAATGTCTGGATAGACAGCTCTAGCAGCTGTGTATGCTATGTGCTGTGGCTTTAGAGTTACTGCATTGTCACAGTTCTATCACTGCAGCAACACACATATGACACATTGCTTGGAGCAACTTTACAGTTACTGCATTGTCATAGTTTTATCACTGCAGCAAGCACACATATGACACATTGCTTGGAGTAACTTGGCTAACTCGTTTTTATTGACCAGTGAACTCGTTGATTGACAACAGCGTTTAGCTTGAGAGTCCAGCTGACTTGAATGATTTGCTTCACTAGTGGTTCCAACTATTTTTTCATGAGATGCTCCATGCGATCTATGAATGATTTCACTGTCATATCAGAACTGATCTTGAGATGATGATGATGAAGTTCGAAAGTGATTTTCTCTAGTGCGATCTTCATCTATTTATGATGCCGACATGTATTTTGATACCATGCATAGCCTTCACTTCAGCAAGCATTTGGTGATGATCTATTGTACACTGTTATTTATCGAATATTTGGTGGATACTGGAAATCTTCCTACATGATATAGAGGAAGAAGTGGCTAGTTGCCGCAAAACTATTGAATAAGTTTCAATTTTGAATGAAAAATCGTAATGAAACTTACGTAACTCTATCTGATGGATTTTTTCCTAACTAAAACTAAACTAAATCTACCATTAACTAAAAACTGCTGCTCTTTCTTTTTATTGATTTTCCGAATATTCAGGTCTTAAGCAGCAGATTGATGTATTGAATAACCGTCTAGGCCTACTGAGTCCTGATTTACAAGCCTGCAAAATATCCCTCTTCCAGAAATGCTCGTCAGTTTTTTACACTGCATAAAATTGACGTCGTCTTCGGATCCGACGTATATTTATTTCTTCCCCCAACAGTATTATTTATATGGCTAATCTGATCTCGATATTTCTTTTTATTATTGTTTTTTACTATTATTATTCTACACATTCACTGTCTATTCTTCTATGACTACCATTCATTGTTTTTTAACTCACCAAAACAAACACAAGTTTTTTTCTATTCTTTTGATGGAAAGAGTATTAGATTATCCTTGTGATTGATTGTGATTACATTGGACCACCTGACAAATCCTGCAGTTGTCTCTTGTTGCCATTTCACATCCGAAACTTGCGTGATAAACAAGCATTGACTTTATTTCCGATGTGTGTACACTAATTCCGTTCATATTGACGAACCACTAATTCCGATTTTATGTGCACAACTTACAAATTCAAGGCAGACGAAAAATGGCGCGTAATAGTAAAGAGCATCATTCAATCTTAGAACCAAATTTTGATGGTGTGTCTTCATAGGGATTCTTTATTCCTGCTGGAATGGCCTTCAGCAGACCTAAGACTAAACGAATCGCCCAATCAGATTTCATTTTAAACAAAGATGTTGTAACTTCAGTTATATAAATTTGCTATAATTTATTATAATCGGAAGATGACGTACTCGGCAATCAATGGAAGTTATAGTAAACCAAATTTCAGCTGATGCGACGAGCTTTTGAGGCCAATAGCTTTTTTGGCAAGCTTGTAAATCAGAACTGAGTGCGCCTACAGAGTCATCCAATACATCAATCTGCTGCTTAAGAACTGAATATTCAGAAAATCAATCAGAAAAGTATTCAATGCTGGCGTGCTTTAATGGGCATATTGGCACTGCATGTCGGCTTGGCAAGCAGCGCTAGCTGACCCAATTTATCAAACTACATTTTCCTAAGTATATGGCAGAACTTGATTGAAACAGGAAAATTTTAATAAAAGATAAACAGTTGACTTCATATTTTTTACTAAAGAATGCAATATGGCGATACAATGCACCGGTGATTGGTTGAAATTGATCGTCACTTTGGCAACAGCGATTTCCAGCGTAATGGCAGATCCCAATGCCTCATGCATATGGTTTCAGTTATAAAGGTTAATTGTGTTGCTATTGACTTACAAAACCATAAACACAATATTCACTTTCATCAGCAGGTGCCAGAAGAGTTTCGCGGAGTCACAGCTCCCTATAAAGTTCTACTAATTAAAATACAGATGAGCAGGCAGGTGAACACCAACAATGATCATCAACAACAACCTTATTATTATTATTTATTATTATTAATAGTAACATATAAATGATGAAATATAATAAGGTCTTGCAGAATTGAATGAGTTTATTATAAACAACCCATGGGTGCATACAACTGAGTGTCAAGGAAAGCTGAGGAGTTGGCGTGCGAATGGAATCAATGCTAGCCTCCCGACTTAAAAAAGCCTATCTGCAAGTACGTGTTGACAACTCCCTGAGAAGATTTTAAGCCATCAGATACAAAGGTGAAACATGTGTGATGACCCGGATGGGTTTTGGGCTATGTGTAGCTCTGAAGAAGGCACTGACAATTATATCGATGAGATTTGGGTAAACGAAGATATTGTACCAATAGAAGTGGTATGCAAACACTTTTTCAACTATGGCCTTGTCTCGAAAGGTTGAGTGACACTGCGTAACACACAAGTGTTAGGTTTGAAAGTGACAGGCAATGGTGATAGGAACTATAATTAGGCAAGAGATGGAGTACTGCCTGACCTGAAAAGAGGTATCCACAAATGTAAGTTGTTTACTATTATCCAGTAGCCGGACGGCTTCGCGCAGCATGCAGCTATTTAAAACGCACAATGAATCAAACTAGTTTAATCAGCAACAAACATTGCTGATGCCCTGACAAGAGCTCTCCAGCGATGGTTAAAAAAAGCAGTTGGTGTGGGAGTCGTGTGCCCTCCACAAGATGATGTTAGTGATGTACAAAAAGTTTACAACGATCACCACCTGGGTGTAGACAAAACTGCGAACCTTTCTGAAGGAAAGCTTGATCGCGTCATTGACAGAAAATCATTCAAGTGGTTGTAAAGGCTTGCCATGTGTGCAGGAGCGTAGACCCACCTCCTGTGAAGTGGTATCGTGGTACAATAGAAGTTCCAGATGTGTGGAAGAGGGTGGCTGCTGATATCACATATGTGTCTTCACAGCCATATCTCACGGTAGTAAACTGTGGTCCAAAAAACTTTGCCATGTGGTTAAAGCTACCCACAGCAAAAACAGCCGATGAAACAGCCAATGCAGTTGTAAAGTTGCTAGAATGAGTGCTTAGAGAGAGGGCCAACCATCTAAACTCATTAGTGATAATAGACCCTGTTTTAAGAGTGATCACACTAAGGAGCTCTTGAAACGATGGAATGTAGAGCACATATTTAGCTGTGTATACAAACCATCCGAAAATGGCATACTATCAAGAGAATGATTGCTAGAACTAAAAAACGACAAGAGGAAATGGTATTCTGGTATAATCGTTGTCCGAATTGCACAGGTGTCGTCCTGATGGAAATGTTGTATGCCAACAAAATACATCTACAAGGAACAATCACAGGTATTGCAGTGCCAACACAATCGCAGAGAACTCAAAATTATTTATGCAGCCTATACAAAACAGGTGACGTATTTTATGTAAAGCCACATGGTGATTGATGTAGCTATGCATGGAAGCCAAGCAAAGCAAAGAAAGTGATATCCGACACTGCAGTAGAAGTGAGCGGAACAAATCGTCATGTGGCTGATCTGAGATTTGCTTGGCGTGACAATAATTCTACAACATTAAAGCACAACGAACTTGTAGATTTATTGCTCCAAGGTCACTATGAAACCAATGACAATGAGCCACATGACCTTGTGAACATAGAACATGATGACAATGAAGATAAAAACCCCCGTAACTATATTGAAGACGAGTCCGATACTGATGAAATCATTACTGATGAGCTAACTGCACTTGACAGGCGACCCCCATCTTGGTTAGCGGATTTTTATATAATACATTAATTAACCTCAGCTAGTATTATTGATCTAGATATCAAGGGGAATGTGTCATGATTATGTTTATAGATTGATTTATAGTATGCACTCTATTGCTGCACCTGCTAAAATTGTTGTAGTATTTCCGGTTTGATAGTTGTGTCAGACACACGATGTTTATTATGCTTTTGTGTTATCATGTTTAAAGAGACTAAGCCTCATTTTGGCTGTCTAGGACTCAGACTTGCCAACTGCCACACATTGGGCGTGATAAATACGCAATTCCCTGTTTCTCACACTCTCACGCACGTCTCACGCATTTCCTCTGATGTTAGGAAAAAAAATTGTTTTCATTACTATTAACAATTATTAAATATACTGCAATTTTTTGTATTGATATCTCATCATCTTATATTTCAGTTTTTCATAGCAGTTACAACATGCTTATTTTACTTCAAACAACATAACTAATCAAAGTGAACATTGACATAGATAGTGATATCATATGGGTAGAGTAGTCTACAATAGAGTTACAAGAGGATTTAGATTAGAAAAATAAAAAGAGATATTTATAATAGCTGTCAATTGACTACTTTTATACTTGTGTTGGGAGGGAAAATGTCATACCAACCGCACTATCAGGTCAGGTTACCAGGACCCATAGTCTAAAAAACAACGATTCACCTAAAAAAAGAGCAGCAAAAGCAGAGACCAACTAACAATAATAATCAGCACATTATTATTATTTTAATACTTCTGTTAAATTAATCTTAGAGAGAGCCAGTCAAAACTAAATCGCAGCACTCCATTGCTATGTTATTGTTGATGTTAATTCATTTTATTATTTAAGCTGTCGTGTCAGTTCCACTCATCTACTAATTAGTGCCTCCTACATCCTACTACTTAATTATTTATCATTATTCTTATATATATATATATATATATATTACCATCGATCATCATCATGACTACTTATTTATTTAAATATCAATTATTATAATCATCAATAACTAATTACTGCTGTTATTGTTGTTATTATTATTTATTACTGTTTTATCAGTAATAATAATTGATGATAATAAATAGTTGTTATTGGTAATAATTTTACAATTAATTATCATTAAATAAATAGTTATTAAAAATGATAAACATATTTATTACTACTCGTTATTATTATTTGTTGCTGCTCTTTTGTTATCAAGTTCAACATTTGTTAACATTACTTTGTTTTATTATCAATGGTAGCAGTTGTGAAATATTTTTGTTGCTTTTATATATTGAAATGATGGGTTAATCATTATTTCAACTGTATATTGTGTTATAATGATTTTTAGCAAATGTAATTTTTATGGGAATGGTTATTATCAAAAAATTATAGTTATTTTGCTTTCAAGTTTGTTTTAGTGTTATCTGTATTTTTTCGTCGGAGTAGCCATCCGCAAGCTTCTGCTCTGTATCCACCATATGATGTTCTACATTCACCATCTCCTGCTCTGCATCAACCATATCCTCTTCTTCATCCATTAAACGCTGATTTTTGTCTACCTCCTACTCTCCATCTACCATTTTCTGCTCTCTATCCCCGTCTTCTTGCTCTCCGTCCATGACCTCCTGCTCTCCATCCATCATCTCCCGTTCTGCATCCACCATATCCCGCTCTCCATCCATGATATCCTGGGCTCCATTCATCATCTCTTGCTCTGGATCCACCATATCATACTCTACATTCACTATATCCTGCTCTCCATTCACCATGTCCTGGTCTCCATCTACCTCCAACTGCTCTCCATTCACCATCTCCCCTCCATACATCATCTCCTGCTCTCCATCCACAATCCAATGCTCTTCATCTACCATTTCCTACTGTCTATCCACCAGGGTTGGCTCAGTTTAAACTAGTAAAATTTCTGAGGTTGTTTTGGTTCTTATGATTTTTTTGTTTGTTCATCAAATATTTCCGTTCTTTCAAAGCTTAACTGGCAGGTTATCTGCTTCACAGCATTTACTCATGCCATGGTCTCATTCTGTTGGTTATTCTAAAAATTTAAAATGATATATCTAGTTTTTCAGCTCAGTTTCAGCTAGTCATTATGACAGAGAATTGAAAGATGTTTATTGAAAAAATATGCGCCACATATATAATTGATGTAACTTCGCGTTTGGGATGGTACACTTTAAGCTGTGAAATCGACTTGGCACTCAAAAAACAGGACATAGTTATTTATTGCCTCTCTGATGCGTAATACGAAAAAATACCAATGATCTTGTCTCCTGCTACGGTAATGCCATTTAGTTGTTAAAGTTTGAATGTATTTGTTTTCTATTTTATGTGGTTCTACTATACAATCAGTCATTTCTTTAGATACCACACAGTTGTCTTGTTTGGAGATAAACATTAATCATTTTTGTAATCAAGCTGATTGCTACATATCGACAGTCATTATTTTAAACATTTAGATTTAGATCATAAACTCTTTTTATTGACTGCATTGAGTTCATTGACTGCACTCAAACCATTTGGACAATAAAAAGCGGTTTAAACCAGGAACACATGGTTTATTCGGTTTTTCATTAAAAATCATGGTTTTCCAACCCTGTTACAATTTTCTGCTCTCCATCCACAATCCTCTGCTCTTCATCTACCATCTCCTACACTGGCCGTCCACCATTCCCTGCTCTACATACTCCATATCCTGCTCTCCGTTCATCATCTCCTGCTCTACATCCACCATATGCTGCTCTCCATTTTCTCCGGTTTCCATCTACCTCCTGCTCTTCATCTACAATCTCTTGTTCTCCATCCCCGATCTCCTTGTTTTCCATCCATCATCTCCAGCTATGCATCCACCATATCATACTCTTTATCTACTATATCCTGCTTTACATTCACCATGCTCTGCTTTCCAACTACCTCCTTCTGCTCTCCATCCATCCACCATCTTTTGCTCTAAATACTCCATATCTTGCTCTCCATTCAATTTCTCCTGCTCTCCATCCCAGATCTGCTTGCTCATCACCTATCACCTCCTACTTTCCATCCATAATCTACTGCTCTTCATCCATCATCTCCTGCACTCTTCCATTATAATGTACTCTACATCCATTATGTGCTGCTCTCCGCTCACTGTATCCTGTTTTCTATCTACTTCCTCCTGCTCTCAATCCACAAATCTGTGTACCATCTTTTGCTCTAAATATTCCATATCTTGCTCTCCATTCAATTTCTCCTGCTCTCCATCCCGGATCTGCTTGCTCATCACCTATCACCTCCTACTTTCCATCCATAATCTACTGCTCTCCATCCGTCATCTCCTGCACTCTTCCATCATAATGTACTCTCCATCCATTATGTGCTGCTCTCCGCTCACTGTATCCTGTTTTCTATCTACTTCCTCCTGCTCTCAATCCACAAATCTGTGCTCTCCATCTACCATCTCCTGCTCTACATCTACCATCTCCTGCTCTGCAACTATCATCTCCCTCTCTAAATTTACCATATCCTGCTCTCTATCTACCAACCATCTCCTGCTCTCCATATATCAACCATCCCTACTCTTCGTCCCTCATCTCCTACTCTTCATCCACCATACCCCTTTGCTTATTTCATTACTTGATGTTTCTGCAACTAACACGATATCAGATTTTATTTTCCAGCATTTTAGCAAAAATCACTTCAGTAACACGTTTTCCCCATTTGGCTCGATTTCACACACTTTTTCCCCTTTTTTCAAGCCTCACTCTTGACCCCTCACTTTAGGTTGGCAAGTCTGCTAGGACTGGATGTCATTGATGCTGATTCAAATAATACAAATGTGTTCACGCTACCATACAATTCTTAATGTTCACCTGTCATAACAACACAGAAGTGACTTTATTATGTCATCGCAATCATAATTTGATCATAACGTTCAGCACACGCAAACATGATTATCATGTTTGCACATGCTGAACATTATTATGCTAAACGACGTTATTGTGTTGTTACTTTGTTGTGTACTTTTTTGATGATTTGAAACTAGTTAAGCTGTTGGGTTGATCTGCTGCTGTTGTTGATCTTTGCGGTCTCTCGCTGATCTGAGGCCAGAACAAGATGAAGGGGAGAAGAAGACTGAAGCAAACAACGACTTCCTCTGCTCGGCTGCAATAACAATTATAATAGCAATAATAACAAAAATAATAATAAATAATAATTATTATTATTCATATAATAATAATTATTATTATTACTTATTAATTATTAAGGTATCATCATCATCATAACAGCAACAACAAGCTCTGTTGTTACTCATCATTATAATAATTATAAATAATAATAATAAATAGCAGTAATAACAATAATAAAATTGATAATAATAATAATATAATTATAATAAGTTAAAGTAAGTAAGTAGTAGTAATAATAATAATTTAATAATAATAATTAATAATAACTTAAATAATAACACTACACTACGTCTATCATCTACTGAAGTGACAACAGCAGAGCTTGTTGTTGTTGTTGTTATTGTACAGGAATTTGGGGGGTAGTGGTAGCTGTCACCTGTACAGCGGCCCACTTCCAGTGTGTGCGTAATAGCAGTAGTGCAAATGCTCTCTGGCTAGCTCCAAGGTCGGCAGGCTAATCTGTTTGAATAAGATTTGCAGTGTTGTAAGTCCGCAGACTGTCCACAGTGAGGAGTTATCTTAACTACCTTACTTTCCACTGAGTTCTTATTCGGGCAGAATAGCTACTCTGGGTCGAATCGACAGGTTGAACAATCGTTCCAGTATCACACTCCCGAAGGTAGTGTGCAGTGTAAGTCTCGTAGACTGACCACTTTCTACTGTCTATTGTTCTTGCTATCGATCGACTTGTCCAAGTTGCTGCCAATTAATTATTTACTAAGTGCTTGTGCTTTGCTTGCTTGCTTGCTTGTGCTTATTCTTGTGTATGCATCTAATAGCTTGTTCTTTATGTCTTGTGTAGAGAGAATCATGAAGAAGTGAGAGTAAGTGCCAGGTTAACTCTGCTTTATTATCACACTTACACAAGTTTAAATACATAAAAGGCGGGCCTGCTACAGGCAGCAATCAAAACAAACAATAGAAAAGGTTCCGCCTGTTGGCCTAATTGGCCCATACACAAAAGGAGGTGGTACAAAAGGTTGAAAGGTTAAGTAGGCTGACTTTAGATAGGCTTGGTTGCACACAGTAGCACATGGTAAAATAGTAATGTAAACAAGGTGATAATAGCTGAATATAAAATGAGAAATACAAATAGGAGTGAATGTAATGTGCATAGAGTTCGGGATTAGGTTGTGAATAGACATATGTAGTTCGGTAGTGATTGTTCTAGGTCGACTTGGAGTGTGCTGGCCACATTTCCCCAACACACTCCGCCCCATTGGCGCTCGTGAGCCAATAATAATAAAAATGGGGAAATGTCCTAGTAATTGTCCCGGTCACGCTGGATCGCCATCTTTAGCTCGTCTGCCTTTTGTAGACAGTTTAACGCCTCCTTTGTTAGCCGATAATATTCCTCTTCATTTCTTTTTATTCTTCTATATTTTTCTTCTCTACGCTCAGCTTCCATCTGGCGTTCCATTCTCCTCTCCCTACTGCTTGTCCTTGGTCGGTACGGCGTACTGCTTTCTTTCACCTCTCTGCTCGTCCTTTGCTTGATTATTCTTTCTTCTCTTTCTACATCTAGTTCTACCTTTATCACTTTCTGTGACGTTTCCACTCGTTCTCCCAGTCGTTTCTTAATGGTTCTCTGGTTGCTGGGGCTGGTTGACCGATCCTTTATGGGCGAGGGTGTGCCGAAGAGTGGCGGGTTTGGCCAACCTATAGCCATGCAGAAGTCGCTGTACGAGGCTCGATCTACTTCGTAGAGTGGTCTTTCCGCTCCCCCATGCTCTTCCGCTCCGTTTTGCTGCCGTATATGTTTCAAGATAGTGTCTCGCGAGGCACTCTTGTGCCCGCAGGTACAGAAAAAATACACAAAGTGTTGCTTGATATGATATGTTGTCCTCTTTTTGCTCCTTTCTGTTTTGCAGATGTCGCACTGCCATACATCGTCGTTGCTGGTGGATTTTAATGCATGCTGCATGCGTCTCGTTGTATCCTCAGTCACCCACGTTTCCTTTGGTCGGTAAATGTGTGTTGGTGGTGGAGGTGCACTGACTTGGTGGTGTCGAATCCTGCATCTGGCCGAACCTTCCTCTGCAGCAATGCTACTTACTCTTGTCGGTGAGGCCGCCATTTCCTTCATCGGTATTCGGTATTTCTTTTTTTGATGGCTCTGCCAGGATTGCTGCCACGAACTCAGGATCCTCTTCAATAGATAGTTCTCTTTTCTCTGCCATCGCTGTTTCCTTGTCAAGTTGCTTGCTGACTGTGCAGCTCGTTGTTGTGTTTATTTGTTTTGTAATTATTCTTGTTGGCGGTTTCTTTTGTTCTCTTGGCCACGTGGTGCGACGTAGGGAGTCTAGGCTCCTCCCGCGGTAGTTCGTTGGTTTTGATGTTATTTCTATGCTTTCGGTCGAGGGAGTTGCCCACTCTTTCGGCATATTTTTCTTGCGGTAATCGTCTGTGGTAGTTGTCTGTTCTTGAGTTATATTCCCTGCGTAGCGACTGTTTGTGGGAGTTGTCCACTTTCTCTCCTCTCTCACATATTCGTCTCCATTGGTTATGTTTACTGTCTCTTTATCGTTATTTAAACCCAATCTATATCGGGTTTCTTCGGCATCCGTCCATGGTATATATGCCATTTTTTGTGCTCTTTCTGATGGCGCTCCTGTGGTCACGTTTACCTGCATACTTTGTGCTCCTGGTTCTCTTTTTTCTGATGTTCTATAGCACTGGTAATCTGTAAATCTCACAGGAGGCCTTCTTGCTCTCGATGGTCTGCCCTCTCCTTCTACTGCCACTGGTGCAGGGTTAAGGGGTGGCCAGTGGACGTCTTCTACGGGGGGTCCCTGGTGTGCAGCACCCACTGGGGGTGCTTCAGGAGTAGGTGGTCTCACTGGGGTAGACGGTCGGGGTGGAGAGCTGGGTGGTATCTCCCTCTCCACCGGTTCTATAGGAGGTGGTGGGGTGCTTGGTCGCCTTTCTATCTGCTCTTCAGGCGGGTTGCTTTCTTGCTGCCTCTCTATGGGTCGATCTGGTGGGGGGTCTGTGTGTCCTAGCGGGGGCGGGGCTGTCGGCCGCCGATATGCTCCACGCATGTTTGGCCGAACGGCCTGTTCGCGGCTAGGTGGGGCCCGTCCTATTTCCTCTCTACATGTCCGATATGCTTTCAGTCGGCGTCCATTTTGGGTGAAACCTTGCCCATTTCGTTCCAAACGGTACGTGTGATTGGGATAGGTTTCTGTGATGGTGTAGGGTCCTATGTAGCTGGGTTGCAGCTTAGGATTACTCCCCTTGGTCCGCCTTTTGTTCTCCATGACCACGAGCTCGTCTTTCTCGAAGCGGAGGGGTTCTCCGGTCTCTTCCTGCCTGAGCTTGGCTTGTTGCTCTCTTAGGTAGTCGTGTGCGGTGGCTAGGTCTCTCTGTATTCTGAGTGTATGTTCGTTGACACTATGGGGTTCTAGAGAGGGTGGTGATCCCGTCAATTGGTCGGGTAGTCGCACTTCTCTCCCTAACATGAGTAGGTTTGGGGTCTCGCTGGTGGTGGAGTTGGGCGTGGCCCTACACGCTCGCATGATCTGTGGGAGCAACCCGTCCCATTCGTCCTGTCCTTTACTCAAGATTAGTGTCCGTAACGCGTCTCCCAGCGTTCTGTTCTGTCGCTCCACCATACCATTCCCTTGGGGGTGGTAGGGGGTGGTGCGAGTCTTCCGTACTCCCCACAAAGTGCAGAGCTCTTCTAGGAGGGTGGACTCAAATTGAGCCCCCTGGTCCGAATGCAGCTGTTCGGGGAGGCCCCAATAGCTAAACACTCGTTCGTCCAGAGCTGTGGCCACCGTCGGGGCGGTAGCGTCGGGCAGTGCAATGGCGTCTTGCCAACGGGTGAAATGGTCCGTGAGTACCATAATCCACCGATTCTTTCGCTTGGTGAGAGGTAACGGTCCTACCAAGTCTACTGCCAGTTTCTGGAAAGGTCGGCCTGCCAGTAACCTCTGTCCGTCGGGTGCTGTGGGTCTATTGCTCCTTTTTGCCACTTGACACACTTCACAGCTCTTTACGAGTCTGCGTGTAAGTCCCGACATCCCAGGCCAATACCAATCCAGCTGCACACGATGCCGCGTTCGGTTGATCCCGGCATGAGCCATCAGGTGCGTATCCCACACGACCTTATTCCTCCATGCTGGTGGACATACCGAGCAGAGCCTGACCCGCCCCTGGTGTTCTGATCTTATGACCAGCGTCCCGTTGGGTTGGATCCTTAGTGCCTCTATTCGGTCATGTAGCGTCCGCAGCTCGGTGTCTCCTTCTTCTAACTCTCTGGCGGAGAGCTGTCTTCCTGCCTGCACTGCGGCATAGATCTTGGCAACGGGGTGTTGTCCCTCTCGTTGCGCTTGTGCCAGTTCCTTGGCACTTTCAGTGGGGTTGGTGACGGTCACGTTCACCTGTCCCTTCGGCTCTGCTGCTCCCTGTCGGGTGCGCTCGGCCTGGGTGGGGCCCCCAGTCATCTCTCCCTTTTGCTCTGCATGGGTGGGTCCCCCACTCGTCCTTTCCCTTCGCTCCGCTGGTCCCCTCAGGGTTAGCTCGGCATGGGTGGGTCCCCCATTTGTCCTTCCCTTTTGCTCTGCATGGGTGGGTCCCCCACTTGTCCTTTCCCTTCGCTCTGCTGGTCCCTTCAGGGTTAGCTCGGCATGGGTGGGTCCCCCATCTGTCCTTCCCTTTTGCTCTGCATGGGTGGGTCCCCCACTCGTCCTTTCCCTTCGCTCTGCTAGTCCCCCCAGGGTTAGCTCGGCATGGGTGGGTCCCCCATCTCTCTGCTCGATGGCGTGGCACTGTTTACAGCCGATGCAGGGATCCTGTCGACTAAGGCCGTCCGCATTACCGTGCTGTGTTCCTGGTCGGTGCTCTAGCTTGAACTTAAATTCTGCCAGTATCTCTAGCCACCGTGCTATCTGGTTGGAGGGTTCCTTCCTCCTACACAACCATCGTAGAGAAGCGTGGTCTGAGCGTAACTTGAACTCTCTTCCGTACAGGTATGGCCGGAAGTGCTTGGCGGCCTTGATCACTGCCAAGAGTTCCCGTCGGGTCACACAGTAGTTCCTCTCAGCGGGAGACAAAGTCTTACTGTAGTAAGCTATCACCCGCTCTTGCCCTTCTTGGATCTGCGACAGTACTCCTCCTACTCCCACAGCGCTGGCGTCTGTGTCCAGGATGTAGGGAAGCTTGGGGTCGGGGTATCCCAGAATAGGGGCCTGTACCAGACCTTCCTTCAACTGCTCGAACGCTTGCTGTTCCTTATCTCCCCACTTCCATGGGACCTCCTTCCCGGTCAGGACGGTGAGTGGCTTCGCCGTAGTGGCGTAGTCGGGTAGGTACTGCCTGTAGTACCCGGCCGTCCCCAAGAATGCTTGTAAGGCTTTCACGTCCTGTGGAGCCTGCCACGTCTTTACTGCTTCTACTTTGTCAGGGTCAGTAGCTACACCCTTCGCGCTGACCACATGTCCGAGGTAACGTACCTGTGGACTCAGGAGTTCGCACTTCGAGGGCTTCACCTTCAGGTGAGCACTCTGGAGACGCTGTAGCACTTCCTCTAGCCTCTGGATGTGTGACGTGAAGTCAGGAGCAATGACTATCACGTCGTCCAGATAGAGGAGTAACGTCTTCCAGTGGAGCCCTTTCAGTACTCGCTCCATGAGTCGCTGGAATGTGGCAGGAGTCGAGGTGAGGCCAAAAGGCAGCACCTTCCATCGCCATAGGCCACTGCGGGTGATGAAGGCGGCTTTGTCCTGAGCGTCTTCGTCCAGAGGTACTTGCCAGTATCCACTGGTCAAGTCTAGTGTACTAAAGTATCGGCTTCCTGCGAGAGCATCCAGGGAGTCATCTATCCGGGGTATGGGATACGCATCCTGTTGTGTGACATCGTTTAACTTACGGTAGTCAACACAAAATCTCCAGGAGTTATCCTTCTTGCGCACCAACACTACCGGAGAGCTCCATGCTCCTTCGGCAGGCTCGATCAGATCTTTGGCCAGCAACTCCTTCACTTGTCGTTCGGCCTCTGCCTCCTTTTCTGCGCCCAATCGGTGCGGTGGCAGCCGTATTGGTCGTGTGCCAGGGATCACGGGAATGGAGTGTTCGGCGAGCTGAGTGTGGCCGATGTCTCCATCGTGCTGGCTAAAGACTTCTTGGTAGCGGACGAGCAAGCTCCGGAGTTGGCATTCCTCTCGGGTGTCTTTACACCCCTTTCTGGCCTGTGAAAACAGGTGGGTGAGGTGCGGTGGTAGCTCTCCTCCTGGGGATTCTGATTCTGGGGGGTGGTTCTGCAGCGACCGTATCTCGTCGGGCCCTATACCAATGAACGTGCCGATTACCTCTCCTGCCGGAACGTGTAGGCTGTCTTGAGAGGGGTTGAGACATCGGACGAGTACACGTCCCCGATCATCTGGTGGCTAACAACAAGCCTCCTCCCATACTTTCTATCACCCCCTGTGCACATGGGGTCTGGCTGGTCAGGTGGCATGGCACTGTCGCCTCGGCCTGAGGTGGAATGTGCGTATCTCTCTGGACTTGGACTTTAGACACCAGGTCCCTTCCGTGTCTATCTGTACAGGTCAACTCCTTCCCCTGTACGCGGAGAACTGGACGGTCGAATCCCATCTGGCAGTTTTGCTTGGCGAGGAAAGGCATCCCGAGGATCACATCCTCGTTTATCTGACTGACTACGAAGGTTTCCTCGTACCTAACATGCCGGATTCGTCCCGTCAGCGTGAGCAGCCCGTAGAAGGGTAGTCTGGTGCCGTCAGCCATCAGCCCATGAGAGTCGTATTCCTGCAGTTCCTTCTGTACCTGTGCGGGCAGTACGTCGAATATCCTCTTCGACAACAGGTTGGTATTGCACCCCGTATCAATTAGATACGTAACCGTTCGTCCTTCCAATCGTCCAGGCAAGTAGTAACTGGACTTGTAAGGTCTCTCTACTTGGTTCAAATGGACTGTGATTGGATTCTTGGTGTTTGGTCTGGGGGGGGGGTGTCTTCCTTCGGGTTGGTTCCTTACTCCGTGGCTTTGGGGAACTGGGCCTCCTCTGGGCCTTCTCATCTATGTATTCCTCCTCTTCCTCCTCTGCCAGGTCGGTGGTCAATGGGCTGAACCGATTGCTTAGTGGAAGGAACTCTGGTCTCTGTACAGGTCGTCTGGCCTGTTCTTCCCTTGTTCGGTTAGCGGGGGTGGCCCTCTTGCAGCCAGCAGGGGTCCCTACTGCTGCGGGCCGTACTCGTTTCCCTGCCTCTGTTGCCAGGGGGCAGTCTTGCACTGACTGCGTACATGTCCTGTCCGCTGACAGCCCCAGCAGCGTCTGGTGGGGGTTTAGTGGCAGTATCTTTGAGTTCGGCCACCTCTTTGCTCAAGTGTTCGATGGTTTTGAGCAGCTTGGCCAGGGGGTCTTCTACCTCTTGGCACTTGAGATCGACCTTGGGGGAAGGTCCTGTTTCCTCCAACTCTTCCTCTTGTACTATGCGGACGTTGGACTGTGTCGAAGGCTGGTGTTGCACCTGCAGGAACTCGTTTCCTGCCAACACGGCCTCCCCTAGGTCTATGGGTCGTATCGCCAGCAGGTGCCTCTGTAAGTACACGTGTCCCAACGTACTTTGGAATGTTTGGAGGGTGAGCTCCACTCTGTTTTGCATGGGTAGGTCGCCATACGCCGCCTCTACTAGCCGCTCCACCTGGAGCGCATGGTCTCGCAGAGTGTCTCTGTGTGCCTTGCGATAGGTGGTTAGCCTATGCTGCGCCTCTGTTCTGGTCAGGCCAAAACTGGCTTTGAGTGCTTGGGTGATGGCAAGGGGGTCGAGCCCCCTTCCACATTGTTCCGCCTTGCCTGTCAGCGCCTGTCTCAAATGTATGGTGGTTTCCTCTGGTGCCCAGCGGTTGGCTCGGGCCACCTCCTCAAACCGTTGAATGAAGTAGTGGACATCTCCCTCTCCATTGAACTGTGGAGGTCGGAAGCGATCCTTGCTGCTGTTGGTGGACATACGGTCCAGTATGTCCGCTAGAGTGCCCATGATCTGCAGTGGGCTGCCATCACGATCCGAGCTCACTGCTCGGCGTCTACTAGCCATCTTGCTTCCTGCTTACGGTCACTGTTCCAGTGGGTCGACTTGTGTGGGTTCTTCTCTATCCCACTGCTGCCACCAATGTACAGGAATTTGGGGGGTAGTGGTAGCTGTCACCTGTACAGCGGCCCACTTCCAGTGTGTGCGTAATAGCAGTAGTGCAAATGCTCTCTGGCTAGCTCCAAGGTCGGCAGGCTAATCTGTTTGAATAAGATTTGCAGTGTTGTAAGTCCGCAGACTGTCCACAGTGAGGAGTTATCTTAACTACCTTACTTTCCACTGAGTTCTTATTCGGGCAGAATAGCTACTCTGGGTCGAATCGACAGGTTGAACAATCGTTCCAGTATCACACTCCCGAAGGTAGTGTGCAGTGTAAGTCTCGTAGACTGACCACTTTCTACTGTCTATTGTTCTTGCTATCGATCGACTTGTCCAAGTTGCTGCCAATTAATTATTTACTAAGTGCTTGTGCTTTGCTTGCTTGCTTGTGCTTATTCTTGTGTATGCATCTAATAGCTTGTTCTTTATGTCTTGTGTAGAGAGAATCATGAAGAAGTGAGAGTAAGTGCCAGGTTAACTCTGCTTTATTATCACACTTACACAAGTTTAAATACATAAAAGGCGGGCCTGCTACAGGCAGCAATCAAAACAAACAATAGAAAAGGTTCCGCCTGTTGGCCTAATTGGCCCATACACAAAAGGAGGTGGTACAAAAGGTTGAAAGGTTAAGTAGGCTGACTTTAGATAGGCTTGGTTGCACACAGTAGCACATGGTAAAATAGTAATGTAAACAAGGTGATAATAGCTGAATATAAAATGAGAAATACAAATAGGAGTGAATGTAATGTGCATAGAGTTCGGGATTAGGTTGTGAATAGACATATGTAGTTCGGTAGTGATTGTTCTAGGTCGACTTGGAGTGTGCTGGCCACATTTCCCCAACATTATTATTATGATGATGATGATACTTTAACCAGAAGATACAACTACATTGGTAATTATAATATCATAGTAATAACAGGAATACTATGGGTGTAATAATATTTGTAATAATAATGTTATGAAAATAATAATGATTATTATTATTAATCATAAACAGTAATCATAATCATAATCATAACAAATTTCCTATCATTTATTTATTGACTAACAACATGCTCGCGATACAACAAGGGCTACGGTAGTGACCCAGGGTCACTAGGCTACGGTGATTGGCTCAACGTTTTATCTCACTATTTCTGTGATTTGTATATAAAGATCATCAGGCTACCGACAAAACGTTTCACGTCATTATCGGTCTATTAATGAAGTCTTCGCAAATCGACTTCTTTGGAGTTGTTACACCTTGCTTGAACCAAAGCCATATGCTTACAGAGTCACGACAGCTATGGGCGCGATTTTTCAACGCATTGGTTGCCTAGATACTTGTTAATTAATTATGTACTTGAATGGTTTATTCAAGGAGCTTGATAATCAAAATCCTTGGTTTATTTGTTCCTTGCAATGATGTTAATCTTTTTCAACGAACTAGAATTTTAGCCTGCAACACTTCAGGAAGACTGCGTCTGGGTGCAATGTAAAATATATTTTATTTGAGGTAATTCTTTTTGACCAACTACTAATTTATTTGTTTGCACATCACATGTATTTTTCCGGATACATGTTCAGCAAGCCAACTCTAGTCACCAATGGGGGGGGGGGGTATTAGGCATGCTTTTACTGGTATGGCGCGTGATGTGAGAAAAAAAGCGATGATTGGGGCTAAAATTACATTTATTTTACAGAAAAAGTAAAATAATAAGGAAATGCTGAAACAATGCATTGTTACGATAACTATAAGAAAGTCAGCAGTCAAGACATGCTGATGGTAAAGTCATGCTACACTTTATTTATGAAAACGTATAGTTCTACTTCCCATCGCAGAACTAGAAGTTTTATAAGATATTAATCGCTTGCATAAAAGTTTGTCAATGAGCTTACTTATAAATTTGTGTTGAAAGCCATGACAGGATGGAAATGGAAGGCTTCAAGTACATCTATACAATGCTGTCTGCAGTTGTCAATAATGGTTTAAAAATGGATTGCCTACAGACATGCTGTACAGTTCTACTTGGTACACAATTGTCTCCACATGTTTGCAAAGTTACGCGACTGGAGAGCTGCACCGGATCAGAGCATTTTCGCTGTATTCCTCCCTGAGGGTAAATGAGGCGACAGTCTGCTAGATCTTTTCCATGATTGCACAGATTGCACATAGCTGTTTTTTTCTGTCTAAGCTTTTTACACAATATCCAACCAGGTAGTGGAGAGCAGGCAACTCCGTTTTAGGAATAACTGAGGTTGAAGTGAAGTAAGAGATTACAACCTCGTAACTCAGCAACTCAGCAACTTTCTTTTGACAATTGCTCAACTGCCTTTCCATCTCCTTATTCCGCTTTGTTTTTAATCAAGAGATTACATAATATATGGTAACATAAACCTAGCTATTAATTAAATAAACCTTAAAATTTAGTGTTTTTTACATAACAATTTGTGTTGAAACTAAATGCTTCATTGTGGTCAAATTAGGAGTGGTATATAAAATGCACACATGTTACCTGCAGTAACATACCACGCAATTTCACTATTTTCTCCTCTAGCTTCGATGTTTCACATCTGACATCAGTGTTATTGGCAGTTGGATGTTCACTGGCATATCCAATCTCTGTCTCATTATCTGGGCTACCATTTTCACTGCCTGCATCAGTGGGTGTCCAATAGCAATGATCAGCAGTAGCTGCGAAAATGGTACAAAACTTAGTCCGAAATAAGCATTAAACAAGGAGTATCTTTTAATGCTTGTTGCATCAAATCAAACCATTTAGCAGCTGTCTTTGGAGCCTCTGCTGGTAAAGCCTTGGAGTATTATGTAATCGAAGAATCATTTTTTTCACTTCTTATCTATATTATTTAAAGCACGTCTTTAAGAAATACTGCTTGTACCAGTAACT
This sequence comes from Cryptosula pallasiana, assembly GCA_945261195.1. Lineage (NCBI taxonomy): Eukaryota > Metazoa > Bryozoa > Gymnolaemata > Cheilostomatida > Cryptosulidae > Cryptosula > Cryptosula pallasiana. Next base: position 22,298,040 of record OX183138.1, on the reverse strand, counting down.
GGCTTGTGAGCAAAGATTGTAGAGACAGACAAAACAGAGTATTTCAGTTTAAGTTTGCCGTCCGCACGTAATTTTTCAAATGCTTCACCTGCAATGTGAGCCTGCAATTGAAAAAGATTATCTTCACTTTTAAATATTTAATTTCTCTGTTGATTTTATTCAACTATTACCTAACAATATTTATAAACATAGGCTTTGTTTCCACTATTACTACTGGAATGAGTTGTAGTTGCATTGATTAACAATTGTGATAAAAACTGAGTTGTATAACATTGCGCTACCCGAATAGACTTTGAGAGTAGATTAAAAAGAAGTATGCGGGCATTGCGAAAGTTATAAGCATGACTGCTAAAATAAAAGCCAGTAAACAGAGAGTGGCGGCTAAGCGCATAACAATCTTAGCCAAATATCGCATGGTATATTTTTTGTCGCATCATCGTTGTTGATACTCATGATGAATCATGATGTACATAATCTTTATTGCATTTAATTATCATAAAAATAAACTTTCATTTTATGGTTGATGGTAGTTTACTTGTTCAAATTGAACTTGGAAGCAAGTCTCTGCTCTATTGCTTGATTATTTATTTATTAAAAATGTTATAGATCTCCTAATAAGTTTAGTTTTAGTTCCACAATCAACCATTACTACTGCGAAGTCAGTTTGTACTGAGTACTAGATAGAGAATTATTCCATGATGGACTCTCCACCAGATTTGCACTGGTTCTCAGTATTACTTACAACCACTAATGAGCAGTGAAGTAGCTGGATATAGACAAGGGTTTTGGTTGAGAGTACAGCTGCAGCGGATATTATTAAAAATGACTGAGAAGTAGCAGTAGCTATCAGTTACGGGCCTTCGGGGTTTGCCAAAAAAATAATAGAGGCAATGCGCCCTGTATTAAAATTATTTCTACTAACCTAGCGTTTTCCATCAATTCCCCTCCACACAAAACAGGAGTAGGAGAATTGATTGAAAACGCTAGGTTTGTGTTGAATCACTCACTAGGTATATATCAGCTCCAGCACAACACAACCACCACCCAGTGTGGTCACTCCACATGTGCCTCCCCAGCTTTCTAATCCCCTCGAGCTATCCACAATCCTTTAACTACCATTAACCTTCACTAATCCAATAGCTACATTATGCACGTATATAAAATACCCTTTTTTCCAAGCTAGCAAGATACACAAGACACAAGATCAACAGTTACAGCTAGCTTCAGAGGTGGAACACATCATAAGCATACTCCAAACTACGCATTTTGGTAGGGGCAGAGACAGTATCCACACCGGCAAGATGTACAGTTAGGTAGAACAAATACATACCTCACCCGTGTCATACCTACCACTGGCCGCTCACCACAAAGACTCAAACTGACCAGTATCGCTATCATCCATATCGCCACAGCGGTCAAACCAATCTCGCACCACTTGACGTTGTGTCGCACCCGAAGGTGTTCCGCCATCATCATTTGGCTTTGGTTCTGGACCACACAATTGGCCTTCACCTCCACCTGGCTTTGGATCTGAGTCACACAATTGACTCTCACCTCCACCTCCATTTGGCTTTGGTTCCGGACCACACAATTGGCCTTCACCTCCACCTGGCTTTGGATCTGAGTCACACAATTGACTCTCACCTCCACCAATCACAGCCTCACCTAGGTGAATAGCACTATCCCCCTTACCGGAGTGAGTATCGCAATCCATGTTCTCACCGGAGTGAGGCATCTGAACAGCCTCGGAAGCGAGCTGTTGCCTGGTCACAAGTGACTGCTCAGCAACTACCTCCTGGCTTTCCTCCGCAGGAGCCGAAGCTTCCGCAGGCCTAACAAACAAGTCCCTCTGGGCTGAGACCAGCTCCTTCGAGTGGGTAGGTCTGTTAGGGGTTTCAAGGGTGCCGTGAGCTCCCCCAGCTCTGGCACCACTCGCAGGTTGGACTACAGGAGCAAACCTTACATGACCTATGTGAACCTCACTCATTTCACTAGCACAACTCCCTTCACTACTGCTGCTACTACCTCGATAACTTTACCTATCAGTATGTTTATACATTTTATAAGGGCAGTCCTGGGAAGTATGACCCATACCATCACAGCAGTGTACAGCTGGGCAAAACCTAATTTGGTGATCATCTCTGCCACAGCAAAAACACGCTTTAGCATCATGGAAAGTCAAATAACCTCTGGACTTAGTCCTATCATTTCTTTTATCACTTTGAACTCTGCTCCTACTAGAGTATTTTCTACGCCATTCAGGCATGAACCTTTAATTGTTAGAATGCCTAGTAAACCTATAATTTCTACCATGAGCAGACCTATAATCATCACAGCTGTGGCAAGCCTCACCTTTTATCTTTTCTGCATATTTCTCAGCATATCTACCATATTTCGCAGCAGATTGACCATTGCAAACGCTACATACTTTCATACTACTGTAACACTCACCACCATACATGTTCTCTTTCATATCAAATACCTGGGTGGAGTTTAGCTGCTTTGGCTTACCCCGCTCCATGGTGTTCTCTGAATCTCAAGCGACTTTTCTTGCCCTTAGAGTGTCAGTCAATCCTTCCCAGTTCAAATTACCTCGTTGCATCAGCTGAATACGCAGTGAAGATTTTCTCAAACCATTCACAGCTATAGCTAATGCAAATTCTTGCCTAACATTATCATTATTCCGAAAACTTAACAACCTACTAAGCTTTTCAACACGTAGCAGATAATTAATTTCATTATCTCCCACAGCCTGATTAGCAGTGACAAACTTGAATGTTTTCACATAAACTATTTCCTCGAAACCATAAACATTTTTTAAATGAGCCATTGCTTGTTCATAACTACTTGCCTCACTTCTCATATCAAATTCAAAAGACTCTAGGGCATTTCTACCTCCTTGACCAATGGCATGCAATAAAGCCAACAATTTCATTCTTCCCCTGAAAACATCTTGTTTTCTCCGATTTACTGTTTCCTTCCCTAGTTTAAAGGTAACCATTTCCACACTAAGCTCAAATTCATCTAACCATGCCTTTCATGAACCATAAGTGTCATCAGGATTGATAACTAACTTAGGAAAATCATTAAAATCAAATCCCAAGGCCATATTTCACTAACCTGGAGTGTTCGGCAACACCGACCTTAAAAACTGGTAAAGTAAATGCCAACTTCTTGACAAATCTTATGGATTGTATCCTTCAACAACAACAGTTTTAATGCACAACCACAAACAAATACTCACCTTCACCACTACCAACTGGCACCAGTCCTATAACAACGGCGTTAATAAATAATAAATCCACACCGACCTTCACTATCACCACAAACCCTTTAATACTCCTTTCACAAGATGATGAAATACAATAGTATATGACAACAATCCTCCTTTCCTTTTGCGACGACGCCATGTTGAATCACTCACTAGGTATATTGCAAAGGATTTGCCCGTGTAATGACACAGCACCTTTACCGGACCACTGTTTGAGAATAGCTGTCTGCAGTAATGAGCACTAGAGCTGTGTTGGTAGCGTAGCCCGCTAGTGTCAAGGCACACAACCCGTTATACAGGACTACTAACCGGTAATATAACGTCATTGTATACAGTACTTAATCAAGCTAACTGTCTCGATCCGGAGACTTCCTGTTTCTCTTGATATGGAGATCTGTTTCTCTGCACGCAGATCCGGTTTCACTTTACTTCTCAATTATTTAGCAAGCACATGTATAGTTTATAGTAATCGTGTTAGACAGACTTGTGACAATTTCAAAGAGTGTAACGTCGTCTTTAAGAATTTAATTATCAACAACTAAGTCTAATTAGCAAGTTTACGACAGTATAAGAAGAGTTGTAGTTATCAGCAACAATGTATTCAAACGTAAAGATACAAAACTTACAACGAGAGGTGTTTCGAAGTGTAAATAGTGGACAATATTAGAACCCACTAATACTTCCAGTCAAGACTACGAGGATGCACAACGTTACGTTACTTCCAGTGTGTCAACTCAACACAACTACTGCAAGAACTCTGACTGCTGGGCGATCTGCCCTAATACTTATCAAGATAATATGTAAATCGAGCAGTTGAAAATTACAACATGTGATTGGGCAAAAATAACATAATATGATTGGCAGACAAAAATAGGGCACTACAGTTACGCACAATAGCGCCAAGCATAGACATATATATATACATATAACATGAACGGGCGCATTACGAACTACGCAACAACAACAATAATAATTAATTAAAACAAGATGGCTCCCGGAACAATCCTAGCTTGAGTTCTTTAACTTGATCTTGGCTGTCACGTCTCCACGATCTGTAGGAACACAGGCTCTTCGCGTTGAGACAACACTCATCACATGCTTATTATTAATTGTGTTAAGAAAATATAGAAATCAATTGAATTTTGACTAAGTTGGTATTTGAAGCACTTCATAAGGACATATCAATGACATATCAGATAAATATAGAAATGACCGGAGCCATCTTTTAAATACCGTATACAGTGGAGTTATACTACCGGGGTACTACCGATTAGTTAGTAGATACTGTATAACAGGTTGTGCCTTGACACTAGTAGGCTACACTACCGACACAGCCCTAGTGCTCAATAGTCTAGAACAGATATTCTCAACAGTGGTCCGGTACAGGTGCTGTGACATCACACGGGCAAATCCTTTACACAAATATATTATTATTAATACTATTTTTAAAAAAAGAGCATTTCTTCCACTAATCATCATCATTATTATTTTAATAATCAGGGTCATTATTATTATTATTTCAATGTAGAATGAATGAAGTAGAACGGACTTACTTGCTACTATTACTTACTATAATACTGTATAGGATTTGTGTCTGGGTGGTAGCCACCTGTACACCCTCCCGACGTGTTCTGCCTCTACCCTAAGTCAGCGTTTCAATAATATACTATTATTGCTAGAGTGTGTGCATTGGCTTTTGCAGTTATGGGTGCGGCCGGATCTGGCGTGGAATGATTGCTGGCAGGTTACAATAATTATCTGATAATTATTGGCTGCGTCCGAACATGTCCATGTTCGACAATAATTGCGCTGTAATTATTGTTTAGTTTATAGTTGGTTGCGAACTGTTGCCACAGACAATAATTGTGCTGGAATTATTGTTTAGTTTATAGTTTGTTGCGAACTGTTTGCCACCGACAATAATTGTGCTGGAATTACTTGGTGTCAAATCTGACTCAGTCGAGACCGACAATAATTGCACTGGAATTATTGTTTAGTTTCTAGTTTGTTGCGAACTGTTTGCCACCGACAATAATTGTGCTGGAATTATTTGGTGTCGAATCTGACTCAGTCGAGACCGACAATAATTGCACTGAAATTATTGTTGCACTATCTTGTCTCGAACTCTCAGAGTCCGGATTCAATATAAGTCGAACTATTAGGGCACCAAGAGTTGCGTCGTATTTCTCACCTCAGGTGAGGGAATACGCAGTGATAGGGCGAACCGTTCTCACTTTCCGCCAAGCCTTGTGCTTGCCAATAGTCGACCAGGTCAGCGCTTGTAGTTTTGATGCTTCTAGCTGTGCTTGCTTCTTGAGAGAAAGAATCTTCTGAGAGCCAGGCTAACTCTGATTTTTATTATACAAATATGAATATTTATACAGAGTAGGCGGGTACAAGTTACTAAAGCCACACCTGGGTAAAATATTGGTACAAGCCACGCCTTGTACTTACATCAGCACCAAAATGCAATTGTATAATTAAAATCGTGGAAAAGTATAAAATGTAATAATAATAATTATTCTTATTTGGGCACATCATAGAACTGTTCTAGATAGACGCTCGTAATAATAGAACTGGGACACAACATACACAAAGCATAAGTGAGTACATATTGAGATAATGCGTAGACAGCGAGTTAATGTCTCAGACAATGTGTAGACAGTGAGTTAATATCGAACAAAGGTGAGATGATATTGAGTCAAAGGCTTAGGCCAAGTACGAATAATATTAATAAACGTCTGCCAAGTACTGGCGTCCCTCACAATACTACTACTATTATTTTATTTTTATTATTTATACACAATAATAAAAATTAATACAGTAATAATAATAATAATAGTACTGTTATTTATATATTATTAAAATTAATTATTATTATCTATCTCTCTAAATAAATAAGTAATAATAATATATAATAATAATAATCAAATCTAATGACAATAATAATAATCATCATAACTATTATCATAATAATAATAATATAATAATAATAAATAATTATAATAATAGTAATAAGGAAACAGGAACTTTGGGAGGACGCATGGCGCATGGAATTCAACCCTAGCAAGTGTGAACACCTGAAGTTCAGCAGGAAACAGAAGAACACCACCAACAACACCTACACAACACCGAGATGTGTAAGGTTACATCCGTAAAATACCTCGGAGTGAAACTTCAATCCAACCTCCGCTGGAATGAAAACACTGCCTTCATCACTGGAAAAGCCTCTAGTAGACTTGGCTACATCAGGCGTACAATACCATCAAGCCTTCCGTTTCTACGTGAAAAGGCGTACAAGCAACTTGCTAGACCTATCCTTGAGTACTCTTGTACAGTCTGGGATGCGGCTATCACCAAAACGCAGTCAAACCAACTCGAGGCGATCCAAAGAAGAGCAGCACGGACTATCAAGAACCTACCGAGAACTGACCATGTTACTAGTACAACGAAACTGATTGAAGAATTGGGATGGGATGATCTGAGGACTAGACGAGAACATCGAAGGATAGCAATGTTCAGAGCCATGCATTTTGGGGAAGTTGCAACTAACACCTGTGACTATGTTCAGACCCATCATCCATCACCATTGCAGACTAGGAGTCACGGCCAGCAATATCTAGTACCCCACTGTCGGACCAAAGCCCATCAAAACAGCTTCTTCCTTAGTACAGCCAAGCTATGGAATGCCCTCCCACCATCGAGTTTCCTTCTGGCCGGCGGTGACGGCGGTATTCCTGATCGGTACACGATGACGAGCCGGAACGATCATTAGATTTATGGATACGCCACGCTGAAACCTTCACCAGAAGTTAGCGACTACGCAGCAAGTAAGTAGTAATAAATAATAATGATAATAATAATAATAATTTTAATAAGTAATAATGTACAGGAATTTACTGTCTGGGTGGTAGCCACCTGTACACCTCCCGAATGCTTGGTCCCCTAGCTAATGCAGTGCACAATAATTCTGTAATTATTGTTGACAGGCTATTACTGACTTTGGTCATGCAATGGAACAACCGGATCTTGTGTGGAACAAGTGCTGGCAGTTGCAATAATTATCCAATAATTATTGGCTGCGTTTGAACCTCTCTAGGCTCGACAATAATCAGTGCCGTGATTATTGTCTAGTTTATAGTTTGTTTCGAACTTTGCTGCATACAATAATTCCGTAGGAATTACCGTTTAGTTTATAGTTTGTTGCGAACTTTAGGCCACCGACAATAATGGTGCTGTAATTAATAGTTGTCTGTTCGACGCAGTCGAGACTGACAATAATTACGCTATAATTATTGTTGTGTTAGTTTTGTTTCGAACTCCACAGTTCGGTTTGCAATGAGTGTCGAACTAGTAGGGCACCAGGTGCTTTGCGTCGTACACCTCGAGTCGAGGGAATACGCAGTAAGAGAGAGTGATCAATCTTACTTTCCGCCAAGCCTCGTGCTTGCTAATAGTCGACCAGCGCTTGTAGTTATGTTGCTCCTAGTAGTGCTTGCTTCAAGAGAGAGAGATTCTTCTGAGAGTCAGGCTAACTCTAACATTTATTTGCACAACATCCATATATAAAGAAAGTAGGCGGGTAGCTCTAACATAGTCACACCCTTGTATAAAATCTGACAAGCCACACCTTGCTAAGCACCAATTAGCAGTGGATAAATAATAATAATAATAATAAAAGGGAAATAGTAAATCACGCCTTGCTAAGCACCAATTAGCATCGAGTAAAAATGGTAATAATAATTTGTGAGGAAATTTGCATGCATAGAACGATACAGTATAGAACCTGCAGTTAAGCCTAATAATAGAACGCTACATAGACATGGACAGCTTGAGTAAATAGTTAAGTATACGGATAGCATAAAGAGCGAGTAAATAAAGGTAAAACAGTACGTAGTAGCAGCGAAGAGTGCTGGCGTCCCTCACAATAATAATCACAGCGACGAGAAACTTCTCAAATCCCACTGCACCCTACATTTAGCATCTGAGGGAAAGGAAACTAGTCGATAACTTTGTTCAGAGTGGTTATTGCACTCGACTGCCTGCTGTGCATCGACCCATATTCAAAGTAATCACATAGAATTGGCTAAAATTAACAATACTTACTACTAGCAGAAAAACCAATGGGCATTGTGAAAAAATGGCGCCTACACGGCCAAATTAGGTGACCGATGATTGTCGTGACTCTGTAAACATACGGCTTTGTCTCGCGCTATTGATAACCAAGGCATGACAACTCTAAAGTAGCAAAAAATGATCATTGATCTGATTGGAGGGCCTATGGCACAACGCCTTCTATATGTTTATGTATTCCTGTCCGATGAGTTCTTTCAGATTTAACAGACACTACATGCCGGCAAGGAGTTTGATTAGATTCAATCAAACTCCTCGATACCAGACACCACACTGTCCAATCAGTTTACATCATAATCAAATATTTTGAGATTTGTGCATTTTAGTATATATTCAGTTCTGTGGTGGATTTTATTGCCACTGACTTGAAGATGTTCTGCCTGCCCCTTCTCCTACCCCTGTCTTCCATATGCGGCTATGCCCAACTGAGAACACCAGTCATCCAACAACATTTAATATCACATCAGGAATGTAGGTATTGTTCCACATGCACGTCTATACCCAAGTGCATGTACATAGCCCGTACATAGGCTAATGCGGTCTCACTACTTCACTTCTTCCGCGCTCTATAGTTTTGAGTACAGTGCTATTAGTTGTGAGTTGCTATGACATATGATGTTTAAGGTTTAGCGATACAAGATACTATGGAGTTTTTTCTTATTCTTTTGTGCTTTCTAGTTAGTGTAACTACATACTCTGCTGTTATCTCCCCTTGTGCACAAATGGAAACCGCATTCATTGTTACTACAGTGCTCTCTCTCTACCCCACCATACAATTATATTCCTCGCTGTTGACAGTCACATGATAGTCACATGACAGTCACATGACAGGCACATGCAGGCATGAACATCTTATAAACCTTCCAGCTGGCTCCACAAACACCATATTGGTAAAAAATACCTACCAAGGCCCCTTTGACTCGCTGACTTAGATTTATCCAGCAAGAAATAATAATTCTACTAATCTGTAACTATAGGATAGATTCCAGCAAGGACAGTCTAAGCAGACATGTGCATATAGCTTATTTTCCTTAGCGATAAGGGAAATCCCTCCCAAGATAGCGCAACTTTTTATTGCTATCCATTCTTCAGCGATTTTGGTCACTGTTACAAAGTATAGCCTGCAACCTATCATGTAGTCGTTGATAGATCGGACCGCTGCAGATGACGAGACACTATTAGAAACAAGGTTAAATCATTTGTGCGCTGTGATTGGTTAATCAAGGAATTGGCTAGCAATTTTGTGATCTGGATCAAAACCTGGCAACCACCTCAAATAAAATGCTAGCGATTGCTTAGCCATTTCTCAAGAAACAGAAGTTCTGAAATCCTGCAATTTCTAAGCTAATCTCTTAGCGATCGCTATATGTCCATGCCATAAAATCCTATGGTCCATGCAGTTTAAATGGCTGGAGACACTTAAAAACCACTCTTGCAGGTTGCTATTGGATGCAGTGGAGGAGAGCTCCTCCCACAAAGACCATGCAGCATTGTTTATTGTAACTATGTATATAATCATTGGCTAGGTACGTCACGTAATTGGTTACTACCTTGTTTATCTCATTATTACTGGTTTAGTCTTTGTTCTTGTTTGCCTTTTTTTAGGTTTATCCGGTAAAAAGTTGGAACACCATCGTTTTAGACTCTTCGACTCTTTTTTCCTTCTTAGTTGTGCGCAGTGGAGTGCATTCCAATCGAGCCTATAGATAGCGGTATATTCTATGTAAGCAGAGGGCTCGCCAGGACTGGTAGGCTATCAGTGGTCTATTCTGGGAGCTGTTGAAGCCCGGGGTCACCTATAAGCTGCGGAGGAGCAGTTGCAGCTGCTGCGACGATGAGTGTTAGTCACTAAATTTGACTTGACTTTTGAGAATAAGCGGAAAATAGTGCAAAGTCAACACTTGCTATTTCCCATTTGTAATAGATTTAATGCCGAAAAAGTGATTCTCCAAATAAAATTTTATTATTATTATTATTAAGAACAATATGCGGTAAAGTATCAATAACTTTTTGAAAGCCACTAAAATAAATTTCATCCTTGTAATTTTTGTTATTATTATCCGGGATTTAGGTAAAAAAGAAGATCAAAGGTAAGACTGTGTCTTATGAATAAAAGATCCCATCCAAATATTTCCAGAAACAATATTTGTCGAAAACTTGAAGACTGAAAAGCCAGAAAAACAATTCATTCAGGCAGTTGAATAAATGTTTAGTGGCTGAAAGAAAACAACATTTGCTGAAATTAGCTACAAAAGTATGGGAGGTAAAGGCATTGAGAGAACAATTAACTAGGCGCAGAGAATGTACGTTTGTGGGAAAAAGAAAAACAGGAACATTAAATAACCCAAGACAACGCAATCATTTGCTACTTGAGCTGTGACTGCTTTTTGAAGTGAAGCATCAGCAATGCAACATTGTCACAGAAATTTGTTAATCAAAAATTTTTTGTTCTTTTTCATTACTTCTCAGCTCACTCGCAGACGTCCCCCAGGGCCCACCCGAATCCAAAAAGTGCACTGGCTGGCTACTCTGCCTGGAAGTTGCATGTACATACTGCAATTCCCACTTCCACCCCCCCCCCCCCCCTCCCATTTAACGAAAGGTGTCGTGCTTGCTTGCTCAAACCACTATAGAAAAACGAATGAGTATTTGAATGCTCGGGAGTTGTCTTTTTAATACAAATGCTATTTTCAGGAGTACTAGCAGTGGCGCCCGTAGAATTTTCTCCCACATTCTTCAAATACATAGACATCTACAGTCGACCATTAGCGATAACGTGAGGGGTACTACAGGTCAAAGATAATATCGAACCAGCGCCCTCTGCTGCAATATCCGGTTTCTTCAGAGCATCAATTCTTTGTAACTAACTGAGTTCGTTGAGTGTTATTAGTTAGTTTGTGTTTTCTTAATTATACTTGTTCACAAGATATTTTTATTTGTCTGTCGCTAGTGTATGTCAAAATTAGTAGCTAATTTACAGTGTTTATTACCAAAAATACACAAAAGTTGAGAACTCTCAGGTAATATATAGCTGGAGTAACTGCCACTGACTGAGACTCAGACTGAACTGATGAAGTGACTGATTTACTCCAAGTCCTTACTTACTTACTTACTTAGGAGTAGTAGTTAGTAAGTTACAGTAGTAGTAGTATAGGACTGTCCTATACTACTACTACTGTAACTCACTAACTACTACTACTTACCTACTACTACTGCTCTTATTATACTACTACTCGTAGTAGGTAGTAGTACGTTCTAACTACCTACTACTAGTACTAACAACAACTACTATCTATTATTATTTATGATTATCATCATCATACCTAGTACAACAGTTAAGTTAGTTAGTGGTAATAATTTATTAATAGTAGTAATAGTAATAATAAGTAAGTGAATGAGTAGTAGTAGTGGTAGTAGTAGTAGTAGTAGTAAATGAATTATTTATTATTATTATTGTTTTGTAATAATAAATAATAATATAATTATAATAACTAGCTGTTAGTAGTTAGTTATAATAATAATAATTATAATAATGATAAATAATAATAGTTATTATTATTATTGTTTTTTATTATTATAATAATACTAAATTTAATTATTGTTGTTATTTATTATTATAATAAATTGAATAACTATAATAATAATAGATCAACAATATAATAATAATAAATATTATAATAATAATAATGATAAGTTCCCTTTGAAATTGAAGGCATCGAACACTCAGGGGCTTAAAAAAGTAAAAGGAGGAGTGCCTCAGATAGCTAAGCTAAGAATGTGTTTGTTGTGTGTATTATAGTCACAGAAATTACAGCAACCTGCTGTTTATTTTATTTTTGTAATAAAAATAAATATAAGGGAGTTATAACTAGTTGCCCTTTTGCTTTTAGTTAAGCGCTGGGGTTTGTGCATTTATTTCATGCTTCGTCCGGTGTTTCTGATGGTTTTTGTTCGTAAGTATTATTGTTATAATTATTGTTGACTAGTATTTATTATAAGAAGAAAGATTGGAGGTTTCTTATTATTAGTTAATAACACTACTTATTTTTAGTAGTACTATTAGCCTATTATTTAATTATTATTTTCATCATTTATTTTGTTGATGATAAATCTTTATTTAGAATCACAACTAATATTTAAATGTGGCACTGGTTGTCGTTTGTTGTAGTTTTTAGATTAATAATTTTTAATATTTTTACTACTTTTATAATAATCAGTTGTTTTTTTGTCCAAATAATCATTATTCTATCAAATTAACGGAACAGTAGATGTGACAAGCTATCTTTTGTGATGATAGCAATAATGCAACATACACTATTGTACTGAAGCTTAAATTTCTGTTATTGAGGCATTAATATTATGACAATTTCATGGATATCATTTGCGCTGTGTAGTAGTAAGTATTTATTAGTGGATTAGAACTTAATGAAGCAATGGATTGGAAATTCTCCGGCTATGGGGTCTGCACCAATACAGGTGCAAGCACCTGAAGTCGTGTCCTCCCAGTTACAACACTTTACTAATGATCCAGTTTTCTTATTAATCAAAACTTACTCAGATTTTGGCTATTAGGTATAGATAATACAAAGATGTAGATACAGATGTTCAGTCAATAAATTGCAGCTACTCACCAACTACTGATGATTCCAGTAAAAAATTGCAAAAAACAATTGCTGCTTTCGATAGCCCGTTAAGTTTAATGCAATTTCTTTTATTTCTATTTAGAGTTTGATGTATTTTGCTCCAGATGTCTTACCTTATAAATTAGATAAAGCACCAAATATTGTGAATTAATAAAGCAGAGTTTAAACAAAAAATATATATCTACGAGTAGCTTAAACAGAGTTGTGATCTTGTGAAAATATTGTATTTGGGTAAAATTTATTGAGTAAGAAGTACATTTGCAGATCCATATGACTATTACTATTATGCTGTCTGTAGTCTAAAAGATATCCGAAAAGCATTCATGTTTCTATGCTGAGTAATACACACTACCCTCATTTAGTTGACCAGTAGCATAATCGGTAATCAGTAATGATTGAAGCTGTGGAACTGTCCATCTGTGCATTTTTGGGCCTTCAAATATATGTATAATAGTTTGAGATAAGGAAGTAGTTGTCTGTAAGAGTGAGATAAGGAAGTAGTTGTCTGTAAGAGGCTAATTGTTGTTACTACAAGTGCCATCATACCTACCTAACGCTGGTAACAAGGTTCCTACTCAGGGTTTCTTCATGGCCTCAATGTTTGAATAGCACCTTATATGGCGGATCATCTAATAAACAGTAGCAGTAGGCATTAAATGACACTATGTGCTGTCATGTCTCACACGCGCTCTTGTACTTATAGAATATGGATGTGACACACTGACTGTCGTATTACAACGTGAAACTCATCTCTGCAATATCAAGGATCTAGCCAAATTATATATAGGAAATAAAACTAGTAGTATCTAGTAATGGCTTCTAATAAAAGTGGATCAAAAGGAATTCCGTCTGATAAGGTTTGCTCTCTTCATCTAAACTCTATAACACATATATGTACTTAGCAGGTGTTATTTACTGTTGTTGCTATTAGCCACTTTGATATCATACGCATGTTTGTGTTGTCACTGGCTCTACCATAGGGCATCACACTACTACTAGATACAAAACTTCCTCGCTTTATTTTCGTTTTCTGCTACTATAATCAACCGTGTTGGCCACATATTCAGCTTCATTGAATCACATCTTCCACACCAATCTCTACCATCAAATTAATCAACTAGTGATTTGCGTACATTGCATCCTGTTCACTAAGCAACCAATGAGCTCTCTTGTACATTATCCCCTGTTTCTGTCTTAAATCTGACATGGATAATCTTTGGATTAATGAGGTGTCACTCTTACATATGCTACTAGTACTACCAATATATCAATGCATCTGGTATACTTTTATATATAACTAGTACTATCAATATGTCAGTGTATCTAGTATACTTACATATATATTATATAACTAGTGCTAACCGACGTATGACTAGCCCAGTAGTTACTATGAGTTGTACCACCTGAAGCATCAAGATGTTAAATGAAATGTAGCAATCTCTTGTCCCTACAACGTACCATCTATCTATTACATACATCTATTACTATTTATTACTGTCTTATTAACTTGTTTTTCGGATTGATTGGTTTTCCACAGGTTTTGTTTTGGTTTCTTTGACCATTCGGTTTGTTTATACACGTGACCACACTGTAGAGACTCGTTTGGGGGCCGTTTTTTGATTTCTCTTGTTTTACTGTTTGTCAGTTACTCTCAACAAATCTTGGATTATGAACTGTATTTTTTGTAAAATCTGTTTTCACTGTAGAAACCCTAGTTTATCCATTCATACGATTTAGCATGCAGTGTTGTACTAAGAATTTCTTTTTCTCTCTTTCATCAGTTGGGTACTTTGGGTTGTCGTTGATGTCAAAGTCGTGTCAATAGCAGCACAATAGCGCAATGGGGTGTTCAATGCATTCCACTGTTTCATCTCTTACCTCTCCTACCCACCTCTGTATGGTAATGAGAGGTTTGGTTATCAATTATTCATAGTGATGTAGTTGCATTTGATTATCATTGTCGGCTGCTCATTTCCTATCTACTATCTCGTGCAGAAATATTGCTTTACCTCCTCACCGTTTTGTGCTGGTATTAGTCTTCAACCTCACAAACTTGCTAGTCTCCACCGTGCGTTCAACTTCCAAACTTTATTACAAACAATTATGTTTATCATATGAGTTTTTGACTACAGTTCTTCGTCACTGATTTATTTTGGCACGTTTTATATATTGTAGTTGTGTTCTAACTTGTTACCAGTTAGAGTGTTAGAGTGTCGTATTATTTATTATGTAGTATTTAAGGCAAAAATTGTCCTCTGCAGTATATACTATTGGTTATTATTGTTGGGTAAAGCACTCATGGCGCGTGTACAACTAATGTAAATAATTCCTAAAATTTAATATCAAATTAATTAATTATTAAATACAAATTAAGTAACAAATGCAGACGCACAACATGTAGCTTACGTAGTGACCATATAATTGTCCTTGACATCGCCCTTTCCCTCTCTCGTTCATATTGTTTCAACTGACAGACAGTAATTACTCTCCGCTGGTCGCTGACTTATCAGGTGAACTTTTCTTGACTGCTCATATATCGTGCATCTAATATAATGTTGTAGATTAACTTGAAATTGATATTAGTCTCAGGCAGCACGCATGAACATTTGTTCTCTTCGACAGACTCAGCATCTATCATCACTCAGCATGTGTATGATAACTGGCCTCAAGGTACGTTACTCCTTCATGTCATCTCTAAAAACAATTGGTATTAGCTGACTACATCATACCTTCTGGCAGCAATGCATCACACGAACAGGACGTTGTGATAAGTTTTATTTGCCGGCAGGCGAACACGAGTCTCGTTGTCAACAAATATGCCTGTTTGTCGAACAGCAAAATTGATGAGATCATTTTTCTATAAGTATGGTAAATTTTAGAGTTTTATTTTAATTACTGAATGAATAACCTTGTAATTTTTCTTTTTGCATTTTATTAGAACAAGTTTTTCTAGTGGAATTCTCTCTGGTGCATCATTTCATAATGATTTTAGGAGGAATATAATAAAACATAACTAACAGTTGATGTAAAAAATGTAAGAAATGGATTCACCATAACTTAGGCATCATTGTGTACAGCGAGGTCATTCCTTTAGCTGTGTAGCCATGACAACAAACAAACAGCTGCCAAAAGTACAAATTGAACATTGGCTCACCATCCGAGCGTTACACATACTCACACTCACCTAGTAGGTGGTACTAGAACTAACAGGCTGCTGTAGACCAGTGCCACTACTGTTACTAGAGTGAAATGGGAGGATGCCTACTAAACTACCCACTAGACTGCCTACTAGACTACCTACTAGACTGCCTACTAAACTATCTACTAGACTGTCCACTAGACCGCCTACTAGACTGTGCACTAGACTGTCCACCAGACTACCCACTAGACTGCCTACTAGACTGTCCACTAAACTGTCCACTAGACTGCCTACTAGACTGTCCACTAGACTGCCCACTAGACTGTCCACTAGACTGCCTACTAGACTGCCTACTAGACTTTCCACTAGACTGTCCACTAGACTATCCACTAGACTGCCCACTAGACTACCTACTAGACTGCCCACCAGACTGCCCACTAGACTGTCCACTAGACTGTCCACTAGACTGCCTACTAAACTGTCCACTAGACTGCCCACTAGACTGTCCACTAGACTGCCTACTAGACTGCCTACTAGACTGCCTACTAAACTACCTACTAGACTGCCTACTAAACTATCTACTAGACTGTCCGCTAGACCGCCTACTAGACTGTGCACTAGACTGTCCACTAGACTACCCACTAGACTGCCTACTAGACTGTCCACTAGACTGTCCACTAGACTGCCTACTAGACTGTCCACTAGACTGCCCACTAGACTGTCCACTAGACTGCCTACTAGACTGCCTACTAGACTGTCCACTAGACCATCCACTAGACTGCCTACTAGACTACCTACTAGACTGCCCACCAGACTGCCCACTAGACTGTCCACTAGACTGTCCACTAGACTGTCCACTAGACTGCCTACTAGACTGCCTACTAGACTGTCCACTAGACTGCCCACTAGACTGTCCACTAGACTATCCACTAGACTGCCTACTAAACTACCTACTAGACTGCCCACTAGACTGCCCACTAGACTGTCCACTAGACTGTCCACTAGACTGCCTACTAGACTGCTTACTAGACTACCTACTAGACTGCCCACTAGACTGCCCACTAAACTGCCTACTAGACTGCCCACTAGACTACCCACTAGACTGCCCACTAGACTGCCCACTGGACTGCCCACTAGACTGCCCACTCGACTGCCCACTAAACTACCTACTAGACTGCCCACTAGACTACCTACTAGACTGCCCACTAGACTGCCCACTAGACTGCCAACTAGACTGCCCACTAGACTGTCCACTAGACTGTCCACTAGACTGCCTACTAGACTGCCCACTAGACTGCCCACTAGACTACCTACTAGACTGCCCACTAGACTGTCCACTAGACTGCCCACTAGACTACCCACTAGACTGTCCACTAAACTGCCTACTAGACTGCCTACTAGGCTGTACGCTACCAGTAACAAACATTTACTGTTCAGTTACTAGTTTGTGCAGGGTGCTATTGTGTCAGAATATTGATATTCATGGTTGTATAACTTGTACTGCCTGCCACCTACCTGCTGGCTGGCCACAAGCCCTGCTCCACTGTGACAGCTGATTCAGATGAAGCTTTGCAATCACAGCTGAGTGGTGGGCCATCATATCTTGATTCATTTCACCTCTATTCATGTCATGCATTCATGTGCTCTCCTCAATATCTATTCAGCCTATACCACATCAATTGCTTTGTGTGCTCATACAGAATGTGGAGTCACTCTCTGGACTATTGACCCAACAACCGCTGAGTAATATTCTAGAGCACCATTGTTCTTTATTCTCCTCGCATTGCTACATTTATTTTGTTTGTGATGTCAGAGTTTTATTGAGGCTATGTACACTGTAAACTAGGTACAGTGTAGGTTAGGTACAGTGTGGGCTAGGTACAGTGTAGGCTAGGTACAGTGTAGGCTAGGTACAGTGTAGGCTAGGTACAGTGTAGGCTAGGTACAGTGTAGACTAGGTACAGTGTAGGCTCGGTACAGTGTGGACTAGGTACAGTGTAGGCTAGGTACAATGTAGGCTAGGTACAGTGTAGACTAGGTACAGTGTAGGCTAGGTACAGTGTAGACTAGGTACAGTGTGGGCTCGGTACAGTGTAGGCTAGGTACAGTGTAGGCTAGGTACAGTGTAGGTTAGGTACAGTGTGGGCTAGGTACAGTGTAGGCTAGGTACAGTGTAGGCTAGGTACAGTGTAGGCTAGGTACAGTGTAGGCTAGGTACAGTGTAGACTAGGTACAGTGTAGGCTCGGTACAGTGTGGACTAGGTACAGTGTAGGATAGGTACAGTGTAGGCTAGGTACAGTGTAGACTAGGTACAGTGTAGGCTAGGTACAGTGTAGACTAGGTACAGTGTGGGCTCGGTACAGTGTAGGCTAGGTACAGTGTAGGCTAGGTACAGTGTAGGCTAGGTACAGTGTAGGTTAGGTACAGTGTGGGCTAGGTACAGTGTAGGCTAGGTACAGTGTAGGCTAGGTACAGTGTAGGCTAGGTACAGTGTAGGCTAGGTACAGTGTAGACTAGGTACAGTGTAGGCTAGGTACAATGTAGACTAGGTACAGTGTAGACTAGGTACAGTGTAGGCTAGGTACAGTGTAGGCTCGGTACAGTGTGGACTAGGTACAGTGTAGGCTAGGTACAGTGTAGGCTAGGTACAGTGTAGACTAGGTACAGTGTAGGCTAGGTACAGTGTAGACTAGGTACAGTGTGGGCTCGGTACAGTGTAGGCTAGGTACAGTGTAGGCTAGGTACAGTGTAGGCTAGGTACAGTGTAGGCTAGGTACAGTGTAGGCTAGGTACAGTGTAGGCTAGGTACAGTGTAGGCTAGGTACAGTGTAGGCTAGGTACAGTGTAGGCTAGGTACAGTGTAGGCTAGGTACAGTGTAGGCTAGGTACAGTGTAGGCTAGGTACAGTGTAGGCTAGGTACAGTGTAGGCTAGGTACAGTGTAGGCTAGGTACAGTGTAGGCTAGGTACAGTGTAGGCTAGGTACAGTGTAGACTAGGTACAGTGTAGGCTAGGTACCGTGTGGGCTAGGTACAGTGTGGGCTAGGTACAGTGTGGGCTAGGTACAGTGTAGGCTAGGTACGGTGTAGACTAGGTACGGTGTAGACTAGGTACAGTGCAGGCTAGGTACAGTGCAGGCTAGGTACAGTGTAGACTAGGTACAGTGTAGGCTAGGTACCGTGTGGGCTAGGTACAGTGTGGGCTAGGTACAGTGTGGGCTAGGTACAGTGTAGGCTAGGTACGGTGTAGACTAGGTACGGTGTAGACTAGGTACAGTGCAGGCTAGGTACAGTGCAGGCTAGGTACAGTGTAGGCTAGGTACAGTGTAGGCTAGGTACAGTGCAGGCTAGGTACAGTGTAGGCTAGGTACAGTGTAGGCTAGGTACAGTGTAGGCTAGGTACACAGTGTAGGCTAGGTACACAGTGTAGGCTAGGTACAGTGTAGGCTAGGTACAGTGTAGACTAGGTACAGTGCAGGCTAGGTACTGTGTAGACTAGGTACAGTGTAGGCTAGGTACAGTGTAGGCTAGGTACAGTGTAGGCTAGGTACAGTGTAGGCTAGGTACAGTGTGGGCTAGGTACAGTGTAGACTAGGTACAGTGTAGGCTAGGTACAGTGTAGGCTAGGTACAGTGTAGGCTAGGTACAGTGTAGGCTAGGTACAGTGTAGGCTAGGTACAGTGTAGACTAGGTACAGTGTAGGCTAGGTACAGTGTAGGCTAGGTACAGTGTAGGCTAGGTACAGTGTAGACTAGGTACAGTGTAGACTAGGTACAGTGTAGGCTAGGTACTGTGTAGGCTAGGTACTGTGTAAAGCTCTCTGTTCTTCCCAGTACAACTTGATTTCACACTTTTGGAGTTATATAATCAACACATTAGGCGTTTTCGGCTAAGAGAACGCGAAGGTACGTTTGTGCCGTTTGGGCGGATTTGCGGGTGTGGGCGAGTACAAGTTTTAAAAAAATGACCGCTGTTGCTTCGCTGAGAATTATCCGCGAAGGCCTTAGCGGCTGAAACTGTAAGGTTATAAATTATGGAGTTGTCTCCTGTAAAATGGATAGGCATATGCGTTGAGAAAAGAAAGCGAGCCCTTTTTTGGTATTTCCTTTATGGATTTTGCCTAACTACTTGTTGTAATTATTGGATACACAGTAATTTGAGCCAAAGAACTACTCCGTCAATTAATCATGCAAGGTGACGATTGTTAAGAAGTTTGAAATTAATTATCATGATGATTCGTGATTTTGACTTGTAGTAATAAAGATGTATTCAATTGATTGAACGAAAATAACAACATCATCATTGGACTGGTCGATGATGATCAATCAATGAAATCAATGATGATGATGATGATGAATGATAATAATAATAATAATAATAATTATTATAATAATATTATTAATAATAGATAGAATAAGATTATTAGTAGTCATTCATTCGTTGTTGTTGTTCGTTCATTGTTGTTGTTATGGTTTGTTGTTGTTGTAGTACTACAACAACAACCAGCAATTATTGATTGCTGTGGCTAAGGCACCACTGCTGCTCTGCTGGTTGACTTGTTCGTTGTACTATGATGATGATGATCATCATCATCATGTTCTTCTTTCATTATTAATAATATTAATTTATTAATATAATAATATATATATTATATAATAATAATAAAATAATAATAATTATTATTATTTTATTATTATATATATAACTATATTATTATTATATTATCATTATATAATAATGATAATATAATAATATAATGTAATATAATAATAACAATAGTTTCATAATAATAATGATAAACCAGTGGTGTATTATTAATATTATTATGGATGTTAAACTTTATTATTATTAATTATTATTATTTTTTTATTATTATTTATTGTTGTAATTAATTATCTTTATTATTAGTAGAAGGAAGTTTATTATTAGTATTATAAAAATTATAATGCGTTGTTTTTATGACATGCATCTTTTTCATGTATAATGATAGTAATAATAATAATAATTATTATTAGGTTGAATTATTATGATTCACAACATCATCGTACTAATGTTGTTATTGTTCTTATTATTATTGTTATTATTATTATTATTATTATTATTATCGTCTTTATAACTATTCTCTTATTTATTTATTATTGTTATTATTATTTTATTTGATATTTATTATTATGCTGTTGTGTGTTTATTATTATTATTGTTATTTTTATATTATTGTTATTATTATTGTTATGTTATTATTGTTATATTATTATTATTATATTATTATTGTATCTCAAGTATTACTAATTATACCATTATTATTTCGATGTACATTAAATATATAGACATTATTGATTTGTTAACTACTACTACATTATTATTTTTTATTATAATCGAGCAATGATGATAATCATTAATAATGTTAAATGTTATTATCTATGAAAACTAATAATAGTTGTAATAAATCTAATGTAACAGTTAATTGAGGATTATTTTTATAGTTCTTGTTGTTATTGTTATTACAAATAATAATTGTGTTTTATCTATTTTGGTGGCATTATTAATATTAAATATATTACTGATAATGAATGTAATTATATATGGCAAATAGTTAAATAGTTACATAGATTTTATAATAAATGAAGATAAAATTACTATTAATTAGTATTATTTTAATTATTAATCTTTTATTTAACTCAATACTGAATTAAACTGTAGAAAGAGTGTTATGGTAATAAATGAAAATTCTAGTGTTATATTCGATATAATTACGATGTATTATACATTGGTATTATTATTATGACTATGACCATGATGATAATATGTGTGCTTTTATGTTATTTTTTTTATCCTTATTATTGTTTTGAGCCAGAAATTTTTTTGCAATGATAATAAATACAACCATCTTATACTTCCTTGCTAGTCTGTGTGCCCTGTTCTGGTTCCTTTATTGCTATTGCTGCGTACCACTGCTATATGTTGTTAATAATATTACATGTTGCTACCACTATTAAACCTGGTTCTCATACATGTCGTAATGGCTCACAAGTATTGCAGGATACTCTTGCAAATACATACAATGTATGCTAACCTGAAATTGTGTCACTCGTGCGAAGTCGCAGAAAATTTTATTCAGCCAAACTTTCCTTCCGCATCATCTGATATTCTACACATTTTTCTTTCTCAAAAAGCCCAGTTAGGTTGAGGTTATTCATGCAAACACGAATCCCATCAAAAGATTGTAATAAATAATAAAACTGTGATTGTTATTAGTTTAATTATTCTTACTAAATATTACAGTTATTTTTTGCTAGTTTTTTTAATGGAATGAGTAGTATAATAGTTGATTTAAATATAACATTCTATGATTGTTACGTGATAGCAACATCATCGATCATACTTGTTGAGATTTAGAAATGATGTGTTATGGAGATATTAGAAAATATATTATTATATCACGATTGGTAACAAATGATTACTATTATTAAGTTAAATTACAGAGTGATTTTTAATGGGAATAGTAATACGAATAATAATAATCCTGAACAATGATAATAACATGATAGAAATATAAATGATAAATAATTGTAAAACGGTGTCATTGAACAAAGTTAATTTATTTAGTGCGTATAATCGTTAGTCAATGAAGGCGGGCTTCAGGATTTCATTTCTTCTCAGTCAAGAGAGTGATTATACTTCCAGCAATCATAATTTGTGCTAAGTTTATGTGAACTTGCATTGTGCGAAATCACAAGATTGTCTTGCAAACCCTTACAAGTATGTGAATCAGGCTTTAGCACTTCGGGAATTGGAATTGATGAAGAGGTGAATGAGGTTAGATACCTCCTGGAATGAGCCTCGACAGACCTGGAGCAAATGTCGACTATGATATAGAGAAATGAATTTTTATACAACTTTGATTTTATGTTGTAGCCAAGAAAGGCAAAGGCCCAGTGACACCAGCTTTTCAAATTGATGAGGAAAGCGGTAGGTATATGTTTTTCTGACAACTGAAATGGTTCAGTGATCACTTCTCAGTAACTACTGCAGCTACGATTTGTCTCAGTTATTTACAACATTATTACAAATATTTGGTCCGTCTGTTGTAGATGAAAATGAAGCCGCATGTAGCCATTCATCTGTTGATGATACCGGTATGTTAAAATACGTTAATTTTTATGGAGTATTCATTTGGATCACAGTATGTAGCTCTGTTCTTGCATTGTGCTAAGCATTCAATATGCCTGATGTTTAACTTTAGTACATAAGAAAGTATTACTTGTAGATGGGGAAGTAGTAGTAAGCTGATCTGGAGCGACGATCTCATTGAGCTACTATGCTCTCTCCACATTCCTGCAATTAAATTGTATCACTCATATGGAAAAGTTCAAAAACTAAAGGTAAGTTTAAAAGGTTACCTGTAACTATGGTGGCTCAGAACGTTTTGTGTTTTGCGTTTTAAAACGTCTGAATGCTTTCCAAACTGTTTGAACGAGTTTGAAGTAGTCTGAACTTTTGCAAAACTTCTGAATGCTTTGTGAAATCGTTCGTGGACTTGGAAAATCTGAGACGACTTGCTGGTTTGCTCTATTGATCATAGATCTCCATTACATTTATGATTGATAAATGTTTTTACTAAACAGTTGAATTTTCTTTAAATGAATAAAATGTTTTTCTTTATTAAATATTATTTGTTTTAAATTGTTTTAAATAATAAATACAACCCAATTATAAATTTAAATAAAATTTTAGAGATTATATTCAACAACAATTTTATACAATTAATTAATTTGCTCTATGTCTTTTGATCTATGTCTATGTTGATAAAGTTGTATAGAGGCTATGAATAAAATTATGACGACCGCTTTTGGTTCAAAATCCATGTGCTTTGCAAACTTTTCCAAATAATTTAAAATAGTTTAGACTATTTCAAAACAGTTCAGACTATTTCAAAGTAGTTCATACGGTTTGTAAATAGTTCATACTCTTTCTAAAGCATCCATACGGTTCGTAATTTTCTAAATCATCTGAATCATTTCTAAGTCGTCTGAATTATTTGCAAAACAACTATACGGTTTGCAGAATTTACGATCGTTAGGCAGGAAATACAGTTTTATGGCATGAATCCCTCAACTGCTGAGGCCGACGATTAATTTATTATTGCCAAAGGCCTGCTTTTAAACATAGTTTCTTGGGCTATTTGACTGCAATTACCCAATTATTTTCAATGTAAAAGACGCTTTGCAAACCGTCTGGACTATTTCAAATCCGTTCATACGCTTTGAAAACGAAACCGTCTAACGTTGTGAGCCACCATATGTAACAGTTAATATTGGAACTTGATTTAGTTGTTTCTGTTTTCATGCCGTGCCATCGTATCGATATCTTAGGAATGCAGTTGTGGATGTGTTTCTGTGCATACTACTTCAATAGATTCAGCTTGAAAGAATCTAATCTTAATTGAGAATCAAAACCTTTGTTGGCCAGTTGCAACCTTCCATCATATTATAATGTCATTTATCTCATAATATACTCATCTATGTAGCACTGGGATAACATTACATCTCGCTTCCAAGAAAGGGGATCTGCTTTTACTAAGGATCAAATACAAAGCAAGTTCCGGGAGCTCAAGTCCTCATATGCAAACGTTAAGGACAACAATCGAACATCAGGTTAGTTTGTTAAAGCTTATCAAGTTGTATCTACATCGTGTTGGTGGTCACAGATGCTGCTGCAAATTGCTTTTCAGATAATGCTGACATCAGTGTTCGGTGTGCTGGCTCAAAGATTTACCAATCGTGATAATGTAATTACACTGCGTTTCTGCTCATACAATTGTTTGGTTAGTTATGATTTAATAAGTTGCTATTTTTTATGTACTGGAAGATTTTTCATTTTCAAAATGCAATAAATATTAATAAAGGTATGTGTATGCAGTTGCTAGTGGTGAAAAATCGGATTATGGTTTTTATATGAAGTTTGTTTTGACAAGTAAGCCATTCAACTGATGATTGGGTCCGTAGAAAGTGGTAACATGATTTTTAAGGGTTTTTGTTGATGCTTTTCTTTGCTACTGCAGGAAGAAGTGCCAAAAAGTTCAAGCATTATGACATAATGGAAAATTATTTCGGTGATTGCAGATCAGCTGCTGCACACATTCACGAGGTGGAATCTGGGTAGGTAATAGTGTTGTACTGTATAGTCAAACTTTTACTAAATATTTGACAGAACATATACTCAAAGTGTAAAGTATTTGCCGATGTATTGTGTAAACAATGCATGTAAAATCTACTTGTAGGGAGAACGAGCGATCCATGGCAGCTGAAAAACCTGTTGCAGCTGAGCAAGAAAAGTTGCCTCCAAAAAATAATGACAATCTGACAAAGCTTGAGCTCTTAATAATTTTGTTGCTATAGAACGGAGCAAAGCTGAGTCGTTGGCTAAAATAGCAGCTAGCTTGTGTGGCGAGTAATTAAGTTTTTTTGAAAATATACTTATAACAGAAAATACATTTATGTCAGCATTTTTGTTATCGTGTTTCTTTTAATATATCCCGCATTTGTTGAGTCTACTTCTATTGCTGCCTTTGGGACATCTGTTATAGGTAAAGGTAAAATGGATTCGTTTGATTTTGAACGCAACCCAAGATTGTGCAGCAGAATGCACGCTTCAATAATTTGGTTGCATCTGTCCATGGTGTTTACATCCATGTATAATAAATATTCTTCTCCATTGACCTTTCAGCAAGCCAAAAGCATTCTCAACTTTCACTCGGGCCTTGTGCTGTTCATCAAAATAAATTTCTGCAGCACTGGTTGGATTAGCGTAGGGAGTGAGAATACGAGATGTGGCAGGATAAGCAGAGACTCCTGCAAAAATAACATGAGATGTCAGGCTAATCCATATAAAACAAACTCATTGCTTAATTGATCTTCATTTTTTTAAGTAACTCAACATGAATCGTTTGTTACAGTACACTTTCAAAATTATCTAGTTTGCCATGTTGTTGGTCTGACTGATTACGTGTTTCACACTGTTTAGTTGTGTGCTGCATGCCAGCTATTACAGCGTTGCTGTCAACAATTGTTTTCAAGCATACACCTAATTCATACTGGCCCTATCATTGTCACGGGTGGAGTATGAGCCATAACGCAGCTGCTTGCAGCAAATCTTAGAAGAGAGCCAATTATATTTAGTGACAACATGTTGGTTTACAATCAACTCAAAGAGTTTGAGCTAATCTAACAAAACTTGTTGGTCAGCTGAATTGTGGGTGAATGAAGTGGTTGATCAGTCATGGAAACTTGTACTGTGAATTAGTTGGATACCCACTTTCCCCACTGATAAACCACTTCGTTTACTCACAACTCATCTAACCAACAAGTTTTATTAAATTAGCATAAACTCAAACTCTTTGAGTTGACTGTAAACCAACATTCTGCCACTGTTGCCATGTGCCTAAATGAATATTGAAAATGATTTGAGTTGAAAACTGGTAATAATTAGTAAATGAATAAATATTGATGATAAGTATAATAAAACTAACCAAATAGAATAGAATGCTAAGAAATTAAAAACCATGCTTTTTAATATAACTCAATCCATGCAACACTTCCACCTTGAAATGTGTCCTAAATTGTTGTTCCATCAGAAATTTTACACATTGTGTGAAAGAAGCAGTACATTTACAATAGTATTAATCATCAGCAATCGTCTTTTTCGTTGCCGACAAATTGTCTTCGGCATTTGTCATGGATTTAAGAAGTGCGTTTGAAATACGCTATATATGAATACAATTCATCTTTATTAATTACAAAGAGATATTTTAGACACCTTGAAAATTTAAATGACATGCCTAGCCAGTGCTTTATGCTTCAGTCTATGTATATGCCCTCAATGTGCAATTATATGTATAAATCCACTTGTAGCAATAAGCGTGTTAACTTCAACCTGATAATGATATTATTTATATGAACCAGGCATCAAATTACAGTGCATTGTTTTATACTCGTACATCAGCAATTTTTTTTTCCCAGCAAATTGTCATCTGCCTCATTAGATTTGTCATACCAACCGTCAGTGACAAAGAAACAAAAATAATAAGCGAAGTGTGAAAACCATAAACAAAATGTATTAGTGTACCAAGTACGACCAGGTCTTGTGGTAAAACGGCAAGCTTTTCTGGCAGGCTGCTGCATTGTTTAACTCTTTTGTCATGAGCACTACCATAAGCTCCAATAAAGTAATAAACTATCTCTAAGTTTGATTGAGCTACAGCAATGGCATTCATTGACCAATTTTGTTCTCGGTCATAAAATAAATCTGGCTCATCTCTCGGCCTCCTCAGTAAGTTATGTGAGTACCTACAACATTATTCATGTTAAACGCTATACAGCGAGGTAAGCAATAATCAAAGGTGCGCTTTTTTCTACTGTTGAAAAGACTTGCATCAGTGAAATATGAAAAGCTTCAACTCGCAACTACATCAGTGTTGAACCAGTGAGCCAAGCACTATGAGAAGACTGGCACTCAAATGTAACTGTCTTCTGTCGGATTTGCACCAACCAAGGCATCACTGAATTCCAACAAAGCTTCATGATGATAGAAATGACATTTAATTTTTTCACTGAATCAACTAATACATAGAGAGCTAAGTACCAGTATCGTGCGCATAATATTCAAGTCATATGATTTGTGATTCAACTACCACGATTTCATGATTGTTGACTGAGACAGCATTGTTAAGCCGTGGCTGCACACATTTATGTTTTGTTGGTATGTGGGTGATTACACAAGAAATAATGCAACATATACATTTATGCAATTATACTATTTATTATATAACACGTAATAAATATCAAACTATAAATAAACAACACCCGTGTTGTCAATATGATCATTTATTTAAGTATTGGTGGACAACAATATGCATACTAGCTAAACGAGCTGGTTTACATTATGAAAAATTACGACCAGACATCACATTTTGGACCCAGCAACAACTGAATCCTTTTTGGTTTCTATGCTATCTTATTGAAACTTAATCAGTTTTATTAATAAATGGGGTCCCAACATAATAGGTGGAATAATAAAATGGACTAGTTTGTGAAACTAGTCTTGAATGTTGTTTCAGTTACTTCTATGTTTGTAAGGGGGTTGGTGTTGGTTGTGTAGATAGAGTAGCTTGATTCAAGGTGTTCATATTGTACTGGGCATAGTTGCGGTTTGCCGCAGTTGAAAAGATTGTGCAGCACCCAGTAAGCTAAAAAAACTGCTTGCCAATGTGGTTGATTTGTCTTTCGTTATAAAGTAGATTTTACCAATGGTTTTACCACATGGTTTTCTGTTTTCAGTTCTTTGTTTTGCTAGAGGGGTTGCACTTACACTCAAGTTGATGTTTGTATCCACTGAGGAGCAAAGCATGTTGATGTTCCTTGGTTTCCTGTTAGAAGTGAGAATTATTGGATGAGATATGAGATATTAATTGCTTTCTCAATATTGCGTATAATTCCAGGTGGATAGTTAGGGTTACTAGGTACTTATATTGCGTGGTTATGGGCTTGTTGAAGTGCTTGTAACTGCTGGTGTTCAGATTGATTGTCATACAAGCATACACTTACAATACACAGGCATTTTTATTATTGTCACAATTATTATACATATAACAATATGACAATCAATCTGAACACCAGCAGTTACATGTATAATAATTGTGATAATAATAAAAATGCCTGTGTATTGTAAGTGTATGCTTGTATGGCTTATAAAACTGATAATAATAAATAAATGACAATGATGATAATTATACTAATAACTTGTCATTATTATTATACAACTGGCCCTGAAAACCTGATTTTATACCATGTGACCATGTAAAAAATAGTAGAATACAATCTTATAATGCCTAGCACGCCACTAACCTTTGTTGCTAAAAATTGAATATCTCTGGAACACGTATTTTATGACAGTGATTTAAATATCAGAAGATAGCCAATCATTTACTTCATTCGCCCACTTTGTGGTCTCGTAGTAAGATATGCTCAGAGTCTTCATAGTTTGACGCAAATGTGCCATGATTGAGATTATTATTGGGTTGTTTTGTTAGTGTTTATGTATGTGTATGCCTGCTAGTTACATGCTGGAGTATTATTTTAAATAATTGATGAAATTTATATGGGAAAATAATTATTTTCTGAAGGAGTCAAAAACAATCTTTTAGCAATGCTGCAGTAGCACGAGATTTCACGGTCAGTGATACACAGGTATTGCGAAGGGAATTAAACAAAGAAATGGTTTTGGCTAAATAACATTTCATTTATTAGGTACCATAATATTTTCACTTTCATTATACAATTATTTCCAGCTTGATTAATATCATTCCTACTGTTAAATAGAAAAATATGTTTGCAATCATTATTATTACGGTCACCAATAATTTGGAATGACCATCATAATGGTTATAGGTGATGCACACATATAATTTATATATCTAGTTATGCACGCATACATCATCATGTATAGGTGCATGTAATAATTAGTAGTTTGGTTTGGTTGATCCTCCTTATGGGGCAACAGAAACCAATGTGATTTTCATGGCATTATCTTCTTGTAAAAGTTACCAGCCTGGGGTTGACACCAATCTTTAATATAAAAATCAAAGTTTGAAAATTTATTGTTATTAGCTATATTATAAGGAGTGGTATCAATATAATAACTTTACCATATTATTCTAATAATAGTAGTATAAATATTAATGATCAACTATAAAAAAGGAAAGATTTGTTATAACTGGGAGGGTAGGTGGGGGGGGGGGGGTAGGTAGCTCCAATGTAGCTACTAGATTCTTATAAACAATAATAATAATAAATATCATCAATCAAATAATAATAACAAACAATCATTACAATTGTCACGTTAATAAATGAAAATAAGTTATTTGTGCAACAAACTATAAAAATGACAATAATAATATATGAAAGATAATAATAGTAATTATAATAACAGTTGCAACAGCAGCCAGTAGGCTACTAATAACAAAAATTGTTGCCTGTTCATTAGTTTAGTAAAAGGTAGTGTAGTAGCGGTAGTCGTAGCCTGGGTATTTAGTAGGAGTATGATTAGAGATACAGTATTATTATTACTGTTAGTATATTATTAGCACTATGTTTGATGGCAACAGCATATATAAATTAATAGACACTACTCAGACATCGGTCACTCAAAAATTTAAGGTAAATTGTTGGGTGCTTCAGCAGCTCAGCAGTTCACTAACAGCAGTTACAGTCTGAGTCACTGTGTGAGTGTGGCGATAATAATAATAATAATAATGTCGAATAGCAGAAGCGGTCCAACTAATACTACTAACTAGCATTTAGCTCCACTAGTAGTGTAATAATTATTATCATTACAAGTATTGTGCAGGATTTCACTGTCTGTGTAGGTATGTGGTAGCTTGGTCTATCTGCACAGCCTCCCTAGGTCGCTGATGGCTTGCTTGTGCTTTGGTAGCAATGACAACCCGTCTACAGGTCGACAGCCTTCCTAGCAATGATGATCGACCATTGCCAGTTGGGGCCAAACTGCCTGGTTGTATTGACTACTTCTTAGACAGTGGTAGTGGCCGAATAATGAAGGTCGAACTAGCCAAAGCTATTTTTGACCGGCAGAGGTTCGGTGCCTACTTGTCGATTACAACTGTAGTGCAGTGGTTTTCAGTGTACTGGCATGTACTGTGCGCAATTGAAGTTATTGTGAACAAAGAACCTCCGAGTGTGCAAGGCTTACTCTGACTTTATTACTAATTACATTCACATTTATGCAAAAGAGTACAATAGGTTTGAAAAGAGAATAAAAAAGGTTAGATTGCAGGCCACGCCTGACACAAGTTAATAGCGAATTAAAAATAGTAGAGCTAGTGGTAGGTTGGCATCAGCTAATCGGTTGACTGAACATACCAGTAGGTACAATAATTATAATGATAATGAAAAATAATGCAAGCATAGAACGGTCAACATAGAACGTTAGCATAGAGTTACATAGATTGTTGTAATGGCGCCGTTGGTCATAATATCATTATTAATTATACATTTATTATTATTATTTATCATAAATGATTTATATTATTTATTTAATATTATTATTAAATTGTACGCTGTTGTTGTTGCTTAGTTGTTGTTATCAATAAGTAAAATTATTATTATTGATTGACATTTGATTAATATTGATAAAAAACAACTCGACAACAACCTACAATTATTAATAATAATGAATAAATAATAGTATAAATCATTCATTTATGATCAACAATTATAAATATATAACTAATTAATAATAATAATACTGTGACGGACGGCGCCATGTTGCTACATTTACTCACTCTATGTCAGCACTCTAGGACTAATAACTTTATGTATACATTTACTTTCTACCTATTCAAGTCTATCTACATGCAATATTATATGTATCCCATGTGTGTGCATTCAGCCATAGCTGTAAAGCCAGCCTCTATCTTTTATACACAGTTTCTATTTGTCTAGCCTTTATTACCAGGCGTGCCTCACAATATTTCCTTTGTCCCTGTTTGTGTACACATTTATTATTATGTAACCCTTTTTATAAATAGCCGTGTTAGGCAGCAATAAAGTCAGAGTCAGCTTGCACACTCTCAGAAGTTTCTTTGTTCTCTAACAATAATAACTTCACTGCGCTAAGTACATGCACGTACAACGAATGCTCTATTACTCGAGTAGTAATAAACAAGCAGATCAGCCTGAACCTCTGCTGGCCGAACCTAGCTCCGACTAGTTCGCCTTCAAAGTTCAGTCACTGACTGGCACTGAAACAGCATACCGAACCTCTGCTG
Organism: Cryptosula pallasiana; assembly: GCA_945261195.1. Classification (NCBI taxonomy): domain Eukaryota; kingdom Metazoa; phylum Bryozoa; class Gymnolaemata; order Cheilostomatida; family Cryptosulidae; genus Cryptosula; species Cryptosula pallasiana. The sequence continues at coordinate 22,266,011 of OX183138.1, read as the reverse complement.
GCCGAATCTAGCCAAGGCTGATTCGCCTTCAAAGTTTGGGACGCTGACTGGCGCTCAGTAGCAGTTTACGGAACCGGCAGTTCGGCAGCAGCCTGCAATGGTCAACCACTATTGCTAAGGAAGTCTGTCGACCTGTGGGCGGGTTGTATAGCTGCTAAGCTATCACACAGTTCGGGCAAAGCTGTGCAGGTAGGCCGAAGCTACCAAAACCGACCAGAGTGAAATCCTGCACAATACTTATAATAATTATAATAATAGTAATTATTGGTACTAGTACTAGTGGAGCTAAGTAGGACAACTCGAAAAACAACAACCATAATCATAATGCTACTGTACTTATAATAATTATTATTAGTAGTAGTTATTAATTTATTTAATATTTGTATTATTATAATAATAAATAATAATTATTATTATTTATTTACTATTATTTTATTGTTATATTATTATTTTTATTTAGTAGGGCCCAAGTAATAGCTTGGTAATTCTAAATGTTATAAAACAGATTATATTATTATTCTTACTATATTATTATTTATTTATGTATAATAATAATATTATTATTGCTTGTTATAATCATGATTGTTACGACGGTTATTGTAATCATCATCATTATTATTATTATTATTATTATTATAAAAATAGTCATCATCATAAGAAATAATAATAGTTAACAATATAGTAAGTAAGTAGTAATCATCATACCATTATTATTCTTCATCATCATCGATCATAAGAATAATAACAAATAAATAAATATAAATTAGTAATAATTAATAAGTATTATTATTTACCTCTGCCTCTGCAAATAATAATAATAATTAATAGTAATGTTTTTTTAATTAAGTGCAACTCTGTTTAATAACATTTTAATTATCATTATCTAATTAGAGAAGAATATCATTATTTACAATAATAATTAATAAAATAATGAGTAGTAGTATAACTTAAAAAGTTAAATTTATTATTATAATAATTATTAATAATTATTATTATTAATAAAAAAAGTAGTAGTAGTAGCAGGGGTACTGCTGTTAATTGGTGTTGTGAACCAATTTTGTTGTAAAACACACCGATTTTACTCGTTTTAAATACATTCGACAACTTTTACGTTTTTCATGTGCATGATTCGGGTACTCATACCAGCTTGAAAGGTATTCCAAGAGACTAGCAATCAAAAGCTAACGAGCCCTTTGAGCAGCCATACTCTTATTATGTAGTTGATTTCCGTTTTAAATGCGCGACATATAGCCTGTGCAAGGAAACACAACTCCAAATATTCTTTGTTTGGCACGGTTGCATTCTTTAGTACTTCGCGGCCATAGAAAATCCTCCAACATTTCGGGCCGCTTCGAAATGTACACAGTTCTTCACGTCCACTTAGCCGAAAACGCCTATTGTGGTTAGCTCTTCTTGTCTTAGCTTTTAATCACTATGTTCCCATGGTGCGAATTCGTTCGGGTTGAACTCATAAATCGTCAATTCGGGTCATGGGAATTGTGACTCTATGAGTTGGTTCGGTTTCGTTCGTGTTGGCTCAGTGCGGTTCCTCAATTTCCTCCTATTTGTTGGGGTTGAGCATTCATTAGGATCATGGGAAGCGTTCTTGTTAATGAATTCGAATTCGTTCGAGCTGCTCTTTTGAGAAAAAGGCATCAAACTGGCAATTTGGTTGTAAATCAGTTTTTGCTTATTTTCCAACTGATATTTGTTACATTCATATAATAATAATCCTTTGCAAGTTTAACAACAGCTTAGTTATAAATTATTAACTATTTGTTCAGGAAACTGAATCATAGCTCTGTTTGACAAGTGGGCAAACTAAATTGTTATTATTGTTATTCTTACCAAAATAATTATTAATTTTTATTGTTTAGAACAATTGATTTGTTTATTATTGATAATTAGTTATCATTTCTTATAGCTATCATTATATTTATTAACAATCATCTATAATTATTAGCAATTGTTGCTTTTATTATTACTCATCTACTTACTACTACTAGTTTAAGCTGTGAACATTCCACAAATAATTTGACTCGTCTTACTACTTAGTAATACGAGCGCGGTTGTTTACTATCTCACTACGATAAAATGATAATTGCGCTCGCTAGTCACTGTAAAGGAAGGACAACTCCTGCATATGATTCAGTTCGAATTATCATAGGAACGGTTAGCAGTGCCAACCCGAATGAATGCTAACCAACTCGAATGAACGTCCAATCCAAATGAATTTGCACCATGGGAACATGATGAATCTCTTTCATTTCAACAAAATATTCCTTCATGACTTATTCCATGGAAAATTTGTGGCTAGAGCCAGTATCAGGTAGCCTTTGTCTATAATATCTATTGTATTGTATGGTTGGCCAGCAGTTGTCAGCTGTACTATCCAATGGATATTTGTGTTGATATTGTAAAGGAGATAACTGTTTGGTCCAAACTCTAGTCATTTTGTATCCTTAGTTTTCACTTAGGTGGTGACATAGGAAAACCAGGGTTGTGCCAATTCTGCCAGCATATTAGGTATTGGATTTTGTGTCGACGTTTACACCTTCCGACCAGTTCTCAGGAGTTGTCTGGAAAGTACCACTGGCTGTGGTTCTGGAAAGTACCACTGGCTGTGGTTCTGGAAATTACCTCTGGTTGTGGTTCTGAAAAGTGTCCCGTGTTTTAGCAACCTGCTCACCCACCCACTGACCAAATTTTGCTTTTCGAGTGCCCTGTACAGTTGTGCCCTGTACAGTTGTGCCCTGTACAGTTGTGCCCTGTACAGTTGTGCCCTGTACAGTTGTGCCCTGTACAACATAGCGTCATACGCTGCATTCAAAGTGCTTTGAGGAGTTGACAGTGTAAAATTTTCCTGGTTCCTACTATCAGGATTTTAGTCTACTAACAAAAGAGCTATTGGAAATTCTTTCAATCGAGCAGTTTGACAGTAATGAATAAATATTCTAAAAACCACGAGTTTTCAATGGTTAATGTTAGATTAATAATAATTGATAGTCTTGAATTGAAGCATTTACAGTCTCTGTAGTGACAGGTCATTGGAATCATTGAGCATAATTATTGAGCTAGTTGAAGTGGTAAATAAATAAATAACAAATTCCATTAATTAGTTCTGATAGATTGTATTACCTGCCGTTGACCGTTTAGTACTACAATGGTCACGCGATGAAATAATTAATGGGGTTGGATTGCAGACGCATTTTTATTTGTCTTTGGGAATGGCTGTGAGTACCGGTAGCTTTCACCCATCTCCAATCAGTATAGGATCTGACAACTTCTCTCTTCTTGTTCCGTCTCAAGCTGCTTTCACACTATGCGATTGTCGTACGAGTGAGTGGAGCTTACAATCGGCATGCAACTGTGAACAGTGCACATGTTAACGATTTCACCATCGGTGGCAGATTTTTTTGCATTGGGAACTCTGTACTATTATTGCCTGTCCAGCCAATCACTATCCATATCACAGCTCTTTAATTTAATGCTTTTCATAAAACTTGCTGCTTCTTGACAATTATTTAAACCTAATTTTAAAATATTTTTTATATAGTTGGAAATATGTTTTTAATATTTCTCAGATCAATTGCAAGCATTGTTTATGTGTAAAGTATTAAAGTGAGTATCCTAATTATTATCGATATAAAACAAACAACTACAAGCTCCGTGATTTTAATAAATAATTATATAAATAACCTTATTATCATTTATTATAATTTTCAAACTAAAATTATAATTAACTATACTAATAATTATTTATTATTTGTAATTTTTTTTTATTATTATTGATGAGTGAGAAAACTCTATTATCTCTGCGATATCGTGCACACAATTCTTGGAAATAAGCGAGAGGGCAACTCCCTATTCTGCACAATAATAGTGTTGCCAAGAATTATATAGTGTGAATGCAGCTTCATGCAGACTTGTTACACTATGAATGTACTTGTACACAGAGTATATGTTACACTGTGTATGTACTTGTACACACATTACATGTTACACTATGAATGTACTTGTACGCAGATTACATGTTACACTGTGTATGTACTTGTACGCAGATAACATGTCACACTATGAATGTACTTGTACGCAGATAACATGTCACACTATGAATGTACTTGTACGCAGATAACATGTCACACTATGAATGTACTTGTACGCAGATAACATGTCACGCTATGAATGTACTTGTACGCAGATTACATGTTACACTGTGTATGTACTTGTACACAGATTGGTCTGAAGAAGACAAACCTGAAGCAAACATACTCAGACTAATTTACCAAGGTCGATTCCTACACGGGAACGTCACACTGGGTGCCCTGCAGCTGGCTCCTGGTAAGACTACAGTTATGCATTTAGTGGCTAGGGAGAATCTACCAGAACCAAACAACAGAGGTGAGACTTGACAGCTCTTTTGTGTGCTGCTGTCCATTCTAGCTGTGCTTTCAATGTTAATGAGTGCTCTACGTCCAACAGATAGAGGAAATATTCATTTTCTTGTATCTGCTTGGGAGACAAATAGCAACTTTTTCGTTGTTATGGGTCTGTTATACTTTAAATTGTGGCGTTTCTAACCTGATGAGTCTTTAATTTCTTTCAATTTTCAAATTGACAAACAAAATTTATCTGTATGTATCTGTAAGTTATCCTTTATTTAGAGATGGAAATTCCTGAAAATACATGCTTAAGCTCTCATAAGACCTGTTAGATTGTACTCTACTGTACCATGTCTATGGTTATTTAGTCTACTGTACCATGTCTATGGTTATTTACTCTACTGTACCATGTCTATGGTTATTTACTCTACTGTACCATGTCTATGGGTATTTACTCTACTGTACCATGTCTATGGTTATTTACTCTACTGTACCATGTCTATGGTTATTTACTCTACTGTACCATGTCTATGGTTATTTACTCTACTGTACCATGTCTATGGTTATTTACTCTACTGTACCATGTCTATGGTTATTTACTCTACTGTACCATTTCTATGGTTATTTACTCTACTGTACCATGTCTATGGTTATTTACTCTACTGTACCATGTCTATGGTTATTTACTCTACTGTACCGTGTCTATGGTTATTTACTCTACTGTACCATGTCTATGGTTATGTACTCTACTGTACCATGTCTATGGTTATTTACTCTACTGAATCATGTCTATGGTTATTTACTTTACTGTACCATGTCTATGGTTATTTACTCTACTGTACCATGTCTATGGGTATTTACTCTACTGTACCATGTCTGTGGTTATTTAGTCTACTGTACCGTGTCTATGGTTATTTACTCTACTGTACCATGTCTATGGTTATTTACTCTACTGTACCATGTCTATGGTTATTTACTCTACTGTACCATGTCTATGGTTATTTAGTCTACTGTACCGTGTCTATGGTTATTTACTTTAATCTTGTCCTCTCAGCATTAGTAACTCTCACCATAATTCTATCAATACTTTCATTGAGGAATGAAGACTCAATAGCCGTAAGTCTACTGCTCCATCCATCCATCATGATCTCCGATGTTTTGTAGATCAACTTAAAAAGGACAAAAGCGGGGAGTCGGGCTGTGCCAACTGTTGTACCATACTCTAAGTAACCTCCCAACACCTCATACATTTCACGTCTATAGCTGCCATACATGGTCTGCCATATTCGTATCCTTAGCACCTGGCCTTTTTCTAACATCAGATGTTCTTAGCCTTAGCACCTGTAGGTCAGTCTAACATCAAATGTTGGCAGCCCTAGGACCGGTGGCTTGGTCTAACATTGGAAGTTGACCATAAGTCATTGCCATTAGTGAGCTGGTGTCAAGTGTATGTATGCTGCGTATATTTTTCTAGAGAAAAGATGTGGTTTGTTCTTTCTTAACTCACTACTGTTGATGCACAGAGATGTGATATCGGTAGAGTTAAATGATCCATAGAAAGATTCAAACGCCATTTAAATAATTATATTTTGTGATAATTACATGAGACGTCGAGTGTGCCAGCAACTGCTACCTATTACGTTTGTACCTTATTTTATACCGTTGTTATATGCAAACATGCTACCTTTTATTTTGCTGCATTCTCTAATTATCCCTGTCTATTTAACACCTACATAGCCCCACCAACTGACTATTTATCTCTCTACATTTACTTGCAACTCGTTTAGCATGCGTGTTGAGCATACAGCGCTGCTATATTACTAGCTGCTGTTATCGGCCACTTTTATTTTATTTTACTGTAAGTTCTGTCTATTTTATTTGTGCAGGCATGCTCGCTACTATTTGTGAAAATAAACCGAATGCAAAGCAATAGCAATTGGTACATGTATACTATTTGTGCTGTCTCGGAGGGGGGAGGAGGTATCACTTGCCACCAGGTCTGAAGTAAGTAGACATCATTGGCTCCAAGCAATAGTTGATATTTATTCTCTCGCTATAGCATAAGTTCATAGATCTCTGGCTATAGCATACGTTCATAGATCTCTGGCTATAGCATACTTCCATAGATCTCTGGCAATAGCATAAGTTCATAGATCTCTGGCAATAGCATAAATTCATAGATCTCTGGCTATAGCAAATGCTCATAGCTCTCTGGCTATAGCATACGTCCATAGATCTCTGGCTATAGCATACGTCCATAGCTCTCTGGGTATAACATGCGTCCATAGATCTCTGGCTATAGCAAGCGTCCATAGATCTCTGGCTATAGCAAACGTCCATAGCTCTCTGGCTATAGCAAGCGTCCATAGATCTCTGGCTATAGCAAGCGTCCATAGATCTCTGGCTATAGCATACGTCCATAGATCTCTGGCTATAGCATACGTCCATAGATCTCTGGCTATAACATGCGTCCATATTGTAGTAATTTTGCACCTTCTACTACTGACACAACGGTATCACTTCGAAACTTCTAACATTAATTTGGGGTAGACTCCGAATTAGTAATCAACCTCACGTGGTCCTCGACCCAGACACATAATAACAGAGTTTCTGCGAATAATGCTTTATTTACTTAATTCATTTAGCAATACAAGGTAAGGCATTTAGCAAACTCCTCAAGACTTATAATTGTAATGCACAGAAAAAGCTCCTTTTATAGGAGAATCAGAGGAAAGTTCACCCCCCCCCCCCCCCCGTGTTAGGGTGAACCAATCATACAATGCAATAGGAATAATATACCAATCAAAACAGATAATATACATTTAGTAAACAAGACAAGCCAATCACAACAGCGAGCACATGGTAAAGTGTGTTGGGCTACTTTTCCCGCTCCTTCGCTTGGCTTGGAACTTTTCCACTCCTTATTAGGACATCTACTTCTTAGTCTGTTCTCCAGGCTACCGCACTCCACTCACTTTCTTTCTGAGGTGGGCATCCAGTCCCATAGGCCCCAGGCTACCTAAATCAACTTTATTGGATACTGACCCAGGGTAGCTGACCCGGGGTATGTTGTATATGTTATATAGTGCTTACACAGGGTCTATACAGGGCCGGGGTCCTCGGTATCCATTTTATGGGGGAATTTGTACAGATGCGGAAGGGGAAAGGCTGAGGAGTTGTCTCTAGCCTGATTGTTGACAGGGCAAGGGGTGGAGGGGAGTCTTGGGGTGGGGGGAGGGCGGGTGGTGGGCGGATTGACTGTATCATGCAAATATCTCACAATATATCCAACTTTATTAAGATTCACATCCACTGGTTTTGCCTCCATTATGGAGGTCTGTATCGTCTCCATCCTTGTTTTACGTTGCGCACCAGGAGGCATGCCAAGCGCAAATGGAACATTTGAAAGAGGAAGTGACCAAGTGTTTTATTATTACCATAAATGTTATATGGGATGATTTTATGGCCGGTTCATGTAAAAGTAGTAGTTGTTAATAGTTATGTATGTCTAACTTGGGACTGAGGCACTCGAGTTTTACTGGTGACTAGCCACTTCCTTGTCTGGCCACTTCCTCACCTGATCACTACTCGCTGTAGTACGTTTCTTGGGACAGAGGCCCCGTTTACACGAGTGCGCTATGCGCACATCGTACAAATGTGAACACTCACTGAAGTTTGCAGCAAAAACGCCAGCTGTTCAGATAGGTTCGCACCAATACCGGTTCCGTATCGTCTCAAAACTGAAACAGGGCCCAAGGTGTTTTAATACAGATACGGAACTAATGCGCTAGACCAACGATCATCTAAACAAGCACTTTGGTGCGGACCACTACCGAACTGTAGGTGTTACAAATTTTTACCGTGTTTCGTAGCGTACTAGTGTAAACCGAGCAAGAAAGAAGTCTCATCAAGAGCATAACTTGCAGTTTGAGAGATTTGGACTCACAAAACATACTTAATGAACCGAGTATTATCCATTTATCACTGTCACATCCTGTCCGGAGATCTCAGCTAATTTGTAACTTTCATCTTCTGAACACATTTGAATCGTGTGTCAAAAACCAGCCTTAGGAAACTCTGGCTGCTTTTGGTATCTGGATCTCCTTCCCTAATTGACATGAAATATGTGAAATATTATCTTGAATAATGCAATATATTGAACAAGAAACTCCCCAATAGTTCAAGGTATTAAAAACCCACACAACTATCCTTTATTACAAAATGTTGGAAAGGCAACTTCCCAACGCCCTTGACATTATTAAATAAAGTAAAACAACTACAGAACTGTTTTCATGCTGTGGTTTTTAATAAAATGTCAACTGCAAAAATAAGGAGCAAAATAGTTTGCTAGCAAGACTGATAACTACCATAAAGGTGGACACTCGAGTGGACACATAAGTAGACACACAAGGCATGGCTGTGAATTGTTAGCTCTACTTAGAGCACAGATTCATTGATAACTCTCAGAGCATGTCTATGGTTGGAAGGAGATGTACCTTCTTTCTTTGGCTAATCAAATTTTTATGTATTACTGTCTTTCATTAGACAATTACTTATGGGCTCATGATAACTGGTATTCTGACAAATAGCCTGTGTGTGTAGCCAAGCATTTACGCTCATACTCTACTTGCCATCAATGCAGGTAAGAGCATCCATTTGGTGTACTGAAAGTGGGAGTTGTCTGCTAACTAGAGGCCTCCCCCTGCTTCTTATAAACCATCCCAACTTTCTAAACTCAACTCCCTATTTTCTTCGTTTCCATAGGGCGCTTGCTCTATGTGGCATACAGTCACCTTCTACCACACTGTGTCATAGAACATTTCTAAATAATTAATAATAAATGAAGTTATCTCCTAACAGTTTTATCAACAAAATCAGCAAGGCAAGTTGCACCAAGATAACAGAGAAAACTACTTCGAGAAATCATGTGAGATACTTCCCACGTTTGGTGTTGTGCCAGTTTTTCTTGATCTTCTATTGCGTAACGAATATTGTAGAGGCATGAGATTGGATCTAGAATGTTTGGAAAGGGCTGGTTTATGCCTACTGCAATAATTGCACTACAATACAAGCTATGTGAAGAGCAACCAGACTGTTGTATTAGATGGTCCAACCATGATGCACTTACATCTTCTGTTTAATACGGTCTGCGATAAATATGAATGCGTATCACACCATAAACCATAAGTATCTATGAATTCTCAAAGCTATTGCCATTACATATCAGTCACTGGTTAGAAGTGGCACTAGCAAAGTTTAGAGCAAGCGTGAGTTCTCTCTCTTGTATTTTGTCACCGGGTTGCATTTTTGTTTGGGTTTACAACTTCAGACGCATTGTAACGCCAAAGATCTCATGTAATACTACAAATGCACAGCTAGACACTGTTTTTAATGATTAATTTAAAAGAAAACCTTGACCTATTCGATAGCTTTTTATTTCCATTGTACCAATTCATGAGGAATACTCAGGGTTGGGAATCGCTGGTTGCTCAACTAGGGGTTAAATCACTTTCGCTAATGCTGTTACAGACTAGGGACTAGGGCTAGGACTAGGGACAAGGGCTTTCCACTGGTGTCCAACCTAAGTGATTTCAAACTAGGGATACCATAATTTCCGCTGATGAAACCGCTGATAACTTTTTTTATGTTTGTTGATAACTTTGCATATAATCCTATAATAATGAAGTCTCATATAAGCATGAACCACACGTTATATTACATAGCAAACAGGGCATGAAAAATTGGCTAAAAACATCAAAACTTTTAATTGCAAGTAAATAATGGCAGAGCAGATTGGGTTAACAGTAATTTATTTATTTCTTAAGGTGTGATGCAACCAGCATTACAAATGCTATGCATGTGCCTCTACGATATAATGAACTGATCAAACAGGCAATGCAACATTGATTTGGGTCTATAGAATTATCCCCATTCCTAGAATTAGATCAACGAATGACCCTTTTGCCTGCTCAGGAGTTGTCATACCTTGAACTATCAAAAGCCTCTTGCCAGTGTCTTTTGATAATTCAAGGCATGACAACTCCTGAGCAGGCAAAAGGGTCATTCGTTTATCTCTCCTAGAATGCTAACTGTAGGTGAAATATAACACGATCGGATGGTGACAGAGCGTACAATATATAATTTATAAAGTACACAGTCCTCATAAAAATGGCGCTGTATAACAAATCAAATCCTCTATCACATTCGCTTTTATGATTAGCACATCCCTGTTTAAAAGGACTATTTTTACAACAGAGGTAGCACATCGTGAAAACGACAAACATTTGGGGGAATAATAGTGTAGTACGCCATTTTTTCCTCGTCCCAAATTTCACCAGTTGCTATAAATTGGTTAGCGTTCTAGGATGGGAGATAATTCTATGGTTGGACCCGCGTTAGCAGATAAATCAGCAATTTGCTTCAGCGATTACTAGTATTTGAGCGATTAGGCTATTAGCTGAATGTTTACTCAAGCTAAAGGCCCGGCCACACCCACACTAGGGTGTTTTTCCAACGAATTGACGAATGAATTGAAAGTGCGCATGCGTAAGTTCACAAAAGTTCTGTTCAACGTACTTCGTTGAAGATGAAGCTGTTAATCGTCAACAATGACCGATGACCGTTCACAAAAGTTCTGTTCAACGTACTTCGTTGAAGATGAAGCTGTTAATCGTCAACAATGACCGATGACCATAGATGAAATATATAAGGATTGCCAGCTGCGGCGCGTAATATAACTTTTGTCACGAGCCAAATGTAGCCATTTGTGGGAGCCGCCATGCTGCTCCAAAATTTTCAAGACCACTTGGTCTCACGATGAATATCGTGTTCTTATCAGTTTTTATACGCTTAAGCGACACCTGGGGATACTTCAATAGTTTTGACTATTCAAATATTGTTACTCACAATACCATATCCGTTCTGAAAACAAACTTGAACGTGCCAACAATAATATATCTGTAATCTTTGGTATGTATGTAGCAAAATGCCGTATTTGAATTTGTTTTCAAAATTGATTGATTCCACGCAGTTTCCGCTCCAAAATCTCCAACGTTCTTGTCATGCGGCAAAAGTTGTAATATTACGATATTATAAATGGTTGCTATAGTGGTCTATTGTACCATATGTTTCCGCTCCGAAAATTTGATCCAATATGGGGGCCATGGACGACAGTTTTCACACTTCGTATTGGCCGAAGTTAGCTACACCCCATTCGGGTTTCTGGCTATCCTTATATATTTCATACATGCCGATGACACTCGTTTAAAATCCCTGCTCTGTGATTAGGCAAAAAATGAACAGCGAATCAAACATTAATATTTTTGTTTTTATCAATGCAACAGTAGGCTGGCACAAAATTGCTAATAGCCATTTATTGGTTGCTAGTTATTTACGTCCACGACAGTGTGGCAGGTTGAATGTTTGAGGATTGACTGTGAATAACGTTTTGTTCAAAAATACGCTAGTGTGATCCAGCCTTAGGGGATGTGCTACAATCGCTTGTACATGACTAGCTGTTCTCAATCCTGGAAATACTATAGATTAATTTCTTATACACAAGCATTGTCTGCTCTTACGGCTACTGATGTTTATAAACCATGAATTAAAAGAAATTAAAAAACATGTAAACACTTCAACAAATCAAAAAGGCACTATATTTAAGTTTTCTTCTTTCTGTTTTTCATAACTTCACTCATCAGTTGAAACAAGAGAAGCCAAGTCTAAATGGAACCTAAAATCTTGTAGCCTGGGATGTTTTGTATAGGAAAGGTGTGATTTAACTCTCTACCGCGGCCTACAATATAAACTAATCCTTACTATAGAACTTAAAGCCTCGTAACATTTGAATCATCCGCACTTCATTTTCTAGAAACCGGGTCAAATAAATCATATTTTTCAACACACTCAGTCCAAGACTCACCAATAAAAAAGTGTTTTGAAAGGAATGGTGATATGCATTGGCAGCCAAATGTGCCAAGCCGATGTTGTGAGGTAGAATGTTCAACTAAAATACCAGTTGAGTAGATTGAAAGAATCAGGCTGAGAGTATTCAAGCTCAATATCCAGCATTGAACAATTCAAACTTCTATAAACATCCTGAGTTATAATTCTGGACAAAACTAAAATGACTGTAAGAAACTAGCATGAGAGACAAGGTATTACAGATGTGTCCTTGACTTTTAACTTTTTTTTGCTGTCAAAGCCTTGCTTGAAATACCTCTTCCAAACGCCTACTCTTCTCCTTTTACCCCTCCTATCGCTTCCGCTATCTCTCCCCCTTAGCAGTAATAAATAGTGGAAGACTCCCCTTACCCTGGTTAAACAAATTCGTCATTCTCATTCCCTCTTATGGTAAATCGTGGATTGGTGAGTCTACAGGTCTTTCTCCATTTATGTTAACTTTCATGCTGTAGGCGGTGTCACATGACTGTATATGGAGTGCTGCAATTGGTTGTGTATGTTGATTGCCAGTTTGAGATAAAAACGCATTAGCATGAAATATTTTTTTCAACAGTTTTTTAAAATAAATCAAGCATGCTTTGTAGGTCTATCCTTTCAATGCAGTTTAAAGATACAAACCAGGCTGTAGCAGTAGCTACAGGTTGGTTTGGGGTTGCTAAGGGGATAGGCAACTCCAAACTAGTTGTTTACTCGAATGAATGGCAATGATTGGGGGGTCAGGGGTCGTACATTACTGTCAAAACCCTCTACATCTTAGTTTCACACTCATAATGTATATATGACTGTGATCTGCGAGCCCATTGGTGACATATGTTTAAAGACGACAGAGAAGGTAATTTATACCGTCTTTGGCATTGAAGTTACCATTGTACAACTATGGATAATTTCCGAAGTATCTGAGTATCTTACCGCTTCTTTTGGAGTTTTTTGAGTTTAAATTGCTAGTTTAAACCATTTGGCATGTCAACTTTTTAATTTCCACTTTGAATATTATATGTATTCTTTCTTTTTAATGCATTTTAAAACAGATAAACAAGGGTATAAGAACAAAATAAATAAAAAATGTGAAACGCACCCCAGTACATTCATAATTCAATGTGGCGATAGCTGTTTCCGGTAAATAAAGTGATTGGAAAAGACGATCGCTAACAGCATTAACCTTATACATGAGCGGAAACAAACTTATACTTAAGGCATATGAAGTTGCTCTTCCTACAGCAGATAACTCCTCTGTAGAAATGAGGTCTGCAGGATGGTTTTCATTACACGTGTAAGAATTGATGTTGTAAAGTTGCTGTAATGCTACATGTACATCTACCGATTACCTACCGATTTGCTCTTGCCGATTAGAGATGACGTCAAGGAGTTTCCCCTATTTTTTTATATACTTGCCATTTTCACGCAATACCGGTGAAACTCGCTACATTTTTGCCATAGTTAGCCATAAATTGCTTTTAAACAAAAAAACGGGACACTAAAAAATGACTCATCTAAAAATAGTTGCACTTGAGAAACAAATTTGTTGGAAACATCAAAACCACAAACAGTGATATGATTGGTCAAATCACGAATTGTCTACCGTTTTTTTGACCACGAGCAAAACCTACCGATAGCCTCAAATAAAATGCTACCAATAATTTCATTACGTCACACCGGAAACGGATGCAGGGAAATCTTCAATTGGTAAGGCAAATCGGGAGCTAATCGGTAGATGTACACAAGGTATTACATTGATAAATAATCGTTCCTATCTCAACTGCCCTTTACAAACTCATTGTGCAGATACCATGGACCTAGAACTCCCCAATTCATAGGTCTATGGCCAAGACTCACAGATGGTGGCGCTACTCAAAGAAAAATGCTGGTATCCAAACACACGGATCAATTACCCTCAACCCCACTACTCAGTTTACAACGCTAATTTCTACTATTTCTTTGGTACCATAGCTAGTTGCATTCTATTCGTGTGATAAGCCATCAAACCAAGCAACTGAGATGTAGTACTAGCAAATCACAATGTACCAAATTTTAACAATGCCAACTCCTATTGCAGGTTAAGTACCAGAACTCCCTGCTTCATTGAATTCAATTGCAACCACTGAGCACAATTATTGATTGATGTCAACTATTTATTAGATAGCAGACGCTATAACCAAAGACCAATATTAAAAAATGACAGTACCTGCAACGGCATATTCGGCAAGTATTCATTGAAACAAAAATCATTCAAGAAAAATGTTAGATGAACCCCAAAATAATATGCATACGTTATACGTTACCTAACACTTGACACGATGGGTGGGCAACTAACTACCAGTTATATATAAACAAATATATATAGAAGACCATAAAAGTTGAATAAAACTGAAAGGGACAGTTAATGTAAAAGGTTGAAATAGAAAAAAAGTTGCGTGTGCATAATACCAAATATAAATTATGTGCTACAATAAAAAGTAGTTCTCAGGGAACCAGTTGCAGTGCAATGTCAAGGCAGGCATGGCAAGACGAAAATAAGTACTATATATAAATAATGATCAGAGAAGATATTCATGCAGTGGTGCTGTCTGGCTCATCAGGCAATGGAGGGAAAGGCTCTGTGAGATGGTCGGGCGGATTGCCGCTTGCACGCCTGTCCCACATTCGCTTATACACTCGCTCTAAATTCTTGGCGTATAGACGGACATTAAATAAGGGGCCCTCAGTTCTTCTGGTCCACACCTTGGCTCTTATCTCTTTTAAACTGCAAGCAAAGAATAAATCACTTAATGCCTACCCAAAAAGAGCCTGTCTGCAGCATCATCTATTGGTTTGAATGAATGATCTTCTGTCTCACCACAGAGCAATTGCAAGACGAGCCCTGGCTGAATGAGTGATAACATGTAACCTATATGTAATGTACAATACTCACTACACGGGGTCATTGCCAAGATGCACCGCTATATTTTCATAGTCTGTGTAGGACGATGCAACTAGCTCGGGGATTCCCAAACAATTGAGCTGGGAGGATGCAACTCTTGAAGCTAAACTCTCCACTACAAACAAGATGGCACTAATTGTCAAAAATGCAAATCGATACCAAACAAATCACAGTAAAAGAACAGGACTCTTCTAAAACATAGTTTCAAAATATAAATTCTTCGTTAACAATGACTGGGATGCATTATTGTGAGCTGAAGAATTGTGGTGAGGCCTACTATCAAACACTACTCAATAAAAGTAGGGTTAGCGAATCCCCTCCTTGATCTAGCACTGGATTGTCAAGTGTCCATCAGAGGGTGACCCCTGAAGGACCTGTTACAGTGCTGGACAGTACAACGGATAAGTAAGACTGAGGGATACTCACAAGGTAATGTAATCATAGGCGTGCCAGCCCAAAGCACATCCACTCCAGTCGTGTGTCCGTTACACAGCGGAGTGTCCAGACACACGTCTGCCAACTGTCCGCGCCTCACATGCTCCTCTTTGGGAGCAACCGGACTAAACACCACTCTTGATGAATCTATGCCCTTCTACAAAACATACAAAACCAACTGTTAACACACGCACCCGAGCGCGCGCGCTCGCACAAGTGTACCTCAAATAGATACAAGGAGTGTGCTGCACACAATCATAATCCCACTCGAACAAGCGAAGGAATGTATGCAAAGTTGATCTGGCATTGGTGCAAAGCCTTCCATGCTACAAGAGCAGTCAGAAGACGGTTTACAATGCATTTAGCGTATCAACTGCGCGCCTTTCACTAACCTCTCTACAGAAGTTGACAACGTTGGTCTCTCCTACGGCAGGAAAACGCAGCAGCCACAGCACAGCATTTGGCACCCTCTTTAGTATGTTACACCAGATGTTGAGGATAACTGGGTCTATCTTGTACAGCTGGTTAAAGTTACAGAAGACAACAGCATTCTCTGGTAATCCGTACTGCCACCTGGTAGTCACAACTGGGTTCTGCAGCACCTAAAAGCGAGTCAGACAACACTATCTCAGCTTAGAGCACAGGATCACCTCAGATTTATTGCAGTGGCACCGAGTGATGCACAGAGAACAAAAAGATACTGCGAGCTAGCTACCTCCTCTCCAGTAGCCGCCTTGGTGTGTGTTTGTGTGGTTGTCAGCCCATTTTGCACAAGGACACCATCTCCTATCTCTGTAGCCACATGGTTGTTGCTGATCATTTCAGAGACTCCGCTAGTGGTGTTTAGCTCAATAACAGGGGTAATAACTTCAACATGGTCGCCTGTACCATCCTGCTTTATTGTATGCTTGAAGTCCTGTACAAGGCAAACAATAACTCAAGGTCCACTTTACACATTCCTACATCTAATTACAAACATATGAGAACAAATGGGGCCTCATGTAGTGAAGTCACTTCCAGATCGATGAAAGATAACACACATCTGTTGAGCAACTTCTCATCAATTTAGCACATGATTAAATCCACCAGGAGCTGAGGGCTCCAGGTGGAGGTTATGCAGTGCAAAGGGAGAGAGGATGGCAGCAGAACCACATACCTTGACATTCTCTGCTATGCTGACAAGTGGCTTCAGATCAGTAGCATTTATAATGGAGACATTGTCCTTGATCTGCTCAGTTCCGGGTGCGTGAGGTATAATAGCCCTCTCCACCATGTGTGGGAACATCTGCCTACAATACACCAACCACTAAATACCACTAGCGCAGACGATGGCACACAACCGTGTACAAGTTTTTTTGAACAATAGATAAAAAAGGTGCAATATAGAAATGTCGCTTTTGTACTCGTAGAAGTATTTACATCAGCCGGATAGAACTACATCAGCCGGATAGAACTACAGCTCTAATTAAATTGTAAACCATTAGCTGAATCTGCTGACGGATCAACTTATCATTTACAATTTTGTTGCGTTTTATACCAGGAATGAAACTCCCATTGACTGCCTATTTCTTCAATGGAATATTAAACACTGAGAGCTAGATGAGACAATAAAATCGCTTGATAAGACGAATAGTAAACCAACAAACGCTGATAAATCTCACCAGTGGTCACCAATAAAAAAGGTGTCGGGCATGTATGCAAGTTTTTCACTGTAGTGAGAAGCATGCTCTATTGGTGAGGTGGTCTTGTCTGTGATAATGTAGTCCATATAGGAAGCGCCACTGGTACCAGGGTAACCCAGCCACATCACCTGCAACAATCGACACTCATAACGGTTGGCAACCACTATAGCACGACAATAGGAAATAATCAAATGCTGTTTCTCACACACTCATCTACAGATTAAATGACAGCCAATTATTAAACAAACAATAAAGTCTGGGCTAAATTACCCAGCCGCCCTCTCTGCATGCACCACATGTCACCCGCTCTACTCTGCATGCACCACATGTCACCCGCTCTACTCTGCATGCACCACATGTCACCCGCTCTACTCTGCATACACCACATGTCACCCGCTCTACTCTGCATAAACCACATGTCACCCGCTCTACTCTGCATACACCACATGTCACCCGCTCCACTCTGCATACACCACATGTCACCCGCTCTACTCTGCATACACCACATGTCACCCGCTCCACTCTGCATACACCACATGTCACCCGCTCTACTCTGCATACACCAAATGTCATCCGCTCTACTCTGCATACCCACATGTCACCCGCTCTACTCTGCATACCCACATGTCATCCGCTCTACTCTGCATACCCACATGTCACCCATAGTTTGAACCAACATACTATATAAAAGTTTGCAGGCTTGATTCCATGGTCTCATTTTAGCTGATATTTCTGAACCTTTAAAGCACAAGCTTCAAGGCTAAAAGGTTGACCAGCAATGACACAAGCCAGCATCTACTGCCACATACCTGTAAAGGGGCAGGACGCAGAGCAAACAGCTCATTTCTTGCTCCTTTGGTGTAGCCATTCAGGTTGACGAGGATGTGTATTCCATCGGCATTGATACGGTCCGCTGCCTTACCGTTGCACGGAATTCGTGACAAGTCTACAAAGTGCTCCGATTCTCTCATAATCTGAAAAAGATAACAGGTGCTATGGAAACTTCAGGAAAACCAAAGATAAGCCCTCGAGAATTGAGAAATAACAGCAGTCAGATGGTACCTTAGCTCTGAAGGCTGTGCTATCATCAGCTGACAAGGCATAGCAGAAGATCTCTACATTGGCTCTGTTATGCATGCCTGGGATACTCTGCATGAGGTGAGAGGTGGGGTGATTACCAAAGTCAGAGCTCACATAGCCAATACGCAAACGGCCTACAACGCACAACAGCATTACAATCTGGATAGCATGCACTGAAGAATTGTGGTGAGGCCTACTATCAAACACTACTCAATAAAAGTAGGGTTAGCGAATCCCCTCCTTGATCTAGCACTGGATTGTCAAGTGTCCACCAGAGGTTGACCCCTGAAGGACCTGTTACAGTGCGATATTCTCATTAAAACTTTTCAGTTATCATTTGCGACAGTTGTCGCCGGAGTTGTACCCTCTTCTACTATCAATTACGACAGCTGTCGCGAGAATTTTCGAGAGAGTTTTCTAGTATTTCTAGTAGACCTACAATAAAAATTTTTATATCATCGTGTAGAGCAGAATCTCTTCTATTTTCTGATCTTTGTTTGAGGTAAATCTGCCAGTCTAAACGGAAACCGCGCCATGAGCACCGCACCCCCTTCCTTGTCGGGCAAGAAATAATTTTTCTTGCTGAGATAGTTTGAAATAATATTTTTTGCAGAGAACCTCCACGGATGAGATTTGTTCTGATAAACGGTTAGATTATATTTATTTAGGCAAGCTGAAATTGTTTAGAAGTGGAAATGACAGGTAGTATGCTAGAAATTAATTATTTGGATGACGACGATATTGTTGACTAGTAATTTTTTATTATTTTTAATTTTTTTTTTGAAAGTGTTTATTATTATGGTTCTTTATATCAGAAGATAGCGCTTGAAATTCTCTATGCAGTGGTGTAAAAAGTCAGGTGCTAGCTTGAAGAGAAAAAAAAAAATTAATAATATTCTCTGAAAAAATGTCCGGGATTTTCGCAAAAACAAGGCCAACTTTGATTGACATGTTATGGCTAATGTGATGGCCCATTAATTCTTCAAAATTACCTACATGCATCAGAATTGAATTTTCTTTCTATCTGTCGCCTCAGTTTTTTGTTTGGAGCTTTACTTTTGGTGTTTTTTCAAAGCAAAAATGCCAATTTTCAGAAATTTGAAAAAAAATAGTGTCAATACAAAAATATTTTTACCTCTTCACAAGAACAAAGTTAGCTTTATCTAAAAATCTACTTATAGAATAGGTATTGGTGAGTCTGATGATCTTCTTTTTAACTCTGTAACACCAACAGCTCAATTTTAAAAAATTCTCAAAGTTTGATGATTTTTTTCAAAAGCGCATGAGACCAGCAAATCAATCAGGCATAAAGCAGACGAAATTTAAAGAGTTAATGCTGTCTCCAAGCCAACAACAGCAGTTGACAGTCACTTGTTACACAAACTGCAGTTGACATGAGTAAGCAATGTTCACAACCAGTCAACCAACCGTTGGAGGCAGTGAGATCCAAAGGAAAAGTGTATGCAGGGCGTCTCAGTATGACAATCTTCTCCTGACAAAGGGTGGCATGCCGACCTGCTATCCCCTTCCTCTGCTCAGCAGTGAGAGGGTAGAGCATGCTGTGATGGGGATGAACAGAAGGCAAGCGGTTCTTCTTCAGCTGGTCAGACACGATACCAACAAGCTTTTGCATTCTCTCGGTGTAGTCGGACCAGTCACAGACAATCTACAAACAGAAATAAAGGCAAGTTATTCAGAGAAAAATTGGCCAACTTTATGCAGCCAATAAATCTTGGAAATCTCTGGTTGCATGAGCATTGCTATCATAATTGTTATTATATTGTTATTGCTATCAACATAATTATTGAAAAAAAAACCACCAACAGAAAAATAACCTCAAAAAACTTCTTGCGGAGAGAGCACAAGTGTCGGTTACTAACTGCATATTGGTTTAGAAATGACTTATTTGGTTTAGAAATGACTTATTTAACGTTGCACCACAAATAAAATTTTGGGGTGTCACGAAGACAGACGGGTTTGCCTAAAGTACCACAGTGGCATGCCAACAGACCTGCAGACAGTGGGCCAGGTTGCAGTAGGCATCGGGAAAGTCAGGCTTGAGCTTCAATGCCATTCTGTAACTCTGCACAGCCTCTGGGATATTGCCGCTATCTTTATGTATGCTCGCCAGGTTGCTATGAGCATCTGCGAATGCAGGGTTGATTTGAATGGCCCTGGTGTAGCACTGCATGGCTCCTTGCACATCCTGCATCTCCTTCAGAGTGTTACCCATGTTGGAGTAGGCGTCAGCAAACGTGGGTGAGATTCTAAATCCAACAAAAACAATGTTACATAAAACAACGCCTAAAAGTGAAATAGAACAACACGCCAGTTGAAGATCAAAGACCAAATCAGAGCTCATCAAGGTGGGTAAGCAGGTGAAGCGTCAGAGCCAGTAAACGAAGCAAAGCAGTGTGAACAGAAACAGAGGCATGCACATAGGCTTACAACACACTAACAGGGAGTTACCTTATTGCATCCTGGTAATGCGCGAGGGCTTCATGCAGCTTTCCTTGCATTTGCAAAATGCTAGCTAGGTTAGAATGAGCGGCTGCAAATTCAGGGAACACCTAAAACCCAACCAGTGAAAGCTAACACATGGTAAGCACATGGAGCATGCCAGCAAGGCAGGCAGAGAGACTAGCAGGCAGACAGGAATGGTGTTGACCCACACCAGATCTATATGAGGTGAGACAAGTACATGCAGTTAGTGAATACAATGCATAGATAGACGAGGCCAGCACAGAGATCCCACTATCCCTAGAGGACACCGGTCAGCACCAACGATTGACAAGCAAGCAGGTAACGTAGAGCAAGGATCAGCCTCCCACATGCCAACCAACCTAATGGCCTCCTTATAATGCCTGAGTGCATCGTGGAGGTTGCCTTGCTGTTGTAAAACACTCGCAAGGTTTGAATGTGCAACAGCAAACTCTGGGTAGACCTGCAAAAGCATGTCAAGTTTGCTCAGTGGCCACTTTGGCCCAACTTCCACACACAAGACCAAGCAAGAGCCACTACGCCGTGGAATTCATTGGACATATAAGTAAAGAGCAGCAAGCAAACATACCTCCAATGCTTTCATATACAGCCTAACAGCCTCCTCTGTGTTGCCCTGCTCTCGTTTGATGTTAGCTAGGTTGTTAAGGGAGTCGGCGTGTGCAGGACAAAGCTTCAACGCCGTGTTGTACATATCCTCCGCCTCCTGCACCTGAATGCAAAATTCAGCACATTTAGCAGCCAACAAAGCACAGTATTCAATTAACCATGTATTTATCACGTGTAGACACTGCAGACAAATGCATCAGAACATACGATGCTGTAACATGTCCAACAATACCTTTATATTAATCTAGCAAACGTTTGACACCGAATCTGTCATTTAAACACAGATTCAGTTCTAATTCGATGCATAACTAGCAGTCTGAATACACCAGTCAGACCGGCCTGCTTACCTTTCCTTTCTCCTTCAGGGCATTTGCTAGGTTACAGTAAGCATCAGGAAAATTTGGCTGAAGCTCAATGGCACGTTTATATGTATCAACAGCCAGGTCAACCAATCCTTGCTCATAGTAGACACAAGCCAGATTGCCGTGCACCTATCAATGGCAAAGATTATGCTGAATGCATATATCACCCAAAAAAAGACTACACATCACGACACAAATATATAATCTATATAAAATGGAGAATACAATAGTATCACTCACAACAGCATGATTGGGTGACAGATTCAGAGCTCTGAGATAGGAAGCCACAGCCCTCTCAAATATGCGAGCCTCCTTGAGCACATTGCCCAGGTTTATGTATGCATCTAGGAAGTTGGTATCTAGAGCCACTGCCTACAACGCAAATAGTCTTTGTTAAGTAACTGCCAGGTGTCACGCACACACAAGTTGGTATAGCAATAAGCGACACAAACCTTTTCAAAGTGGTGAATTGCTAGCCAAATCTCTCCCTGAGCATTGAACACACAACCCAAGTTACTCCACGCTACAGCAAAGTTTGGCTGAGTTTCAATGGCCTTCAAGTAACAAGCCTACAAAACGCCCGGGCAATGCCGCAAGGCAAGAACAAAAACTTATCAGCACCATCTCATGAACCAGTTGGCGCTCGCTTGCTTCTATCACGTACCGATGTTGGAAGCCTGTCCTGGAAGTTGAGGGCGCCAAAAGCTCTAATACACTAGAGTTGAATTGCTCCTTACATCTAATTGACAACGAAAACTTTAAATAATAAAAATCCAGGCCAAACCTTCCAACAATCGCCGGGTATCTTCTACCTCAATGTGACACAACCACCATCTCCACTCTTCTTTTTATATCCAACACCATTTATTATCATTGCTTATAAAACTACTTACAGAATTGTCACTCTTTCAGATGGTGGCTGTGCACAGCTGTGGGAAGAAGATACACGTACAATGCAGTTGGTTTGACACACTGACACCGCTTAATTTCAGGCTTTGAATGTGTCAAACCTTGCGCATGCATGCGCTGTAATGGACAACTTTGACCGCTTTTGCCTCAGGTATTTCCCAATTCAATCCACTAAACTAATAGCCGCAATCATTGCTGTTACCTTCTAGCACCATGCTATGCAATGAACAGCTGTATATGTCAAGTTTAAAAAATAATGTTCAATGAGACACCAAATAGATCTATTATTATTCATTGCATAAGATGATGTCAGTAGCTGCTAATGAACGACTGCAGCTATTTGTGCTTTTACACTACCCTTTTTATCCTAGAGAGCAATACAGGTCAAAGTTGTCCACCTCTTCCAACCTGTATCAAGCTCATGAGACTAATTAGAATGACAACAACTTTCCGAGACTCAAATGGAAGTGAGAGCTAATACAGGTTGTAAGGCTTCAGTTGTGACCACAAGCAAAACCTATGCAACAACAAATGCTACGCAATTAAAACGCTAAACTACTAGACATTCTTAGTTTTTTCTCACACATTTGTCATTGCTCGTTTTGTATCTGGTCACAACCTTGCTAACTAGTGACGAATGCCACGATGACCGCAAAGCGCAATTTAAACTGGCTTGCAAGCTTCAACCTACCGACTTCGTCAAATTCAAGGCAGTATGGCAAAGCCATCACATGTTTGTTTCACCTACCGAACCTGCTTTCCTTCTTCTTTAATTTGGAACACAGCTGCAACAGATCCTGGCTGGAGCTGAGAGACAGCTACAGAACATGAGCAAGGGGATTAGTGTCATACCATTTTACAGGTACGATGTTGTATCAGGCCACGGCACCAATGATCACAACTACACAAATTTGGCTTCCCGTCTCAAATGTTGGCAACTCAGTTTGTCATAAAATAACATATAAAAAGGTATTCAATGACAGATGCTTCGACATTGAGAAATTTCAGCTCCCAAACTGATCATGTAAAACTTGAACCTGTCCGTAAGGTTTAACAACTTATGGCTGAACTATGAAAAACTCACTTCTAACCTATAGTATACAAGACTATTCCAAACTTCTGTGGCAAATTGAACTAAATAATCCTACAACACCACCACAGCTGTAACAGTTCACCATGCACACACTTTTCAAGCCAAGTCCTTGCCAAAAAACACTTGACTTTCACACCACCGCACCAACCTAATTTTATTGAAAAAAGAGCCAAGTATTTGACACAGCTTAATGCGCAATTAAAAAGATAGTGTGAAACAAGCGTTGTCTTGCCAAACGACTGGCAACTGAGCTGCCAACAGTTACCATTTCCTATATTTAGAAAATCTTTGCCATGATCAGTGACCGTTTGCTGACGCTACTCACCTTCGCTTCATCGAGCCGACCAAGCGCTTTTAGCAAGTTTCCGAGATCACTTCTTACACAATACAAATCCTACAACATGTATATCATTACGTAAGACAAGCAATATAACACCAGCAGCCACATACAATAGAACATGAAAGAGTTCTCGTAGAGTAATGAACAAGACTTACAGGATTGTATTGCAATGCTGTGACATAAGCTTGAACAGCTTGCTCCATATCACCCGCGGACACTAGAGCAGCTGCCAAATTAATGTAACCGTCAATGAAGTCTGGCTTCAAGCTGACCGCATATCGATAGTTCTCCAAGGCCTCTGCTAGTTGCCCTACACAACCAGACATTGCAGAACATGAACGTTCTACATCAGAACATCATTGATAAGAGGGAGGATTAAGCAGAGCTTGAATAAATATATACTCACCACTTTCTTTGTAGACATTTCCTAGATTGGAGTAAGCTTCAGCTAACATCGGATTTTGTTTTATAGCCAGTTGACTGAAATAAGCCGATCTAAAAACAGAATACCAAGTAAAAACAAGTCGCTGACAGCATCAAGTAATTATTAATACTATAGCATTAATATGTAGTGTCCACAAACTGATCACGAAATATGACGTCACACGTCAAAAGCATCGATGTAAATATTTGTAGCACCTATCTTTTCTCAGTTTACAAATATTCGGGTATTACTAAATTTTTAATAACTTGGGACCACAGGCTATTAAAAACAAAATTTTAAAAGGGTTTAATAGGATACACTTTGCCAAACGAGATTAACCAATCACTGCACTTCTTACATATCTGCAGTTTTGGGAAAAATTGTCTGGAAATGACGTTGTAAACATGACTTTTCCCAGTGCGCCGATGGACCATATGATTTCAGTTTATGTTATATCACTAGCCTGTCTTATTACCGACCTGTTGATATACTAGTTGTTATAGATCCTTTACATCTGGAGGTAGGAAAATAGATTTAATGATTTCCTTGCCAAATAAAAACGTTATTTTTTTTTAATATATATTATCATGAAGCAATTATTAACTAACCGCAAATTAAGAACGCTCGCTTGGTCTTGCGTCACGGATTTCACTCTATTGTATCAATAATGAGGCGTAAAACTAACCGCAGTGCGAACATGAAACAAAGTAATTTTTTGCTGAGAGGGTCATTTTTAAAACTCATTTTCTCAATAACTATCAATGAGAGACAAAAAAGTTTACTACTATTGTGACTGCAAGATATGATTCTACGCCATGATATGTTTTTTAACGTCCCAAGGCTGATTTGAAAATTGCACGTGCTAGCTATAATATGTGGTTGTTCTTTTAATGCATCTATCGCTAATGATAGCCTGAGAAAAGCCTCAATTTTATTTGGCCGAAACATTGGGTAGTACGTAATATATTATTTTTATTCTTCTTACCTGTCAAGACGACGACTTTGAAAATGTATTGAGCTCAGCAGTAACAGTACGCCAGTATTCTCTGGCTCTTGCTTCCAAAGTTGCATGCAATGGGTCTCTGCACGATCATAATCTCCTGCTTGATATTCTCGGTGAGCCAGTTCAGCCAAGCTGATCATGCTCATGTGGGCATGAGATGTTGGAACAGCTGTGAAAAAATTACTATCACAAGTTTATTGGGAAAGCACATTAAAAACAACAATTCTCCGGGTAACAAAACAAACGACTTTGACATAAAATAATAAAATTGTAATGATGATAATAATTGATTTATTTAGTGTTTATGGATGTAATAATAATAACACAAAATCATTAGGAAAATTGCCAGTCTCAACTTACAACTTGAAGGAGGGACGTGCCCACCAGAAGTAGAACCAGTCATTTGAGAGGTTTCTGCTCAACACAGAAGTGAACACTCAGCAATGTACAGTAATGCTCGACCTAGGATGTCAGCGATAGATTTCACCAGCTAATCAGCATACCATTTAGCTACTATAGTCGATGAAAAATGGCCGAGCGGAAATAGCCGACGGACGATGACACCCTCCGCCAATGAATTAGGGCAGATAACTTGTATAAATATATTTAACTTTTTTTGGTATAATAACATATTGGACTGCCCTTCATGCGTACTACGTGAATAATTAGGTGCATTTAAAATAATTAACGATGTAATTAAGTTGTATTTTAGATGTTGTATGATTGCTATCAGGTTTTATTTGTATTTATTGCTCCGCCAAAACTTGATATCTCTTTGTTATCGGAGTTATTCAACCTTACGCGGTGTAGAGAAACATTTAAGAGGAAATAACTCATAAATCTGAATAGTTCAAGTATTCAGAATACTGCTGGTTGTAGTATTTTAGCTGGTCAATAAACAACTTTTTGATAAAATAAAATTGCGGGTAATAAATTCATATTGATGAAAATTATAGTTGTGCACAACTAAGGAGTTATCAAATTGTAAATGAAAAATATGAATACAGAAGTATTGGTAAAATAATCAATCATCAATGATCAATCGAAAACCTCGTTATCATATTTTTGCTCTGCAGAGCAAATAGGGTAACCAGAAAAATTGTTTAATTCTATTTATAGTAAAAAAAGCAATAAATTTGATAAAGTACTGTAAAAAATTTTTTCCAAAAGTTTAATTTTTTTATATGTTACACACATGGAACTACACGGCTAGACATTGTAAATGCCAAACCAAAAAAATTGACACCGATGGAGATTACTTAAAATAAAAAGAAGTTATCCTCGGCTGGTCAATGAATTTCTGACCATCAGGTGACAAAAAGTGAGATTGGGTCACATGGTGAAAGTTTTCTTAGCATAGTGACTGTAGTGCCTTAGAGCGAATCATATTGTGTATGTTTGATTTCCTGCGAATACTGTCTACTTTCTGCTGCGGAAAAGTGCTCTGTGAGTTTTTGACATTTGTTTTGCTTTTACAGGTTTTAAAGCCCGCTTTACCTCCATTCGCTCTTAAGCTCTTTACCTCCTGCACCAACCTTGTGACAGCTGCTCCTTCAATTACAAAATAAACTATGATCGTGGTTAAAATTTTGTATCGCGACACCACTGCATATATGGCCACAAATCTAAATACAAAATTGAATACTAAATAGTATTCAAAAGACTATAAGTAGTAGTTGCCTTCTTTTATTAGAGCAAATAATTCCAATTGTTATGTTCGAAGGCAGCTATAAATAATAATCATCTTATTACAAAAGACGAAGGGGTGTCCGTCAGTACGTCCGTCACGGGCGTCGCCCATTTTCGGTTGGAAACGGGCGCGTCACACTTCCGGTAGGAAACGGGGTCAAAAAGGTCGAATGGCCAGTATATATGATACAATGCTGACGGTCCGCATCTCGGCCCCAGGTGGTCCTGGGGCTCTGGGAGCGAGTCCCCCGGCTTTGCTGCCGGGGAGGAGCCGTAACCTCAGCTCCTCGTTACCCCCACCTCGGGTGGGGTGGGTACTCGACCTGCCCTGCCCCAACCGGCGGGTGTTGGAACTCGGGCTATGTCGACTGGGCCGTAGCCTCAGGCCCTCAATTTCTAAACTGAGGTGGGGTGGGTACCTGAACCACCCTACCCCACCTGACGGGTGTTAGAACTTGGGCTACAATGCATTGGGACTGCTTCCTGGACCTGGAGTTATCTCCTCAATACAATGGTGCACGACTCCTGATGGAATTCCCAAACATGACCTCACCAACAGAGGTCATGCACATGGCGCATCCATATGAAGAATGACCATATGACAAACAAATCGAGCAAATATTGCAATGAGACTTGCGTCGCAGACCAAGCTCGAAGGGCTTGTTACTCACAAAAGTAATGAATGGAAGAGAAGAATAACATAAATAAAATGCTCGCAAATTAGAATACATCTCCAAGTAAAGGCTGGTTCACACGACGCGTGAATTCACTGTACAGTGACTGTTTCAGCGGTCGCCACAAAACAAACTGCGATGACTCACTGGTAAACCGCGCTCGTTGGCGTGAAATAGTGCGGGCGTTGGATGTCTAACATGTTGAACTTTGTCACCGCAATATTAGCAAAAGGTCACCGTCGCGATAGATGATTGGACAATCGAACATCGTTAATAGCAAAGGGCGCGCTGTGTGCATACAGCAAGAGTCGACTGATGAATTGATGAAGAAAGCCGCAAACATTGGTTTGATGTATTTATTGTATACTACAATATCTCCCAGATATTTCCCAGCTAAATGAAAGTGCTGATGGTGATAGTTAGTTATGGTATAAAAAATTAATAATTGATGGTTTTAAATTAATTAAAAAAAAGTTGTTTATTAAATTATTATTAATTAATCAATGACAACATGAAATAAATTATGTATTTATTATAATTATTATGGCTATTATAAGTAATAATCCATATCATTTGACAGCACTGTTTATTTTTATAATATAACAATAATCATTTAATTATCCCACTAGTAATTATTATTAACATCTACTATCTATCTATGATGTATGTCACTGTGTGTGTCAGACATTTATTGATTATTCTTGTGTATTAACTTTAAATATTATGCAATAATAATTTATGATTTCACTGAAATTTTACTCCGTCTTAATACATGATGATGTTTTGATTGCTTTTGATGCCCGTATTTCTTTTGTACTGCTCATAACTTAATTAATTGTAATTCATTCAGCTTGTTCAATCATTTTTGCGTACTAGTACTACTAGTAGTACAATGATCCCGCGTATTGCGTACACTGCAATTCTATTGGTTGAGAGCAAGGACGCTATCGCACGGAGACGTTGTGTGTGAACAATCACCAGTTTTTAACGCGCAAGTGCTTTCCACGTTTTGGAAATAGCAATCACTGCACCGCATTAATCACGCGTCGTGTGAACCAGCCTTAAGACTGAGCCGCCGCTGCAGTAGCCTAAGTTTTAGGCCAACATTTGAGGCAATATCTGTTTATTTTGCTGTCACTATGTTGTGTTATTGATTGGGAGTTGTATGTTCCTGCGTGATGGTGGTGGCCTGTGAATGGATTTCATTGGATGATTGGTTCAGTGGGCGGGGTTTTTTCTGCTGGTCAGCAGAAAAAACCCCGCCCACTGAACCAATCATCCAATGAAATCCATTCACAGGCCACCACCATCACGCAGGAACATACAACTCCCAATCAATAACACAACATAGTGACAGCAAAATAAACAGATATTGCCTCAAATGTTGGCCTAAAACTTAGGCTACCGCTGCAGCTGTTACAAAAATCCAATTCACGGTAAAGTGATTTTCACGCGTCGTGTGAACCAGCCTTAACTCTTTCAAAGTTCAAACGATTTATTTTCCTATTTTATTTGCAAAGAAACACAAAATAAAACAGCTGAAAAGTATAGACAAAAGAGGATACCCTCATGGTACAATAATTTATGTTTTGCCGACATAGATTCTAGGCTAGTCGACGATCTCAGATCGTCGACTAGCCTAGAATCTATGTCGGCAAAACATAAATTATTATATCACTGTGGGATTGACCCCATAAAAAGTTGACACCGCCTACTTGGCGGTGGAGCTCCTAAGCGCAGACTAGTGACCCCCTACAGGGTCACTAGCGCAGACGATAAAACTATTTTCGATGTTTCATAGCGTTCTTGACGATAATGGGCGGACAACGTAACGACAATGTGAAACGGGAATTCCTACATCTCAACAGCGGAGTAGGCGGAGCCTGGGGTCAAGAAATCACAAAGAAATTTCTCATCATCTTGGTGTACAGTATCGTTGATCAGTCCACAAGGAGTCCAGTTACCCATAGAATTCAATGCAGTTACCATAGAAGTATGGGGTCACTAGGTTAAGTGAAGAAGTAATCACGTTTTGTTTTTTAAATTTTGCTACATCAATAATAATAAGAATAGCTAAATTGACAATTATTATTATACGAAAATAATACTACTTACTTTTTTTACTGTAACTTTGTAACAACTAGTAGGTAGGAATAATAATGTTAATAATAATAATAGTTACAACCACCACAGACAGTTGTTAGTTGTTGCATAGCAGTTTCATTTGCATATTATTTAATAATAATAATAATCATTATTATTATTATTAAATAACATCATCCATGCAATACATGCAATGAATGTAAAGAAATACGTTGCGAACGTTATTTATTATTATTATTATTATTATTAATTATTATTAATTGAACAACATAACTGACTTACTTAAAAAACAAACATGCAAATGAAACTGCTATACTACTACTACTACTACTACTACTACTACTACTACTACTACTACTACTACTACTACTACTACTACTACTACTACTACTACTACTACTACTACTACTACTACTACTACTACTACTACTACTACCACTACCACTACCACTACCACTACCACTACCACTACCACTACCACTACCACTACCACTACCACTACCACTACCACTACCACTACCACTACTACTACTACAAGTAACAACTGTCTATGGTTACAACAACAACAGTAGTTGTAGCAGCAGTAGTAGTACTAGTAGTTGATAATAATTAATTAGCAAGAAATTCAGGTTGAAGTAGAGTTAGTAATCGTATTGTATCATCATCATATGAATGATGATTGATGATGTTCATTATTAATTATAATAATTAATAATATATTAATTATTCTGATGGAAATACTGTACAGGAATTTACCGTCAGGAGTGGTAGCGACCACCTGTACAACGGCCCACAGTAATGAGTAAACACAACAGTGCAGTGTACGCCTATCTATCTCGCCCTCCACCTATCCCGAGGAGTAGGTGTAGTAGGTCGACCTAGCCGTTCGAATAACCGTTCCAGTATCACTTGCCCGTAGGTCAAGTGCAGTGTGAGTCGAGATCGACTGACCACTTTCTACTGACTGTTTATCCTAGTTGCTAGTCGACTGATTCAGTGCAATGCTCCTGTCCACTTTGTTTGTGCAAATGCTGAACTTCTCAAGTTCTTTTACCAGCGCAATCAGTGCAAGCTTACTTGTGTTGTTTCTGCTAAGCTACCTGTGCTTTAGCATAAGTGCGCTTATGCTATCAGACCAAACAAGCAAGTGAGAGTGTAGGCAGTAACTCTGATTTTATTAGACAATACACGAGTATTTATGCTAGACAAATTACATAACATGATTGGCATACAAGAATACAAAAGCAGGCCACGCCTGTACACGAGATTGGATAATTGCTAACCAATAGAACTTGCAGAAAATGTGAACAGGTGTGGCTTGGCAGCACGGTTGGCTGCCCAAGCACATGTGTGAAAATAGTGAATGCGTGCAAATAATAAATCTATATAAAATGAGTGCGGTAGATAGAACAGTATATAAAATGGATAGACAATTCGGCAGGATAATAATAAGTGAATATATATACAGTGTAGTTCGGCAGTTGACTAGTGTTTGTGAGGTCGACCTGCTATAGGGTCGAGGCACGTTTCCTCCACAATACTGTTTATTTAATAATAATTGATATTATAATTATAATAATAACAATCAATGTGGGCTTTTATTTATTATTATAATTATTACAATAATAATAATAATAACAAATAAAAGCACACATTGTTATTATTCTTCTAATATTATATAATAATTATTATTTTTTTGAACTTGTTTTGAGCAGTTTGAAATGAACCTGCTCTCTGCGGAGAGGGGGAGACAACTCTTTGATAGAAGAGGGGGGGACAACTCCCTTGTAGGGGTGTACAATCCCAACCTCAACACTAGTGGCTACGCTTGTCCAGCTACCAACTAGTGTTGTACCACCATAGACGTTGCCACGCTTGTGCAGCTACCTACACAATGTCTAGCCTCAGTGCCTAGCGGCTGAGCTTGTTCAGCTACCTACTAGGACTTGCGACACGGCTGAACTTGTTCAGCTACCTATGTCTGTGCCTAGCGGCTGAGCTTGTTCAGCTACCTACTAGGACTTGCGACACGGCTGAGCTTGTTCAGCTACCTATGTCTGTGCCTAGCGGCTGAGCTTGTTCAGCTACTTACTAGGTCTTGCCACGCAACAGACACGGCTGAGCTTGTTCAGCTACCAGTGTCTAGTCTCAGTTCCTAGCGGCTGAGCTTATTCAGCTACCTACTAGGTCTGATACCGTCAATTCCACTAAGTTTCAATCGTGTAGTAAATATGTAAAGTAACTGCTCCACATATGTTACTCAGCGCACCACCTTCAGTCAATACTATCACTAGTATAGACTAGCCAACGCAATATAGTACTAGAATAAATTATATAATTAATATTAGCTACATAAATAATTACTCACTAGCCATCAACTACCCAATGTGAGCAACAGTCTATTTATCAACTGATCGCCTGCCAGTAATGCGATCATCATGGTTGCGGTCGATCAAGCATGTAAAGAGTGAGTTAGCATAATTATAAGTCCAGCTCCGGTTACTAACTGATTTATTGCAACATAGCTGCGAGCTTTTATGTTCGAAAAACGGGCGTCTTACTGACGACCAAAATATTCTGTACAAAAAACATAGCTGCCGTGAAATACGGCCATTTGACATAACAACAAAATATTCCATCAACCATTTCAACCACACTACATAGTGGGAAAAATGTAATACATATATCAAGTTGTCAGGCATAAAAATATGTACAATCCAATATAATTAATTAATATTTCACATGACAACAACATAGTTTTTTACAAAAAAAACGATAAAAACAAATTTCTTCTCAGAGAAATTTAGTACAAATGTCATTTCATTGCTGACTATAGCTTGTCTCTGTAAGTCAATTCATCAATAGCTGGTGGAAAGTTTTGCTCGCAATCATTTGCGCAATTATTTATGTTCAAACAATATCCAGGGGTTTCATAATTAGTAACTGAAGTTGTTGAGCTGATCAGTTCACTCGCATTAGCTGGCCATTGTTCACACTCCTTCGTTGCGTAAGTTAGGTCACAACACTCGGTGTTGATTGGTTGTTGGTGAAGTTTCAATGCAACTGACTGGGCTGTTTACGTAGTAGTTGTCTTCTCCATGATAGGTAGGCTGATAGTTTAGCTCTTAATATAGGTCATAGGCGGGTGGGTGTACCTCGCCGCCTCTCAGCTTGACTCTTAGTTGTTTCCTCTATGAGATTTTTAACTAGGCAATGTTTTTAGCCAATGAGCATTTAGCTACTGGGCCGTGATTGGTTACATTTCCGAAAGGCAGTGTAATAATGCTACCACTAGTATTACTAACCGGATAATCTAATGAAACTGTTATTGTAGACTGAGTTCGATGAACTCTAATCAAGTTATTTTCATTATTAGTGAACTTTTGAATTATTAGTTTTTTAGAGGGGTGTTATTATTATTATTCATCATTCAGTAGTAGTTAGGGTCATAATAATAAATTTTATAATAATAGCGAGGTAACCAATTGAAACAACATAAACATTATTATTGTAGTATGTGGTGGTTCAGGCAGATTGTGATTAGTGTTAGATGAAGGGTTTGTAGGGAAAGCAAGAAAACAGGTTCACTCACCAGTAAACTGTAACTCAAGAAGAGCGCTATTATCTGGATGACGTCAGCCATCCAGGTCTTCTCCAATTAGCCTAAGTTCCCGTAACCCGTGTATGTACACATATTCCTTGGTTAAGCCGATATCGATAGAACCTAGGTTATAACCTTGAACTTCCTGTAACACACAAACACGACATCCAACATGCCCCCCCTTTGATAAACCCAGTGAGCGATCAAGCTGACATCATACCATGGAGCCAGTTATCATTGCGTGCGATCAAGCCTAACTAATCATGGTTAGCTGAAGCACTAGCCTTAAATCATATGTCAAGCCTAAATACCAGGGGTGAAAATCAAAACCTCACTCCTTACATACCTGGGATAATTACCTGTAACAGATACATACCTTATTAATACTTTTACCTCAACACCATACCTGTCCCTCGTTACCTCATCAACCCCACAGCTCTCGCTATACCTCCTCTGTACCATCACCAACCTCCATCTGCTCGTCATCTGACCTCACATCCCTCGACACCAACTCAACCCTCAGGAGTTCACTACCATCACCACCACTCTCCCTTGGAGCAGTCGAACCCGACTACTCCGGTGCTCCACTCCCTGTAGGGTCAACCAGAGCAATTTTCTGCCCAGTATCTTCCCCGTGGAATGTCGTATTGGGGTCAACCCTACTGGTATCTTCCCTATCCGCCTCCTGCTCAACCTTGACACTGGTTTTGCCACTGGTCTTTCCTTCAACCTCTTCCACCTGACTTGCCCAATTGCCACTGCCCTGAGGGCCCGAGGGGGTCTTGGACTCCTCCCTCTGGGCGCTAGAGCCTTCCGCACTCGGTGCGGGCACTGCTTTCACAGTTATACCAGCAGAAGCTTTTTACGCCATCTGCATTGGTGGGGCATTGCCACCAGCATTAGATATCAGCGTTCTCATTTTCTCCGCTGTGTCTTTTATAACAACAATACCTTTGCATTTCCATACACCTTGCATACACTCGCCTTCAACTCCTAACTCAGTACTGTTTGTTAACAGTTTGAGTTTTCTGATATCCTTAATACCTAACAGGTTCACAGAGGACCCTTTGACAACATAAACTGACGTCACTATTGATCTGGGGAAGTCATTAATGCAAACATTTGACTTCCCGCTAACATTCAGCTTGGAACCATCAACCCCAATGAGATCATTAACAGGTTTACTTAATCTCAAATTCAGAAACCTGCCAGTATTCTCAGTTACCACTGACACTTCAGCTCCAGTGTCTAATACAAACTCTACCTCTTTACCATTTACTTTGACAGAGCGTTTGATGCCACATTTCCTGCTACCTGTATTACCAACAATATTGTTCACAAATCTCACTTTACGTGGAAAACCTTCATTACCATTGCTATCCCTGTGCCTGTACTGTGACCTGTTATTGTCACCATCCCACCTATTGCTGCAGTCCCTAGAGGTATGACCTCTCAGATTACACTGAAAGCACCTTACATCCAGGCAATGACGGACTTGAGGCCCCCTTCTACCACACTGGAAACAGTTGTCCCCTCTAGTTGGGGAGCTAAACCGTCCAGACCTTCTACCTGACTGAGGAGAGTACCTACTATCTGGGCTACGGCGTACATGGGACGTCGCCTCATACCCAGGATAATACCTGCTATCCGGGTCACGGCCTCCATGGGACATCGCCTCATACCTAGGAAAATACCTGCTATCTTGCCTGCGGTGTCAATAGGACTCTTCACCATACCTACTCCCATAATGCCTATCTCCCTTACAGTCATGACACCCTGTATACTCGCTACACCTCTCCCCTGGGCTGCGGCTTCTATGGCCACAGGAATAGGAGCCCTTTTCCACACTACCATCTCTAGACCTACTGTTTCTTGAACGGTATGTAACCTTGTTATCCACAGCCTCTAGTGGATTTCCCTGTCTATACCTAGCTACCTCATATACCTACGACTCATTCTCTTGAGTCATATCGACTATTGCCAGTCCTCCGTTCACTCCCTTTCTCTACTCTTGCTACCGCCCCTTTTCCTTCGACCGAACGGCCAGTCTTAGAGGCATTCAGAATTTCTTCTGAAGCATTAGCCAACTGCCTGGCCGCCAACTTAGTACCTAACTCTCTCCAACTAAGCGTAGTCTCTTGCATAAGCAGTTGACACGCACAGGAATCCCTTAAACCATTAACAGCTAAAGCAACGGAAAAACGTTACCTCAATTCATCGTTGTTATGCCCAAAATCCATTTCCCTGCTTAATTTCTCAACTCTAAGTAGGTACTCCCTTTCATCTTCCCCACAAGCCTGTGACACTGTCCTGAACCTCATTGTCTTAACGTCGACACTTTCACCATGGTCGTAGTGACCTTTTAACAAATCTACTGCCCTTTCAAACCCGTCGTCAGTCTGGTCATTTAGATCAAATCCCAGCGACTGCAGTATCCCTATACCATCACTGCCTATAGCACTTAATAAGGCTAGTAGTTTAGTCCCACCTCTAAACACATTTACAACAACCTCATCCTCATGAATTTCCACCTTCTCCGTACCCAAAGTCAAAGCTGCTACCTCAGCAGACACCATAAACTGAGTCAACCAGTTGAATTCCTCAGAAACATTACTACCCGCTAACCTTACTTTTGGAAACGACGATAAGTCAAGTCTCTTACTCATCCCTGTTACAATTATTTAACACAAGAAGCACCCAACAATATCTTTATGACTATATCAATACAGTAACACCTCTACATCACGGTAATAGCCAATGTACAAGTAAACACAACACAATAATAGCAATAATAGTCCACAATATCCTGTAATAACTCCACTGCACCCTTATCCCGGTAAATAATCAACAACAACAGCACCACAAATAAATACCACGTATAAACACTGCACCCTCGAACCAAATTACCACTTCACCTAAAAATTAACACTGCACCAATTTCCCAATAACCACTGAACACTGAGAGCGCTCACAGCTCTGAGACACCCAACACCTCTATCATCACACACACCACAGAGAACCCACTCGGCCCTAGCACCTCTACACCTACTCTCTTTCAGTGCCCACACGGCACCAAAAGCCTCTCACACACCTCCATTGCACCAATAAATAATCCCAATAAAACACAAAATAACAATATTATCAGGTCCTATGCCGACTGTGCCACGTTGGATGAAGGGTTCATAAGGAAAGCAAGAAAACACGTCCACTCACCAGTAAACTGTAACTCAAGAAGAGCGCTATTATCTGGATGACGTCAGTCATCCAGGTCTTCTCCAATTAGCCTAAGTTCCCGTAACCTGTGTATGTACCCGTATTCTTTGGTTAAGCCAATATCGATAGAACCTATGTTATAACCTTGAACTTCCTGTAACACACAAACACGACATCCAACAATTAGCAAGCGGAGTAGTGTATAATGGTGTCATGGTTGTGATGGGTGGGTGGTTTGACAACTGCTAGTGAAGAGATTAGCAAGGTAAGAAGAACAATTCTTATCATTATTGATGTGAAATTCGGTGAGGCAAGTGAAGTATTTAGAAAGGGTAAGTGTAATAAATAATATACCTTTTTCGATAGCGGTGGAAATATTAGAAATCTTTGTAGTGGGAGAAAGAAAGTAAATGTCCTGACAGATTGGCCGCATGACTTTTTTCTGTATTAAACGAAGGAGTTGGTAGTGCTGATTGGAGTTTGAGTATAGTAGGCCTAGGTTCCATATATGACATAAGTAAGGATGAAGTGGTAATGGAAAAGCTTGACTGTTTCCAAAGTCATAAGACAGCTAATATTGTAAAGGAATTGAAGGTTGGAAAATTTTTTTATATTTATGGGTGATCAACGTGGAAGGTCCAGTTTAGTAAATCGTTTACTTTGAATCCTTGACAAGAATTTGGGAAAATGATTTTTTGGAGTGATGTGTTGTTAAATTTGACTTCAATGGAATTCTGTTTCGAGAGATTGACTTCAAGGAAGCGGGACTTGGAAATTCTAAGGGCCATTTTTCAATAAGAGTAATGCCACGATCAAGTCATACTCGTAACTTGGCTGGATTTTTTTCAGAGTGAAAGAAGCAGGTATCATATGCATAAGCATAGATTTCATTATTTGAAGGGAGAGAGAGTAGCTCTATATAGTATAAACTAGCAGCACTAGTCGTCATATTCAAATATCCTTATGCCAGCCTCGTCTATTTTCGCACCCCTTACCCTTTGCCTGCCTCGCTCTACTTTTCACCCTCTACCTTGCTCTACTAGGCCCTGTTCCACCCCTGCCCTCTCTACCCTCTCCATCTCTCCCTTCCTCACTCTCTGTTTTCTCTCTCAATTCAAAGATGACAGATGTGCTGTCCCATTGTATGCACTATTGAGACAGATAGCTTACAAAAACAATTTATGAAAGAATGTTGCAATCTATGCATTCTGGAAGGAAGTAATGCGAGTCGTAAATCAGCTCGGAATCATTTAACTGACATTTTAACCACCACTTACTATTAGCAAAATGTAACTGTTTGTATTTGTCTCCATCTACATTATTGAAAATATTAAATATACAAATATCTCATATTTGAGAGCAGATGGTAAATTTGGAATGGAATGTTTTTACAGTAGTTTTCGTTTCCTTCAGCATATTGTTTTAGACTTATATACATATTTCACACACTTGGGACTTGAATTATCAAAGTGTGATCATCTCCACCTACATTATTATTTTGAAAAAACGCTAAATCTACAAATATATCCGGTTTGAGAACAAATACCAAATTCAAACCACCCGCCATACGTTTCCTCTCAACACTGTCTTTTAAAGTTAATTGCCTCAGTGATTGCAATATGTCAGCGTCTGCCTACAAATAGAGCCGAAAAAGAGAGTGGGGCAGGGTCGAAACAAGACGGGGGTAGAGCAAAGTACCGAGGTGAGAATAGAGCCAGGCTGGCATAATGATATTTGAATATAACAGGTAATACTGCTGGTCATTTATAAATAGTTGAAAGAAGACAGGTGCTAGCAGGTGCTAGGATGAACCCTTGGGCAAGTTTATCTGAGTTTTTCTTTTGGACAATTTTTTTACGAACTGACATATAAGTTTGGATGATATTTGGAAGATTACTTGCAAAGCTCGTATGGTTGAGCTTGGTAATGAGCAATTTGTGATCTACCATGTCTGAGGTCATTTGAAAGTTTAACAACACAAGAATTAGTGGCTTTTTGTGATTGATTCAGTAGATGAGTGAATGAATAACAATTTGCTCAGTTCAAGTCAGGTTTTTATATAATATGTATTTTTATCCTTGTACTACTGGTACGTGCCACCACAGTACTACTGGTACTACTGGTATGTGCCACCACAGTACTACTGGTACTACTGGTACGTGCCACCACAGTACTACTTGTACTACTGGTACGTGCCACCACAGTACTACTTGTACTACTGGTATGTGCCACCACAGTACTACTGGTACTACTGGTACTACTGGTACGTGCCACCACAGTACTACTTGTACTACTGGTACGTGCCACCACAGTACTACTTGTACTACTGGTATGTGCCACCACAGTACTACTTGTACTACTGGTATGTGCCACCACAGTACTACTTGTACTACTGGTACGTGCCACCACAGTACTACTTGTACTACTGGTATGTGCCACCACAGTACTACTTGTACTACTGGTACGTGCCACCACAGTACTACTGGTACTACTGGTACGTGCCACCACAGTACTACTTGTACTACTGGTATGTGCCACCACAGTACTACTTGTACTACTGGTATGTGCCACCACAGTACTACTGGTACTACTGGTATGTGCCACCACAGTACTACTGGTACTACTGGTATGTGCCACCACAGTACTACTGGTACTACTGGTACGTGCCACCACAGTACTACTGGTACTACTGGTATGTGCCACCACAGTACTACTTGTACTACTGGTATGTGCCACCACAGTACTACTGGTACGTGCCACCACAGTACTACTTGTACTACTGGTACGTGCCACCACAGTACTACTTGTACTACTGGTATGTGCCACCACAGTACTACTTGTACTACTGGTACGTGCCACCACAGTACTACTTGTACTACTGGTATGTGCCACCACAGTACTACTGGTATGTGCCACCACCGTACTACTGGTACTACTGGTATGTGCCACCACAGTACTACTGGTACTACTGGTATGTGCCACCACAGTACTACTTGTACTACTGGTATGTGCCACCACAGTACTACTTGTACTACTGGTATGTGCCACCACAGTACTACTTGTACTACTGGTATGTGCCACCACAGTACTACTGGTACGTGCCACCACAGTACTACTTGTACTACTGGTATGTGCCACCACAGTACTACTTGTACTACTGGTATGTGCCACCACAGTACTACTGGTACTACTGGTATGTGCCACCACAGTACTACTGGTACTACTGGTATGTGCCACCACAGTACTACTTGTACTACTGGTATGTGCCACCACAGTACTACTGGTACGTGCCACCACAGTACTACTTGTACTACTGGTATGTGCCACCACAGTACTACTGGTACGTGCCACCACAGTACTACTGGTATGTGCCACCACAGTACTACTTGTACTACTGGTATGTGCCACCACAGTACTACTGGTACTACTGGTATGTGCCACCACAGTACTACTTGTACTACTGGTACGTGCCACCACAGTACTACTGGTACGTGCAACCACGACCATCTGCACCAACTTTACAATCTGTATGAGAAAAAATTTTCGTCTGTGATTACTATTATTATTTTCATTATTTTCCCAGTTCTATCACCATGGATATGCATATATGAATGTTGTTGTTAGCTCATCTTATGTTTGTTGTTGTTAGCTCATCTAAACTTTTATTAGTTATGTTGCATCAGGCATTCTTTTCCATTTGAACTGAGCAAAGTAATGTTTATAGGTCAAAGATCACACACAGAGATGAAAATTGTTTTCCCAAATGAAAGCAACTGTGAATTTGCTATCTCCTGTTCATGCGGTTAATCGTTAGCCTCATTGAGTTATCTCCTCAAGAGAAGACAACTGCTGTATATAAATGTTTTAGCTTCATTTAGAGTGATCAAAGCTGTTTATTCAATCAAGTATACAAATAGTCAATGTTTCTGAAACTCAAAGATCGACCAACTTTGGCCAATTATGTACTTCTGTCTATCTTTTTGTTTCCAAATACATTTTTGAATGTTGTTGATTGATTTAGCAATCTTTCAAAGATTGCTTTTCTCTCCAACATGACATTCAGTAGTTCCTATCATGATAGTAATCAGCAAAGTGCCTACTATGATACTGGTGATGGCAAGCTATAACACAGTGCCTCTTCTGCCATGTATAATTCATTTTAGCAGCTATAACCTTTCGTTGTCTCCACTTGGTCTAACAAGTTCAGGTTAGCCGTGAAAAAAAAACAGCAGACAAAAGGATCTATACAATAAAGTGTTTCATTTTATTTTCATTCTCTGTATACAATTGTATAAGCACTCGCTAAACACTTACTGTCAAGTGCAAGTATTGGATCATCTCTAACATTACATGTACTGTAGGTACACTGATGGAATGTACAGTTTGCCAAGCAAGCTCTGTACCAATGAAGAGATGTGCCAGATGTCATAACACTATATACTGGTACGTACGCCTGATTGCTAACTGATTCTATCAACTACCATCAAATCGCTCACTTGTTCAGTTTATTACAGTTCTAGCAAATGCCAGAGAGATGATTGGCTAAAGCATAGAGTTAACTGTGAGCGGTCGGAGGGTAAGACAAAAGACAACACTTATACGATACAGTACTACAATGAGGGAGGTCGGCCAGTAAGTGAGTCTGTGAGCACTGACATTGCGTGTGGAGACATATTAGTGTACATCAAAAGCTGCCGGCACAAGACAAGTCTGAAAGTTTGCAAGCAATGGGACGGCTCTCTGCTGTTTAAGTTGATATCCCAAGAGACGCGGATACCTCTAGGGGAGATGAAGGTCATAGTCAAAGGAAAAGTAGTAGTAGCTGATGATATTACCCAACACATCAGCCCTAAAACCCTTTTTATGGTTCTTGGCAACAAGGTAGCATCCTCGGAAGGTTTGGAGGAGAAAGACATCCAGTGCCTCATGTCACAGATGAATGTCTCCCGTAACGCTGCCATATTAGCTTTAAGGAAATGTGGAACACTGCTGGATGCCATGTTGGATTTGGGGAGGTAATCCACCTGTAGCAAGGGAAGTAATGTACCTGTAGCAGGGAAATTAATCCACCTCTAGCGTGGGAAGTAATGTACCTGTAGCAGGGAAATTAATCCACCTGTAGCGTGGGAAGTTATGCACCTGTATTTGTGCAGTAATTATTTGAGATATAATTGGAGTAGAAATATCAAATGTAAATTTTGAGGATTTTTTGTAAATGATTGGGAGTTGTGTCCTCAGTGAAACATCTATTACGC
Organism: Cryptosula pallasiana; assembly: GCA_945261195.1. Taxonomy (NCBI): domain Eukaryota; kingdom Metazoa; phylum Bryozoa; class Gymnolaemata; order Cheilostomatida; family Cryptosulidae; genus Cryptosula; species Cryptosula pallasiana. The sequence continues at coordinate 22,223,779 of OX183138.1, read as the reverse complement.
TTCCAAATCGCGATTTGTACTTAGATTAGTACACTGTTTTGTCAATGGTTTAGGAGTTATTTTTTCTCACGTAATGCAAGAGCGTTATTGCTTCTACAACAACAATGGTCTGGTTTGGAACCAGGCCAACTTTGGAGTGTGCAGGTTATTGTGTTTATATCAAACATGAAACTGTTTTTATCTGTGTTACCTGGCAATATCATTACTGTGTTTGGGCGGTGTCACTAAGCAGCGCTACCTGCATGGATGAGCAAAACTGAATCATTAGCGCTTCTGATTGGTGCTTTAACGTTATTTATTTGTTACTTAGCAACATAGACGTTATTTGTGTCACCGTGTAATATATGCCATGTTGTCATGTGATGTAATTTAGTGTTGTTAGGAATTGCTAACTGACAACTTCAGTGTCACTGTGGGTTCACTGAGAACCTTTCTATCTATATTTGAATTGAGTATTACTACTTTAGTGGATTTTGGGGGCGTAAAACAACTAGCTGTAGTCAGTAGCAATCCGACAGTATGCCTGCCACCAGTTACCTTTCACTTAGCAGTAACAACAGGTCGGTACTACATCGAGTCAGAAGTGAAGGAGTGTTCTCTACTCCACAACTAGTATAGAGCCCTCGACTCAGGCGCATAACTCAGTGCTTTAAACCCCGTGTACATATAGCGATTACTAAGCGATTTCCTTAGCGATTGCGTGATTTTGCAACTTCTCTTTCATACAAAATCGCTAAGCAATCTCAAGCATTTTATTTGAGGTTATCGTCAGGTTTTGATCGAGATCAAAAAATCGCTAGCGAATTCGTTGATCAACCAATCACAACGTAAAAAAACTTTATCCTTGTTTCCAATAATGTTCTGTCATGTTCAGCGCTTCGATCTTTTAACGATCCTGTAATAAATTGAAGGCTATGCTTTGTAACAGCAAGTTTGACCGGAATCGGAAAGAATTGGCAGTAGTGAAAAATTGCGCAATTTGGGGGAGGGACTTCCCCAATCGCTAAGCAAAGTCGCTAGCACGATCGCTATATGTACATGAAGCATTAGAGTAAATATGCCTTTATTCTTCCATAAGAATACGAGTAAGTACAAGTTCCAAAACAAACTGATTATCATGGTAAAAAGTTTTGCCATTTATAAGCAGATCACAGGAAGTGATTCATGGTAATAGCCAATAATACAAGAGCAATACATAATGCAACAAATGAACAGGCAGATGGTGGTGGTGGATGAGGTACGATCTATAGGGTTAAATAAATGTGGCGCCCAAAAGTGGTAGGTGGAGTCGTAAGTCAACTGGCCAATCCTAGGCATCTTTACTTCCTGCTGTTGGTACATAGGCTTTCTCCAGATATAAGGGTGGATACCTCCTGGATGTGATCCTCTGCTCCTCTCAGGCTACTTTTCAGATCCCAGTCTAGGATGATCCACTTCCTGCCCACCCGGTATGGCTCATACAGGGTAAGTACTGACACATATACACGGTCGGTACCTTCTGACGCAGGATCGATCAGTTCGGTACCCATTATTATAGTCATTCTGGTCATCCAATGGCTATACTAGTGATGCCAGAATGGTTGTTAAGTAACTGCGCAGTTGTGAGTGTTATGAAAATCCACTAGACTACTTTTGCTTTGATACTTGATCAAGTGAATAAAAAACAGCTAGAAAGAGACACCATCGTAGATAATAAAACTAATCAACGCATGAGTCTGTTTTGTGGTGCTGCGAACTGTTAGAGTTGCTAGACACGAGGGAGGGCAGTCCCCTGTATCCTAGACAATAAATGAGAACCAATAATGAACGTTTAGACCAGTGCATATGTTGCCTTCGAACTAATAGTAGTTGCTCTTATATTAATTGGAAGCCAAATATCAGAGAGTGGGTATAACGGGAAAAACTTGAAGTTGGAGGTGAATTCCTGAACAGAAGAGGAGAATGTGGGAAGAAAAGCGTAAATGCCACCCTGCAGATAACCAAGCACTAAAACTCTACAAGGAAGCACTTTCTGTGCATCTAAGTAAACTTATCAATGACACAGTTTTTGTTGTTGGTGCAAAGCAGCCTTTCTGTTACACTCCACGTCCCACCCCAAACGTATTCACTGTTATGAGGTTACCTGGCTATAAATCACTCGCGCTTTTGCCCTGCGTACATGTTGAGCAGGCAATGTTTACACTTACTTTAGTTGGAGTTACCCTTCCTATGTTATATATTTACTTATCATTGCTGCCACATTGACCAATCATATGTTACTATATTATACTTTCTCTTCCTGTACAACTGTCAACATGGCTAGTTTATGTCAGCAATACAACCAGCATTAAATCCAACATTCCTTTAATAAATCTGCACCGTCCATCGACACAACGGCTACGAATAACACTGGAAGCCATAGCTCAACAGGTTATGGGCCCAGGAATCGCCAGCACTTTGATGGAGAAATGCAGAATCACATTATATGAGAAACAAGGTTTATTAATTACTTAAATGCACAAGATGCTGGTGTACACAAAGCCATACTACCTCTACCTTCAAGTTCTACAGAGGATGAAGACTTTGAACAAAAAAACAGGAGAGCGTATGCTGAATTGGTTCAAGTGCTGGATGACAGGTCTTTGCAACTAATAATTAGTGATGCAAGCAACGATGGCCGTAAAGCACTACAAACATTATGTCAACATTATGCTAGCACAGAGAAACCCCGCATAATGACATTTTATGAACAGCTAACAACCGTAAGTATGAGAGAAACAGAAGACGTCACCGACTACCTTATACGTGCCGAGAAAGCAGCCACTGGACTGAGAGCGGCAGGTGAGACAATATCAGACAAGTTAATCATAGCTGTGTTGCTCAAGGATTTGCCTGCTTCGTTTGACTCATTCGTGGTGGTACATACACAAACCGACTCTCTGAAAACTCTTACTGAATTTAAGGCAGCTTTAACCAATCACTGCAACACAGAAGCAGTAAAAGCGCCTACTCAATCTACAGCAATGGCTTCGAAAATCTACAGACACACTAGCAGTGGAGATGGCTACAGGCCAAAATCGGCATCGACAAACAAAGTGCAATGCCTGTCATGTGGACTTTCTGGACACAAAAGTAAAACTTGCCGACAAAAATCAAAGCTACATGGTGATTTTTGCCATAAACAAGGCCACGTACAAGCCGCCTGCTTTCTAAAGAAGAAAAGAGATGACACACAAACCGCTGCCGCAAATGTATCAGCCACCTACTCGTTTACTGCAAACACGACAACCGCCGCTACTGCCGAGAACACTACACCAGACAAAATATTGGTAGACTGTGGGGCTACATCCCATATCGTAAACAATGCTGATAATTTCACCTGGCTTGATCCCGACTTTGATGCTGCCAAGCACTACATTCAACTTGCTGATGGACGCGGTAGTAACCAACTGGCCACTGCCAAAGGTATTGCTGAATTTCACATCCTAGACTCAAATAACAATTTACAGAAAATACAGCTTACCAACGCATTACTCGCCTCGTCATTTCCTATGAGTCTCTTCTCTGTGCTGCCACCGGCTCTGTACGTGCTGCCACCAACTCAGGTGCCAAAATAACCTTCTCCAAAGAGAATACTCGCCTCACATCACAAAACGCCGAATTCAACATAATCCGACAGGGACAGCTGTACTTCTTACCTACATGTAAGACCGATTCAACACTGAGCGTACGTACGCTCGACCAATGGCACGAGGCACTGGGACACATGAACTACGATGACATCCTGCCACTACAAAAGGTAACTCGTCGCATGACTGTCAGTAACACTAGAACCGATCATACATGTAACATATGTAAAGAAAACAAGATGTGTGACAGTCCAAAACTTGTGAAGATCCGCCCATACGTGCAACTAAACCGCTTGAGAGAGTACACTCAGATGTATGTGGACCAATAGAACCAACTTCGCGTGAAGGATACAAGTACATCATCAACTTCTGTGATGAATACACGGGAATGCTCTTTATTTACCCACTTCGTGCTAAAAATGAAGTTACTACAGCATTCAAGAAATTCATCGCAGATGTAGCACCGACAGACAACATTACCTAACTACACAGTGACAATGGTGGAGAATATGTCAACAACGAAATGCAAGCTGTGCTTTATAACAGAGGTATAAAACACTTCACAACAACTCCCTACACTCCGTATCAAAATGGAAAAGCTGAAAGAGCTTGGCGTAGTCTGCTGGACATGGCACTCTGCCTATTAGCTGACGCTCAACTCTCAAAATCTTACTGGCCGTTTGCTGTGAAGTACGCACAGCATCTTCGTAACCGCTCATTCCAACGCCGTATGAGAACTACCGCATATGAACTTTTCACTGGCATTCAACCAACACGAAGAACTTACACAAGTGTGACTCTACTTGCACATTCTACATAGAGGGCAACAAATAGAAACTTGATGCTCGAGGACAACAAGGAATATTCCTAGGCATCAGCCCTATGGGTGACGAATACATTGTGCGCAACAACAACAATAACAGCATTGTAACAACCCGCAATGTGTCTATCCACGACATACCAGACAACCCTGAAGCAGTAGATGCCAAACACACTGACTGGTATGAGGAGAACACAACTCCAATGCATTCATCTGACAATAACTAGCCAGGGCTGGCTCTCAATGTGGGTGCGGCTATTGTCGCAAAGGGAGCAACCCTGGCTAGACAATACCGTCAAACCGCCAACACCTCAACATGACTTACTGACAATATTGAGTAGACCACGCAGGGAGACACGACTCCTAAAAATATCTGGACAATTACCAACTACTTGCTAATGTCTACTACGCTTGTGCTGCTATACCATTCCTTCCTACCACGTACGAGGAAGCAATACATTCTGACGACGCTAGTAGTGTTATATGAGCAGTTCAAGCCACCTGGGTCCCCCGGGGATTTAATTGGGTGTGTGAGTTGTGGGTGTGAGTTGTGGATGTGAGTTGTGGTCTTAATCATGAGATGTATTCATAGGTGTGAGCCAGTGTTTTTTTGTGAATTTGACTCCTTAAGTGGCATTTGAGTTTTGATTATTTTTTACTTAATTTGAACTTATATGTCATATAGAGTTTATATTGTATTTCATTTGAGGGGCATTTGAGTGGCATTTGAGTGGTATTTAAGTGGCATTTGAGTTTTGATTATTTTTTTACTTGATTTGAACTTATATGACATATAGATTTTGAATGTATGGCATTCAAGTTTTGATAATTTTTTTACATAATTATATACATACTTGAGAGATAGAGGAGAGAGAGGGAGGAGAGAGGGAGAGAGAGAGAGAGGAGAGAGAGATTTTTTAGTTTTCTATACATTCATGTATATATGGTTAATTATGGACGTATTTATGGATATATTTATATCTACATAGAGAGAGGAGATATATCTACATTGAATAAATATATTGATCAAAAATGAAAATTATATGATTATAAACCTGATTACATAATAAGTAGGGAAAATCTTCCTATATAATATAGCTAGAGTCAGTAAATACTAAGTTATACAAAGCAATACAACTTGTAATGACATTCAATGCATTCATACATACATATGGTTTCTTGAGAGAGAGAAAGAGAGAGAGGAGAGAGATCTTTTAGTTTTCTAGCAATTAATGTATATATGGTCAATTATGTACATATTTATGGGTATATTTATATCTACATAGAGAGAGAAGAGAGGAGATATATCTAAATTGAATAAATACATTGATTAAAAATGAATCATTATATGATTATATACATTTATTACATAATAAGTAAGGAAAATCTCCCCACATAATATAGCTAGAGTCAGTAAATACTACGTAATACAAAGCACTACAACTTGTAATAAATACAAAGTAATAACAGTTAATGCATAGTTTGTTCCTTTACAATGTTGTCTTTGATGTAGTGATGTTATATCTTAGGAAGGAAGACTTCTGTTTTATGTGCTTTTAATTTCGTAATGAACTAAAATAAAAAAGTTATGTATTAGTATAGAATGATTAAGCAAAAATGTAAAATAATTACATGAATTTGAATTATAGTTCTAGTTACATTGGATAGTTTACATTATTAGAAAAGGGAAATAACTCACCAAGTTACATTGTTCAACTTGTTCTTTCTTGAGCATTATTTTCACCAAGTGCTTTTGATTCTCTTTCATCTATCTAAAACAAAACAAAAAATACTTGCTTTATAAATATGTTGTAAAAAAATACACTAATTACACCAAAAAAGCGCTTTTTTTTACCTGAAAAAATGTATATGTTCAACATTTTGTTGTAAAAACTACGTTAATTACACCCAAAAAGTCCTTTTCTTTACCATGAAAATGTATATATTCAGCATTTTGTTGTAAAAAATACACTAATTACATCAAAAAAGTCCTTTTTTCACCTAGAAAATGTATATATTCAGCATTTTGTTTAATTTATGATAAAAATTAGTAAAACTCACCTATAGTGATATGATTGCCTTGAGTTATAGATTAGCTTTTTGAACTCTTGTTCTGGACAGTTTTTTTTCAGCATCATCGAAATATAATATAAGTAATTTTTAGAATCTTCATTGGTTTGGTATCATCTAAGTAGGTGATAGATCTTGAAAGAAATTCTTGCTGTGTTGGAGAAGTGTGCTGTCTTCAGAATCCATGTAGTTTGAGTCTTCATTGATTTGGTATCATCTAAGTAAGTCGTAGATCTTGAAAGGAATTCTTGCTGTGTTGGAGAAGTAGACTGTCTTCAAAATTCATGTAGTTTGAGTCTTCATTGGTTTGGTATCATCTAAGTAGGTGGTAGATCTTGAAATGAATTTTTGCTGTGTTGGAGAAGTATGCTGTCTTCAAAATTCATGTAGTTTGAGTCTTCATTGGTTTGGTATCATCTAAGTAGGTGGTAGAGCTTGAAAGGAATTCTTTCTGTGTTGGAGAAGTATGCTATCTTCAAAATCCATGTAGTTTGAGTCTTCATTGATTTGGTATCATCTAAGTAAGTCGTAGATCTTGAAAGGAATTCTTGCTGTGTTGGAGAAGTCGACTGTCTTCAAAATTCATGTAGTTTGAGTCTTCATTGGTTTGGTATCATCTAAGTAGGTGGTAGATCTTGAAATGAATTCTTGCTGTGTTGGAGAAGTGTACTGTCTTCAAAATCGATGTATTGGTTTGGTATCATCTAAGTAGGTGGTAGATCTTGAAATGAATTCTTGCTGTGTTGGAGAAGTGCGCTGTCTTCAAAATCGATGTAGTTTGAGTCTTCATTGATTTGGTATCATTTAAGTAGGTGGTAGATCTTGAAATGAATTTTTGCTGTGTTAGAGAAGTATGCTGTCTTCAAAATTCATGTAGTTTGAGTCTTCATTGGTTTGGTATCATCTAAGTAGGTGGTAGATCTTGAAAGGAGTTCTTGCTGTGTTGGAGAAGTCGACTGTCTTCAAAATTCATGTAGTTTGAGTCTTCATTGGTTTGGTATCATCTAAGTAGGTGGTAGATCTTGAAATGAATTCTTGCTGTGTTGGAGAAGTGCGCTGTCTTCAAAATTGATGTAGTTTGAGTCTTCATTGGTTTGGTATCATCTAAGTAGGTGGTAGATCTTGAAAGAAATTCTTGCTGTGTTGGAGAAGTGTGCTGTCTTCATCTTCATTAGCTTGGTATCATCTAAGTAGGTGGTAGATCTTGAAATGAATTCTTGCTGTGTTGGGGAAGTATGCTGTCTTCAAAATCTATGTAGTTTGAGTCTTCATCGGTTTGGTATCATCTAAGTAGGTGGTAGATCTTGAAATGAATTCTTGCTGTGTTGGAGAAGTGCGCTGTCTTCAAAATCGATGTAGTTTGAGTCTTCATTGATTTGGTATCATTTAAGTAGGTGGTAGATCTTGAAATGAATTTTTGCTGTGTTAGAGAAGTATGCTGTCTTCAAAATTCATGTAGTTTGAGTCTTCATTGGTTTGGTATCATCTAAGTAGGTGGTAGATCTTGAAAGGAGTTCTTGCTGTGATGGAGAAGTCGACTGTCTTCAAAATTCATGTAGTTTGAGTCTTCATTGGTTTGGTATCATCTAAGTAGGTGGTAGATCTTGAAATGAATTCTTGCTGTGTTGGAGAAGTGCGCTGTCTTCAAAATTGATGTAGTTTGAGTCTTCATTGGTTTGGTATCATCTAAGTAGGTGGTAGATCTTGAAAGAAATTCTTGCTGTGTTGGAGAAGTGTGCTGTCTTCATCTTCATTAGCTTGGTATCATCTAAGTAGGTGGTAGATCTTGAAATGAATTCTTGCTGTGTTGGGGAAGTATGCTGTCTTCAAAATCTATGTAGTTTGAGTCTTCATTGGTTTGGTATCATCTAAGTAGGTGGTAGATCTTGAAAGGAATTCTTGCTGTGTTGGAGAAGTGTGCTGTCTTGAAAATTGATGTAGTTTGAGTCTTCATTGGTTTGGCATCATCTAAGTAGGTGGATCTTGAAAGGAATTCTTGCTGTGTCACATAAGTAGGAGAGAAAGTCATGTTGTTTTACATCTATCGTTGGTGTTGGTAGATCTTGACCACATGTTTATAGTCTTTGCTACTGCTGCATTTCGTCTCAAACAAGAGTCCAAAGTAGACATCATAACTACAAAATACAAAAAATTGATTGTTACAATTGATTCATTTATTTTCATTGGCTTTATCTACATAGAGTAGCGAAGAAAAAGTTTGTGTGAGTATAAAACTATCTAGTAGAGTTAAATTTATATCTAGGTTCAACTAGCATTGAATAATTATTATTATTTTGTTAATAATAAATAAGTAGAGTCGGCTACTTTACTAGAGCTTGGACAAACACTTATTTTAAAAATGAATAATTAGAGCTTTCTACTAGTGTTAAATAATTATTGATAATAATTTACCTTATCACCACTTAGAGCCAGATGATTTAATTAACTAAAGACAAATAATTATTTTAGCGTTTCTTACCTTGATGCTCTCCTAGTAGCTGTAGTAGATGATGGTTCTCCGCTTGCTGTTGAAGAACTGGATGCTTTCTGTGTGAAAACAGTGGCTCTTAAATAGCTAAAGTTGCACTGATTAAACCCTATGAATCAGCATTTTTTCCAATGCTTTCGCGGGAATAAATAGTTTATTTTCACGCGAATAGAAACCGTTGCTTTCGCGGGAATAAATAATTTATTTTCACGCGAATAGAAACAGTTGCTTTCGCGGGAATAAATAGTTTATTTTCACGCGAATAGAAACCATTGCTTTCGCGGGAATAAATAATTTATTTTCCCGCGAATGGAAACAGTTGCTTTCGCGGGAATAAATAATTTATTTTCACGCGAATAGAAACAGTTGCTTTTGCGGGAATAAATAGTTTATTTTCACGCGAATAGAAACCGTTGCTTTCGCGGGAATAAATAGTTTATTTTCACGCGAATAGAAACCGTTGCTTTCGCGGGAATAAATAATTTATTTTCACGCGAATAGAAACCGTTGCTTTCGCGGGAATAAATAATTTATTTTCACACGAATAGAAACAGTTGCTTTCGCGGGAATAAATAGTTTATTTTCACGCGAATAGAAACCGTTGCTTTCGCGGGAATAAATAATTTATTTTCCCGCGAATAGAAACAGTTGCTTTCGCGGGAATAAATAGTTTATTATCACACGAATAGAAACCGTTGCTTTCGCGGGAATAAATAGTTTATTTTCACGCGAATAGAAACCGTTGCTTTCGCGGGAATAAATAATTTATTTTCACGCGAATAGAAACCGTTGCTTTCGCGGGAATAAATAATTTATTTTCACACGAATAGAAACAGTTGCTTTCGCGGGAATAAATAGTTTATTTTCACGCGAATAGAAACTGTTGCTTTCGCGGGAATAAATAGTCTATTTTCACGCGAATAGAAACCGTTGCTTTCGCGGGAATAAATAGTTTATTTTCACGCGAATAGAAACCGTTGCTTTCGCGGGAATAAATAATTTATTTTCACGCGAATAGAAACAGTTGCTTTCGCGGGAATAAATAGTTTATTTTCACACGAATAGAAACTGTTGCTTTCGCGGGAATAAATAGTTTATTTTCACGCGAATAGAAACCGTTGCTTTCGCGGGAATAAATAATTTATTTTCACGCGAATAGAAACCGTTGCTTTCGCGGGAATAAATAATTTATTTTCACACGAATAGAAACAGTTGCTTTCGCAAGAATAAATAGTTTATTTTCACGCGAATAGAAACTGTTGCTTTCGCGGGAATAAATAGTTTATTTTCACGCGAATAGAAACCGTTGCTTTCGCGAGAAAATAAATTATTTATTCCCGCGAATGGAAACCGTTGCTTTCGCGGGAATAAACAGTTTTTATTCCCGCGAAAGCATTGGAAAAAATGCTGATTCATAGGGTTTAATCAGTGAAACTTTAGCTATTTAAGAGCCACTGTTTTCACTTAGAAAGCATCCAGTTCTTCAACAGCAAGCGGAGAACCATCATCTACTACAGCTACTAGGAGAGCATCAAGGTAAGAAACGCTAAAATAATTATTTGTCTTTAGTTAATTAAATCATCTGGCTCTAAGTGGTGATAAGGTAAAAAAGAATCAATAATCATTTAACACTAGTAGAAAGCTCTAATTATTCATTTTTAAAATAAGTGTTTGTCCAAGCTCTAGTAAAGTAGCCGACTCTACTTATTTATTATTAACAAAATAATAATAATTATTCAATGCTAGTTGAACCTAGATATAAATTTAACTCTACTAGATAGTTTTATACTCACACAAACTTTTTCTTCGCTACTCTATGTAGATAAAGCCAATGAAAATAAATGAATCAATTGTAACAATCAATTTTTTGTATTTTGTAGTTATGATGTCTACTTTGGACTCTTGTTTGAGACGAAATGCAGCAGTAGCAAAGACTATAAACATGTGGTCAAGATCTACCAACACCAACGATAGATGTAAAACAACATGACTTTCTCTCCTACTTATGTGACACAGCAAGAATTCCTTTCAAGATCCACCTACTTAGATGATGCCAAACCAATGAAGACTCAAACTACATCAATTTTCAAGACAGCACACTTCTCCAACACAGCAAGAATTCCTTTCAAGATCTACCACCTACTTAGATGATACCAAACCAATGAAGACTCAAACTACATAGATTTTGAAGACAGCATACTTCCCCAACACAGCAAGAATTCATTTCAAGATCTACCACCTACTTAGATGATACCAAGCTAATGAAGATGAAGACAGCACACTTCTCCAACACAGCAAGAATTTCTTTCAAGATCTACCACCTACTTAGATGATACCAAACCAATGAAGACTCAAACTACATCAATTTTGAAGACAGCGCACTTCTCCAACACAGCAAGAATTCATTTCAAGATCTACCACCTACTTAGATGATACCAAACCAATGAAGACTCAAACTACATGAATTTTGAAGACAGTCGACTTCTCCATCACAGCAAGAACTCCTTTCAAGATCTACCACCTACTTAGATGATACCAAACCAATGAAGACTCAAACTACATGAATTTTGAAGACAGCATACTTCTCTAACACAGCAAAAATTCATTTCAAGATCTACCACCTACTTAAATGATACCAAATCAATGAAGACTCAAACTACATCGATTTTGAAGACAGCGCACTTCTCCAACACAGCAAGAATTCATTTCAAGATCTACCACCTACTTAGATGATACCAAACCAATGAAGACTCAAACTACATAGATTTTGAAGACAGCATACTTCCCCAACACAGCAAGAATTCATTTCAAGATCTACCACCTACTTAGATGATACCAAGCTAATGAAGATGAAGACAGCACACTTCTCCAACACAGCAAGAATTTCTTTCAAGATCTACCACCTACTTAGATGATACCAAACCAATGAAGACTCAAACTACATCAATTTTGAAGACAGCGCACTTCTCCAACACAGCAAGAATTCATTTCAAGATCTACCACCTACTTAGATGATACCAAACCAATGAAGACTCAAACTACATGAATTTTGAAGACAGTCGACTTCTCCAACACAGCAAGAACTCCTTTCAAGATCTACCACCTACTTAGATGATACCAAACCAATGAAGACTCAAACTACATGAATTTTGAAGACAGCATACTTCTCTAACACAGCAAAAATTCATTTCAAGATCTACCACCTACTTAAATGATACCAAATCAATGAAGACTCAAACTACATCGATTTTGAAGACAGCGCACTTCTCCAACACAGCAAGAATTCATTTCAAGATCTACCACCTACTTAGATGATACCAAACCAATACATCGATTTTGAAGACAGTGCACTTCTCCAACACAGCAAGAATTCATTTCAAGATCTACCACCTACTTAGATGATACCAAACCAATGAAGACTCAAACTACATGAATTTTGAAGACAGTCTACTTCTCCAACACAGCAAGAATTCCTTTCAAGATCTACGACTTACTTAGATGATACCAAATCAATGAAGACTCAAACTACATGGATTTTGAAGATAGCATACTTCTCCAACACAGAAAGAATTCCTTTCAAGCTCTACCACCTACTTAGATGATACCAAACCAATGAAGACTCAAACTACATGAATTTTGAAGACAGCATACTTCTCCAACACAGCAAGAATTCCTTTCAAGATCTACGACTTACTTAGATGATACCAAATCAATGAAGACTCAAACTACATGGATTCTGAAGACAGCACACTTCTCCAACACAGCAAGAATTTCTTTCAAGATCTATCACCTACTTAGATGATACCATACCAATGAAGATTCTAAAAATTACTTATATTATATTTCGATGATGCTGAAAAAAAACTGTCCAGAACAAGAGTTCAAAAAGCTAATCTATAACTCAAGGCAATCATATCACTATAGGTGAGTTTTACTAATTTTTATCATAAATTAAACAAAATGCTGAATATATACATTTTCTAGGTGAAAAAAGGACTTTTTTGATGTAATTAGTGTATTTTTTACAACAAAATGCTGAATATATACATTTTCATGGTAAAGAAAAGGACTTTTTGGGTGTAATTAACGTAGTTTTTACAACAAAATGTTGAACATATACATTTTTTCAGGTAAAAAAAAAGCGCTTTTTTGGTGTAATTAGTGTATTTTTTTACAACATATTTATAAAGCAAGTATTTTTTGTTTTGTTTTAGATAGATGAAAGAGAATCAAAAGCACTTGGTGAAAATAATGCTCAAGAAAGAACAAGTTGAACAATGTAACTTGGTGAGTTATTTCCCTTTTCTAATAATGTAAACTATCCAATGTAACTAGAACTATAATTCAAATTCATGTAATTATTTTACATTTTTGCTTAATCATTCTATACTAATACATAACTTTTTTATTTTAGTTCATTACGAAATTAAAAGCACATAAAACAGAAGTCTTCCTTCCTAAGATATAACATCACTACATCAAAGACAACATTGTAAAGGAACAAACTATGCATTAACTGTTATTACTTTGTATTTATTACAAGTTGTAGTGCTTTGTATTACGTAGTATTTACTGACTCTAGCTATATTATGTGGGGAGATTTTCCTTACTTATTATGTAATAAATGTATATAATCATATAATGATTCATTTTTAATCAATGTATTTATTCAATTTAGATATATCTCCTCTCTTCTCTCTCTATGTAGATATAAATATACCCATAAATATGTACATAATTGACCATATTTACATTAATTGCTAGAAAACTAAAAGATCTCTCTCCTCTCTCTCTTTCTCTCTCTCAAGAAACCATATGTATGTATGAATGCATTGAATGTCATTACAAGTTGTATTGCTTTGTATAACTTAGTATTTACTGACTCTAGCTATATTATATAGGAAGATTTTCCCTACTTATTATGTAATCAGGTTTATAATCATATAATTTTCATTTTTGATCAATATATTTATTCAATGTAGATATATCTCCTCTCTCTATGTAGATATAAATATATCCATAAATACGTCCATAATTAACCATATATACATGAATGTATAGAAAACTAAAAAATCTCTCTCTCCTCTCTCTCTCTCTCCCTCTCTCCTCCCTCTCTCTCCTCTATCTCTCAAGTATGTATATAATCATGTAAAAAAATTATCAAAACTTGAATGCCATACATTCAAAATCTATATGTCATATAAGTTCAAATCAAGTAAAAAAATAATCAAAACTCAAATGCCACTTAAATACCACTCAAATGCCACTCAAATGCCCCTCAAATGAAATACAATATAAACTCTATATGACATATAAGTTCAAATTAAGTAAAAAAATAATCAAAACTCAAATGCCACTTAAGGAGTCAAATTCACAAAAAAACACTGGCTCACACCTATGAATACATCTCATGATTAAGACCACAACTCACATCCACAACTCACACCCACAACTCACACACCCAATTAAATCCCCGGGGGACCCAGGTGGCTTGAACTGCTCATATAACACTACTGACGCTGAGAAGTGGAAGGCTGCCATGGACAATGAAATACATGCACTTTCTGAAAATGACACCTGGAAAGTTACAGATCTACCTACCAATCGCACTAAAATCAATGGGAAGTGGGTTTACACCATAGAGCAAGACAAGACTGAGAGACAATACAAAGCTCGATATGTAGCTCGAAGATACTCTCAGATGCACGGTTTATACACTGATAGATATTCACCCACAACAAGATTCACCTCAATACGCACAATATTACAAACAGCAGCAAATGCTGGTCTTCACCTTCCCCAACTGGGTGTCAAGGGGGCGTACCTCAATGCTCCAATAGATAAAGAGACCTATGTGCAACAACCTCCTGGATATGAAATGCTCACTCAAGATGGCAAACAACAAACCTGTCTTTTGAACAAGTGGACTATGGACTGAAGCAAAGTGGTAGAAACTGGCACAGCTAGCTAACAGAATTCCTCAAATCAAAAGACTTCATCCCGAATGACAATGATGCCTGTGTATATCACAAAACTACAAACGGTACAAACACTTTACTGCTATTCTGGGTTGATGACATCATCATTGGCAGCAGTGATCTACAAATGATCAAAGACGTAAAACACTTGCTTAACATGGAATTCAAAATGGATGACAGAGGTGATTTGAAATGGTTTCTTGGAATAGACTTCCAACAATTGCAAGATGGTAGTTACAAGATGAGTCAAGAACGTTACGCAAATTCCATTCGCTCATGATACAACATGATGGACTGCAAAGCTGCACCTACACCCACCGATACGAGCACACAACTCCAAATTTCAACTGATGAAGAAGACAAAGCGTTTCTTACCACTAACTTTCCATACCGCCTAATAATAGGTAGCCTCCTCTACTTAATGACTGCAACTCGACCCGACATCAGCTGGGCAGTGTCTAAACTGTCACAATACCTAGATAAACCGAGCATATCGCGTGTCACTGCCCCTAAGAGACTGCTACGTTACATCAAAGGCACCAAATCGTACTCGATCATGTATACACCTTGCCCTGAACAAACGCTTACTGTCTACACTGACTCAGATTGGGCTGGTGACACTTCAGATCGCCGTTCAACTAGTGGCTACCTGGCAACACTAGCTGGCGCACCTATAAATTGGAAAAGCCGTAAACAGTCTACAGTAGCTCTCTCATCGTGCGGAACTGAATACATGTCTCTTACTGAAGGAGCAAAAGAGGCTCTATATCTCAGGAGTTTCTGCTCTTCGCTAGGTTTAAAACTGCCAGACAATACACCAGTATATTGTGACATTCGCTCTAGCCACCAAATATGGCAGCCAGCACAATCGTACTAAACATATCGATGTACGCTACCACTTCATCAAGGAGCAAACCAATATACATTATCGTTACATATCTTCCAAGGACAATCCTGCTGACATACTCACTAAACCGTTAGGCAGCGTAAGCCACCGCCAAGCGATTAATCTGCTAAACATTGAGGGGGCGTGTTGAGCAGGCAATGTTACCCTTACTTTAGTTGGAGTTACCCTTCCTATGTTATATATATACTTATCATTGCTGCCACATTGACCAACAATATATTACTATATTATACTTTCTCTTTCTGTACAACTGTCAACATGGCTAGTTTATGTCAGCAATACAATGAGCATTAAATCCAACATATTTCAATAAATCTGCACCATCCATCTATACAATGGCTACAAATAACACTGGAAGCCATAGCTCAACAGTACATCCACAGATTGCCAACCAATTTGCTTCTGCCAATCGAAAATGACGACAGGGTGTTCATTGTATGTCATATCACTGGGAACCATAACATGCTCAGCAGCAACAAAGAAGGGGTGTGTATGAGAAAACCTCTTTGTATGAATTACTTGTAGCCAGCAAATAACTTTATTGGAAACAGTAATACTACAAGGAGTAATACGATTGAATGAATAGTGAACATGCTACCAATGTATTTCCATCAAAACCTACCTGTTTTTTTCAATCAGATTTTACAGGAAATGGAAAAAGGAAAACCCTCAATTGATAGGCAATTGGTAGCTGTACGTGTGGCATCACTACAATCTCTCCATAGAGTGCTTGGGTTACCAGTGTGTACATACCCAGCTCAAAGTATAGCAGCTTTCACCATACATATTTAGCAAGTATTGCTATGATACAAGCTGATTCCAAGTAATCATGCTTCTTCCAGAATAAACTACATTATAATATTCTTATGGTGTAGACTAAGACATTGCATCACCTGCTTCAATACTTCGTGAATCTTTACCCAAAAGTTTCCTGTGACAGCATATCTATGACTGAACAAAATGCTGACTATAAAAAGTTGTCGACAATCAAGTAAATATAAAAATTTCCTCTGCAGAAAATACAAAGAAGTTTATTGATGAGTGATCAAACACTGTAGTCTGCCAACAATGGTGGACAAAATAGAAACTGAATGGAGCGATTATTGAGATGAAACTGAGCTCATTGGTAAATATCTCTTGACCTTAGCAGTATTAGACTAAGCTCTCATCTTGAGTGTTTGGGTTCTCACTCACTGTGGTAGATATCTGCTGCACCCCATACTTCTACAAGACAAAAGGTTTGTTTTTATCTTCGCATTCTCACACCTAAATATTGAAGGCTGTGACAGCATACAAGGTGGTATCGGTCAGCAAGGCACTTCATCCCTAAGAGGTTGGATGTGTGCCATACACACAGCTCATATGATGACTTATGTTAAGCTGTGTCGTAATTAATTATGGGCCATCAGGGAAACTGTGAAAGAATTAAATACGGTGCAATTATATTGTAATAGATTTGCCTCTTCTATTAGCTACACAACGGATTCTCTACCTCTCTCTCTTCCACTCCTTTCTCTCTATCTCCAACGACGTTAACAACTCATGAGCCCTCGACTCAAACGTAGTAGAAATGTGTTTATCAGAATAGATACTTTATTATATTCACAAGTAAAAGGGTACTTATACTTCAACAACTCTACAACAACTGCCTGCCCAAGGCACAGCAGCTCTATTTATAGAGAAAAAGGTACAACTTCATTACCTTATTAGGCACAACGAATCACAATACAGAGTACAAGGCAATTGCCAATGGTAATATATAATACATAATCATAACAATAAAACAGTCCAATCATGTAGCAAGCACATGGTGTTTTGCCCTGGGCACTTATTGCCGCTCTTTTTGGTAGCTGGTAACTTTCCAGTCCTTATAATGGTAGACCATATCCTATCCTGTGATCCTGGGAGAAGGAACGCTCCGATTTCGATTCTGTAAAGTGCATCGCGTTCAAGAGGCCTCAGGCTATCTGAATCAATGTAGTTGGATCCCGGGTCGGGGTCGGGGTAGGTTCAGGGTAGCTAATTTTGCTATATATAGGGGGATAGTGTTTGGAGACAACTGGTATCCATTTTCCAGGGGATTCGGAGAATCCCCGGGGGGGGGGGGGGTAGGGTTCTGGTGGGATAATGACTTATGACTAAGGGCACCAGGGGTGTAAGGGGGGGGGGGGTTAGCACTACCTATCACACAAATCTCCCACATACTCCGCTTCATTAGCGACGAAGTCTCTAATTAAAATATATATATAAACAAGAATAACTGAGGGGTGTGGGAGGATGGAAGAGTTGTCTCTTACTCGTTTTCTCTCTCATTTTTGGGCGGCGACTGGGGAGACAAAGATGGGTTGCCCGGGATGACCTTTTTCAGGGTGGTCCACCTATTCCGAGCCATGGTAGGTTCGGAGTCACTCTCTGGGGTTTGGAGTGGCTTGGGGGGGTCTTTGATACATTGACTGTAGCTGCGCTGGGGAGGGGGTGTCAAGCTGGGGATAGTGTTGGTTGTTAGTAAGTGGTTGGGGGGTAGGGGAAGAGGGGGAAACTCGTCTAGGGTGAGTAAGGGGGGTGACGATTCGTTAGGGGTTAGGGCCAGGGGATCGCAAGCAGTAGAAGGTTCCAAAACCCAGTTGTGGTGAGCAGTTAACTCATTATCTTGGCTGCTAGTAGCGATTTCTACTGGGGGGTTGGTAGGCAACAGCACCTCTTCTTGGTTACTGGGGGGAGGTTGACACGCAACTATGCCGGCCTCGAGGAGTAAATCCTTATCCTCTGGCTCTAGTTGTAAGGAAAGTTTGTCGTTGCGGGCCGTCATTGTCTGTAGGTGGTGAACCAGCAGCTGCAGCAAGTAAGCGGGTTGCTCGGTAGTGAATTTAGATTGCAGAGGAGCTGCACTTTCTTGACTGTCTGACTCCACATCATCCCGTTCCACTTCTTGGGAGTGGTTACTCATGGCAGTGGGGAAAGGAGGGGGTGTTTCAGGGGGGCTCTGTAGCCACGGGGTTTCGAACGTGGGTGTTAAGCTGTTCGGAGTAGGTAGAGCAGGTCTTGGCAATTCTTTTAAGTTGAGGCACGGGGGTGTGGGGTCCTCAGTCTTAATGGTGAAGGCCGTTAATTCGGCTATCAGTCTCATCTTCTCCTGATATTGTTGTTCGAACAATATCAGGAGCAATTGTTGTTCGAACAATTGCTCCTGCTCACTAGCTACTTGATGGCACCAGGGCTCTCCATAGCGTTGGGGTGGTCCCACGTTACGCCTAGGGCGGACAGTAGGTGCAGGGGTTATGACAGGGAGTGGGGTGACTGGTGGGGGGGCAACTCCCACATTCGGGGTCTGGCTCCTATTTCGGCCAGTTCATGGCCGATTTGTACGAAACTCGCTGGGGGTGTTGAGGGGGGTCTCTGGTGAGGGTTGCTGTAGGCGAGGGGGTGTACGTTCTTCTAGTAGGGGAAGTGGGGGGGATGGCAATGCTGGGAGAAAGCGTGGTGGGATCGGGAGCTCTAGGAGAGGTAGGGGAATGTCTTGAAGGGGAGGGGGGACTTCTTCTCCTGTGGGGGGCTGCGCCACGCATGTTGGGACGGCGAGCTGGCTCCATGGCTGCTGGAGCTTGGCCGTAGGGCTCAAGGCAAGCTTTATAGGGTTTGAGGCGGCTACCATTTTGTACCGAACGTTGTCCATGTCGGTCGATTAAGTAGGTGTGGTTGCTGTAGGCCTCCTCGATGATGTAGGGCCCAACGAACTTGGGTTGGAGCTTGGGGCTTTCTCCCTTTCTTCGCCTCTTATTCTCTAGCCAGACCTCATCTCCCGGTCGGAACAACGACGGCTCTTCTCCGTCGTCTCCCCTAGTCTGCTTCTGCTCCATTCTCAGTGCCTCGTGGACATCCTCTAGTCTCTCTTGCAGGGCTCGGGCATATTCGTGCACTGGTACGCACTCTAGCAGAGGGGGGTGGTAGGTCAGTTGGTCAGGGAGGCGCAACTCTCTACCCATCATAAGGAAGTTGGGCGTTTCACCAGTAGTAGAGTGGGTGGTAGCGCGAAAAGCTCTCATGATTTGGGGAAGGACCAGATCCCATTCTTCAGGGCGTCTCTTCAGGAGGAGAGAACGTAAGGCGTCTCCGAGGACTCTATTATTCCGCTCCACAACTCCATTGGCCTGAGGGTGGTAGGGGGGTAGTGCGGGTTTTGGCCACCCTTCAAATGGTACAGAGTTCCCTCATCAGGCTGGACTCAAATTGGGCGCCCTGATCGGTATGCATTTGCTCGGGTAAACCGAAATAGCTAAACACATGCTCGTCTAGGGCGGTGGCCACTACTGGGGCTGTAGCGTCTGGGAGGGGGGAGGGCGTCCTGCCAGCGGGTAAAATGATCTGTTAAGACCAAAATCCACTTGTTACCACGCTGGGTCTCAGGAAGAGGGCAAACTAGATCTACCGCTAGTTTTTGCCAAGGCCGGCCGGCATACATGCGTTGTCGTGCGGGGTTGGGTTTGGTACCCCCATGTTTAGCACGTTGGCACGTCTCGCAGCTGTTGACCGCTCGCCGTACATTGGCTGTCATACCCGGCCAGTACCAGGTGAGATTCAACCTCTTGAGTGTTCGTTGAATACCTTGGTGGGCCATGACGTGGGTCTCCCACACGACTTTTCCACCCAGACTGGGGGGACACACGGCGCACCAGTGAGACCGGGTTTGGCTGGCATGGTGTATCTCCAGTACACCATCCGGGCAGATTTGCATGGAATGTCTCCTCTTCTCCAATTGGCGCAACTCATTGCTGCCGAGCTCAAGCTGTTGGGGGTCTACGGGGGTATTATTTTGGATAGCTTCATACACGACAGCTACGGGGTGACGGCCGGTCTTTTGAGCTTCCATCAGATCTGTATCAGGGGGTGGTGGACGTGGACGGGCAATGGCAACTACCCGGGGGTCTGAGGGAGGGGAGGGAGTAGACAAGGGCTGGGCAAGGGGGGTAGGGGAGGGGTTTGGGAAGGTCTGTATCACCTCGTCTTTGGTGGGGCCACCATCTCTACTCTCAATGTGGGTACACTGTTTACAATCAGAGGGGCAACGCCTACTCAGTCCATCTGCGTTCCCGTGCAAATGTCCACTGCGGTGTTCTATGGTGAACTTAAACTCTGAGAGGGCTTCCAGCCATCTGGCTACTTGGCTCGAAGGTTCCTTTCGCTTGCAGAGCCACATGAGGGAGGCATGTCCGTAGAGATAGGGCTTGAAGTGTTTCACCGCCTTAACTACGGCTAACAACTCCTTGCGAGTGACACAGTAGTTTCGCTCTGGGGGGCTCAGCGTTTTACTGTAGTACGCTATCACCCGTTCTTCATTGTTCTGGATCTGGGACAGGACGGCGCCGACACCGTTGTCACTGGCGTCGGTGTCTAGGATATAGGGACTGTTGGCATCGGGGTAGCCTAGAATGGGGGCGGAGACCAGTCCTGCTTTGAGCAGCACAAACGCTTCTGCCTGAGGTTGGGCCCACTCCCAGGGGGTATCTTTACAAGTGAGTCTGGTCAGGGGCTTGGCTACGGTAGAGAACCGTGGGAGGTACTGGCGGTAATAACCTACAGTTCCTAGGAACGCTTGTAGTTCTTTAAGACAAGTAGGGGGGGGGGGGGGCCAATCACGTACTGCAGCGATCTTTTCTGGATCAGTGGAGACACCTCGTTCGCTGACAACGTGGCCTAGATAGCGGACTTGAGATTGGAGCAGCTCACACTTGCTGGGCTTTAGTTTTAAACCAGCCGCTTGGAGACGCTGGAGCACTTCGGACAGTCGGTGGAGATGGGTGGGGAAATCGGGGCCTATGACGATGATGTCATCTAAGTAAAGGAGGAGTGGCTTCCAGTGAAGCCCGTGTAGCACCCTCTCCATGAGTCTCTGGAAAGTGGCGGGTGCGGAAGTTAATCTGAAAGGGAGGACTTTCCATTTATATAGGCCGGAACGGGTGGAGAAAGCGGATTTGTCACTAGCATCCGCGTCCAGGGGGACCTGCCAGTATCCGCTCACTAGGTCTAGTGTGCTGAAGTAGCGGCTACCCGACAAAGCGTCCAGGCTCTCATCTATGCGGGGCAGAGGGTAGGCGTCTTGTTGGGTCACTGCATTCAACCGCCTATAGTCTATGCAAAACCTCCACGATCTGTCTTTCTTTTTGACGAGTACCACGGGAGAACTCCAGGCACCATTGCTGGGTTCGATCAACCCTCTCTCTAGCAGTTTGGACACCTGCTCCTCAGCTTCTTGCTCCTTGTGGGGTCCTAATCTGTGGGGGTGTTGTCTTATGGGCTGGGCTCCGGGCTTCAGGGGGATGCTATGTGCCACAAGGTCGGTACGACCCATGTCGTGATCTCCTCTACTGAACACCTCCTCGTAGGAGTGTAAGAGCTGGGCCAGTTGGAAAGCTTCACTGGGGGTGTGGCAGTTGTCCAGGGCTTGGGTATATAGTGCCTGCAAGTGCTCGGGGACGGGGGAGGGAAGGAAAGTGGGGGGGATGGAAGTAGGGGGGTTCTCCGTCAATGGCAACTCTATGTCACTGGCCTGTACACCTGTATACTGGCCTATAGTCTTTCCCGCTTTCAAATGTAACGGCTGACTAGTGGGGTTAAGGCATCTAACAAGCAGGTGGTGTTTGGTATCAGGGGAGTTGAGACTGGCGGCGAGGGGCGGGGAGTCCGGGGTACCTTCTACTATACCGAGGGGGAGGTGTGAGGGGTTGGTAACTTTACAAAGTACCGTCGCCTCGGTATTCGGGGGAATGTGAGTGTCTCTTATGACTTGGACAGAGGTGGAGAGCATTCGTCCCTGTTGGTCAGTGCATGGAAGTTCTTGGCCATCTATTTCAATGACTGAATGATCAAATTTCATGTGACACTGGTGGGCAGTAAGAAAGGGCATGCCTAAGATGGCGTCTTCGTTAATCTGTCCGACTACGAACGTAGCATCCGTCTTTATGTCTCGCAGTCGAAGGGGCAGATGTAGGGTACCAAAGAAGGGGATATGGGATCCGTCCGCCAAAATGCCGTGGGTGTCGCTCTCTTGAAGGGCATCCCGGGTGGTAGGAGACAGCCGGTTGAACAGGTGCTGTGATAGCAAATTGGTGGTACATCCGGTATCAATGAGTATAGACACCGGCTTGCCTTCAATTCGACCGGGCAAGAAATAACTTGCCTTGTAGGGGCGTTCTGGCGGGGAGTAAAGAACGTCAGTGGGTCTGACGGCTGATGGTCGGGGGGTAGGGGGTTGTCTCTCCCGAGGGCGGGAGGGGCGTATTTGGGTTGGGGGAGTAGGGGGGCTTTTGGGGTGAATTCCTCGGCTCAGAGATTGAGCTGGTTCAGAGGGGTAATATAATTTGTGTCCATGACTAACTGGGTGTTGCTGACGAGACGGGCGGGGAAGGTCAGCACACAGGGGGGCCGGGGGGTGATATGGTTGGTTGTTATCCCAGACAGGCGGGGCAGACGGGTAGTAGTCTGTATCTTCCAGCTCTTGTAATGGCGCATACCGGTTGGCAGTAGGTAGCTGCCAGGGCTCTGGGGTTGGCACAGGATACCGTCTCTCTGGACGGGGAGGAGGGATCTGAGTCACAGGGTTATGTCGCTCTAATCTTTCTATTGCCTTCCTATAATTCCGAGGGGCCCGGGTGCAGTTAGGAACCGGTCTCCCTACTGCGGGCGGCGCCCGTTTTTTGACGGTTGGTTAGGAAGGGGGGTAGGAGACGGCCAGGGTTTAGTAGGACAACTCCTCTGTAAGTGACCAATGGCGCCACACCCCCAACACTGAGGGGGGGGGGGTAGGTGTGACGGGGGGGTAGGAGGGGTGGGAGATGGCCAGTGGGGGGGTTGGTTGCTGCTTCAGTTTCTGGAGTTCTTCCGACTGGAGCTTGATGACGTCGGTGAGCAACTGCATGTTTTGCATCAGAACAGCAAGGATGTCTGGGGACGGGGTAGCTGTCTGGTGGACTTGACTGAGCAGGGGGTTGGCTGGGGTTCTGTCACTGGGTGGTTCTAACATGTCGTCTTCCTCCTCCACTACTCTGACTCGGGAAGGTTTGTCTTCAAATCCTGTCTTGATTTGGAGAAATTCACTGCCTGCTCTGACTGCTTCCTCGAAAGTGTGGGGTTGCACGGCTAGTAAATGTCGTTGAAGGTACGCATTGCCTATTGTGCTAGCAAAGGTTTCCAGTACCATTCGGTCAACTCTTCGGGGGGGGGGGGGGGGGGGGGCAGGTCATCATAAGCAACACGGACCAGTTTTTCAACTTCATTAGCGTGTTGTTGCAATGATGTTTTGGGGGAACGACGCAGGGTAATCAACTGGGCTTGGGCCTCTTTGGGGGTAAGTCCAAACCGTGCACGTAGGGCAGCAAAGATACCTTCTACATGGGGAGGGCGGCCACACTCAAGGGCGTCGTCTCTCAGTGCCTCTCGTAAGTGTAGTAAGGCAGTAGCTTGGCCCCAATCATTTGCATCGGCTACTTCAGTAAATCGAGTGATGAAATATTCCACATCGGCTGTGCCATCGTATTTGGGGGGTTTGAAGGGGGTTGGGCTGTGTCTTTGGGGGGGTTGTACCAATCTTTGTAGGGCATCTGTCAACTCATCCAAGGCTACCGTTGGTTGAACTACAACGGGATTTCGGCCAGCGCTTCTTGCTCTCTGAGTGGCCATTGTTGATTGGCGAGTTATGGGGTATAAAATGATTGCTTGTAACAGAAATCAGTATCCCGTGGATCCCAAATCGGGGTGGGTGGATCCCGAATCGGGGTAGCTTCAGGGTAAAGGGGGAAGGGGAGTGATACAGGGTTTGATATAACTTCGGGGTAGGGGGAAGGGGAGTGATACAGGGTTTGGTATAACTTCGGGGTAGGGGGAAGGGGAGTGATACAGGGTTTGGTATAACTTCGGGGTAGGGGGAAGGGGAGTGATACAGGGTTTGGTATAACTTCGGGGTAGGGGGAAGGGGAGTGATACAGGGTTTGGTATAACTTCGGGGTAGGGGGAAGATGGCGGTAAGCAGGGCGAACAGGCTTGGTGTAGTTCCTAGCTCTTTCTTCTGCTTTATTATCTCGCAATCTTCTTACTTCTTACCTTCTTTCTTATCTCTCTCCATCCGTTGTGTCCTTGTTCTTCAGATATCCCACCGCTGCCACCAATGTAATAGATTTGCCTCTTCTATTAGCTACACAACGGATTCTCTACCTCTCTCTCTTCCACTCCTTTCTCTCTATCTCCAACGACGTTAACAACTCATGAGCCCTCGACTCAAACGTAGTAGAAATGTGTTTATCAGAATAGATACTTTATTATATTCACAAGTAAAAGGGTACTTATACTTCAACAACTCTACAACAACTGCCTGCCCAAGGCACAGCAGCTCTATTTATAGAGAAAAAGGTACAACTTCATTACCTTATTAGGCACAACGAATCACAATACAGAGTACAAGGCAATTGCCAATGGTAATATATAATACATAATCATAACAATAAAACAGTCCAATCATGTAGCAAGCACATGGTGTTTTGCCCTGGGCACTTATTGCCGCTCTTTTTGGTAGCTGGTAACTTTCCAGTCCTTATAAGGGTAGACCATATCCTATCCTGTGATCCTGGGAGAAGGAACGCTCCGATTTCGATTCTGTAAAGTGCATCGCGTTCAGGAGGCCTCAGGCTATCTGAATCAATGTAGTTGGATCCCGGGTCGGGGTCAGGGTAGGTTTGGGGTAGGTTCGGGGTAGCTAATTTTGCTATATATAGGGGGATAGTGTTTGGAGACAACTGGTATCCATTTTCCAGGGGATTCGGAGAATCCCCGGGGGGGGGGGGGGGTAGGGTTCTGGTGGGATAATGACTTATGACTAAGGGCACCAGGGGTGTAAGGGGGGGGGGTTTGGGGGGGGGGGGTTTGCACTACCTATCACACAAATCTCCCACAATATGTGACAATAGACCAATTTAAATGTAATGTAAATATACGAAAAAGGAATGTAATTTGTTTTTACAAAATATTAAGATTACATTTTTTTATTGCAAACTAATCTGGGGTGTGCATAAAAAATTTTCCATCTCTCTGTTTGGAATCATGTGAATAAAATGTCATAGATATTGTAGAAAAGTTTAGCAAAGTGTCTATCACCAGCCATCTCTGCATACAAACAATAAAGTCTACTGTCTCTATGACTGGTATGGAATAGAGACTTGACAGTTATATAGGCCGTTAGTAGGTATATTCTCTTTTCATGCTCAGGCTAGAGAGGTCTGGAGAAATGAGGGAGGTAGTTTGTAAAATCATTAATCACCAGAGGTTACATGTTTAAATGTGGGAAAGAAACATCTTTTGCTGCAGTGTAGGTAGATAGGTAGAAGAGTAAGTAGATAGGTACGTGGGTAGGTGGGTAGGTAGGTGGTAGGTAGGTAGGAACGTAGGTAGGTAAATGGACAGTAGGGTTTGTAGGTAGGTAAGTAAGCAGGTCGGTGTGCAGGTACGTAGGTTGTTAGACGGGTAGGTCGGTAGGTGACTAGGTTGATGGGTAGGTAGGTGGTAGTTGGATATGTAGATAGATCGGTAGATGGTAGATCTGTAGGTAGGTAGGTAGGTAGATGGGTAGGTAGGTAGGTAGATAGGCAGGTGGGTAGGTAGGTAGGTAGGTAGGTGGGTGGGTAGGTAGGTAGGTAGGTAGGTAGGCAGGTGGGTAGGTAGGTAGATATGTAGGTAGGTATGTGAGTAGGTAGGTAGGTAGATATGTAGGTAGGTAGGTGGGTAGGTAGGTAGGGGATAGGTAGGTAGGTAGGTAGATAGGCAGGTGGGTAGGTAGGTGGGTAGGTAAGTAGGTAGGTAGGCAGGCGGGTAGGTAGGTAGGTGGGTAGGTAGGTAGGTAGGCAGGTGGGTAGGTAGGTAGGTGGGTGGGTAGGTAGGTATGTAGGTAGGTAGGTAGGCAGGTGGGTAGGTAGGTAGGTAGATGTGTAGGTAGGTATGTGAGTAGGTAGGTAGGTAGATATGTAGGTAGGTAGGTAGGTGGGTAGGTGGGTAGGTAGGTAGGGGATAGGTAGGTAGGTAGATAGGCAGGTGGGTAGGTAGGTGGGTAGGTAAGTAGGTAGGTAGGCAGGCGGGTAGGTAGGTAGGTGGGTGGGTAGGTGGTAGGTAGGCAGGTGGGTAGGTAGGTAGATGGGTAGGTAGGTGAGTAGGTAGATAAGTAGATATGTAGGTCGGTAGGTGGGTAGATAGGTAGATATGTAGGTAGGTAAGGGATAGGTAGGTAGGTGGGTAGGTAGGTGGGTAGGTAGTTGGGTAGGCAGTTAGGTTGGTAGGTAGTGAAGTAGATGGGTAGGTAGGTACACAGGTAACTGAGTAGGTGGGCAAGCAGGCAGGTAGATGTGTAGCTAGTTACATAGGTAATGGTGACGTACCTTAGAAGAAGTTGGAACTGTTTTGCTTTCTTCAGATTGGAGTTCGCTTTCTCCAAAGAGCATTGCTCGAAGTTTCTTCCTAAAAAAATAACAACAAGACATTCTATGCTATAGCCATAACTTCTCTTCCAATATGGTGGCTAATGAAACATTTCGTCAGTGGTTGGTATTCATCTTTTGTTTATTTCAGTGTAAAGTCATCTATATATAGGGGTCTATTATATACATACACAATGTCTAGAAGCTGTTTTTAAACAGATATTGTAAATGTAACTTCGGGGACATGTACATATGTGTGCTTCCCCTGTGTGTGTATGCATGTATGAACATACATATATATGTATGTAAGCACGCCTGTGCTTGTATACATCTGTATGGACATGTGTATGCATATACAATTGTATGTATGCATGTATGTATGTGAGTGTGTATGTAAGTATGCATGCATGTACATATGAATGTAGGTAAAGTCATAAGTGGGTATGTATGTCCATATACATATGTTGGTATGTATGTAGGTACGCATGTATCTACGTACATACGTAAATGTGTACATAGGCATATATATACATGTGCATGTATGTATGTATGTATGTATGTATGTATGTATGTATGTATGTATGTATGTATGTATGTATGTATGTATGTATGTATGTATGTATGTATGTATGTATGTATGTATGTATGTATGTATGTATGTATGTATGTATGTATGTATGTATGTATGTATGTATGTATGCATGCATGCATGCATGCATGCATGCATGCATGCATGCATGCATGCATGCATGCATGCATGCATGCATGTATGTATGTATGTATGTATGTATGTATGTATGTATGTATGTATGTATGTATGTATGTATGTATGTATGTATGTATGTATGTATGTATGTATGTTTGTATGTATGTATTTACGTACGTATGTACGTACGTGGGTACGTACATACATATGTATGTACGTATGTATGTATTGTAATGGATTCCGGTCTGTTACCACGGACATCCACTAGTCTCGAGTATTGTACCTCTCTCCAGAGGGGGACACTGTGCTGAATGACAGTGACAACTGTGCAGGGTAACCAAATTACCCGTTAAGGCAAGAGCCCATGGCTCACACAAACAGTACAGCGTAGTGTTTGTATAAGTGGCTTTATTCTCAGAGGCAAGATGCTAGAGGGTAATTATTCCTCTAGGTGGCAACATGAGAAAGAATGCAATGGATATATAAAATGTCTCTCCTTTTATAGGAGAGCTCACAGGTATAAAACATATAACAGTGATAGTACAGGAAGTAATTGGACCAATGCAAATGCTCATATAAATAGTCAACCAATCAGGTAATCAATAGGGATTAAATAAGGGAGGTGCCAAGTGGCTAAAGGCGGAGTCCGGTCTCCTGCTGGCCAATCAGGCTGTCCTATAGGGTCCCAAGGCTCTAGTTAGCTTGTGGTCCTGGTTACCGCAGATGTTAAGATAGGTAGCTTCGGTTCCTGGCTTGGTGAGAAGTCCTAGCTAGTTTCGAAGTTCCTCAGCTATGGCAGCCATCTTATACCGGCCCTGTGTCAGCATACTGGCCCTGCAGAGGTCACTACCGACCCTGTAGAGGTCACTACTGGCCCGGTACCGGCCCTGTGTACAGTGCTACCGGCACAGTATAGCTTTGCTACCGGCACAGCATCATACCAATGGCTGTAGGCGCATTGCCAGCGCATAGAGTGGAGAAGTGGTGTAGCAAACTCCCTGTTAACTATTATCTTTCACCAAAATCTACCACATTATGTATGTATGTATGTATGTATGTATGTATGTATGTATGTATGTATGTATGTATGTATGTATGTATGTATGTATGTATGTATGTATGTATGTATGTATGTATGTATGTATGTATGTATGTATGTATGTATGTATGTATGTATGTATGTATGTATGTATGTATGTATGTATGTATGTATGTATGTATGTATGTATGTATGTATGTATGTATGTATGTATGTATGTATGTATGTATGTATGTATTTACGTACGTATGTACGTACGTGCGTACGTACGTACATATGTATGTACGTATGTATGTATTGTAATGGATTCCGGTCTGTTACCACGGACATCCACTAGTCTCGAGTATTGTACCTCTCTCCAGAGGGGGACACTGTGCTGAATGACAGTGACAACTGTGCAGGGTAACCAAATTACCCGTTAAGGCAAGAGCCCATGGCTCACACAAACAGTACAGCGTAGTGTTTGTATAAGTGGCTTTATTCTCAGAGGCAAGATGCTAGAGGGTAATTATTCCTCTAGGTGGCAACATGAGAAAGAATGCAATGGATATATAAAATGTCTCTCCTTTTATAGGAGAGCTCACAGGTATAAAACATATAACAGTGATAGTACAGGAAGTAATTGGACCAATGCAAATGCTCATATAAATAGTCAACCAATCAGGTAATCAATAGGGATTAAATAAGGGAGGTGCCAAGTGGCTAAAGGCGGAGTCCGGTCTCCTGCTGGCCAATCAGGCTGTCCTATAGGGTCCCAAGGCTCTAGTTAGCTTGTGGTCCTGGTTACCGCAGATGTTAAGATAGGTAGCTTCGGTTCCCGGCTTGGTGAGAAGTCCTAGCTAGTTTCGAAGTTCCTCAGCTATGGCAGCCATCTTATACCGGCCCTGTGTCAGCATACCGGCCCTGCAGAGGTCACTACCGACCCTGTAGAGATCACTACCGGCCCGGTACCGGCCCTGTGTACAGTGCTATTGGCACAGTATAGCTTTGCTACCGGCACAGCATCATACCGATGGCTGTAGGCGCATTGCCAGCGCATAGAGTGGAGAAGTGGTGTAGCAAACTCCCTGTTTACTATTATTTTTCACCAAAATCTACCACATACCTCTCTCCATTAAAGTCATAGCCTGGCTTTAATAACAACATATCGAGAATAATATGTGTGGGGGTAACACCTGTACCCAGATTAATATATTTGATTATATATATATAGTCGGGTACTATGCCATGAAATGACATAGTGCCTCTCTCCAGAGAAGGTCGCCCTTACAGGTGACCTCCCGTGACTCAACTCCCCCTGGATCATAGGGAAAGCTGGTACTCAGCTCCATTTCCTCCTCTAATAGAGGGCTCACCGTCTTCAATAGACGTATTGTGACTGATGGTTTCACGTCCACTTGGGATCGTGTCTCCACAACAGCTTGCGCAGGCAACTGTGTAACCATTTGCTTGCACTGATAGTGGGCTTGTTGGGATACAGTGTCATGTATCATTGACAACAGTGGCCCTGGAAGCTCTAGTGCCAGCAAGATCTTCCGTAATTCCTCCTCAGGAGAGCGTTGTGCCTTATTAGGGGAATGCGAACACTTGTTCTCCTGCTTCCCTGATGCCACAGGGGTGTCAGCTACAGCCCGACCCGGGGTGTAGTGCACTGTGCTGTGTGACACTAAGGTTGGTGGTGAAGAGGTCGTAGGACTTTCACCCTTAGTCGCCACAACAGGCTTCTTCTGCCAGTACTGTCTTAAAGAATGACAATCATCTGGTGCACTTGCAGTCCCTTGTGACTGCATCTCCTCGGCGCTTGCACTGGCCGGCGTGGTTTCTTCATCGACTTCACCTAGGAAGAGTTCGGGGTCTTTACATAACCCAGCGGTTTGCATGGGGGTAGTCCTGTCTCAGTAGAGTTGGGCAGTGGGTAGTTATGGAGGTATGCATCCTGTAGCAAGTTCTCCTCCACTGTCTCTACTACCAGTTAGTGGGGGTCTCTATCCAGCTTAGCTGTGGGCACCGCCAGTAGCTTTGTCTCTTTGTAGTTAGCTGATGGACAATTGTCAAGGCCTGCATCCTGCAGCAGGTTTGCCTTGTGGTCCTCGAGCTCTACACACTGGTCAGCCGCCATGGCTAACTGGGGGATTGTCCTATCACTGTCACAGCTAGGTCTGAGTGGCTGGTCTGTGCAGCAGAGTTGTTCACAACTTTGACTCACTCTGTCCACCTGTGCCGGATGTGCAGGAAGTGTTGGGGTACTTGGGGGTTCTGGCCACTTTTCTAACATTCTTTGGCGGTCAGCTACAGTTATTCTGTTAACTGGAGGTTGTCTGGAGGTTCTTGGGGATCGTCTTCTCTTCTTTGTAGGGGTTGGATGGCCGAAGGGTGGCTGCCTCTCTCCAGCAGCGGGGATCCCCTCTCTCCATTGCAGGAGCGTAGCCAGCGGGGGGGGGGGGGAAACACTGTTTCGCTCCTAGCGTGTACAGTTTTGGTCCGTTCTGGCTCCAACTTTTTTCTATAGGCTTCTGGTGGGCGGCTCTCGGTAGCCTGGTGTGTTTCCCATGCAATCTTTTCCACTGTGGGTGTGTGTATGGGGACTTCTTCTCCAGCGAAGGGGCGCACCTCTTCTTCAGGGACGTAAGGGGGGTTCTCTGACAGCTCTGCATGTGCTAGACGGACACTTTTGTTAAGTGGCCGCCCGTGCCTGTCCGTGCACGGTAGTACATGTCCATCAATAATGACCTTGGAGTCTGGAAACCACAGGGCACACTCGTGTGTGGTGAGAAATGGCATGCCAATAATAGCATCTTCATTAATGTCACTAATGACAAAGTTAGCGCTCGTTCTCAGCCCACGAAGCGGCAAGTTCACTCGCAGAGTACCGTAAAAGAGGATCCTATATCCGTCAGCCATGAGTCCATGCGCCTCACTGCGCTGTAACGTGTTCTTCACTGACTGTGGCAGTTGCTGGTACAGATTTTTTGACAGCAAATTGGTTGTGCAGCCAGTGTCAATCAACAGGGATGCTGGTCTACCGGCTAACCTTCCAGCCAGGAAGTAGCTGGCCTGGTAAGGTCGCTCCAACGGTGGCGCTGCCGTTTGTGTTCTCCGGGGGGGGGGGGGGGGGGGGGGTTGTCCACTCATCTCCAGAGTTACAGGACTAAAAGGGGGTTGGTGAGCTACCCGGCTACTGTCAGTCTGCGTTCTCCTGGGGGGTTGTCCACTCTTTTCCAGAGTTCCAGGACTAAAACGGGGTCTGTGAGCTGTCTGGCTGCCATCAGAGGGCGTCTGTGCTCTCTTGGGGGGTTGTCCACTCTTCTCCAGAGTTCCAGGACTGTAAGGGGTATCAGGAGTTGTCCAGCTGCAGTCAGCGGGTGTCGGTGCTCTCTTGGGGGGTTGTCCACTCTTCTCCAGAGTTCCAGGACTAAAAGGGGATCAGGAGTTGTTCGGCTTGTCCAGTTGCAGTTGGTTGCTGTCTGTAGTGTCTTGGGGGGTTGTCCACTCATCTCCAGAGTTCCAGGACTGAAAGGAGTTTTGGGAGTTGTCTGGCTTGCCCAGCCACAGTTAGAAGCCGGTGGCGCTACTGCGGGCGCCGGCCGTTTCCCGTCTGTCTGGGGGTGTTAGGAAATCGAACTATGCGTTGAGTTCGAGGGCTGGTGCCTATCATGTGACCTAGCTGTCCACAGCCCAAGCAGCATGGCCTAGGTGCTGTCTCCAACAATGGAGGAGGAGTTACTTGTCTGGTCGCTGTCAGCGACTGTATCTCTTCCGTCAAAAACTTCAGGCTGTCCATGACTGCTGTCATAGGATCCGGGATAGCAGGTGTAGAGGTGTGGTGTGTCTGCTGCACTGGAGCAGTGGTGGAGACATGTTGGGACGAGCTTTTGGCAACCGTCCTCAGCCATTCCTCTTCCTCTTCGTCGGTATTCTCCTCTAACATTCGTACATGAGCCTGGCGCTCTTCAAACGGAGTCTTTATTTGCAGATACTCGTTACCGGCCCTGACTGCTTCAGCTACGTTAATGGGCTGTATGGCCAACAAGTGCCTCTGCAGGTAGGCGTTTCCCACTGTGGTGCTGAAGATATCTAGCATCATCCTCTGCATGAGTCGGTGAGGTAGATCAGCATACGCAACGCGCACTAGGCGCTCTACTTCACTTGCATGCTCCTGGAGCGACGTCTTGTGTGATCGGCGCAGGCTGGTCAGCCGGGACATAGCTTCTCTTGGTGTTAGCCCAAAACGTGCTTGCAGTGCAGCAAATATACCTTGCAGGTGTGGAGGCTTTCCACAGTCTAATGCTCTACCTCGTAGTGCATCTCTTAAGTATAACATGGCCGTGTTCTCTGGCCACTCATTCATCTCTGCTACTTCCATGAATCTAGTGATAAAATACTCGACGTCTCCTTCACCGTCAAGCTTTGGAGCCTTTAAGGTAGCTGGTGCATTGCCTTGGTTGGGCCTCATCATGGCCGTCAATGCTTCGGTCAATCTGTCTATTGCTGTAGCTTCAGGGTTGCCAGCGGGTGCTCAACCGGCGCTGCGTGCTCTCTGGGTGGCCATCCTTTGTAGATAGAGGAGTGAACTCAACTCTAATCTGAGTGATGGTTAGCACAACTGGATCCCGGGACGGGATCAGTGTTTCCAGTGGCTCTAGCATGTCTAGAGGTCGGTATAGTGGATACTGTGACAGTACCTGGCACTCCGTAGCTTGTAACAACCGTTACGAAACTTTCTTTACTGCTGCAGGGCGGAGCAAGCTCTACGAGCCTACAGACAGTAGTGTAGGGACACTGTAAGTGGATACAGTGCCGGGGTCAGGGTTACCAGCTGAGTAGCACTCCAAGCTGAAGTAACTTCAGTAGCTGAGCCTGTATAGCGGATACACGACTCACTCTCTCCCTGGTACAGTACCGATATATCTATGTCCAGGGCGGAGCGAACTCAATGAGGATGTAGGGAATACGGTAAGCTCCTGTACTGGACTGCTGCAAACGGAGCAAGCTCTACAGTTGATGCAGACAGCCTTTAGTAAGTGATACTGTGCCGGGATAGCTGCTGCAGGGCGGAGGGCCTCAACGAGCCTGCAGAGAAATCCGGTAGTATCTTGTGTCAATTGCTTCAGATCTATTCTCCGTAGATCAATCTTCTTCTCCTCTTCTTCTTCTTCTTCTTCTTCTTCTTCTTCTTCTTCTTCTTCTTCAGATCTACACCCCGTAGATCAATCTTCTTCTTCTTCTTGGTAGCTGGCCTGCAGTGCATTCGCAGGGCCAGAGGGTAGCGTGAAAGAGCACAGCGTGGGAAGGTACTGTTTATCCCACTGCTGCCACCAATGTAATGGATTCCGGTCTGTTACCACTGACATCCACTATTCTCGAGTATTGTACCTCTTTTCAGAGGGGACACTGTGCTGAATGACAGTGACAACTGTGCAGGGTAACCAAATTACCCGGTAAGGCAAGAGCCCATGGCTCACACAAACAGTACAGCGTAGTGTTTGTATAAGTGGCTTTATTCTCAGAGGCAAGATGCTAGAGGGTAATTATTCCTCTAGGTGGCAACATGAGAAAGAATGCAATGGATATATAAAATGTCTCTCCTTTTATAGGAGAGCTCACAGGTATAAAACATATAACAGTGATAGTACAGGAAGTAATTGGACCAATGCAAATGCTCATATAAATAGTCAACCAATCAGGTAATCAATAGGGATTAAATAAGGGAGGTGCCAAGTGGCTAAAGGCGGAGTCCGGTCTCCTGCTGGCCAATCAGGCTGTCCTATAGGGTCCCAAGGCTCTAGTTAGCTTGTGGTCCTGGTTACCGCAGATGTTAAGATAGGTAGCTTCGGTTCCTGGCTTGGTGAGAAGTCCTAGCTAGTTTCAAAGTTCCTCAGCTATGGCAGCCATCTTATACCGGCCCTGTGTCAGCATACCGGCCCTGCAGAGGTCACTACCGACCCTGTAGAGGTCACTACTGGCCCGGTACCGGCCCTGTGTACAGTGCTACCGGCACAGTATAGCTTTGCTACCGGCACAGCATCATACCAATGGCTGTAAGCGCATTGCCAGCGCATAGAGTGGAGAAGTGGTGTAGCAAACTCCCTGTTAACTATTATCTTTCACCAAAATCTACCACAGTATGTATGTATGTATGTATGTATGTATGTATGTATGTACGTACGTACGTGCGTGCGTGCGTGCGTGCGTGCGTGCGTGTGCGCGTGTGCGTGTGTGCGTGCGTGTGTGTGTAGGTAGGTAGGTAGGTATGTACATACATATGAACGTATGTATGTACATACATATGTACATGCATACATGTACATGCACATATGTATGTGCGTGCATGCGTATATACATATGTATGTATGTATGTACGTATGTATATAGATATGTATGTATGTACGTATGCATGTACGTATGTGCTTATGTATGTATTTATGTATGTATGTACATATGTATTTAAGTATATATTGATGTACATATATAGGTATGTGCATTTGCATGTAAGAACGTACACATGCACATATATAGGTATGTGCATTTGCATGTAAGAACGTACACATGCACATAAGTATATATACATTTACAACTTACCTATGCAGTTCACTGCTGAAACAGTAAATACAAGGGTTGAAGACAAATGATGCTTTAGCAAACAATCCCAACCAGGCAAACGCATTTTCAGGAATGACCTCCGGGTCACCTAATGACACCCATGTGCACAAGAGCGCATACGGAGTCCATGCCATAATGTACATTCCTAAAAGCACCAAAGTGTCTTCAAAACTTGATCATTGAATAAAAGCATCAAGTAGATGGAGATGTCATTTCATATGGTACATTACATGTAGTATATATGTATGATACTAGCAGTAACACTGATGTAATCAAATAAGCCTGCCCACTCCTGCCCCGCTTTTCTCCCGCCCTGCTCCCGCCCTGCTCCCGCTCTGCTTCCGCCCTGCTTCCGCCCTGCTTCCGCCCTGCTTCCGCCCTGCTTCCGCCCTGCTTCCGCCCTGCTTCCACCCTGCTTCCGCCCTGCTCCCGCCCTGCTTCCGCCCTGCTCCCGCCCTGCTCCCGCCCTGCTTCCGCCCTGCTCCAGTTCTGCTCCAGTTCCGCTCCTGCCACAAACTCAGCTCTATTTCTCACCCTTGCATTAATCTTCCCTCTTCCCACTCTATCCTTGCTCTTCATACCCTCACATCCTCACTCTAGACCCACTCTACCCCCACTCTACCTATATCCCATCACTCTATCTCATCTCATGTTTTCCTCGCCCCAATTCTTGCAACCTTGTTCTTCTTTTCTCTTCTACTTTGTTCTATCCTGTTCTAATCTCTGCTTTTTTTCTCTCTGCTCCGCTCAATACAAAAAAGAAGACACCTTCCAGGTTTTGTTATGGGCAGGGACTGTTTTCCTTGTGATTTGTCTTTGCTGAGCTAAAAACTAGCTCCATGAATTTCTCTGTTTGAAGGGAAATGACAGAACCAAACCCTGACTTTACAACCAAGTAGTCCAATTGCTGCTTGTACAGAAGTTTTCAACTCTATTAGATTATGATAGCGGACATAGGCATACATAAACTGGTCATGTAGAAGTACAGACAATCAGCCAGGCATTTTTGTTGTTTGTGTATATATATAGATTATACACTATACATTAGATCAAATGTGTGACCTCTGCTGTACCTTTTGTTACGAAATTATGGCCAATTTTTTTGTAAATGTTAAGTGTACTCCAGAGAGCTTGAATACACGGATTAGGGACTTTACAGATGTGGTTGCCATTTGGTGTTTACTGCCAGTGAGATATAATGTAAGCTAACTAAGACTGTGTACGGCACAGCTAAGCAGCTAAGAATGTTATAAATCTTTTGAGGGCACCAAATGATATTCTGGGATCTGCATTATATTGCAAAAGTTAAAACATTCTATATTAGTTAACAGCTTATGCTATGGAACCTTTGTGGTATATAACAGCTTATGCTATGGAACCTTTGTGGTATATAACAGCTTATGCTACGGAACCTTTGTGGTATATACTAGCTTATGCTACTGAACCTTTGTGGTATATAACAGCTTATGCTACGGAACCTTTGTGGTATATAACAGCTTATGCTATGGAACCTTTGTGGTATATAACAGCTTATGCTATGGAACCTTTGTGGTATATAACAGCTTATGCTATGGAACCTTTGTGGTATATACTAGCTTATGCTATGGAACCTTTGTGGTATATAACAGCTTATGCTACGGAACCTTTGTGGTATATAACAGCTTATGCTACGGAACCTTTGTGGTATATAACAGCTTATGCTACGGAACCTTTGTGGTATATAACAGCTTATGCTATGGAACCTTTGTGGTATATAACAGCTTATGCTACGGAACCTTTCTGGTATATACTTATTATAATACTATATGTCCACCAGCACAGTTTTACGATTTTATTTTGCAGTTTGTCAATTTGAAATATTGCAAAACAAAGTTGACTGAGGACACTGGGTCTCATGTATTACTAAGCTTTTTACACAAATTGTTATCTGCACTGGTCAACTATCGCAATAAGCTGTGTGAAACCCAAGTTTAATGGCCTTAATCAGACTACTAGCCCACTAATAGGCACACAGCAAATTGATATTAGAACTTTCAAGTGGTCTGAAGAGTAAACGGTTTACCTGCACCATAATAAAATAAATGGTCAAAGAAATCAACCAGTAAATGCCAGCTTTACAAACCAAAAGATTTTGAGACGATGAAAATTATAAGTAAAAGGGGAGTCGGTTTCCGATTCTCTTTGCACCAAGATGGCCGCTTGTTATATATTCTCTTTGCACCAAGATGGCCTGGTGTTATATATTCTCTTTGCACCAAGATGGCCTGGTGTTATATATTCTCTTTGCACCAAGATGGCCTGGTGTTATATATTCTCCAGTCATATTGAAAGTCCCCACTCTGTGTATAAGAGGATTCTGGTTTACGCTTTCAATGAGGATTTCATCAGCTGCTGGTTGCTTTCTGGGACCACAGTCTATGACTAACTTGTTTTATTTTCATTTAAAACTGCAGCTCGAAGGTAAAAAACTCAAATTGAAACAGTAAACACAGTCATATTTATTGCCGGAAGGTGTATCTGTGTCCATAGACATGAAAATGCTGCAAATGCCTACCTGCTGCCTTCATGACATTTCTTGTCAGCTCCTTCTGCTTCTTATCTTGTTGTCTTCTCAAGCTAGTCATTCTCTGAGCATCTGTAATTCTTTTTAGCTACAAAATGTACAACCAATACAGTTACGTGCCTAGGCATACACATATTTTGTTAAACTACAATGTTTTATCATATACCTGTTGTAGATAAACTCAAATCTACTTACAAAGCAAAAGCTACCCTCCCTTCACCTTATCCATTCACAAAAGATCCCCCACCCATACGCTTATACTTGCTTACTATAAAGAAAACTCATAAACAGCTGACCAAAGAATCAACCACCTGGACTTAAAGACAGTTAGAGAACCAGCCCGGTACAACTGTTTCCGGTCCAACGCTTTCTCCAGAGTCAAGGATAACCTCCTGAGTTGACTTGGGAAAGAGCAGCTTACACTTACAGTCATACATCAAACAAATGAAAACGGTAGAATTGCGATCCCTAGGATCATCTATAAAAGGAAAAGGAAGGAAGAGTGCCAAGAATTGACCAGAATTTCACTTTGGGTCCTTTTTACCGTAGGAAAGGGCCTTTGGTTTTTGCCCACTACCACAGCACACTTCAGGGGTCCAGTACCCTTAAGAGTTGGTGCACCAAGTTAGAAAGTAAAGACTGTGAACAGAGGAGGAATAAAGCCTGTACACAAAGTTGAAAGAAAGAGTCCGAGTTATAGAAACCCAAGCTACTCTTGGTAAAAAAACGAACTTCACCAAGCAAGACCCCCAGATCTGATTGGATAGATGTATATTCTACCATTCTTGTTGGTCAATCGTGTTAATCAGATATATATAATTATCTGTTTTTGTTTAATGCATTGTGACTATTTAGTCATATGGTTTCCTCAGCTGTTTCCATAAAAGTATATGCAGCAGCTGAACTCAGTTGGGTTTGACTACTCTGATTGAAGCTAGTTTATTGTCAATAGGTATGATAGGGGAATCTGCGGATGTGTCCAAATCAAGGTCTCAAAGCAAGCTGGTTAGTGTCTACTTGGAGGATAGTTACTAGCCTTGTACCCAGGCTCTCAGTCCATTTTTATCTATGTTATACTCTATTTTACTGGAACCTACATGTAAATGACTTTAATTCATACTAGCTCCTTTCAGTTGAGCACTCTGTAGCACCATCCCTTACAATGGAACTCATAAAAATATTTAGCTCCTTCGAATTTTTATTTTATACACAATTTTTATATCCCGTACAATATATACACATTTTATATACAATAATAATCTTTACAGCAATCACCTAAGCATCAGGTTATTTTATTTTTTCTTCCAAATATCATAGCTCCAGGTGCATTTATACTACTGTTCAGGCTCTTTTTTTTTGGATATGGAGATAACTTGGGTAGTACAGTTATCAATATCTGCTAATCTTGAATCAAAGATAGGTGAACTTCTGTTTACGCTAGAGGGTTGAAACCTGGATTGAGGGAAGGGAGAGGGGGTCATAGGGGCTTACACTGGGGGTTTGCTTAGGGTGAAGGTGGGGAGAGGATAGAAGTGTATCATGGCTTTCACCACAGCCAGTAGCTTCCTTTTGTTACACAATAGTTTTGCTCTTGTGGACTCAGAGTCTTGCTGCAATAAGCAATGACCCTTTCTTCACTATTTTGCAACTGGGAAACCACAGCTTCTACTCCAACATTACTGGTGTTGATATCTTACCGCATCCAGGAATGCTTGTAGTCCTTTTATCTCTTTAAGGGGTGGGGTCTACTCAGCTATGACTGCGTCTTTCTCCAGGTCAGTGGCTACTCCTTGGACACAGACTATTTGCCCCAAGAAGCAAACCAGGTTTAAGCAACTCACATTCACTGGGTTTTAACTCCAAGCCAGCATGTTGAAGATGCAGTAGAACCTCTCCAAGGTGTTGTATGTGAGTGGAGAAACTGGGAGAGATAATTTTGATGGCTTCTAGGTAAGAGAGCAGAGATTTTCAATGGAGTCTTTTTACCACATTCTCCGTTAACCGTTGGAAAGTAGCTGGCCCAGAGGTAAGGCCAAAATGAAGTCTTTTCTGCTTTTATAGGGTGCTTCTAGCTGAGACGGCTGACCTCTCACTGGCCTCCTCATCAAGGGGGACCTGTCACTAACCACTGACCGAGTCCAACGTACTAAAGTACAAACTACCAGACTGGTTGTTTAGACTCTTGTCGATACAAAGGAGGGGTAGGTGATGGCAGTAAAGCTTCCTATAATCAAAGCAGAAGTGCCATGCATCATCTTCCTTTCTTACTAGCACTATTGGGGAGCTGCAAGCTCTGAAGGCTGGCTCAACTAACCTTTTATGTAACAACTGCTGGACCAGTCTCTCAGCCTATTCTTCTTTCTGAGGTCTGAGATTTTGGGGGTTGCTGCCATAATGGCTGGGTCCCTGGGAGAAAGGGAATGCCGTGAAAGACAATTTAGTCTGTCCTACATCCTCATCACTTGTGCTGAACACGGTGGCATATTGTTGGAAAAGACTCGCTACCTTGGCTTTCTCATGTTGGTAATCTGACAGTTAGGGATTGCTGCCTCATACAACATACATGGAGGAGCACAGAAGGCGGGAAAGGTGAGGGGAGGGCAGAAAGAGAGGAAAACTGAATGAGGAACATCCCTATGACGACCTCTTCTGGCATGACACCTGTGTATTTTTCTGGGACACTCCCTGCTTTCAACACAAAGGGTTGGTCAATAGGATTCATGCAACGCTTCAAGATATGACCACTTGGATCAGGCTGGTTCAAACTACCAGCCATCTGGCTCTTGCCTGGTGTTCAACTTGGCCAAGTGGAAAGTAATGCTGTTGCCGAACTTACACACTACCATAGACTCTATCTTGGGTGGATGACAAGACGGTCTCATTACTTGTACCTTGATGGCTAGAAGCTGTACAAGTTGATCAGTACACTTCAACTTACACCCATCTATGATCAGTGCAGCTTTTCGGAACTTTATGAGGCAGTTGTGATCAGTCAAAAAGGGGTGTGTTCAAGAGAGCAGCAAGGGTTTCTTCTTGTATCAGGGCAGCTACCAGAGGCTCTGGGGTAAAATTTTCCTCATTCATTCAATGTACTCAAGAGGATTTAGCGTGGGCCGAGTTTTTGATTTGGAAAAATTCTTCTTAGGCACAGACAGCTTCCTCCAAGGTATAGAGTTGCACAGCTAGTAGATGCAATTTTAGGAGAGAGTTGGCTAAGGTAAAGGTAAAAACCTCGAAAATCATGAGTTCTGCATGCTCACTGGGAAAATCACCACCTGAAACAGGCACTCGATTTTACAGGCATACTCCTGCAGGGAGATTTTGGAAGCATTAGATATATGAGCTATCTGTTGCAGAGCCTCATGGTGGATTAGGCCAAATGAGCAAAGAGGGCAGTTAGGACGCCTAAGATGACATGTGCTTTTCCGAATGTTAAAACCTCATTCCAAAAAGACTCTCTAAAGTGTAACAGGACA
Source organism: Cryptosula pallasiana (assembly GCA_945261195.1). Taxonomy (NCBI): domain Eukaryota; kingdom Metazoa; phylum Bryozoa; class Gymnolaemata; order Cheilostomatida; family Cryptosulidae; genus Cryptosula; species Cryptosula pallasiana. Next base: position 22,182,074 of record OX183138.1, on the reverse strand, counting down.
GTATGGGGAGGCTATTCATTGGTATTGGCAATCTTTAGAAAGTGAGTTATGAGGAAATGGCATCCCCCATGCCGTCATACTTAGGGAGGTCTGTAACACACCTAGCGATGTGTTAACTAGTCTATCTAAAGCTGCAGCCTCGGCAGTGCCTATGAGTTGTTTTCTCTCACTTCGGGGGCACTGGGACACCATCTGAGTTTCTTTATTGACCACTCCAGAAGGACAAAGGGAATTGGGTATCAAGTAGGGCAGAGGTAATGAGGGGTAAAGATATAAAAGGGGTAGGAGTGCTGAGTGGGTCAGGGGTTGTGAGGGTTAAGTGTATTAAGGGGGTAGGAGTGGGTCAGGGGTTGTGAGGGTTAAGTGTATTAAGGGGGTAGGAGTGGGTCAGGGGTTGTCAGGGTTAAGTGTATTAAGGGGGTAGGAGTAAGCTGAGTCATTTTTGACGGAGGGCTGTTAACTAAAGAGGGGAATCAAATAGACAAGTATTATCTGAAGGTGGAAAGTAACTGTTCTTCAACTACTACTTACTACTTGTAGCAGTGAGCAGGGAATGGTGCACCACTGTACCACTTTGGAGGGGAAATAATGGGAGGTATTGTAATACAGCTGTTGTCCATCACTATCCTATCACTGCCACCAGTGAAGAGCATTTTAGGGTGTTCTCTGTTTATTGCAACAGTAGTAGGGCGTGAATGGGTGCGCTGTATAGTGGAGATGGGTCTACTATTAAAATTGATAATAGAAACTTGCTTCTCATGTTGAATAGAAGAAGGCCTTTTCGACCACTCAATTAGGCTTGACTTTTAGTCAACCCCAACTGACCTTGAGTTGACTTCGACTTGACCTAGGCTCAACCTTGATTTGACCTACAACACTTCTACCAGATGTAACCAAGGCAACCGGCCAGAGAGACTAGTCAATGATAAAATTAATCACATTTTAATATGTTTGAATCCTACAACAATGCAGTATATAGACCATGTATGTATCACAGGTAACAATCTATTGAAAAATATAATGGAGGATTGAAACCTGGAAGGAAGGGGAGAGCGGACAAAGGGGCTTAGACTGGGGGTTTGCTTAGGGTTGAGGTGTGGGAGGGGGCTCAGGGTGAACGAGTGTCAGTGATTAATATAGAGTCGATTCCACTAATACAGTAAGTAGGAAAGTAGAAGGAGAACATGTTTAGCTCTTTGGGGTTCCACCAGCGGGGATAGTGAGTGGCCAGGGGTGGATACAATGAGTAAGGGTGGATTCAGAAGACTTTAAAACTGTTTGCTCGCATAATACGTTTAGTATATACAACACACTATATACATCATACTATATACAACTCCCTATATAAAATACATTATACACAACACCCTATATACAACATACTACATAAAACCTATTGTATATACCACTCTATATAAAATACACTATATATAACACCCTATATAAAATACACTATATATAACACCCTGTATAAAATACACTATATATAACACCCTATATAAAATACATTATATATAACACCCTATATAAAATACACTATATATAACACCCTGTATAAAATACACTATATATAACACCCTATATAAAATACACTATATATAACACCCTATATAAAATACTCTATATATAACACCCTATATAAAATACACTATATACAACACCCTATATAAAATACACTATATATAACACCCTATATAAAATACACTATATATAACACCCTATATAAAATACACTATATATAACACCCTATATAAAATACACTATATATAACACCCTATATAGAATACACTATATATAACACCCTATATAAAATACACTATATATAACACCCTATATAAAATACACTATATATAACACCCTATATAAAATACACTATATATAACACCCTATATAAAATACGCTATATATAACACCCTATATAAAATACACTATATATAACACCCTGTATAAAATACACTAAATATAACACCCTATATAAAATACACTATATATAACACCCTATATAAAATACACTATATATAACACCCTATATAAAATACACTATATATAACACCCTATATAAAATACTCTATATATAACACCCTATATAAAATACACTATATATAACACCCTATATAAAATACACTATATATAACACCCTATATAAAATACACTATATATAACACCCTATATAAAATACACTATATATAACACCCTATATAAAATACACTATATATAACACCCTATATAAAATACACTATATATAACACCCTATATAAAATACACTATATATAACACCCTATATAGAATACACTATATATAACACCCTATATAAAATACTCTATATATAACACCCTATATAAAATACACTATATATAACACCCTATATAAAATACTCTATATATAACACCCTATATAAAATACACTATATATAACACCCTATATAAAATACACTATATATAACACCCTATATAGAATACACTATATATAACACCCTATATAAAATACACTATATATAACACCCTATATAAAATACACTATATATAACACCCTATATAAAATACACTATATATAACACCCTATATAAAATACACTATATATAACACCCTATATAAAATACACTATATATAACACCCTGTATAAAATACACTATATATAACACCCTATATAAAATACACTATATATAACACCCTATATAAAATACACTATATATAACACCCTATATAAAATACACTATATATAACACCCTATATAAAATACACTATATATAACACCCTATATAAAATACACTATATATAACACCCTATATAAAATACACTATATATAACACCCTATATAGAATACACTATATATAACACCCTATATAAAATACACTATATATAACACCCTATATAAAATACACTATATATAACACCCTATATAAAATACACTATATATAACACCCTATATAAAATACACTATATATAACACCCTATATAGAATACACTATATATAACACCCTATATAAAATACTCTATATATAACACCCTATATAAAATACATTATATATAACACCCTATATAGAATACACTATATATAACACCCTATATAAAATACTCTATATATAACACCCTATATAAAATACACTATATATAACACCCTATATAAAATACTCTATATATAACACCCTATATAAAATACACTATATATAACACCCTATATAAAATACACTATATATAACACCCTATATAAAATACACTATATATAACACCCTATATAGAATACACTATATATAACACCCTATATAAAATACACTATATATAACACCCTGTATAAAATACACTATATATAACACCCTATATAAAATACACTATATATAACACCCTATATAAAATACACTATATATAACACCCTATATAAAATACTCTATATATAACACCCTATATAAAATACACTATATATAACACCCTATATAAAATACACTATATATAACACCCTATATAGAATACACTATATATAACACCCTATATAAAATACACTATATATAACACCCTGTATAAAATACACTATATATAACACCCTATATAAAATACACTATATATAACACCCTATATAAAATACACTATATATAACACCCTATATAAAATACACTATATATAACACCCTATATAGAATACACTATATATAACACCCTATATAAAATACACTATATATAACACCCTATATAAAATACACTATATATAACACCCTATATAAAATACACTATATATAACACCCTATATAAAATACACTATATATAACACCCTATATAGAATACACTATATATAACACCCTATATAAAATACTCTATATATAACACCCTATATAAAATACATTATATATAACACCCTATATAGAATACACTATATATAACACCCTATATAAAATACTCTATATATAACACCCTATATAAAATACACTATATATAACACCCTATATAAAATACTCTATATATAACACCCTATATAAAATACACTATATATAACACCCTATATAAAATACACTATATATAACACCCTATATAAAATACACTATATATAACACCCTATATAGAATACACTATATATAACACCCTATATAAAATACACTATATATAACACCCTGTATAAAATACACTATATATAACACCCTATATAAAATACACTATATATAACACCCTATATAAAATACACTATATATAACACCCTATATAAAATACTCTATATATAACACCCTATATAAAATACACTATATATAACACCCTATATAAAATACACTATATATAACACCCTATATAGAATACACTATATATAACACCCTATATAAAATACACTATATATAACACCCTGTATAAAATACACTATATATAACACCCTATATAAAATACACTATATATAACACCCTATATAAAATACACTATATATAACACCCTATATAAAATACACTATATATAACACCCTATATAAAATACACTATATATAACACCCTATATAAAATACACTATATATAACACCCTATATAAAATACACTATATATAACACCCTATATAGAATACACTATATATAACACCCTATATAAAATACACTATATATAACACCCTATATAGAATACACTATATATAACACCCTATATAGAATACACTATATATAACACCCTATATAAAATACTCTATATATAACACCCTAATAAAAGCACACAGCTGGTACAGATCTACTCTATGAATACTACTAACACCTGATATAACATACTGTGGGAGATTTGCATGATGATTGAGTGATGTCGGACCTCTCCCCACCCTTCCCCACCCTAAAAACCCCTACACCCCTTACACCTTCAGTAGCAGAGTTTGCGGTACCATTAGAACTCTTCTCCCCCCCCCCTCCGTAGTTACATAAATCCCCTTAAAAAGGGATACCATGTACCCCGGGTCTACCCCGAATCTACCCCGGGTCAGGACCCCGACCCTGTGTCCAAACAGACTGATTCAGGAAGCCTGTGCCCCTAGGAGTCCGAAAGCCTTAACAGAATGGAGACCGGAGCCTCCTCCCTACTCTTCCTACCCTTCCTCTCCCCCCTACCAGGAGCAGAGACTAGGAAGTGACACTTCCAAATAAGGAGTGGAAAGATTCCACCACCCAGAAAGAGCGGGAAGCACAGCCCAGTGCTATTTCACCATATGCTTATATTCTTATTGGCTCATCTTATTATTGTGTTTTGTGTCATGTCTTATTATTTGTGCATATCTTATATCGACTTATGTTATTGGCTACGCCTAATAAGGTAATGAGTTTATCCCTTATCTCCTATAAAAGGAGCTGCTGTGCATTGAGAAGATCAGTAGTTGTGTGGATAGTACGAAATACCCCTTTTGATTGTGTTATGGAATAAAGTATTTACTTGCTAAAATCTCTAGTAGTGTGTTTGGGTCGTGGACCCCGTGCAAAGTTGTTAAAGTCTATTCGGGATAGACCCCGAAGTGTGAGGAGAGAAGGAGAGGATTCCGTTGTGTCGGTGATAGAGGACAGAAATCTATTACAATACTGTATACACACAATTTATACACTAACCATATGCAGAACTTGTCCATTAGTGGCAGCAATAAGAATAAGAGGCAGCAGGTAGACTAGACTTAATGTGGTCAAGTTATAGACAAGTGCTTGTACCTGCTTGCTGTCCCAGTCTATGGTGCAGGCAAACCTTCCTTTTATTGTGTAACTGTGTATACCTGCAATATATCAACATTATAGTGTATATATAACTACAGTATAGTTGTAGTGGATTTAGGGGGCCTTCTAATCCACTAACTAAACACTGTTGCCAGTCAAACTCCTCGTTTGCTGGCACAGTCAGGTCAGTAGTGTCCAATGGCCTGCTGCCACCAATTACTTCTCTCCAAGAGGCAATACCAGGTTGGTACAATACCGAATCTGTAGTGAAGGAGTTATCTCAACTCCACAACCAGTAAAGAGCCCTTGGCTCAGACGCATTACTCAGTGCTTTAGAAAAAAATGCATTTATTCTTATCCAAAGAATACGAGTAAATATGAGATCCAATACAGTACTAAACATCATGGCAAGAACCTTTGATAGGCAGAGTACAGGAAGCAAAACAGGTAAGTGACCAACAGTACAGAAGTAGAACATAATGTGGCAAATAAGCATACAGATATAAATACAAACGAATGAAATAAGGCATATAGAGTTGAATGTATATTGGGCACAGAAGTGGTAGGCCCGGAGTCGTAGGCTCACCGGCCAATTCTAGGCATCTCTACTTCTTGTGGTAGGTATCTCAGACTTTCTAGGTTTTGGTCCTTAGCATCCTTGGGTATTAGGTAGATATCTTGTAGATCTTGGCTCCTGAGTCCTCTGAGGCTATTTTCATCTCTCAGGCTACAGTGGTCATCTTGCTGCCAGCCCGGGATGACTCTCACGAGGTCGGTAATAACTCATACAGGGTCGGTAATGACTAATACAGGGTCGGTAATGACTAATACAGGGTCAGTACTGGACTGATGCAGGGTCGGTATTCTACCGATGCAGGGTCAGTCAGTTCGGTATTGTTTATAACTGCTGTTCTGATCATCTAATGTCCAAATGATTGATGTCAGAACTATTTGTAGGTGAGTGCGTGCATGTGGGTGCTATAAAAGTCCCTACATAGTGTACATATAGCTGCAATACACCTGCAGTATAGTGTATATATACCTACACTATACCTACATTGTATAATGTATATATACCTACAATATACCTACAGTATAGTGTATATATACCTACAATACACCTACATTATAGTGTATATATACCTACAATATATCTACATTATAGTGTATATATACCTACAATATACCTACATTATAGTGTGTATATACCTACAATATACCTACAGTATAGTATATATATACCTACAATATACCTACATTATAGTGTGTATATACCTACAATATACCTACAGTATAGTATATATATACCTACAATATACCTACATTATAGTATATATATATATACCTACAATATACCTACAGTATAGTATATATATACCTACAATATACCTACATTATAGTATATATATATATACCTACAATATACCTACATTATAGTATATATATATATACCTACAATATACCTACATTATAGTGTGTATATACCTACAATATGCCTACAGTATAGTATATATATACCTACAATATACCTACAGCATAGTTTATATTATATACTACGATATACCTACAATATAGTGTACATATACGTACAATATACCTACATTAAGTATATATATACCTACAATATACCTGCAGTATAATGTATATATACCTACAATAAACCTACAGCATAGTGTACAAATACGTACAATATACCTACATTATAGTGTATATATACCTACAATATACCTACATTATAGTGTATATATACCTACAATATACCTACAGAATAGTGTATATATACTTACAGTATACCTACAGTATAGTATATATATACCTACAATTATACCTACAACATAGTGCATATATATCTACAGAATAGTGTATATATACTTACAGTATACCTACAGTATAGTATATATATACCTACAATTATACCTACAACATAGTGCATATATATCTACAACATAGTGTATGTATACCTACAATATACCTACAGTATAGTGTATATATACTTACAGTATACCTACAGTATAGTATATATATACCTACAATATTGTAGTGGATTTTGGGGGCGTAAAATCACTAGCTGAGGTTGGTAGCTTGCTGCCACCAGTTGTTAGATTAACCTGTTACAACAACAGGGTCGGTGAGGTACCAAATGTATATCAGATAGAGTATTGCTACTCTGCAACTAATTGTGAGCCCTCGGCTCAGACGCAAATCTCAAAGCAGTTGAGTCCACATGCCTTTATTCAACCAGAATAAAACGAGTTAGCAAGAAGTCCCAATTACAACTGACTGTTATGGCCAAAGTTCTGCCTTTTATAGGCAGTGCACAAAAACAATCATCCATTTATCATGCAATATCACCATATACACCAATGAGATTAAATATATAAATACATAATGAGTAAGGTTACAGAAAAGGGCTTAAAAGGAATAGGCGCCCTGTGGTAATAGGCGGAGTCATAGTCTCTTTAACCAATCACATCTAGTCTCTGGGTCCTCAGTCCTTCCAGCTCTTGATCCAGCATCTTTGGTGAGGGGTAAGGTTGGCTACTTTCGGCAGATGGCTCTTAGGTTCTCCCAGGCTACTTTTGAGATCTCAGGCTCTGCTGACTCACTTCCTGCCGGCCCAGTGAGGTCGGTATGGGTGCACACAGGGTTGGTATAGGTGGTACACAGGGTCGGTATAGGTGTACACAGGGTCGGTATGGGTGCATACAGAGTTGGTATAGGTGGTACACAGGGTCGGTATAGGTGTACATAGGGACGGTATAGGTGTACACAGGGTCGGTATGGGTGCACACAGGGTTGGTATAGGTGGTACACAGGGTCGGTATAGGTGGTACACAGGGTCGGTATGGGTGCATACAGAGTTGGTATAGGTGGTACACAGGGTCGGTATAGGTGTACATAGGGACGGTATAGGAATAAATACAGTCACCGTCCACTTGGTAGTAATTACTAGGTATCCTGGCTATCCAATGGCTATTGTAGTGAAGCCAGGATGTAGTACTGGTTGTGCGCAGAGGATGTGTACGCTAAAATCCACCACAATATCCCTACAATATACCTACAGTATAGTGTATATATACCTACAATATACCTACAGTATAGTATATATATACCTATAATATACCTACAATATAGTGCATATATATCTACAACATAGTGTATGTATACCTAAGATGTGGTGTATATATACTACAATATAGTATATATACTACATTATAGTATACATATACCTACAATGTAGTGTATATATACCTACAATATACCTACAATATAGTGTATATATACCTACAATATACCTACAATATAGTGTATATATACCTACAATATAGTGTATATATACCTACAATATACCTACAATATAGTGTATATATACCTACAATATACCTACAATATAGTGTATATATACCTACAATATACCTACAATATAGTGTATATATACCTACAATATACCTACAATATAGTGTATATATACCTACAATATACCTACAATATACCTACAATATAGTGTATATATACCTGCAATGTTATGTATCTATATAATATATCCATGTATACAATATAGTGCAGACAATGGATACACATAGACCACAGTACACTAAGTGTTTTTGCTCATTAGTTTTGATGTGGTTTATGCGCAGCTGATGACAAAAAATGATATTTGTGTCGATAAATAAACACAGACAAATGTGCACGCAGTGTGTACGCGCAGTGTGTACGCGCAGTGGTGTGCTGGTAGTCAACAAGACAATTAGGCAAAAGGCTTATCATTAAATCTCTCTAAGATCTTTGATGGCCTTGGGACCATCCGGGAATTATGGGTCCTTGCAGGTCTTTCTCATCAGGTGCATCATTACAGGCACCACCCATTGGCCAGCTAAAGTCACATTAAGGTTTTTTATGTGGTTTTGACAGTTGCTTTTCCTTGGTCCAACTTGTAGGTACAAACTTGTTACATCAAAAGTGCATGTGAACAAAAGCTCTCTAGTTGACTGATTGTGGTGAAAGACAGACATAATAACTTCACCAAACGACTGGGTTAGGTGTATATGGTGTCTTATCTGATGCAAACAGCGCCATGTTTTATACTCCCAGCTGTTGATACAGCCTGTGGTTACTAAGGTTAAACAAATGGCAAACTGAGCAAAAAGGTTAGTTTTTGCCATTAAATAAAAGGTATTATTTTTTCTCTTTTTTACTTTTTCGACAGGCCTAAGGTCTATACTGCTGATAATTGCTGAGTCATCTGTACCAGAAACAAGCACATTTATCAACATTTAACAAACTTTTCATTGATATCGTGTTATCTACCAAAATTTTATCTACAAAAATAACTGATAATCAAGTTCGGTTTTGAGTGTAAAGTAGAATAAACTGTCGCCATTTTTATATAATATTCAGGGTAGATTCCATGTCTGCTCAGAAAAACCAGCTGGTGGTCTATTTTTGCATACAGTGGTAACTAAAATCGATTAGTTTGAAATGAGTACTTGAACAATCTTTTTTTCATTGTTTATACCATCAGACATAATTTATACCAAACATGTTGTGAACATTCTAGAATAACCAGCAGTTTACTAAAGCCTATTATTACCCAAGTCCTTGATGAAGTGAACTCAAGTCCTTGATGAAGTGAACCTGGTAACGAACAGCCAACAGCTAAGGTATGACCCACCAGCTCACAAAAAGTGTAAATTAGTCGAGTCCTTCTTGCCTTATGCTATTGCATCATAACCTTTATATTTCTTTGTTAGGTTTACTATCTGTTGACTTTAATACTTGTACAATTTCAATATTTCCATTAAAAGATTTTGCCTACCTGTTGAATACACTGCTATTTCACCCATTTACTAGCTGAGACAGAATCACTAGAACCTTACCCATATGAGGAAGCATTGAGAAGAAAAATCCAAACAGCCATGAGAGGATAACCATAGCAAAGATATATCGCGGGGTTGTCTTTGAACTCTGTGCAGATCTGAATAGGCTGTTCATAGTAATACATCTCTCAATAGAGATGGCGCATAGATGTGCTATAGACGTGGATCCACACCAGAACATAATCGTACCATAGAACTGACAACCTGCAATAGAAACAACACTATATATCATTATATCAGTGGATATATGCATTATAGACATAGATCCACACCAGAACATAACTGTACCATAGAACTGACAACCTGCCATAGAAACAACCCCATTTATTACATACATCAGCATTGTGTCAATGCAATCCTCTCATTTATGAGACCCATAGATGTCGGAAATCGATGCCAGACTAGCATCCATGTCTATTCTGGCTGCCGACATGTTGTAGAATACACCAGTTGCTTTGTTACATAATAAAACTGGCATCACCCAGTGTAGTGAGCACTCCACTGAGGGAACGTTGCTGGTATTCAGCCTCAGAATATCTGATTTTTCTTTATTGAAAAAAATGCTCAGCTAAAGCTGCAGGCTTAGCCACTGCATGCCACCATAAAGGGTGACTGATGCTGCAAATTTGTTAGATTATGATGGATAGTCTACAGTTATATAGTCACGGAGAGCAATCACAGTATTTCCTTAAAGATTTATAAAAACAATCGGATATAAAATGGCAATCAGAGAGCTAGAGGATAACTGTTATAGTAATTTGTTATTTAAATCTATTACATTGTTTTATGATTGACACCAAAACATTGTCTCCTGTCTATTTTCAGTTATAGTTAGTCTACTTTTGATTGTATGAAATATAGCCAAGTCTACACTTGCTTACCTGGCATCTGGAAGACCCATCTGTGATAAAATGCATTGACTGTGTACATTGTTCCACCGACAGATGCCATGATCAAGTCACTAATGGCCAAACTTCTCAGCAGATAAGAAGTTCTGGTTTGTAAGGATTTCACTTTAGTGAAAAGTGCTATAGCCAGACTATTTGCAGTTATTCCAATTAATGTAAGAATGAGCATTATACAGCCTGCAATATAAACAAGCTCAAGTCAAGTTCTGCATATTTGATAGTCAACAAGTTCGTTTGCCCCTGCAAGAAGTCACATGAGAGTAACTAGTCGATTTTCATAAATACAAAAAGTCAATATTTCGACTAGCTTGCTATAAATAAAACAGAAGCAATCACTAACAGCGTTAAAATATATTTTGCAAAAAGTTGTTTATATCAATATCATTAATGACAGGTTTGATTACAAAATGTATTTATAGTCATTATTGAACTGAAATTGTTCTTTCTCTGTCTGTTGAGCTGAGTATGTCAGAGATACAAGACCATGTTTACCTGAAAAGCAAGAATGCATTCAGTGGTTCTGAGGTAAAATTAAATGGGGCCAGTGAAAGCCACAAAGTACCAGTTAGATATGACCACGAAAGGTCCATTATTTTCTGTAATCTACTTATATACAGGTGGGAGATCTGTGGTCAACCAGTCGTCTGCAATGGTCAACTAATCGTCTGCTGTTGCTGGGCCATCAAACCATCATGGCAGACAAATAATGTTTATGATTTTGGTGTGTTTGCTTAAAAATTTTTTGTAATTTTTGTTAAGAGGTGTATTTATAGCATTAGAAAACCAAACCTACAACTGTTGGTTCACAGGCTAGCAAACAACTACGCAGTAGGATAATCTGTTTAAAGACATTATTTCTGAATGAAGTTGATAATTAAGGGGATAGTATACCATTGTCCCTGGATCACTGGCTATTAAATGATCCCTGGATCACTGGCTATTAAATTTGATTGCGCACTAATTGCAGCCACAAGTGCCTACTTCAATTGCTTCACACAGTTGTGCTTGGGCTTAGAAATTGCTCAATACTTTTGTGTAAGTTTATGATAAAACATAAAAGATTAATTATATATCTATTCGCAGAATTCTCCGAGCAACAAATCGTCACATTCACAAAAATTTGAATCCCTTACAAAAAAGTCTACAATGCGCACAAAGCTGCTTGTTGCCAGAAAACTCTTTGTTTGTTATTACTAGTTATTTTTATCACTGTTTTATTTATTTTTTTTTGATTTTCCAAGTATATTTCCAAGTTTGTTACTAACACGCGCTATAACTAGTAACTACTAGTAGCTGTGATAACTGATGCTGTATTTCTCTTACCAATACATTTACTGCGCCGTCATCTAACAATAGCAAACTCTTGCATATCATTTCTACATTAACTTCAGTAATTGTTCTTGTTTAACAAATCCTTTGTAAACTAGCTGCTTCGATTTCGGCTCCTCCCACAATATCTCCTTGAGTTTACTACTTGTTTTGGAGAAAGCAAAAACTGAGGTGATTTATGGCCCTCCTTATAAGGGATTACACCAAACAATTAGCCAACTTCTGGTAAAATTGAAATATGACAGGTGCCCTTGCAAAGTGATCGCTGGAAGTGCTTTGGTGAGATAATGCTTGTGTCATAACATGCAAAGTGATAGACAACTAACAGCGGGAGTTTAACAATTGATGAGTCAAAACAAATGAAATGCATCTTATAACTGTTTGGGACAAGGCATTGCAAGGGCAAAGGTTACAAGGGCAAGACATTACAAGGGCAAGATGCTACAAGGACAAGACGTTACAAGGGCAAAGCATGACAAGGACAAGACATTACAAGGGCAAAACATTACAAGGGCAAGATGTTCCCAAAATAAGGCATGATATTACAGTGCTACCAAGCAAACTTTAATAAACTCACCCAGCAGGTAGTCGGTGTAGTAAACAGATGGTGGCAGAGACCAAACCGAGAACTCTGTTTCGTTAGCTGCGTCTGCTTCAACCGGTAACAGACAAGAATAGTTGAAAATAGAAATGTTGCTACAGTTTTTGTTTTAAAAAGGCTGCTTACTTGGAGCATGGTTGGTATAGTTAAATGTCTTATTAATTACTCATATCATGCGCTACTGGTGTGACTGGTGTTTCTGGTTCTACTGGTTCTACTGGTGCTACTGGTGTTTCTGGTTCTACTAATTCTACTGGTTCTACTGGCTCTACTGGTGCTACTGGTTCTACTGGTTCTACTAGTGCTGCTGGTGCTACTGGTGCTACTGGTTCTACTGGCTCTACTGGTGCTACTGGTTCTACTGGTTCTACTGGTGCTGCTGGTGCTACTAATTCTACTGGTTCTACTGGCTCTACTGGTGCTACTGGTTCTACTGGTTCTACTGATGCTGCTGGTGCTACTGGTGCTACTGGTTCTACTGGCTCTACTGGTGTTTCTGGTTCTACTGGTTCTACTGGTGCTACTGGTGTTTCTGGTTCTACTAATTCTACTGGTTTTACTGGCTCTACTGGTGCTACTGGTTCTACTGGTGCTGCTGGTGCTACTGGTGCTACTGGTTCTACTGGTTTTACTGGTTCTACTGGTGCTACTGGTTCTACTGGTGCTACTGGTGTTTCTGGTTCTACTGGTTCTACTGGTGCTACTGGTGCTGCTGGTGCTACTGGTGCTACTGGTTCTACTGGTGCTGCTGGTGTTTCTGGTGCTACTGGTTCTACTGGTGCTACTGCTGTTTCTGGTTCTACTGGTTCTACTGGTGCTACTGGTTCTACTGGTTCTACTGGTGCTGCTGGTGCTACTGGTTATACTGGTGCTACTGGTTCTACTAATTTTACTGGTGCTGCTGGTGCTACTGGTGCTACTGGTGTGACTGGTGTTTCTGGTTCTACTGGTTCTACTGGTGCTACTGGTGTTTCTGGTTCTACTAATTCTACTGGTTCTACTGGCTCTACTGGTGCTACTGGTTCTACTGGTTCTACTGGTGCTACTGGTTCTACTGGCTCTACTGGTGCTACTGGTTCTACTGGTTCTACTGGTGCTGTTGGTGCTACTGGTGCTACTGGTTCTACTGGCTCTACTGGTGCTACTGGTTCTACTGGTTCTACTGGTGCTGCTGGTGCTACTGATGCTACTGGTTCTACTGGTTCTACTGGTTCTACTGGTGCTACTGGTTCTACTGGTGCTACTGGTGCTACTGGTGTTTCTGGTTCTACTGGTTCTACTGGTGCTGCTGGTGCTGCTGGTGCTACTGGTGCTACTGGTTCTACTGGTGCTGCTGGTGTTTCTGGTGCTACTGGTTCTACTGGTGCTACTGCTGTTTCTGGTTCTACTGGTTCTACTGGTGCTACTGGTTCTACTGGTTCTACTGGTGCTGCTGGTGCTACTGATTATACTGGTGCTACTGGTTCTACTGATTTTACTGGTGCTGCTGGTGCTACTGGTGCTGCTGGTGCTACTGGTGCTACTGGTTCTACTGGTGCTGCTGGTGCTACTGGTGCTATTGGTGCTACTGGTGCTACTGGTTCTACTGGTGCTACTGGTGCTGCTGGTGCTACTGGTGCTAGTGGTGCTACTGGTGCTGCTGGTGCTACTGGTGCTACTGGTGCTACTGGTGCTGCTGGTCTGCTGGTTCTACCGGTGCTACTGACTGGTTTTACTGGTTGTGCAGTTGCAACTTTGGTAATGGCAGTCTGCAAAAAATTCAATTTTTTTCTGCTTGGTCCTTCAATTATACTGAGCAGAAATTTTCTAGAACAGCATTTGCTGAATAAAAAATGTAATTTCAGGAATGTTTACCACAAAATGAGACCAACCTCTTTGGTAGTGGTTAATAAACAACAGCCTAATACAAGCAGTAGTTCATCCAGGTCTGTTTACTCTAGCTTGCAAGGCAAGTGAGTACAACATTGTCATACAATACTTCTATAACAGTTGGATTCAAAAACTTTGAACTATAAACAGCTTTTCAGTTTTGCATTTTTTTTCTCATTTCACTTTTTTTCTTTAAATTGGCCATGACAGCTTCTACCCTAGATAGCTCCCACCTGGGATAACTCTCACCCAAAAAATGAATCAAAAATGTTAATCAGCAGAAAATTATTAGCTTAATTTTTTTAACAACTTTTATTTAAAAATGAAAGGATATTTAGGCTCAGTAGATTTTTAGCGCCATGCAAATGTGTAGTAGAGAAGAATAGCGGTAAGAGAATATATACCTGCATAGTCTGTCACACACTCACTGCTGCTGAATTCCACGACACCGTCCATTTGTTGACAGGAAGATTGCAAGACCTGTCTGGAGATGTCACAGTTGTCTTACGTGATACCACAAGGCTGGGAAACGATTAAGTGCCAGCTAGTGGAATCTGCAGATGTTTTTAAATAATCCAGTGGCTATGAAACCTTCCAAGGCATGTGCTATCGCTTGGTTTCACTTGATCTGCTGCGCCAGTTTATTAATCTATAATCCCATAAAAAAATTTATAGACGAACATTATAGCACAAACAACCGTTAAAAAATTTTAGATGACAACTGGCGGCGAAATCATGAGAAGCTGCATAAAATCTTGATTTGACTTGGCATAGAAACAAACAATTCAACTTTATTTAGCAGTTCAAAGGTGTTACCATGACAACACATTCATGTGATAATTGTGGTTGGTTGTAAGTAAACTCTAGCAAAACATCATTTCCAGCAAATGCTATTTTGTATTTATGGTGGAACCCTTTTTCGTCTTTAGTCGGCCAGCTGAAAGTAAACGTTGTACAAGCCTTTTTGATTTGATCAACTCGAAACTTATATAAGTACAAAACAAAACCTCCTAAGAACAAATGAAGTGATACTCTTGTTTTTACTAAAATAGAAGCATGATAAATATCTGGTGTGATATTACATTGATACAATACACATGGTCTTTAATTACAGCCGATTCATAACATGAGTCACTGCGAGGTATTACATAACTGTATGCGTAGCAAGTTATGTAATATTTGCTTTATGCAACTACAGCTACCAAAATGCCAAAGCAAACTATAATTTAATATCCCTTGAATAAATATTATCTCGCTTGCCTGTGTCATGGAACTATAACTGCACTAAAAACTGAGAAGACAACTCTGATGAGGATGTTGCATAGTTTCAATGGAAATATACACCGAGTTGTTGAATCCAAGAAAAGAATGAGGAATATTTCTTGTCTACTTGTGATGCTAGTAAAGTCTTCACAACCTTTACATTATGAGTCTTTGCACAGTGCCTCCACCCACTCATACACCCTCTACCCACTCATACACCCTCCACCCACTCATACACCCTCCACCTACTCATACACCCTCCACCCACTCATACACCCTCTACCCACTCATACACCCTCCACCTACTCGTACACCCTCCACCCACTCATACACCCTCTACCCACTCATACACCCTCCACCTACTCGTACACCCTCCACCCACTCATACACCCTCCACCTACTCGTACACCCTCCACCCACTCATACACCCTCCACCCACTCATACACCCTCCACCTACTCGTACACCCTCCACCCACTCATACACCCTCTACCCACTCATACACCCTCCACCCACTCGTACACCCTCCACCCACTCATACACCCTCCACCCACTCATACACCCTCCACCCACTCATACACCCCCCACCCACTCGTACACCCTCCACCCACTCATACACCCTCCACCCACTCATACACCCCCCACCCACTCATACACCCTCCACCCACTCATACACCCTCCACCCACTCATACACCCTCCACCTACTCGTACACCCTCCACCCACTTACACACCCTCCACCCACTTACACACCCTCCACCCACTCGTACACCCTCCACCCACTCGTACACCCTCCACCCACTCATACACCCTCCACTCACTCGTACACCCTCCACCCAATCGTACACCCTCCACCCACTTACACACCCTCCACCCACTTACACACCCTCCACCCACTCATACACCCTCGACCTGCTCGTACACCCTCTACCCACTCATACACCCTCCACCCACTCATACACCCTCCACCTACTCATACACCCTCCACCCACTTACACCCTCTACCCACTCATACACCCTCTACCCACTCATACACCCTCCACCCACTCATACACCCTCCACCTACTCATACACCCTCCACCCACTCATACACCCTCCACCCACTTACACACCCTCCACCCACTTACACACCCTCCACCCACTTACACATCCCCCACCCACTCATACACCCTCCACCCACTCATACACCCTCCACCCACTCGTACACCCTCCACCCACTCATACACCCTCCACCCACTCGTACACCCTCCACCCACTCATGCACCCTCCACCTACTCATACACCCTCCACCCACTCGTACACCCTCCACCCACTCATACACCCTCCACCCACTCATACACCCTCCACCCACTTACACCCTCTACCCACTCATACACCCTCTACCCACTCATACACCCTCCACCCACTCATACACCCTCCACCTACTCATACACCCTCCACCCACTCATACACCCTCCACCCACTTACACACCCTCCACCCACTTACACACCCTCCACCCACTTACACACCCCCCACCCACTCATACACCCTCCACCCACTCATACACCCTCCACCCACTCGTCCACCCTCCACCAACTCATACATCTTCCACCCACTCGTACACCCTCTACCCACTCATACACCCTCCACCCACTCGTACACCCTCCACCCACTCATACACCCTCTACCCACTCATACACCCTCCACCCACTCATACACCCCCACCCACTCATACACCCTCTACCCACTCGTACACAGGGCATTTTCTCACCCCAGAAGGCCTACCCAAGAAAAACTCTGCCAACCCAGTACCTGAGTATCCAAGGAACACCTCTATCACAGAGCCTGAGTATCCAAGGAACACCTCTATCACAGAGCCTGAGTATCCAAGGAACACCTCTATCACAGAGCCTGAGTATCCAAGGGACAACTCTATCACAGAGCCTGAGTATCCAAGGAACACCTCTATCACAGAGCCTGAGTAATTGCAAGGATCACCTCTATCACAGAGCCTGAGTATCCAAGGAACACCTCTATCACAGAACCTGAGCAGTTGCAAGGATCACGTCTATCACAGAGCCTGAGTATCCAAGGAACACCTCTATCACAGAGCCTGAGTATCCAAGGAGCACCTCTATCACAGAGCCTGAGTATCCAAGGAACACCTCTATCACAGAGCCTGAGTATCCAAGGAACACCTCTATCACAGAGCCTGAGTATCCAAGGAGCACCTCTATCACAGAGCCTGAGTAACTGCAAGGATCACAATGAAGTCCACCAGCTAGCCCAACCATTTGAACAATACAGATCTACCATTAAGTACTGGAGATCACAAAATCGGCTGTACCAATCTCACTGAGCACAGTTTCCCTTTCTACCAGAATCCAGACTTATGCACCAATTCTCGTTGTTTGGTCCTAAAATAAAACAGAGGCAGAAATGCAAGTATCCCAGCTACAGGATCAAGGGCTGAACATAGAACCCTGTTTAGGAGAGAAGAAAATGGATGAGTGTTGGCACTTTTGTATTGAATACAGATGCCTTAATGCAATCACTGTGCTTGATGCTTACCCTCTGTCAAGGATCAATGAAAGCATAGGTGCACTGGCTGGAAGAAAATATTTTACCATTCCACTTTTTGTCAATGGGTCCTGGAAAGTACCCTTGGATGAGGATGCAAGTGAAAAACCTGCATTCTCCACCCAAGCCAGGCTCTACAAATGAAAGGTACTGTTCTTTGGTCTAACATCTGCTCTTTTCCCAGAACATCTGCCCCTCACAGCCAACTCACTTTCCTGACCCCAAACACCTCACCATCACTCCCAAATTGGTGCTTCCTTTCCACCTTTCTTTCTCCTGGTGGTCACCTAGTGGTCACACAAACTGCTCACTCTGAACTCTATGGATAACAATAATCACAGAGAGATAACACAAAGCAGATCTCTAGCTCACAACTGTCTCCTTGCTCACACTGTACTAGCTATGATTTGTATACTCTGTGGTTTATCTTCTTAGGTGACCAATTGTTTCACCACCAATCTTTGGACCTTTTCTTATTGTCATGAATTTCCTCCAATGTTTTGGAAGTCACTCAGGAAGTTCGGGATTATCAATTTTGAAGCTACTTTAAAATTTTGAATTCAGATTTCAAAAATGAATTTTTCAATTTCATACTTAATATTAAAGTTCAAACTCCTAGGTGGAACTTTTTTTACACAGGAGCTGGAGGGGGACAACTTTCCTTTTTATCCATCTTTCCTCTTTCACTTCTTACTTCTTGTACTACAGAGTTAGTGAGGGTGGAGTTACGAGCGAAAGAATGGGTGGGAGTTTTAGGAGAATACGTTGGTTGCTGGGAAAGAATTACTTATCAGCTCACCAAGTACTACAACTTGTTAAAAGATTTAGAAGGTATCATGAAAACTTTTTAGAACAAATTTTTCTGCACATAATTCTCTTTGTAGATATGTGGTGGATTTTACTGGCTACATAAAGAGACCACCACTTCACAGAGGTCCCACTGATGGTGGCTACCACAGGTATGCCTCCAACGGACACAGTAGACTAAGACCACAATCTATTGTAGTGATTGTATTGCTCTAACAAATTATTATTAATAATAATTAATCATACCGGTGTAGTATCCCAGAATGACCCGCATCATGGAATGACCCCCGGGGTCATTTCATGATGGATTACATTAGTGTAATGAAATGTTGCATCCTACTACTATAGCTTCCTTTGCTTGATAAAAACTAATAGAACTTGCTCTCAGCAACTTTCAAAATTTCATAGTGGCTGCAAATGACTCATAATTGACTTAGCATGTTTGTTCATTACAAAACAACATCAAGGCCTGGACGGCGGTATGCGCTATGCTCATTACGTGACGTTACAACTGACTGGCCTGAGCTGGTCAGCTGTTGGTGATTGGCTCTGGTGGTGTGCTTGGTGTGCTCTGGAGGTGTGCTTTCTGGACAGCCAATGAAAGTGAGCTGTACATATTTGAAAACTTGGTAGTTTGGGAGGGTGCTGTTTTTGCCGCTCAGTACTTGGCTCACAGCTGTGACAGCACATTAAACTTTTGTCAACTTCTTGCTTTTATTATTATTACTCTTTCTTGTTAGTTACTCACTTATGTTCAAATGCACGAGCTACTGGAAGCCAAAAGGTAACCTAGACAAGTATAAAGTAACATGCTGTCAACCACATTTTGCTTTAGTAATTGTACTTTGCTAAATGGCTTTACTTTGTGGTCTGACATCTTACTCTGCCTTCATATTCACCCTAGTGTAGAAATTTAGTGCATCTGTTACTGTTTTAGATTTCACGGTGTAAAATATACTACTACTATTATCATATTACATCACCTGTGAAATTCACCGCAATCTCTGTCAGCTCGTTCTGTGGTCTAGCCGACTTAAAATGCTATAATTAGTAGTATCTCAAATTGACCCCCATAACATATGGACGCCCCCCCCCCCCTCTATCAAAATAATGACCCCCTTCAATAAATAATCGATTTGGCCACAAAAGCCGTTTTGAGGGTCATATTTGTAATACAATTACAAATGAGTCCTACAGTTATACTGTAAGATTATTGTTCTGGTCACTTTTATTATTATTATTCCGCTTCTTCTTTCGTGCAACTTTAGCCTTCTAAGGCTCAAAAAGCGCTTGTCCTAGAGGTACCAAACTTTTAAGAAAAGTGCCCTCATGGGTGCGACTTTGGAATTTGAATTTTTTGTGTTCAAGCGATTAGCGGTACTGCAGCACATTCCGTTTTGAAACACCTCAAAAAAACATTCGCAAAAAAACACAATGACATTGCATTTTTGATTAGAAATGTTACGCTACAACATAATGTTGTTGACTGGGGTCAACAACCTTAAGTCATTACGTCATGACTGAAAGTCGCACTCATTGAGTTCAGCTATCATATTGCAGTGGATTTTGGGGGGCCGACCAAACGTCCACCAACAACGCCTCACTCCAGAGGTAAACTTCCAACAGAGGAGTATGCCAACTCCACAACTGTTCTCGGAGCCCGCGGCTCAAACGTACGACTCGATGACTTGTTGAGTAAACCATACTTTATTACACAGCATAACCAGCAATGTATAATAAGGGTAAATGTATCATGCTACTTGGCTTAAGCACAGGTAGAATCCCAACACAATACAAAGAGTCTAGTGAAATGTTCTGCCTTTTATAGGCAGAACATGATTAAAACATATGCCCAAACAAGGGGCAACAAATCAGTAATGGCAGGAAGTGTTTACACTAATCAGATCATGAGATATAAATATATGATACAGTCATTGGTTAATACAGAGTTAAATGTGCCAGGCGCCCAGAAGTAGGGGGCGGAGCTTCTTAGTCAATCTTGCTTACTCATGGTGGTGCAATGAGTAGCCCTGGTTCTTGGTCCTTATGGCTTGTGGTCCTTGGCTTTAGTCTTGTTTGAGGACAGCTATGTTGCAAAGTCGGGCTCCTGCACCTTTGGTATTAATTTCAGTTCTCAGGCTATAGTAGTTCTTTGCTCACCGACCCGGTATAGGTATGGTAGTGGCACTGCAGGGCCGGTAGTACATGCTGCAGGGCCGGCAGGGTGTGCTGCAGGGCCGGTGGTACCTCTGCAGGGCAGGCAGTGAATGCTGCAGGGCAGGCAGTGAATGCTGCAGGGCCGGTAGGGTTTCTACCGACTGACTTACTTATGTTCTGGCTGTGCCAGGCTCTATTTAGGCTTGCCTGACACTCAACAGTTGTCAGGGGGACCTTGCGCAGTGGTAGTAGACATAAAATTCCACCACATTCCCCTCTCCATTAAAGACTGTATCTCTTTGGTCTTTAATTACATAATTCAACAAAGAGAATAGCATGTAGTAGCGAGCAACACTTGTGCTCGGTTAGTTTGTATTGTGTGAACAAATACAATACAGGTCAGTGATTATATATATATACAAATATAGATATACATGGTCAATGGGCGCTTAAAACAAGTCGCCATGCAAACTCTTGGCTTGCTGCTGCAGACGCTCCATCTCCTTCGTCACAGCCTGGGCTTCGGCTTTGGCGAGAGCCCGATCTTCCTCGGATAACTGCTGTCCGATTATCAGACGCCTCAACTCTTGCAATGAGCCGCGTAGAGTAAGGATGTGGTTCTCCACCACTTCCGCCAGGCGGTTACTGTTTTGCAGTATCTGCAAGGAGGGTCTTGGCACTACTGGCCGACTAGCTCCGTCTGAGTTGTCGAGCGACTCGGTCTGCTCGAGTGGTGGTGGCGCCGAGCTGGGGCACACCTTCTTTGGAATCCGGTATACTTGAAGGGCAGTGCTAGCCTCCGGTTCCGATACCTTCCTCTTCTTCTTCACCATTGGCTTTGTAGGGGATGCCTCCCGCTTACAGGATAGTGTGGCTGTCGCCTTCTTTACGCCCACCTGAGTAGGTCTACACTTCCTGAACTTAGGAGGGTCCGTCCACTGCACAAACTGGCAAAAACGGTCAAAGCTTGGCCTATCGACCGTGTAGATCACACCAGTCTTGTCAAGGTGCATCTGATCACCAGGCGCATCGTATTTCACCTGATGTGAATATACGGAGTCACGACTTTCACTGTGGTAGCCGCACCGACAGTAGTGACGAATGTAGTGTTGAGACATGTGAACCCTCAACTGCCTGTTGTTTTTGGCCTCATAACAACATTTAGGGCATACGGAGTCTGTTGCAGTCTGCAATAGGCCCTCTATCCTGGTCTCCGTAGGACCCGCTACCCAGCGTAGCATCCGCCACCTGGTAGAGTTTCTCTTTCCCTTAGTATAGGTGGTGCATGGCTCGTCCTCTAGCATCAGCTGCTCAGCAGGAACATCCTCCTCCTTCACCGAGGGTGGTGTAAGCTGTACCAACCGCACCTCAAGTTTCGGCTTCACGTCTACCACAGAGTGGGACTCAGCACCTGCAACATTGACAATGTCCTTATCAGGAGTCAAACACTTGTTAGGTGTTGGCATTGCTACATGGCAGTGGAAGGCAGGAGTCAGGCTTGGTGCCTGATCGCCAGGCGGTTTAGGCACTGGGAGGTCGTCAGCTGGGGGAGATGAAGGGATTACACCTTCCTGTGAAGAGAGCCGGCGCTTTCGACTCGTCTCCTCGTCTCCCTGTCTGTGTTTAGCAACTTTTCCCTCACCCCGGGCCGGGGTAGGGGGCACAGACTGTTCACTACCTCCTCTAGATGACTCTAGGGTAGGGATACCTCTCTTCTGTGAGAGATATTCAATCGCTTGGCTTTGGAGTGGCCGCGAAGGACTTTTGCCACCTTCGCCATCTCTGGCCTTTCTCCTGGACTCTTGCAAAGCCCTCCGGGCCGGGTCACAGTGACCCCGGGCCGGCAGAGATGTCCCCCGGGCCGGCAGGGTTGACTGCCGGGCCGGCAGGGAGTTATCCCTACTTATCACTAACTTTTTACCGCCTTTTTCTGAAGCTGCTGCCTGAATGAGGGGTTTAGCCGTCTTCAAGGTCAGCACAGGGTTGTTTCTACCATCTCTAAATGGTAGAAGCCCTGTAGTTCGAGACTGAAATCTGGGGGGGCTGCCACTTTGCAAAGCTAAAGGGTCAGTCAATGTTCTGTGCTTGAACACCCACGCAGACATCTGAGAGTTAAATAACTCACCCTCTTCATCTCTTGGTGCCAACTCTGTGTTCACAGCAGCAGGGGTTGGCTGGGGAGGTACATCCTTCTCCTTCTTTATCAGCTCATCTGTAGGCATAGCTAACAAGTCGTCCTCTCCTAGTCCTGGGGGGTGATAGGCAGCTAAACCAGCTTCTAGTAATAACTCGTCATCTTCCTCCGTTAATTCTAAGCAGTGAGGGGTTGCCATTGTTGCTATCTTTCGTACAATATTCTTCTCAGGTGAAGAAGCAGCTGTGTAGTGGTCACTGTCTTGCAAAGGAATGATCGCTTTCTTTTGGTCAACTCTCCTCTCAAAAGCATGACTCATCCTGTCTGTGCCTGCAGGAGACGGCTGAGCAGGGGTATTAGGGGTAAACTTTGGTGGTCCCTGGTAGCTCTCACGGGGGGAGTTCAGCTGGAGCCTTGCCATATCTGGTAGAGCAGCTTCTGGCAATCCTTTTGAAACCACACACGACCACAGTGGTGCAACTTCTTTGGCGAATATAGCTGTTTTGGCGCCTTCCTCGGATTTCCCGGTTATTGCATCATGAGTGGTTTTAGCCACTGTCTTCGATGCTGGCAACCAACAGCTCCTTCCACTCCCTTTCATTGCCTGTGGGTGGTCACTAGGTAACTCCTCCTGTGCTTTCTTTTGGTGACCTTTCTGCCTGTCTAGGGGCGTAGCCAACAGGGGCTTAGAGGTAAATTTCGCGCTCTTTCCTCTGGCGACCTCAGTTTTCATCCCTTCACGCTCAAATTTTCTGTGCAGACTATCCTTCCCCCTCTCCATCGTTTGGGAAGTCCTGCAGACTACTTGCGCACTTTTTGTAGGTACTGTTGGGGAGAATCCATCCCAACCACCAAGTGGCATAACATCCTTTTGTGATGCGTCTATCCACATGACGCTATCTTTTAGCAGCTTTCCATGCTTGTCCGTGCATGGTACATCATGTCCGTCTATTGTGATGACGGAGTCTTGAAATCTGAGCAAACACTCGTGAGTGGTGAGGAACGGCATCCCTATGATGGCGTCCTCGTTTATATCACTTATCACGAAGTTGACATTGCTCTGTAACCCACAGATCTGTACGGACACCTTCACCGTGCCGTAGAACGCGATCTTCGACCCATCAGCCATCACTCCGTGTGACTCGCTGTTCTGCAGTGTGCTCCTCACACTCAGGGGTAGTTTTTGATAGACGTGCCGAGATAACAGGTTTGTAGTACACCCGGTGTCTACAAGTATCGACACAACTCGTCCATCCATTTTTCCAGTGAGGAAATAGCTTGCCTTGTACGGACGTACATGAGGGGAGCCGGTGGTGTCCGCCGCGTGCATCTTAGCAGGGGGCTGGCTCGTGTAGGGATGTTGCGTCCTCTGGCTCCGTTTGGGGGTGTTACGGCTCGCCCAATCGCAGGTAGATGCCGGTAGCTCTACTGCGGGCGACGGCCGTTTCCCGCCTGGGCAGGCATCCGTTGTGGTCTGGTACTCCACGATTTCTTTGGACACTGCCTTTGCATGTGTCCCAACTCTCCACAGTCCCAGCACTGGAGTGGTGGTTGATCAGGCAGTGGTGGAGGAGGCTGTGGTGTAGGGGTAGCTCCTGGTTTCAATGACTTGATTTCTTTCGTGAGTTCCGCCAACGCCTCCATGACTGCTGTCAGAGAGTCCTTCTTGTTTGGTGGTGCAGGACGGACATTCTTCACTGCAGTGTGTGGTGTGTCCGGCTTATCGTCAGCGTACTCCTCATCTGTAGATTCGTCGTCTACCATGCGCACGTGAGTAGACCTCTCTTCAGGACCTGTCCTGATCTGCAGGTATTCATTCCCTGCTCTCACTGCGTCTGAAATTTCCACTGGCTGTATTGCCAGGAGGTGTCTCTGCAAATAGGGGTTGCCTAATGTAGAGCTGAAGATATCTACTATCATTCGTTGCAACGATCTGTGGGGGAGGTCCGCATACGCGACCTGCACCAGTCGTTCTACTTCAGTGGCATGCTCCTGCAGCGTAGTCTTATACGTCCTGCGGAGGCCAGTGAGTTTGTATCTTGCTTCACGGGGGGTTAAGCCAAACCTTGTCAGTAAAGCAGCAAATATGCCTTGCAGCTGTGGTGCCTTACCACACTCAAGTGCACTCCCTCTCAGGGACTCTCGCAGATGCAGCAACGCTGTCTGCTCTGGCCATTCGTTGGCCTCAGCCACTCCCATGAAGCGCTCTATAAAATAGTCCACGTCTCCGTCTCCATCGAACTTCGGTGCTTTAAATAAAGACCGGTGATTGGCAGCGGCTGGCTACATGACGGCTTGTAACGCTTCTGTCAAACGTTCCATCACATTCGCTTCGGGATTTGCAGGTGGTACCCTACCAGCGCTGCGTGCCCGTTGGTTTGCCATTGTCTAGACTTAGAGGAGTAACTCAACTCAAGTGTACAATGGATGGTGTACTGGTCCATTTTTAGCGGCACCAGGTCTCTACAGCGTCTAGGGCTGTCTATATCTAATTGTCTCAGTAAACAAGGTACTGGAAAGTAACACAAGGCCGGTACAATATTGCACAAGGCCGCTAGTAATGTGTACAGGGCCGGCGTTTAGAGCGCAGGGCCGGTCACAAAGTTAGCAGGGCCGGTATCCGAAGACACAGGGCCGGTATCAGTGTTAGCAGGGCCGGTATCAGAAGACACAGGGCCGGTATCAGTGTGTGCAGGGCCGGTATCAAAGATACTGGGTTGTCTGGTTGCTGCAACGGAGTAAACTCAACGTTTATGCAGAGCTAAGTGACGCGCACTTTCTGGGGAGCACTTCTTCAGGCGGAGCAAGCTAAACGTCTGTTCAAGAGTGTCCAAATGGGGGGTCTGTACAGTGAATACAGATCCGGATTTTCGGGCTGCAATATGCAGTTCCAAGGTAGCGCAGTCCAACAGCGTGAGAACAATCCCACCGCTGCCACCAGTGCAGTGGATTTTGGGGGGCCGACCAAACGTCCACCAACAACGCCTCACTCCAGAGGTAAACTTCCAACAGAGGAGTATGCCAACTCCACAACTGTTCTCGGAGCCCGCGGCTCAAACGTACGACTCAATGACTTGTTGAGTAAACCATACTTTATTACACAGCATAACCAGCAATGTATAATAAGGGTAAATGTATCATGCTACTTGGCTTAAGCACAGGTAGAATCCCAATACAATACAAAGAGTCTAGTGAAATGTTCTGCCTTTTATAGGCAGAACATGATTAAAACATATGCCCAAACAAGGGGCAACAAATCAGTAATGGCAGGAAGTGTTTACACTAATCAGATCATGAGATATAAATATATGATACAGTCATTGGTTAATACAGAGTTAAATGTGCCAGGCGCCCAGAAGTAGGGGGCGGAGCTTCTTAGTCAATCTTGCTTACTCATGGTGGTGCAATGAGTAGCCCTGGTTCTTGGTCCTTATGGCTTGTGGTCCTTGGCTTTAGTCTTGTTTGAGGACAGCTATGTTGCAAAGTCGGGCTCCTGCACCTTTGGTATTAATTTCAGTTCTCAGGCTATAGTAGTTCTTTGCTCACCGACCCGGTATAGGTATGGTAGTGGCACTGCAGGGCCGGTAGTACATGCTGCAGGGCCGGCAGGGTGTGCTGCAGGGCCGGTGGTACCTCTGCAGGGCAGGCAGCGAATGCTGCAGGGCAGGCAGTGAATGCTGCAGGGCCGGTAGGGTTTCTACCGACTGACTTACTTATGTTCTGGCTGTGCCAGGCTCTATTTAGGCTTGCCTGACACTCAACAGTTGTCAGGGGGACCTTGCGCAGTGGTAGTAGACATAAAATTCCACCACAATATTTTGCTCATAGTTTATGCCTAACCTCAATATGCAGTCATCAAGACTTGGTATATTGACATATTGCTCATAGTTTATGCCTAACCTCAATGGGCAGTCATCAAGACTTGGTATATTGACGCAAGAATTAATCTCTGGCTAACATCAAATTTTCTTAAAAACGGAAATCATCTAAAGTTGCTGTTGGATGATTTCAAAGAGGATCCTAAATTTTCATTGGAATGCCAATGGAGCTCTCAATTAGCAGTACAAACTCACTACTATGACTCTACTTTAATGCTCTTTCATATTTGAGTGAGTAGTAGTGTGTCTGCATTTCGATATTGATTTTTCTGGACCAATCAATAATGAGTATTGTAACGGTTTTCCCCGTGTAATGAGAGGAATACTGCCACAGGTACTGCAAGATGCTTTGTGATTATGCCTAACTCTGTGCTTTAGTGGTAGCCGTGGCTACAGAGTGCAAGGCTTGAATGTCTCTCTGTATTAGAGGAGACAGGACGCTGCTTATCAGCAGACACAACGGTATTTGGCAACCGGCCAAACAGATCCTAATAGGTTGAAAGTGTAAGCAAAGACTTTATTCTCCACTTTGTCTAATACGCACAGAATTGCTAATAAGGCTAACCATAAAAGTGATAGTAATGTCTCTAATACTGATGTCCGTACTGCTAGGTATGCGTCTGTGGGTATAGTCTCTAGCTGGGTGTTCCTACGAGAATCCAAGCGTCTTCTGTACACTTCAGGGAACTTCTCTGTTGTAGTCTGAACGTCTCCTCAGCTGTCTTGCTATAGCTAAGCACGCGCTATTCCTAGGCAGTCTCTTACAATACAATGTCTGAGCACTACTACTAACTAATAACTGCCCTGCTGGGCTACAAGCAAGTGCTTATAAATGAGCAACAAAATCACAGAGGTGTATAAATATATGATTGGCTAAGCACAAGTAAGCAAAGCAGCATGGGACACATGCCAAGATAAAAATAACTATAAGGCGGGAAATGTCCTTCCTGCTGGCTTGAAGCTGTAGCTGTAATGCAGCTGCACTGCTGTGGGCGCTCAAGCGTATGTAGATAGTCTTGAGTAACATAAGTGGATTAGTATAGGTGTAGTGCCCGCTGTAGATGGATGGCAACGCTGTGCATTTCCATTACAGTATTTAGCCAAATTATCCATCGGAGTTAAGCAAAAAATGAGCTGCTTCTCTATGATTGGTCCATTTAAACTTATAGTGATATGATTGATCAACCAATTTATATTATGGAAATATAATGCGACATTTTCTTCATACTGCTTACAGTGGAATTCAGTCAGTGGCCGTGTGCGCTATATAAAATGACCAATGGCGTATTAGTGGCTCATCATTAAATTGTCTGTCGAGCCATTGTACTGTAAGACTACATATGTTCACTGCAGTAAACATAACACCATCTAGCTACAATTACAATGACATTTTGCCAATACGGCCCCAGCCAAGCTATACGGTATACCCTAAGGCAATATGATCTGGGGGGGGGGAGGGGGGGGGGGGGAGGGGGGGGGGGGAGTCATTCTGTGATAAGGGGGTGAAAATAAGATGACCCTCAAAACGGCTTTTGTGGCTAAATCAATCATTTATAGAGGGGGGGGGGGGGGGGGAGGGGGGGTTAATTATTTTGATAAGGGGGGGTCCATATGTTATGGGGTGAATTTGAGATACTACTAATGTAATCCATCTTGAAATGACCCCGGGGCTCATTCTATGACGCTGGTCATTTCGGGTTACTACACGGGCACTGGTTATTACTAACCTGGCCCTGGGTAGTTACCCCGGGCCGGTAACAAGATGGCTGCCATAGCCTGAGAGACGAAACTTAGCTGAAGTGCTTCCAGAAGCCACCTCCCGAAGCTATCTTCTCTTAGATGTAGAGAAACGTGGAACAAAGGCCGATAAAAACAAAAGAACTCTCAGGAATTATATAAACCTATCACTGGCCAAGCTAACCATAGACTCTGCCCCTTACTTCTGGGCACCAGTGCATTTTAACTCAGTTACTCTTATCTTATTGTAACCTACTGCTTGCTATATATATGATATAACTTCCTGCCATGCTTCCTGTGCATGGCTGGAAACTTTCCACTGATGCTTCCTGTAACTCTGCCTATAAAAGGCAGAGATTTTGCACCAACTGATATGGCATAAGTGTGTTCTCTTGTCTTGTTTTGCCATCTTATGTGCTGCTATGAATAAAGGTTATATTTATACACTACTTGAAAGCTGTGTATGTCTGAGCCGAGGGCTCGCTACTGTTGATAATGTCGGTTATTCACTTTACAGCACTTTGTTTGTGCTGATTCCCCACGGGGTCACCTCTGAGTTGAGGTAGACTGTTGATTGTCAAGCCTGGAGTGGCTGACTACATTGTTGTGGCTGAACAAGAGTGCGCGTCTGCCAGCACAACCCCCTAGCGGAAGGTGGTGGACATGAAAATCCGCTACAGAGGCATTAACACCTGTGACATGTTCTCAAATCTCATCAAAGAATAATATTAGCAAACCAGTTTAAGTTTTTCGTGCATAGGGACCAAAAAAATTCATCAATACCAAAACAATTGGCCAATATGGGGCTCGAACCCATGACATTCAGCTTATTAGACTGACGCTCTAACCAACTGAGCTAATCGGCCAGATATAAGGCACATTTCATAAGCTGATCCAAGAATAAGTTTATTAAAGCAAAAGAATATAGCGAAACCGTTGCAGAGCAATGCATGCAGTCAGATCAGGGGTAATCCAATTATTTTGGTGAGTTTTGCTGCTTATGGTACAATAATGATGCACAGATGACTAAGTATACTACAGAATGAATCAACAAACTTTATGAGTAATATAATAATAATACCCAGTACTATACTAGGTTGAGTAATTTTGTTATAAAATAAAATATAAGAGAATGGGTGGGGGAGGGGGGGGGGGACAAGGGGTGCCAAGGGGTGCCAAGGGGGAACATGTAACTATGCAATCCACAAGACTTCTGACTACGTACAGTGTTACAGCTCAGACTATAGGATAAAAAGGTGAAGGGGAACACTCAACCCCTTATTATTGGTGAGCCAATTGCGCAAAACAACACATAAAATACACAAATAATAACATATAATACAAAATAGATAACCAAGGTAACCAATAAAATGCTAAGCTATCAAGTCTCTGTGCTGGTTCCAACCAATCAGTGTAGAGGGGAAGCTTGTACTCCTTATAAGGCAGCCTGGATTCCTTAGACTGAGTTCCAATACCTGTTGTTCACACTCTCTTTGGCATATAGGTGGGTACTTCATTTTCTGGTCCTCAGGCTTCCACTGCCGAGGTGCTTCGGTTAACTAGGTCTGAATATCAAACCAGTATAAGTGCATGATAACATATAACGTGGATACCGGGTTAGTTTACCGGCCCAGGATAGGAGCTACACCGGCCCAGGATAGGAGCTATACCGGCCCAGGATAGGAGCTATACCGGCCCAGGATAGGAGCTATACCGGCCCAGGATAGGAGCTATACCAAGCCAATATAGGTTATATTATTTACAATGGAATGGTTAGCATAAAGTTGCACCTAGGAGATGTTGAAAAGGAAAATAAGACAGGGAGTGGAAGGGGGAGGGGTTTTATTCTAATTTGCTACTAAAATCTCTCACAATATAAAAAAATGTTTTGATAGTCATCCAACAACTGAGAAAATCGAAACATTGTGACTTTGAGGCATTTATTTCATTCATTAATCACCAGATAGATGGTAGTGCATGAAGCTTTTGTCTTCGTATATCCACACATAAGACAATGGTAAAAATAATTAAAAAAGCTAATCTTACTGTAGTTAAGTTGACTAACTAATTTTTTGGTAAAGTTCTTAGAATATACGACTACTATTCCAGCTTTTTGACTCTACAACAAAGTAAAGAAGCTCTAATTGAGTCTTGCATATCCCATAGTAGCTGCATTTTTTGTTGTTTCATCTTCTAAATATTTTGATTTGAGTAGTTTAATTCAAAAATTTGCTGCTGCATTATCCAAGTGGTAGTAGTGAGGTAGATTTTGATGAATGACAGTGGTAAGCTGGTTGCTCACCACTCCAATCTCCACCCCAGTGTGCTAAAGTTTCACCTACAGCTATCGGAAAGATGCTGTGTCAGTGGAAAGTCTTAGTGTGCCAGCAGCACAGCGTGCGGGGCCGGTATTGACCCTTGCAGGGCCGGTATTGACCCTTGCAGGGCCGGTATTGACCATTGCAGGGCCGGTATTGACCCCTACCGACCTGGTATGGTGACACAGGGCTGGTCAAAGATGGCCGCCATAGTAGAGGACCTTAGGAACCATCTAGGATCCTACTCTAAAACAGGAACAGGAAGTACCCGTCCTCGGAGTGACGGATATTATGACCACAAGCTAGCCATAGCCTTGAAGCCTTGCAGAAATCTCTGATTGGACAATAAAAAATAGGACTCCGCCTCTAGCCACTTGGCGCCTATTACATTGTTTTGTTCACTGCATGATTTGTCTGTTATTTATGTATGTATTCTCATTGGTCTAATTACTTTATGTGCTTTTACTCTTATATGATTTTATTCCAACTACCTATAAAAAGGGCTGAAACTGTACATCGTCGTTGGATTCAATCACTCATGTTTTGCCAATAACCCTAGTGGATTGCCACCCTAGGACTTTGGTCATTGAGGAATAAAAGCCAGTAATCAAAACACACTCCGTGTAGTTTATTTGAGCCGTGGGCTCTGCCTATGCCGAATGATCCGGCGGTGTTCTACTTAGTTGTAACTGTTGGGCAACACAATGTCCCTTCTGGAGAGAGGCATAATACTTGAGAACAGTGGACTTTAGTAGAAACAAGCCCGAAATCCATTACGGTAGTACAATATGAGCAGATCTGCATGTGGGGATTTAAGAACAAGATGGTTATCTTGGGCAAAGTGTTTTATTAGTAGCATCAGGTGTCCGGTAGAACCCATACAGTACCTTTTTGCGTTCATCAGGTGTTGATATCCAGTTTGTATTGTAGTATAGTTTGATATGTTTGCTTAATTTTTATTGTGTTTGAATTTTATTGTAATTGTATGATTATATAAGTATTTATTGTGCAGGGTTCGCTTTATAATGGGGTCTGTATCATGATGTAGATTGTGGGGTTGAGTGTATAAAAATGGTATGCAAGTTGTTTATACCTAGGTTTGTATTGTGTTTGATTGTTGGATTAGTATTGCATAGTTATTGATATAGTTTTATTACACAAGTTGGATGAATAATGGTAAAAGTAGTTATTATAAAAACATCCAATCGATTAAAATATGGCAGATGAAATATATACCGTAAATTTTTTTAAGGTTTCATTTTATATTAGTTGTAGATTTTTTAAATTTGTTAGAGATCTACTTTGTTCGAATAAACAAAATATTATTACCAAGCATACTGACTTATTATTACTGATAAAAATAGTTCAATTTTTAAGTTATATTTATTAATACTTGTCTTTAAATGAGCTCTTTTAAAAGCAGTGTCATTGTTTTATCTACCATATTGTTTATTCGCAACTATGCTTCCTTCCAAGTATCAACGGCAACAATTGTCAAATGCTTATGGGTAACTCAGTTTATATAACGTTGGAGAAACGATTAGAAAACTCGAAAATGGACACTAAACAAATTGGATATTTATTGTAGAAGACAATGAACTTTTTTCTGCTTTCAAATGAACCTATCTTTGTCCTCTTTGGATTCGCTAAAAGCTTCACCAAAGTAATTAATTTTCGACCTCATCGCTCTGCGCACATTGCACATTACTGCAAAGTAGACGCTTGTTTTGTCTTGTTAAATAACTGAATGTTGTTATCTTTTGTTTGTTATGAACAAAACGTTTAGACTGGAAAATCTTGATTAGAGCTAGCATATATTTATTTTACAACCCAATTGATGTTTAAGTGCAAATTTGTTTATTTTTATCCTATACTAATTTGGATTGGTAGGATATGACTCGTGAAGATTCTAGAGCTCATAGTCATTTTGTTAACATACAATCGAAAAGTTGATGTGATATAAATTTACAAAGTCCCATGGATTATAAATAAACATATATGTTACGAAGGTAGAACAATCTGGAAAAAAATTCGGCTGACAAATACTTTCTCATCTCACTGTTGGAAATTAGTAGCAATGTACTATTTTAATTAGTTTTTGTCACATGTTATCTATTAATGAGGTAGACCAAACTGGAAAAAAATGCATTTAAGGAATACACCCTATCCGGTGGTAAATACTTGAAAATTGATGGTCAACTACAAATATTTGTGTCTGATTTATTGTGACAGCTTTGGGTATATGCTGTTACAAAGTTGATGTTACAACTGTGAGAGATTTAAGTGTGAAAAGAAGTTTATTACTATGTTTTTTTTACATATAGTATTAACAGTATTGTTTTCTATCTACAGCTTGCTTAATATTACTATGTTTAAAGCTATTTACTTGTACAAAGCAAAACGAGGAAATGATACATACGATTGTAAGTCTTTTGTGGAGTTGCCATTTTTGTTTTTTTTTATATCAAATGTTTGGCTCAATTTTTTAAAACAGTTAATTTTAAATAACATTATCAATTTTTTTCTAGTTATTTTCACTTATCGTATGTTTAACTCAAACTTTTAAAACAAATAATGCTAAATACAATATATTACTTTTAAATACGTAGAGAAATGAAACTAAATGAGAACTATAACCAGAACAACTTGTTAAAAAAGGAAACGTAAGTTTTTTGAAATGTGTTAGTGTAATAAATTATTTAAGAGGAGATTTTTCTGTCAATTGTATTTTGAAACAAACTCACTGTTACATGATAAGTTTATGAGAGCTTTAAAATTTGTTTGTAAAACAACCGATGGTTCTAGACTGGAAGTTACACCTTGGAAGTCATGCGTAAAGGAATTATTATTGCGGTTGAATGATTTTGGATAGAAGAAAGGAGTAGAGATGGTTGTGATGGGCGACACCCGTTTGATTAATAATTTTAACAAATGCTCATAAAACATCCACTGAATCACCTGTGGAAGTCTGGGAGAAAACAATTATTATTGAACTTGTTGATGAAAGATAGATAAAAGAAGCATTAATGAAGATGAATGTTGGAGAACATTCACTTGAGTAGCGCTTTGATCGACCAATTAGGCTATTTGTCCTACATATTGTTGTTTGTATATAAGAACAAAGTTTTTTATTATTCACTATCAGCTAATCTCAATATCAGCAGCACCAGTGATAGTAGCTAAATCAGTGATAGAAAATGGCTAGCAACTACTACCCGACAGCAAATGAGCGAGTTAGTATTTTATATTATTTATCTTGCAAAATTTCATTTATCTCTCACACACACACGCACCCACGCCCGCACGCATGCACACATGCACGCACTCCCACACACACCAAAAACTTACATAAAATTTTAGCATTATAGAAATACTACTGCTACTACTTTTGAGACAGATTTTTTGGATGGATTTGACTTTAGTAATAGGTAAGTAGTTGCGTACCAATTTTTTCACCGCTGTTTTATATGAAGTTTATAATTAAATAATGCTTTGGATTTACTTTTTTGTTCTTAAGATCCACTGATGATGAGACCCTGAAGTGGATAGATGACTGTATAAAGGAGAATAACATGAAAGAGTAACAAGATGAAAAAAATTGAGAAGGTGTCTAAGATCAAGGAAGAGTCAACTAAAAGTAAATTTGCTTTGTATACAAGAAAAATTGTGAAATACTTTATAGTTTAATGTAAAAAGATGGCTTAATTAAATTATACTTTTACGCCATAGAAATAAGGGCAAAGTGCTTCATATGAAAAAACAGTTTGTTGAAATTGATCTTCGCTTTTCCTTTTACGAAAACACACATATGAATGTAAATAAAATAAAAAGCATTTTATCATATAGCTAATTAATTTTAATGAATTTGAATTAGCTATTGTAAAGGATTTTGTAACACTTTCACCGAACAGCTACTAGAGAAGTGTACCTGGTTAGCAATGCAACAATGGTTGCTATAGAGCACTACTGGTTTAGTAGTGATGGCTCTGTTTACTACTTAGCTATGTATTAAAATAGCTCCTTGTTCTGCCGGGTGCAGATATACTAACAATACTTGGCTACCTGCCAAACTAAATACACCGGGTTATAGCAATGAATACTTTATTCACTCAGGAAACAAAAGCTTACTCAGAGGTGTTCTCTTAGCAAGTGCACAATCAACTCTGCCCACTGGGCCGCATGTCAACACATTTATGCAATAGGATATGTAAATAGAGTGGGTGAAAATACTACAATATGATTGGTATAAAATCATCAGGCCATACAAGCATAAATACAAACAAACAGGCGCAATAAAAACATATATTTAGTAATAATAAGGAGTCCAAACGCGCACAGTTAACTCATCCAGTGTGGAGGGGAAATCATAGCTTGAGGTCCTAGAGCGTCTTCCTTGGTAGGTACTGCGGTATGCATATGCTTCTGTGCTGGTTCAGCTGAGGGCAGTCACGCGCAGAGTGATTTAGTACACAGAATGGGGACTTTCAATCTAGGTCGGGATTATATAACTCGCGGCCATCTTGGCGCAAAGAGAACCGAAAACCGTCGCCCCTTTTCTATATAATCTTCATTGCCCAAAATTGTGTGGTTTATTTAAATGGCATTTACAGGTTGATTTATCTCACCATTCCTTATAATATGAGGCAGGCAAACTGTTCACACTTCAGACCACTTGAAAGTTTTAATATCAATTTGCTGTGTGTCTACTAGTGGGCTAGTATTCTGATTAGGGCTATTAAAATTGGGTTTGTCACACCTTATTGTGATAGTTGGCCAGTGCAAGTAATAATTTTGTGTTAAAAATTTGGTATATTAGGCCCATAGAATTATCTCTCCCTCCAGGGGGAGATAATTCTATGATCAGGCCACTCAGTGCCCTCAGCTACATTTCATTTTTAAATGTTTCACAATTCACAAAAAGGAAAAAAAATTATTTCATTATGAAATATATATATAAAAAAAGGTTCAGTGGCACAAGCTATTAACAAATAAAAAATATTGCCAGTTTCACAATATGGTACAGGGACAGTCTACATATCCCAGGCTTTCATTTAGTGCAATTAAAAACATTCCTTAGCATGTATAGATGCTCAGCTATGCTGTATGCAATATCAGCTAATTAACATTGTGTCTCATACGAGGTGCCCGTTGGTAAGCACCAAAATGGCGACTATTTGCGCAAAGTCCCCACTCTGTGTACTAAATCACTCTGGCCACGCGTAGCTAGTATCACACACTAACTAACTTGTTAGCCGTAAGCATTACATTGGCTAGTAATTCAGACTGTATTAGGCCATAGCGCTAATCAATGAGTGGCCACCTATGTTAAAATTACACTATTACTAAATGCATTTCATACTTTTGATCAGTTGTATAACTCATTTTTAAATAGATTTAAATCTGCAAAAATGGAAGGGGAAAATAAAACGAACAGAGATGATGCTGACTTCAAATATAAGTTCTATTTGTAAATGTATACAAAAAAATAATTCGAGCTGATCTCAAAAATATTGATTGCATGTAGAGCATGAGTTTTTATTTTGTAGATATGGATAACCAGGATTTGAATTGTTTGTCATCAATACTAACTATAATGTTATTAACATATTGTACGGAGTTAATGGATGCAGCACTCAAATATTGCAACAGGATATTGTAGTGATGTTTTTTCTTTCCCGATGGACACACCGCATCCACTCCTTCTAGACACTAACAACTACTTTGAGGTCCACGACCCAGAAAGATCACACAGAGTTTTACAACATCTACTACTTTATTAAACCATTCTGTTTAGCAATGTAATAAAGGTATAGCACAAAAATCCACTAACTTCTGCTCTCCTCATGCGCAGCAATTCCTTTTATAGGAAAAGGCAGGAAATCTCATCCCCTTATTAGGGGTGAGCCAATGACAGTCAACAATGCCAAATATATACGAATAACAATAGATATTACAAAATGCAATAAAACAGTAAGCCAATGGGAGGAGAGGCTCTGGGCTGCTTCCGTGCTCTTTTTTAGAGTAATGAAAAGTTTCCACTCCTTATTAGCTCCTTTCCTTCATTGGTCTTTGCTCCTATAGGCTGCAACTTCTTGAATCCTTCTCCGGTCTTCTTATGATGAAGGGTTTTTGGGTCCTGAGGCCCCAGGCTATCTTTAGCAGCCATCTTTCTTGACTGGCCCGGAGTACTGACCCGGGGTAAGTCCTGTGTGATTAATAATTAGAATACAGGGTCTATACAGGCCCGAGTAGACCCGGGGTAGCCGGTATCCCTAAATCCGGGTAACATGTATATGTGATAAAGGAGAAGGCTCCGGGTCTACTCAAAACTATTACTACAGGTAGGGGGAGAGTTACAGGGGTTTTCAAGGTAGAGAATTGAGGAGATGGGGGGTGGGTGGTTGATATGACATAAAAATCCCTCACATTTAAAACTGAAGATATAAACGAACCATTTTGCTTTAACTAAGAATGTAATTTTTTCAGAAACTTTTTTATTAGAGCATCCATATCCTGTAGAGGAATGTTTCCAAATAAAATGGTTTTAGATTTTGTATTCGGTAAAAGATGGTTCTCAATGGTTGAAAAATCTTTCTTTGGGATCTAAGGATTTTACTTAAAAGACAAATTAAAACACAAACAAAAAAAATAGTGAATTGAAAGCCCTTGTAACTTCAGATTCTGAAGATTTTTCAAAATTAAATGCTAAAAGTGATGCTGGTGAAAAAATTGACCGAAGCTCTGTTAAAGTAATTTTAGATGTACGATCAGCAATAAAAAAGGTTTTATTAGTTTTGTTAAAATAAAATTATATGATATTAAAAAAAATGAGAAAAAACCCAGAGTTTTGTCAGGGAGAAATTTATGTTTTGACAGCTTCGATAGGAGATTTATAAAATATTTATCCATCTATATTTATTTATTTATTATTATCATTAGTCTTAAATATAATCTATATACATCCTCTTATAATATTCTGCCACAATCCTTTATACTTTTTCATGTCATGTACAATCAACATCCTGTTTTTAATTGCCTACTAGCTATGATTAAAGTATTACATCTATTACTGATTGCTATCGGTGCTTATACCACTATTTATATACTGTTACTTTCTAATTTTATTTGCTTGTTACCAGTTGTAAGCATTCATACTATATGTAGCATAGTTACTGTTTTTTTTTCATTTGTTTACTTTCTATACATAATTCTATAGTGAAGCATGAAGTAGATACGACTACCTGTGCATAATTTTTATGTTTCTACAGCGTGTGTAAGCTATACATGCCAGTGGTAGCTATCATTTATGTATAATGAACTTTTTATATAAATTTTTTATAGTAAGCACAAACTAGACAATAATCAATACTTGCTATTGCTTTTTGCCACATTGTTTGTGTTAATATCATTGTTAAAATAAACTGACACCTAACTTTATAGTACAACCAGTTTATAGCGCAAAACAAGTTTTGCAACTATAATGTTTTAACCATGAATTTGATATAAACAAACTAAATCCAAATGTTTTAAAGTCTAACAACAACAAAAAACCAGTATCCAGAAGTAACTAATTCAAAACAATGATAGGACAGAATGCTAAAAGTTGAAGTTGGTTGTTCACAACAGAGAGTTCAACTTTTAAAAGTTTGCAGTTGACTTTTTAGTGTTTTAAACTGATCAAAAACCTGTTGTTAAAAGTTGCGGAGTTGTTTTAACAATGAGAGTATGACTTTTAAACTTTTGCGAATTGTTAACAATGAGAGCATAACTTTAAAAATTTTCCAAGTGTTGAAAGTTGCGGAGTTGACTTAACAATGAGAGCATAACTTTTAAAATTTTGCGAATTGTTAAAATTTTCGGGGTTGTCCTTTTACAAATCCAATATTCGGTTGGTAAAACTTTGTTTATGTTTTGTAGTTGATATTTAAAAATTAAATTTACGCTATCTTGTAACAATACTAATAATAATAATTTGTTTTATTCCAATAAAACGTTTCCAAATTAAGTTACGACACAAGCGACAGAGTCCAATGTTGAATGTCAATATTTTACCGATCACCAGCTCTGTCATCTCTAATTACTCGCGACTCATCTAGTTGTATACATACAGCATTCATCTAAAAGCGTACATAGTAACTGCAGCGTGTTATAATGAAAATAGCATTGTTATTATACATACGGTAACTGTCTTGTTGATAGCTAGTACAACTATTTATATCAATTAGAAGTTGAATAGGAGCAAATCAAGATCCACGCACCTTGTTCAGATTGTTGATATCAGCATTGCATTTATCGTATTGCACTTGCTTTCACAGTCATTATTGTCACCACTCTCATCGCTGTCATCAACATCAGAGCTATCATCGCTATCACCATCATTGCAATCATCTTCATCATCACTTTTATCATCCTTGTCACCAACATTGTCGAGTAGAGAAAACTTCAAAGCTTTTCCCGCTTTTACAGCTGAGTCACTCAACAATAATGAGGCTTCTCCATCTGGTCGGATTGTAAGATTTTTTCACTGTTTTTCTGTTCGTTCTTGCGTTTTTTGTAGTGAATGATGCAATGACCGCCACATTTGATCGTTGAAATGTTCTCGGGAGGGATGATAGTTTTTCCACTCATCAAATAACCGTCATCATGAATGAATCTGTAGATGACTGTGTGAGCAATGCATAGGGGTGTTATCCATTACCTTATCTTCAAATTCTATGAGCTAACAGTCTGCTGAATGTCAGGATTGTGTTGTCGGGAAGATTATCAAAAGTGATGATTTTAAAGTAGGCATCCACTTGCTAACGGGTCTTCTTTCTGAGAGCCTTGGCTAAAACTTGCTGCTGTTTCATAGTTGGTTCTGAGCATTGTTGATAATGTGAAGTTTCAGTTGATCTTGTTTTTGTACTCTTATGTAGACCATCATATGAGGGGTGACCATCGGAGCTCTTCAAACTTGACCATATCCTCTTTATCAATGAAGGACTTCACTCAAACTCTCTCATTCTCCACAACATATTCGTATTCCAAGATGCCATAATCTTCAATGTAGAATGCTCCGAAAACCTCCAACACTGTAGAAGTTGGTGAATTCCTGAGACTCACAAAATTTCCAATCTCCAACAATCATTTTCTCAGAGCGCCCGTCACTATTCCTGTCAGCTGATTCAGTCGAATCCCTTAATTTTCATCATCGGTTACAAAGAGGAGGATTGATTCATTAATCAATGTCATGGGTTTGATGGTGTCACGGTGATAGGTATATTCTGCAGTAGGACTCAGAGGAGACTCGGTAAAAGTACCTGCCGAGTTGATGCTCGTATCAGATGATGTGCTGTTGGTGGTGGAGGTGGTAGTGCTGGTGCTGGTGCCTGTGTTGGTGTCACTGTCAGTGGTGGTAATGGAGGTGTTGGCACTGGCCTCAGTGCTGGAGGTGGTGCTAGTGTTGGTGTCATTGTCAGTGGTGGTAATGGAGGTGTTGGCACTGGCCTCAGTGCTGGAGGTGGTGCTAGTGTTGGTGTCAC
This sequence comes from Cryptosula pallasiana, assembly GCA_945261195.1. Taxonomy (NCBI): domain Eukaryota; kingdom Metazoa; phylum Bryozoa; class Gymnolaemata; order Cheilostomatida; family Cryptosulidae; genus Cryptosula; species Cryptosula pallasiana. Next base: position 22,140,475 of record OX183138.1, on the reverse strand, counting down.
TGTCAGTGGTGGTAACGGAGGTGTTGGCACTGGCCTCAGTGCTGGAGGTGGTGCTAGTGTTGGTGTCATTGTCAGTGGTGGTAATGGAGGTGTTGGCACTGGCCTCAGTGCTGGAGGTGGTGCTAGTGTTGGTGTCATTGTCAGTGGTGGTAATGGAGGTGTTGGCACTGGCCTCAGTGCTGGAGGTGGTGCTAGTGTTGGTGTCATTGTCAGTGGTGGTAATGGAGGTGTTGGCACTGGCCTCAGTGCTGGAGGTGGTGCTAGTGTTGGTGTCATTGTCAGTGGTGGTAATGGAGGTGTTGGCACTGGCCTCAGTGCTGGAGGTGGTGCTAGTGTTGGTGTCATTGTCAGTGGTGGTAATGGAGGTGTTGGCACTGGCCTCAGTGCTGGAGGTGGTGCTAATGTTGGTGTCATTGTCAGTGGTGGTAACGGAGGTGTTGGCACTGGCCTCAGTGCTGGAGGTGGTGCTAGTGTTGGTGTCACTGTCAGTGGTGGTAATGGAGGTGTTGGCACTGGCCTCAGTGCTGGAGGTGGTAATGGTGTTGGTGTCATTGTCAGTGGTGGTAACGGAGGTGTTGGCACTGGCCTCAGTGCTGGAGGTGGTGCTAGTGTTGGTGTCACTGTCAGTGGTGGTAACGGAGGTGTTGGCACTGGCCTCAGTGCTGGAGGTGGTGCTAGTGTTGGTGTCACTGTCAGTGGTGGTAACGGAGGTGTTGGCACTGACCTCAGTGCTGGAGGTGGTGCTAATGTTGGTGTCATTGTCAGTGGTGGTAATGGAGGTGTTGGCACTGACCTCAGTGCTGGAGGTGGTGCTAATGTTGGTGTCACTGTCAGTGGTGGTAATGGAGGTGTTGGCACTGGCCTCAGTGCTGGAGGTGGTAATGGTGTTGGTGTCAGTGTTAGCTGAGGCATGAAAGTTTGGTTTGATGTTTAGTTTTAAAAACTATTCGGAGCTTGAAGTCATCAGGTCTACAAAACAAAAAGGAAACACCTTAATTTCAAAATCGTAATGCAAGCAGTAAAACTATTATAAATAGATAAAGAGAGGACAACTATTGACTCTCTGAAAAAAAGACAATTTTGTCATCACCAAAGGTTTTACAGTTTTGAGAGTGCATCTTCTCCACAGCGCAACTAATTGAGTTCGTCAGCTAGTGTTAACTAATTATTTACTATTCCTCACCTTATTGCTCAGAGTTCTCCCAGTATTTGCAATAGATGTTGTTCGTTCAGTCACTGTTGTTGGAGGGGATGCTTTATGAGAAAAAAGAGCGGCTCTTAAATAGCCAAAGTTGTACCGATCGACCTGAACTGAAAATCAATGAAAATTCTCCAGCGAAAAACGCTTCATAATATACAAGAATTTGAACAATTTTCTTCTCATTGTGCGAAATTTTTATATGCTATAAAGGGATTTCCGGGCGAAGAAATATTTTTATTTGCGTGAAAATTGTATATAATATAAAGGAATTTTCGAGCAAATCTTTTTTAGCCGAGCAGGAATTCTCATACGTTGCAAAGCTTTTTTCACGCAAGACATTTAATTGGTTTTCAGGTCAGGTGCAACTTGTGTCTAAAGAAACAAAATCTACTACAGCATCTAACTGCAACTACTAGGACTCTCAGCAATAAGGTCCGAATTAGGAAATAATTATTTAACACTGGTTAGAAAACTCAAAAAACCATAAGGTTTAATTATTTATTATTTATTGTACTCAGATAATATTGTACAGGAATTTCATCTGGGTGGTAGCATACACCTGTACACCTCCCAAATTATTGCATAGATTTTAGTCAAGGCAGTGTGTTACAACCTGTGCTTATTCTTGGGCTTATTTTGTTATGCTATAAGGTTGACAGTAAAGGCCGAATTTAGGGTGGAGTGCTCAATTCTGTACACCTTCCGGGACTACACAGCGATGGTTACTACGTAATTATCGCTTTCCACTGAGCTTCGATCTAATTCGGGCAAACTTATTACAGCCAAACTGTTTAGTGGAAGACAGTCGTACACCTTACGAGAAGGGAATACGCAGCGAGGGTCAAGTTGACTGCTCACTTTCCACCAAGCCTTGCTCGCACTGATCGTTGGCAGGACCAAGTTTGTTGTTTTCTGTATCTTCAACTTGTGTCTATTCTTCTGTTGAGCGCAGGTGAAAGAGCTTCTGAGAGTTAGTCTAACTATGATTTTATTGCTATTGTACACAAATATTTATACAGGAATAGAACAAAAGGTATTGTAAGCCACGCCTTACATCACAACAACCGAAATGTAGTTTAAACTTTTGCGTAGAAATAGCTAGAGAATAGTAATTAATTAAATATTTATGCTTGTAATAGAATCCCGTAGCGATACAGAAAGAAAATATAAATAAATGATTAAGGTGGGAATAGAATATGCACTTGTGTTGTTGTGGCGATGATGTAACTAGCAATGGCGCCCCTCACAATATTTGCTGACAAAAGATTAGTCATATCTCATACTAAATCGTTACGCTGTATACTATTAGTCATTAACAAAAATTGTTGTTTTCTTTTTCGAACTACTCATAAAATTGACAACAGACGGAGACAAGACAGTAGAAAACAAACATAAAGACTTGGTATTTCTGCAAACCTTATGTAATGAAAAAATTGCAGACACATTACAAATTCTCGCAAGTAGTGTTTGTATCATCGACAAAAGCTGGTCACAACAGCTAAAGAGTTTTCGACATGAAACTATTCTAACACTAAAGCTCTTCAAGAAAGATACCTCAACAGAGAATCAAAAAGGGCGAGCTCGATTTCTACAACAGCAAAATTCGCTAAATTTTGCTGTTCCCATCAATAACACTCGTATAAAAAAGAAAACTCGGAAACCATCAAATCCTCAAAAAATGCAAAAGTCTGCAAGACAAAAGGACAAACTGTAACACGAAGTATTTGTCTGACTTCTTTTGTTTGATTGGGAAGTATTGCTACAATTTAAAGTCAAGTATTAAATAAGTATAACTTGAAAATTTAAACTATTTTCGTCAGCAATAATAAATCAGTATGCTTGCTACTAATATTTTGTTTCTTCGAACAAGTTAGATCTCTCACAAATTTAAAAATTCTGCAACTAATATAAAGTGAAACATTAAAAAAATTTAAGTTGATTAAGTTGTTTAAGTTTAAGTTCGATTGATGTTTTTATAATAACTACTACTACCATTATCCATGCAACTTGTGTAATAAAACTATATCAATAACTATGCAATGCTAATCCAACAATCAAACTCGATACAAACCTAGGTATAAACAACCCGCATACCATTTTTATACACTCAACACCACAATCTACATCATGATACAAACCCCAATGTAAAACAAACCCTGCACAATAAATACTTAGTTAATCATACAACTAGAACAAAATTTAAACACAGTGAAAATTGTGCAAGCATATCAAACTATACTACAATACAAACTGAAAATAAACACCTGGTGCACACATAAGTACTCCATGGGTTCTACTAGACACCTGGTGCTATTAAAAAAACACTTTGCCCAGGATAACCATCTTTTCCTTAAACCCCCACATGCAGATCTGCTCATATTATACTACTAATGGTAAATGAACAACACTTGCCCCAAGTGTACCAGCATCTCTTGTAACAGTCGCCAACACTACGTCAGGCACTACTGCCCTTGCACATATGGGTGTGAGAGCCAGGGTTTGATGTACACCCAACAAACCAAGATGGATGCCTTAGGCAGTGACCTGCATGATCTGCAGAATCTATAGGCCAAGCTACTCCCTATTCTACCAGCTCATGAGATCGGATGACCCTCCAAAGTTTTGAAAGTGCAGACCAACACAAAATTGGATTAGTAAGGAGACAAATACCTACCCCCTAAGAAGAGAGATGGCTCCCTCACTGTCTCACAGGCCAAGAGACCAACCACGAATACAGCGCCTTGTCTCTACCATGTATCAAAATGAGCCGCACCCTCTACAGCTCTGGAACCAGCCGAACCAGCCCCAGCATTGATTTGTCCACTTGGCAGGTGCAGAGAGCCCAACCCAAATACTTAACAGTGCCCAGACTCCCACTCCATTTCCTTCAAGATAGTGATCAGCTTGCTAGGACAATAGAGGCACACGTTACCACTCTTGAGGACGACCTGAATGAACTCTGACAGCACTTGATACAGCATAAGCTGTCCACAGAGGATTTAGATATTGCCAGACCTGGAGCCAGATTAGTAACCACTGAAGCTATGCAAGCAGGCGCAGGCCCCGCGCAGGCCCTGCGTGGTGACTTCTGCTGAGGCGCTGACTCCATTTCATAATTAGACTTTATACTGTAGTGAATTTCGGGTGGGGGGGGGGGGGGAGGGTGGCCGAAATGCCGTCAACAAAACCTCTCTTCAACAGAGGCTATTTATCAATCAATTCAACAGAGGAGTATCTCAAACTCCACAACTGTAACAGATTCCACCGCTCAGACTCAATACCCAGTGCTTCGGAGTAATAACCATTTTATAATTTTACAGCTCTCAGTGCTAAATAATAGTGGCAATGTATCTTGCTAACTTGGTACAGTCACAAGTAGTATCCTGATACAATGTGCAATGAATGCAAGCAAAACTCTGCCTTTTATAGACAGACGCACAGGAGCTGATTGTCCTGATTACCACGGTGACAAATAACAGGTAAGTGAGACATAAATTTACAAACCAACAAACAGATTATAATTTTCATGCAATTAAATAGGTTAAATAAGGTTAAATAGATAAAGCGCCCAGACGTAGGAGGTGAAGCTTTTGGAGCAATACTGCTGAGTCACTGTCTGTATTGCACCATTATTCCCTTTAGTCCCTTTAGTACCATTAGGCTGGTAAAGCTTGAGGTCCAGGGCTTCCGGTAATTCTGATGGTAGTTATGTCATGGATTCAGGCTTCTGTATCTTCTGAGACTAGTCTGGGTTTTCAGCTACATTAGTTATTTTCTCCCCGACTAGGACCCGCTGGGTTGCTGCAGAGCCGGTAGTGGTAGCTGCCGGGCCGATTGTTGTCTGCAGGGCTGGCAAGATTGCCTGCAGGGCTGGCAGGGTTGATACTTGAAGTCTATAAGGTTTCTGGGAGGCATGCCTGACACTCTGTAGTTGTCAGGGGAACCTTATCATAGACAATTCCACTACAACACCATAACGCATGTTTTGGCTTATAGCCTGCTATACATATATATTATTGCCAAATATATATACTCATTGGGTATGCGTTTACCCCCACAGATATCCTATTTTATTATGTTGCTTAAAAGACAAATATATGCCTTTTGACGGAGAGAGGCATTTGGTAGATTCTGCATCTCTGAAATACAAAGACTCTTTTCTCCCTTCACTGCACCAGCAACCAGCCACTGGTCTTGTTCTGCTTGCTTCCAATTAGACACCATAAAGGGCGCCGATTCTGTATGGAATGACAGAGTTAGTCATGACCAGTACAGACTTGGTCATCACCCATGCAGATCCAGATTTAGTCACTGCAGATTTGGAATTGTCTCATGCAGATTCTATAGCAATTTGGAGTAATGGACCCATTGAATACCTAAGTGGAAGATCTCATGATTAGCCTCAGCCCTTCTGCAGGATGCATTCAGGACATCTACCCTCCACCCTCAAGACCTCCAGATCCTAACCTATGGAAGCCCTAGACCTAGAACATATCTGAAGAGGGGCAATGATAATAAACAATGCTGGCCTATTAACTCCGCCCACTTGCCACCAGGTGCTTAATCTTGTTATTATTACCCAAAATATTTAACCTTGTTATATTACTTGTTAAATTCATTTCCTGCGCAAACGATTGGTTGTTGAGTTTAATTCCTGTACAAGTGATGGGTCACTTTATTATGTAGGCCAACCATTTCCTCTCCGCCATGTCAGTGGATCTCACAATTAGCAGTTGTCCTACTTTCTTCAAGTTGCTTTATATAACATAATGTAAAACGTTTATACCACTTGATTTCTGCAAGTTGTTCGCAAATTTACACATAAAAGTTTTTGTCAGTGTTCCTCATTTGTCGAAGGTTCTTAATCTTTCTGCTTTTTTGTCTCAATTGTTTTGTGTGGTTTTTCTTAAAAAATTGCTAGACATTGGAGCGCTTGATTTTTGAAAATTATCAACCTCTGAGAACCCAAACACAGGCTTGGCATTTACACAGCATATCCAACATGCTTAATTTTGTTTTGTGTGAATCAAGAGTGTACAACATCCACTGACATAGCTTACCTCAACAGAGAGTAGACAAAATTGTAAGAGTTGAGAGAGTAAATTGGAAAACTCTAAGGTTTCACATTTTGAAAAATCCCAGATTTCACATTTTAGAAAATCCCAGATTATACATTTTGGAAAATCCCAGATTATACAATTTGGGATATCCCGAATGTTACATTTTAGAAAATCTCGGATTTTATATTTCGGAAAATCCAGGATTTTACATTTCGGAAAATCCCGGATTTTACATTTTGGAAAATCCCAGATTTTACATTTCGGAAATTCCCGAATTTTACATTTCGGAAAATCCCAGATTTTACATTTTGGGAAATCCCGAATTTTGCATTTCGGAAAATCCTGGATTTTGCATTTTGGAAAATCCCGGATTTTACTTTTCGGGAAATCCCGGATTTTATTTTTCGGGAAATCCCAGATTTTACATTTCGGAAAATCCCGGATTTTGAATTTTGGGAAATCTCAGATTTTACATTTCAGAAAATCCCATATTTTACATTTTTGAAAATCCCAGATTTTTCATTTTGAAAAGTCGGAACTCTTGCATATTAAAGGTGTACAAATTTTCCAAAAATTATTTCTTCTTCAAATTTGCACATTTTGGAAAATATTTATCTTTGCAAAGGTAATAATGCTCAACCTGAGAAATATTTTTATTGGGGAAACCCAAAAATGATTCCCACTAGCAGATTTTCCTACCGTCGCAGGGTTCGTGCAACCTCCCAATCCCTTTAGGCTAAAAATTATTTTTTTAGAGTTTTTTGCAGTTGGAAATATGTGCTATTATAAGTTTCTCTAGGAGTAAACACATTTCTAACCTCATAGACAAGCTTGTTAACCTGTGCAGTGTGTACTGCTATTTTTTGTTATGATTGTACTAGCTATCACTGGCCATTCTCTGGACCACAACCCACAAGGCTGTTTAATCAAATTAACTAGTGAGCAGCAGCAAAAAATTTTGACGATGACAGAGTGCTTAAAAAGGGGTATCAAGTAGTCGGATTAAATCCAGGTAACTTGGATGTTCCGTTCAATTTTAAGTGCCCGGAGAATTTTCTATCCGGGTTTTTTATATTTCACACCTCAATTTTCCATAGCAGTTTTAATCTTTTTGTTTTTGCCCAAAATAACATAACTGAGCATGAGACTACTAAAAACAGTGACCAAGTGCATATTATTTGTGTGCAGCATTTGGTTTTCAGACTAGAATAATTAGAGATAGCAAGAGATAACCATAGCTGTTACTCGACCATTTTCACACTTGTGTTGTGAGGCGGGTAAATGTAATTATATCATTATTATGCAATAATTAAATAATTAAAAATAATATATATTTATTATTTCTCTATTAGTGGTAATAGTACATCTGCCTGTATGCGAATGGTAATAAAACAAGATGTTATTAAGTTGACGTTGTTATATATATTATTAATAGTTACTATTAGTAAACTACTAGTAACAAATATGTTATTATATAAATATTTATATCAACTGTTTTATTACCATTCTTATATTTATTATTTATATATTATTAAATCTAAATTATTATTAACTATTATTATGAATCATTATTTACAAGTAACTATCATAATTACTGACTGTTTTAAAAGATGTCTGGTTTGTCGCAAAAGCCGTAAGACTACTACTTCCTTCTAATCTAACTTTAATTTATACACACACAAACTATTGGGCATGCCTGTCATGTCTCCTGATTTGTCAGAGACCTACCTTCTTATTAGGTCAAGTTTTTCCCTACTCCCGAAAACTCCTGAACTTTGAACATGGACCCAAAAAACCTACTGGCTTTATTCTTACTTTTACATCGAGTAAAATCTAGACCTCGAGGCGGCTTAGAGCTTACACGGTTTTTGTACTGTTATTATATTTAGTTTGACATAGTAACATACCCTATCACGAAGTTATGCTGCGTTCATCTCAGCAATTGGTTTCCTAAGCTGAGAAATGACTCGTTTTTTTTTTACACAACCAGCCACTCCGTCTATTCCCTCAAACTCAGTTGCGACCACTGGAACCAACATCACAGGTATGTACTACTGTGGCATCCCACACATCCAAATGTTATATAATGTTGTCTGGTGCTGGTGGCTTGTCTTGCTGAATCAATAAATAATACTTCATATTTTTATAATAATTTCATCATCAATTTGCGCTACATCCTTGACTTTAGAAGGCATTTCCAGGCATCTCAGAAATTATTCTATTAGCTCGGGACTGTTGCGACCTCTCCCCGCACCCTCCAACCATATCAAGACCCCCTTCACAAAATTTTAAACTTTGCCACTGATTGCTGATTGCTCGACAAAATCCCAAAATCCCCGTAATTAATTTGGGTTTTCCCACTACTTGAAACCTTTTTAAGTTGCGCATTTTCCCTTAAGAATGCAGTTAAGGAAAATCACAAGCAGTTACATCTTGCTGATACCGTTGGCTCATTACGTAGCGCGGCACATCAGCCTTGTTTTTTGCCTTGTCAGGCGTCGTCACATCTTGCTCTAACAACAGGACTTCGTCTGCTTTTTTGATTGAGCAAGTTTTCTAAATTATTTGTTCGGCACGCGAATTGACCAGTGGTCAATCTTACATGCAGGTTAACTACAAGCAACGACCAAGTCGTTGCCAGCGTCATCAATATCTTCAGGTCCGGTTGTTTTTGTTTTCTTGTTTGTTTTCCAATTATTAATATTATTTTGTGCTTTTTTTACCAGTTTGAGTACCTTTTGTAAATGATAAACGCAAATTTTATTACATTTACATAGAAAACCATTCATTAATGAATTAATTAATATAATTGTTACTGCTATTCTTCTCCTAATTGTTGTTATTGTTAATAATGCTGCAGCTGTTAATGTATTGCTACTGTTATTATTGTAATTGATGGCAACTGTGCATTCACAGAAACACCCAGATACTAAACACTACAACTTATTTTCTTCTATGCTATTACATATACAGGCGTGTCTTGTTGCCACCTCTGGTTTTGCCAATAAAAGGCTGATTTATTACCATATTCTTTGCATTATGTTTTATATCTTCTGCCATGCACTATCTATGCTATTAATCTAGTGGGTAGCCTCCCTAGAGCGGTATATCAATCAAATACATGGGTGTTATACTGAGCTACATTGACTAGTATGCCTGAGCCATGGGCTCTAGCTAGTTGTTAAAGTCTGTTACACAAGTGGAACTGAATGTAATCGCTAATCTGGAGAGAGAAAGAATACTTGAGCTCCATAGTATTATGTGGTTTCAAGGCCAGAATCTATTACAGTACTAAATGTGTATTAGTAAACTGGTACCACGTATTACAAAGCATAAACAGTAGACAGTTGACAAAAGACTACAGAGTTCTCAGTACAAAAGCTTCAGCTTTACACCCAACAGACTAATGCTTCATGTACAAATAGCGATCTAGTGATTTTGCTTAGCGATAATTGCGCAACTTTTCACTACTATCCATTTTTCAGTGATTCAGGTCTAACTCGCTGTTACAATGCTTAGCCTTCAATTTATTATCGGGTTGTTGGTAGATCGGACACTGCATATGACGAGACACCATTGGAAACAAGGATAAAGCACTTGTGCGCTGTGATTGGTTAATCAAGGAATCAACTAGCGATTTTTTGATCTTGATCAAAATCTAGAGATAATCTCAAATAAAATGCTTGCGATTGTTTAGCGATTTTGCCGACACAGAAGTTACAAAATCACGCAATCACTAAGGAAATCGCTTAGTAATCGCTATATGTACATGAGGCTTAAATACTTGTTGAATCCCTAAAAGTTACTAGTAACAGAAGCTTGCTGACTCAACACAATACTGACTATGACAAGATGTGGAGAAACAATTGATGTATAAACCACTTTTGCATAAAATACATGAAAATTTCATCGAGCAAAAGTTTGTCAAATAATCTCGCAAAAATATCACCAACATATTACGTATGCGTCTACGTGAACAGCGAGTTAGAAAATATACATCCACATCCCGGAGATGTGGGAAATGCAAGCAGACTCATTGCTCAAACTTTTTTCTATGGCAGTTATTACTCTATGGGAACCAGCCAACCAGGCCTACACATCAGTTACTGGCCAACAACTAGCTAAATAGCTTCACACACGCCCTTTGGTATAATGTTGTCTACTTGGGCCAATGCGGGATGATGAAGACCTCTTGCAGGCTGCTAAAAACTAATGAGCACAAGCAAGTTAGTAACTCTGTAGGGGAGAGATCACTGCCCAGCATGAAACACAAGTGCAATGGCTGTTGGGTTACAAACAAAACTGCTTAGAGTAAAACTTTAATAAAAAGAAATATCATTCAGCTAAAATACTCGAGTTCACAGAATGATCTTTAAAGTTTTACTGAAGAAACATATTTCAATAAACTATTGGGGAAAACGAGAAGGACATCCTGCTTTAAACAACTATGTCTTTGGTGGTTGTTACACTAAATATGGACTAATTGAGGGTCAAAGTCTCAAAATCCATACTGAGATTATTAATTTTAGTCATTTTTGGTATAGATTTTGCCACAATAAACCTCAAAATATTTCGACACCATGTTTTATGACCAGAAATGCTTCTACAATGCTTTTAATATGCATAAAAAAGCTTACCAATAAAATAAAAGAAAAATGTTTTATCTTTTTCCAATAAAATTTTTGAAGATAAACAAATTGTAGTGAAGATAACTGTTTTGTTGGAGTATACGCCTCAACCACAATGATAGCTTATGTAGGTCTGAACGGTGTTTGGATTCTGAGCCAATTGCGCTTGGTTCATCCACTTATCTTTCCCCTACAGAGTCACTGAAAAAAGTAACTCAACTGTTGAAATTGACCAATCACAGATATGTTGGTCTCTGATTTACTCTAATTGAATTGTCTGCTTTCCAAGTGTGGCTAGCCAATAGATGTGTGCCAGCTGGCTGCATGGGAAATGGCTGTGTGCTGCCTTTCTGCAGTTACTCATTCACAATAGAAACACCATCTAGCTTAGACTACCGTTTCTTTGGAGCTATCAATATTCTCTCTATCAGCCGGAGTTGATTGCATTTTATTTACTTTCTGTAGAAGAGACGAGAGCAAGTTAGTGTACAATATATAAGTACATTTACTTGGAGAGTACTTGATATATAAGTGCATTTACTTGGAGAGTACTTGATATATAAGTACATTTACTTGGAGAGTACTTGATATATAAGTGCATTTACTTGGAGAGTACTTGATATATAAGTACATTTACTTGGAGAGTACTTGATATATAAGTGCATTTACTTGGAGAGTACTTGATATATAAGTATATTTACTTGGAGAGTACTTGATATATAAGTACATTTACTTAGATAGTACTTGATATATAAGTATACGTACTTAGAGAGTATTTGATATACAGTATAAGTATATTTACTTGGAGAGTACTTGATATATAAGTGCATTTACTTGGAGAGTACTTGATATATAAGTACATTTACTTGGAGAGTACTTGATATATAAGTACATTTACTTAGAGAGTGCTTGATATATAAGTACATTTACTTGGAAAGTACTTGATATATAAGTACATTTACTTAGAGAGTACTTGGTATATAAGTACATTTACTTAGAGAGTACTTGATATATAAGTACATTTACTTAGAGAGTACTTGATATATAAGTACATTTACTTATAGAGTACTTGATATATAAGTATATTTACTTAGAGAGTACTTGATATATAAGTATACGTACTTAGAGAGTACTTGATATATAAGTATATTTACTTAGAGAGTACTTGATATATAAGTACATTTACTTAGATAGTACTTGATATTTAAGTATACGTACTTAGAGAGTATTTGATATATAAGTATATTTAAATAAGAAAGTACTTGATATATAAGTACATCTACTTGGAGAGTACTTGATATATAAGTACATTTACTTAGAGAGTACTTGATATATAAGTACATTTACTTAGAGAGTACTTGATATATAAGTATATTTACTTAGAGAGTACTTGATATATAAGTACATTTACTTGGAGAGTACTTGATATATAAGTATACGTACTTAGAGAGTACTTGATATATAAGTATATTTACTTAGAGAGTACTTGATATATAAGTACATTTACTTGGAGAGTACTTGATATATAAGTACATTTACTTAGAGAGTACTTGATATATAAGTACATTTACTTAGGGAGTACTTGATATATAAGTACATTTACTTAGGGAGTACTTGATATATAAGTACATTTACTTAGGGAGTACTTGATATATAAGTACATTTACGCGGAAAATACTTGACAAACAAGTAAACATACCTTGAGAGTACTTTCAAGATTTCTAGGATTATTTTCCAAATTGACATCACTTTTGCCACGTAACAATAGACGCAGTTTGGCTCTATAAACATATGAATACAATCATTGCCTTTAGCTACGATTGAGCTGTCTTCACTTACAGTTTATTTGTAGAGACCTATATATATATATAAATATATTTCTTACCTATGCAGTTCACTGCCGAAACAGTAAATACAAGGGTTGAAGACAAACGATGCTTTAGCAAACAATCCCAACCAAGCAAATGCATTTTCAGGAATAGCATGGGGATTTCCAAATGACACCCACATGCACATGAGTGCATAAGGAGTCCACGCCATTAAATAGATTCCTGAAATCATCAAAATATTTATACAAGAGTGGCATCAACTAACGATATTTTGTTTATATGATAGTTTATGTGTAGTTCACAGTACACAGTACACAGTACACAGTACACAGTACACAGTACACATCACAGGTGGTATACTAAAAGTCTTACATTGCTTCTATGATAAATTGCATATTGATACATTTAGTGTGCACTTTATACCCAACAGTTAATGCATGACTAAAATAAGTCTAGTCATCTAGTTCTCCTCTAAGCTTGGTAGTTATCTACCCAGTGGTGGGATAACTACAAGCCATGCTTAAGAAAGTGAGTAGCAGTACCCCTTCTGGGATAATTCTGGGACAAACGGTGTTAAATTGCCCTCTTATAGACTTAGCAAACTATTTCCACTTGGGAAACATTCAATTGTAATACAGCGTAATCATCTGCATAGGTATCTAAGTAGATGGGTATCCATCAACGTAGGTATCCATTTACTTAGGTATCGTTCTACGAAGGTATCCATCCACGTAGCTATCCATCTACCTAATTACCCATCTACGTAGGTATCCATCTACATAGGTATCCATCTACATAGGTATCCATCTACATAGGTATCCATCTATGTAGGTACACAACATGCATCAATTAAAAATTGTGAAGAGAACTTTCGCTACTAACAATGAATGAGCACTAACTCAAGCTCAGAGCAGTGGGCTGCTTGTTTAGAACTTCCACCCAGTTAGATGTCGGTGACTGACAGAGCAGACAACGTTTCTTGTCTAATTACCGGGTACTACAGAGTCTATGAATCAGACACCAGAAGGTTATTCCCAATGCAAAAATCAGATTTATTTATTGTAAACTGTAAAACATGCAGTAAATTCTAAGTAGTGCTAGGCCATCACTGGTCAAAACACTGGCATCTCATTGACTTCACCATCACCCGCCAGCGTGATCTGTGTGACATCTGTGACATCAGAGCTATGAGGGGAGCAAGCTGCAGCACAGACCACATCATGATCCGGTCTAAGACCAGTCTCAGTGTTCGGAGGCTCATGCGAAAAACTAGCCAGTGTTCAAAGAAACTCAATGTAAACAAGATGAAGTGTGTCACTACTGGGAAAGATTTAGAAACCACTATCACGGAAAAGCTCCCCATCCTCTCAGGCTCAGTGGAAGAAAAGTGGTCAACCTTCAATTCAGCTGTATATGAGGTGTCCAGGGACACACTGGGCTTTGTAGAAAAAAAGAATGCAGACTGGTTTGATGAAAACGATGATGACCTGACTGATCTGATTGGTGCTCGGAACCAGGCCCGGACGGCGATGTTAAATCGTAACACCAGGTCTACGAAAGCAAAGTTTAGGCATCAGTCGCGTCTTCTCCAAAAGAAATGTTGTAAGTTGGAAAATGAATGGTGGCAGAGAAAAGCGGCTGAACTTCAGGAACTAGCAGATATGAATGGCACAAGAGGCTTCCACCGGGGACTGAAGGCTGTATATGGACCAAGAGTTAACTATCCGGACCAGCTGCTCTCTGCTGACAAACCAAAAGTGCTGACTGAGAAAAATGATCTTCTCTTCAGATGGACCGAACATTTCAGCACCCTTCTCAATGAGAAGAATGAAGTAGACACCCCCTGACAGACAGCCTTCTACAACACCCGCTTCAAAATTGGATGGATGACACTCCTGATCTAGATAAAGTAAGCAACGCCATCTTTATGCTCAGTAATGGGAAATCCCCTAGTGTAGATGGAATTCACCCAGAAATAATAAAATTTGGAGGGTCACTATTAGTGCAAAATCTTCGCGAGATTATAGTTGACTCATGGAAGAGCGGGGAACCTCCCAAGATTGGAAGGATGCCCAACTTATAACTCTGTTTAAGAAAAGTGACCGGCTTCTCTGTGGGAACTACCGTGGCATTTACCTCTTATCGATACCCGGAAAAGTATTTGCCCATGTACTCCTTAACAGATTGAGCGCCCATGCAGAGAATGTTCTCCCAGAGGCACAGTGTGGTTTTCGTGCAGGGAGAAGCACTGTAGGTATGATCTTCTCACTAAAGCAGATTCAAGAAAAGTGTGTTGAGCAGAGGATGCCACTATACATGGTGTTTGTGGATTTCACAAAGGCTTTCGACATGGTAAACAGAGATGCTTTGTGGACGGTTCTCAGGAAACTCGGCTGTCCTGTCCACTTCACCAACCTTGTGTCATCCCTACACTGTGGTATGAAAGCATCAGTGAGCATGAAAGGTGAACTGTCTGAGCCACTTAGGGTTGAAAACGGAGTTAAACAGGACTGTGTGCTTGCACCCACACTTTTTCCATCTACCTGTCTGTGGTGCTAAATCATGCCTTCAACAATTTTCAGAAAGGAGTGTGGATCCAGTCTAGGCCTGGTGCAGATCTATTCAGTGTCAGTCGGTTCAAGTCTGTTAGGAGTACCACGAGGACGTTGGTACGCGAACTAATGTGTGCAGATGATACAGCCTTTGTTGCTCACAACCTCGCAGATGCACAAGACATCCTATCTCGTTTTTCACAGTCTGCCCAGCTGTTCAGGTTGAAGATCAACATTAAAAAAACTGAAGTGTTGTACCAACCTCCACCAAGCTCTTCAACAGAAGCTGAGGGTAACATACGGATCAACGGAGAAAACCTAGGAATGGTGAACGAATTCAAACTAGACGTTGAGCTGGAAATACGCATGTCCAATGCCTGAAGGGCCTTTGGCAGACTACGTGATTGTGTGTGGTACAATAAAGACCTAACCAACAAGACCAAATGTGCTGTTTACAGAGCGATAGTGCTTTCATCTCTGCTCTATGGTGTTGAATCATGGGTGGTTTATAGGGTCACTGCGCACAAGCTGAGCGCATACATGATGCGACACCTAAGACAGATACTCAACATCAAATGGTGGCAGCTCATACCAAATGAAAAGATACTCAAGATGACATCTCTACCAAGCATGCATGACATTCTCATTATCTAGATTTCTCAGATGGGCAGGTCACATCAACGGACTATATAACAACCGGCTACCGAAGCTCATCCTGTACTCTCAACTTTCTGAGGGTACACGTGGAGTAGGAGACCCAAAGCTAAGACACAAGGACACTATCAAAAGAAACCTGAAAGACAGGCAGATACCTATTGGATCCTGGCAGAGTCTCTCCCGAAATAGAGATGGTTGGAGACAACTGATAAGAGGACGAAACCCGTCATCATCGGCTACGATGGATAGTTAACTAACTACTACATATAGTATATAATATACAGTACATTACATATAATATATAGTATACAGTACATTACATATAATATTTAGTATACAGTACATTACATTTAATATATAGTATACAGTACATTACATATAATATATAGTATACAGTACATCACATATAATATATAGTATACAGTAATCTACATATAATATATAGTATACAGTACATTACATATAATATATCGTATACAGTACATCACATATAATATATAGTATACAGTAAACTACATATAATATATAGTATACAGTACATCACATATAATATATAGTATACAGTAAACTACATATAATATATAGTATACAGTACATTACATATAATATATCGTATACAGTACATCACATATAATATATAGTATACAGTACATTACATATAACATATCGTATACAGTACATCACATATAATATATAGTATACAGTACATTACATATAATATATAGTATACAGTACATCATATATAGTATATATAAAACATACAGTACATTACATATAATATATAGTATACAGTACATTACATATAATATATAGTATACAGTACATTACATATAATATATAGTATACAGTACATCACATATAATATATAGTATACAGTAAACTACATATAATATATAGTATACAGTACATTACATATAATATATCGTATACAGTACATCACATATAATATATAGTATACAGTACATTACATATAATATATAGTATACAGTACATCATATATAGTATATATAAAACATACAGTACATTACATATAATATATAGTATACAGTACATTACATATAATATATAGTATACAGTACATTACATATAATATATAGTATACAGTACATTACATATAATATATAGTATACAGTACATTACATTTAATATATAGTATACAGTACATTACATTTAATATATAGTATACAGTACATTACATATAATATATAGCATACAGTACATCACATATAATATATAGTATACAGTACATTACATATAATATATAGTACACAGTACATTACATATAATATACCGTATACAGTACATCACATATAATATATAGTATACAGTAAACTACATATAATATATAGTATACAGTACATTACATATAATATATCGTATACAGTACATCACATATAATATATAGTATACAGTAAACTACATATAATATATAGTATACAGTACATTACATATAATATATAGTATACAGTACATTACATATAATATATAGTATACAGTACATTACATATAATATATAGTATACAGTACATTACATATAATATATAGTATACAGTACATTACATTTAATATATAGTATACAGTACATTACATATAATATATAGTATACAGTACATCACATATAATATATAGTATACAGTAAACTACATATAATATATAGTATACAGTACATTACATATAATATATCGTATACAGTACATCACATATAATATATAGTATACAGTACATTACATATAATATATAGTATACAGTACATTACATATAATATATAGTATACAGTACATCACATATAATATATAGTATACAGTACATTACATATAGTATATAGTATACAGAACATCATATATAATATATATATAATATACAGTACATTACATATAATATTGTAGTGGATTTTGGGGTCGACAAAATCCCTAGCTGTGTGCGGTAGCCTGCTGCCACCAGTTGTTAGATTAACCTGTTACAACAACAGGGTCGGTGAGGTACCGAATGTATATCAGACAGAGTGTTGCCACTCTGCAACCAAATGCGAGCCCTCGGCTCAAACGCATATCTCAAAGTAGTTGAGCATACATGACTTTATTCAACCAGAATAAAACGAGTTAGTAAGCAATCCCAATTACAACTGACTGTTATGGCAAGCGTTCTGCCTTTTATAGGCAGGTCAAAAGAACAGTCCTCCAATTACCATGCAATGCTACTCAATACACCAATGATACAACATATATAAATAGATAACAAATAGGAATACAATAAGGGCTTAAAGAGAATAGGCGCCCTATGGTAATTGGCGGAGTCAGAATGTCTGTATCCAATCACGTCCAGTCTCTGGGTACTCAGTCCTCTCAGCTCTTGATCCAGCTTCTTCGGTGAGGGGTAAGGGCGGCTACTTCCATTAGATGGTGCTTAGGTTCTCCCAGGCTACTTTCTGGATCTCAGGCTCTGCTGACTCACTCCCTGCCGGCCCAGTGAGGTCGGTATGGGTGCATACAGGGTCGGTATAGGTGGTATGCAGGGTCGGTATGGTAATAATTATAATTGCTGTCCATTTAGTAGTAACTACTAGGTATCCTGGCTGTCCAATGGCTATCGTAGTGAAGCCAGGATGTAGTGATAGTTGTGTGCAGAGGATGTGTACACTAAAATCCACCACACACTGAAGTATACAGTACATTACATATAATATATAGTATACAGTATATTACATATAATATATAGTATACAGTACATCATATACAGTATATATATAACATACAGTACATTACATGTTTTATATAGCATTTATAATGCTTGGCTACTAGACAATATAATGCCAAGGTCATCACACCTGCTGCCTTCATGACATTTCTTGTCACCTCCTTCTGCTTCTCGTTTTGTTTTCTCTTCAATTTGTCCAATCTCTGTGCACTAGCCATCTTTCTCAGCTGAGGTGTCATAGATCAACGAGCAGTGTTAGATTGTTAGTAACAAGTAATCTAGACCGGTGTTTGTTATGTAACACATTGTGAGACTACTTACTCCTAACTATAGAAAAATACTTTAGCATTCAGCATCTTGTCACTTCATAAAACTGTGGTACATGCAACAGCTTGCAATTCTCAACTATTTTTTCACTCAAATGAAAGAATTGCAATAATATTAAGTATACATGATACATTAAACAGTATACAGTGTGCAATATACAGTGTAAAATATACAATATTGTAAAGGATTTTGTCACACCTTCACCGAACAGCTACTAGAGAAGTGTACTTGGTTAGCAATGCAACAATGATTGCTATAGAGCGCTACTGGTTTAGTAGTGATGGCTCTGTTTACTAATGAGCTATGTGCCACTTAGCTCCATGCTCTGCCGTGTGCAGATATACTAACAATACTTGGCTACCTGCCAAACTGAATACACCGGGTTATGGCAATGAATACTTTATTGCTTCAAGAGAAAAAAGCTTACTCAGAGGTCTTCTCTCAGCAAGCGCACAATCAACACTGCCCACTGGGCCACATGTCACCACAGTTATGCATTTCAATATGTAAACAAGCAGTTCAAATACAATATAATTGGTTTACAGGAATAATCAGGTCATACAAAAATAGCAAGCAAACAGGCGCAATGAAAACATATATATACAGTAGGCAACAAACAACAATGTGCCAGTTAATGTCTTTAGCAAGGAGGGGAATCCCCTGCTTGAGTTCCTTGGTCTTCTAAGCACTGTGGGCACATAGGTATATCTGTGCTGAGGGCATTCAGGCGTAGCTGAGTCTATCTTCCTATGCTGCGCGGCTAATGTATAGAGCAAGCATACACTGGCTAGCATAGCATCAATCAATGAGAGGCCACCTATGTTGAAATTCATTACATAGGCCGCTTCAACTATTAAGTATCGCCGTACTCATAGTTAACTAATCATGAGGTGGCCGCAAATCACACGGGCCGAATCAGGTGGGGGAGGAGAGATCACGCCCTGCATAGGGAGTGAAGGGGGCCCACAACCAGTGGGCTAATAAAAAGGGGTGAGAAGGATAGCACATCATCCGGGGGGTTAATAAGGTAGAAGGCGCACACAACCAGTGTGGCCGACTAAGGGAGGAGAGGGTTGCACACAACCAGTGTGACTGACAGAGGGAGGGGTGCACACAACCAGTGTGACTGACGAAGGGAGCGGAGGAACACCTTTCCTAAAACAGTTGGCCTCGCACTGTCTGTGCGGCTTGTTTTAGCTCAACTATCTCTCCCTTCAGGAGTTCTGCTTGCGCCTTGAGCCTGGCGACTTCCATCTCAGAGAGGGTGCCCGTGACCACCTTCATCTGAAGGCCCTGCAACTGGGAGTCCAGCTCAGCGGCGCCCTGCTCGATCGCAGCAGCCCATCGCGCCCTTTTCTGCATAAACCGTACTGGCAGATCTACCTCACAGAGTGGAGGTTCCGCTGGTGAGAGTACGGGGGAAACACTGGGTGCTGAGGTCCGGTATTCTGCAAGGGGAGCAGGGGTGGAGAAGAAGGGGGCCCGGGGGAGACAATCATAGCCTCAGGACTTGGTACAACCACTGTGCTCGGCTTCCTTGGTATCTTGTACCCGATTAGGGGTAAAGCCATTAGAGGCACAATGCCAGGTGGTGTAGAGGATGGTCCTGGGAGGGGGAGCTGTGACTGCATCACACCGAGGAGGTGCTGTTGGAGGAGACTGAATCTTTCCAGTCTGGGTGGGTTGGCAGGTACCGAAAGGCGCTGGATTGGTCCATTTCTGGTACCTGCAGAAAGCTGAATAGCTTTCTCTGTCTACAGCATAAATATAGCCGAGGCGTTGGTGGTGATCAGGGTCTTCTGGACCTCCACACGCCCTTTGGTGACAGTAGATGCTGTCTCTGCTGCTACTTGAGTATCTACAGCGGCAAAAGTAGCGTACGTGGTACTGGTGGATGTGCACCGACAGTTGTCTCATGTTCCTTGCTGCGAACTTACAACTTGGGCAGGTACTGCGCCGTGCCCTTTTCAGCTCTCTCCGGATGGCTTTCTCCGTATTGGGGGCGACCCACTGTAAGAGCCACCGGTCAATAGGAGGTTTCCTTCCTACCGGGTGAGGAGCTACCACCTCTTCCTGTACGGTCGGTGAGGAAGGGCGAGAGGCAGCAATGTCAACTAGCTTGACTACAGGCGTAGAGACCGAAAGAGGTGGTTCGTCTACTGGCAAGGAGGAGGTGGGTACAGGTGCAGGAGGCACAGCAGGGGTCCTCGCCTTCCTCCGTGTGGGAATCAGGTCGAGGAGGGGGATCTGTCCACTGGACGCCATGTGGCCAGGCAAGGTGGAAATGGCTCTCACGGTCAGTGGAGGAGAAACTAGTGTAGAGGAGGGGGTGGCTGTAAGGGGGGGATTACCCCGCTTAGAGGGTCCAGCCAAGAGCTCTGCTCCTCTCCTCTTACTAGGGATGATATCCCCAGCGTCTGCATACGCTCTCTGGTGACCGTGTGAGGCAGTCTAGTACCTACAGGTGGCTTTTCCTGTACCACTACTGTACTCAGACTCAGCCCCGGGCTAACCGGGTTGGGGGTGAAGTGTTCAACACCCGGGAGGGGGTGGGGGGCCCACGGGAGGGGGGAGAAATGGCAGAAAGTTTCGCAACACTCTGGCTGTAGGTGAGAGTGTTTGCTGCCGGCACTGTGGGTACACTGGAGGGCGGGGAGGCGGTAGGGAGTGGTGGAAACTCCGTGGACTGCCACTGAAGAGAGGGTGTCTGCTTGAGTGCCAAGGGGTCACGGGAGGAGCTATGGCGACGAACCCAATTGTCCATCAGCTCAGTCTGACTAGTAACTCCTAAGAGCTCGTTCTCTCTCTTCATCTTTTCTGTGCAGGGTACCCAGTGGGTAGCAGCAATCATCTGTGCAGAAGAGGTGGACTGAGAAGTAGAACAGTCCCGTGAAGAAGGGGGGGAAGGCGGCTGTACAGCAGCAGAGGAGATCTCGTCCTCGAACTCTTCTTCGACTCGTAGTTGAAAGTAGCCATCTCCTGCTTGAGGTAAAACACTGGTAGAGGAATCTATGTAGTGGTTAGCACGTCCAGTCACTTTGGATACTTGTTTAGAAATGCCTGTTCCCGCACGTGGCAGGCCTGTTCGATCTTGACTAGAAGCGGTGTAAACAACAGGCAGGGGTGGATACGCAAAGGCTGACTGGTGGTTGAACTCAGATTTTGACCGGCTGTAGTTCTCTGGTGGAGAGGAATATTCTCCTAAATTTTTTCTAGCATCTTTGCTAGAGTGTCCTCTTTCCAACAACACTCAGTATGGGGGGAGTGGCTACATCTCGTCCGGAGTTATTTTTCTTTCCGGGCGTCACTAACCGTTTTTGTGAATTATTACCCCTAGGTGGAAAACAGGTCAACTTTGGGGCCTCAGTGCTTGATGGGTTTTGCTGCCAGCAATCTAAATTTTGGCAGGCAGCAGTGCTAGAGCCTGGCGTTCTTGCAGATACCCAGTCTGTGGGAATTTTTATAAGAACTCCATCCGGGAGAGCCATTTGAATCTCAGGCATTTTGGCATTTTCGGACATTCTATCAACTTCTTTTGCAGTTGCAATCAGATGGCATAGTGGCTGTCCATAGCTCATGGGTGGGCCGACGTTCCTTCGTGGCCATTGTGATGACACAAGTGGTGGTTGGCTCTCAGTCTGTGCAGGGGGTGAGGGTGTCTCAGCTACTGGGGGGACAACTCCTGCATGTTTTGGCTATTTCCAGCCGAACCAGTTGTCCGATGTTCTCCAGATCCAGAGGGAACGACTGGGGGAGTGGCAGGCCTTCTTGCAACTGGCCGCTCCAAATTTGGCACTCTCCTTTCTGGTGGAAGAGGCAAATTAGTCTCTAATGGCGGTGGTTCAAACAGAGGGGGAGCAGGCAGGGGAGACAGGGGTGGAGGTGCTATACGCGCACGCGTCCCACGCATGTTAGGACGCCGCCTGGGCTCCACTGCCGCTGGTGCCTGCCCTCTGGGGTCAACACTGGGATAGTAGGGCTTAAGGCGGCATTCGTTTTGCACGGACTGCTGGCCTTGCCTACTTATGAGGTAGGTGTGATTACTGTACGCCTCCTCGATCTCAAAGGGGCCGATCAATTTGGCCTATAGCTTGGGGTTCTCTCCTTGGCGTCTACGACGGTTCTCTAACCATACTTGGTCTCCAACCGTGTATAAACCGGGCTCTTCACCTTCCGCAGCTCTGACTTCCATTTGCTGCTCTCTCAGAGCCTCATGTACTTCCTGCAGTCTCAACTTCAGGTTCTGGGTGTACTCATGCACTGGCATGCAATCAGTCAGAGGGGGATGGTAGGACACTTGATCTGGCAGTCGCAGTTGCCTGCCCAGCATCATGTAGTTGGCCGTTTCACCCGTCGTGGAATGAGGGGTGGCTCTGAAGGCCCTCATCAGTTGAGGGAGCAGCAAGTCCCAGTCACCTGGACTGCGCTTTAAGAGCAGTGATCGGAGGGAATCACCTAGGACCCGGTTATTCCTCTCTACGATCCCATTGGCCTGTGGGTGGTAAGGAGTGGTACGGGTTTTCTCTATACCCCACAGGGCACACAACTCCTGCATCAGGTGGGACTCAGACTGAGCCCCCTGCTCCGTGTGCATCTGCTCAGGGATGCCCATATAGTAGAAGACCTGCTCGTCCAGAGCACTTGCTACCACTGGGGCTGTGGCATTTGGCAGGGCCAGATCGTCTTGCCATCTGGTGAAGTGGTCAGTCAACACCAGGATCCAGCCATTGCCACGCTCTGTCACAGGGAAGGGGCCCACCAAATCAACAGCCAACTTTTGCCAGGGGCGGCCAGCGTACATGCGCTGGCGGCTGGGACTGGGCTTGGTGCCACCACTCTTGGCTCTCTGGCAAACCTTACAACTCCTGACCAGACGGCGCACATCTGCCGTCATCCCTGGCCAGTACCACGTGAGTTGGAGGTGCTTCAAGGTCCTGCTCACTCCTTGGTGCACAAGAGAGTGGGTCTGCCAGACCGTGTGACCACGTAGATCCACTGGACAGACCGCACACCAACGGGAGCGGTGGTTGGGAGAGACCTGAAGCTCCACCACACCATCTGTCCGGAGTCTCATAGCCCCAATGCAGTTGTTCAGTCGTCTCAACTCTTGGCTGCTGAGCTCCAACTGCTCTTTAGTGAGGGGACGCTGTGTAGACACTGCCTGATAAATGACAGCTACAGCATGGTTGCCTTCACTTTTAGCCTGGACAAGGTCGACATCCGGTTGGACGGCATTGGGGGTACCTGAGGGACAGAGAAGATGGTTGTGCTGGAGGGTGGTGGCCATGAATCGAACCGAGTCGAAGCTGAAATAGCGGAGAGCTGGGGCCAAAAGGAGGAGGCCAACTCTTGCTGAACTTCAGCCTTAGAGGGTCCACCATCCCTTTCTTGGATGTGGCCACACTGCCTACACTCAGGGGGACACCTGCGACTCAAGCTGTCTGCGTTGCCGTGTCGGGGGCCGCTCCTTTGTTCAATGGTGTACTTGAACTCAGAGAGGGATTCAAGCCACCTAGCCACCAGACTGGTGGGTTCCCGGCGGCGAGACAGCCACAACAGGGAGGCATGATCTGCCCGAAGACGGAAGTGCTACCCGTAGAGGTAGGGACGGAAGTGCTTGACAGCCTTCACCACTGCCAACAGTTCTCTCCGTGTGACACAATAGTTGCGCTCCTGAGGACTGAGCGTCTTACTGTAGTAAGTGATTACTCGCTCACTACCTTCCTGCACCTGCGAAGGCACAGCACCTACACATGCATTGCTAGCATCTGTGTCTAAGGTGTACTGCAGCTTCGGGTCAGGGTAACCCAGGACAGGGGCACAGGTCATGGGCACTTTCAGCTGCTGGAACACGGTCTCTTGGGCTGTAGACCATTCCCAAGGAGCATGCTTACTCGTGAGCTGAGTAAGGGGCCGTGCCACTGTAGAGAAGTCAGGGATGTACTGCCTGTAATACCCTACGGTACCTAGGAAGGCTTGTAAACCCTTTAACTCTGTGGGTGTCTGCCAGTGCGCTATAGCAGCAACCTTCTCCGGGTCTGTGGCCACTCCTGCACTTCTCACCACGTGTCCTAAATACCGGACCTCTGTCTTAAGTAACTCACACTTACTGGGTTTTAGCTTTAACCCGGCCTGCTGCAGACGCTGAAAGACTTCAGCCAGGCGCTGGATGTGAGTGGAAAAGTCAGGAGCGATGACAATAATGTCATCGAGGTAGAGTAGGAGGGTCTTCCAGTGTAGACCTTGGAGTATTTTCTCCATCAACCGCTGGAAGGTGGTTGGAGCTGAAGTGAGGCCGAAGGGGAGGACCTTCCACTTCCACAGACCTGTACGGGTGGTAAATGCAGAGCGTTCACTGGCCTCTTCATCAAGAGGGACCTGCCAATACCCACTAACCAAGTCCAGGGTACTGAAGAACTTGCTCCCCGACAAAGCATCTAGACTCTCATCGATGCGGGGGAGGGGGTAGGGGTCCTGGTGCGTGACAGTGTTCAGCCTTCTGTAATCTTTAAAGAATCTCCACGTACCGTCCTTCTTCCTCACTAGAACCACGGGGGAACTCCAGGCCTCTGAGGCTGGTTCTATGAGCCCACGCTCTAACAGTTGTTCCACCTGCCTCTCTGCCTCCGCCTCCTCAGGGCCTAGCCTGTGAGGGGTTGGCCGATAGGTCGAGTACCAGGGAGGAGAGGAATGTTGTGCGTGACCAGGGTGGTTTGGCCAACATCATGGTCTTCCAAACTGAACACGGCAGCATACTGTCGTAGCAACCCAGCTACTTGCTGCCCCTCGCGTCTATTCTGGCACTGGGGGAGAGCGGCTGAATACAGCTCAGAGACGTGAGGGGGGACCGGGGAGCGAGAAGATTGAACAGGAGGGGTGGAAGCAGGCATGGCAACCGCCTCGGTTTGCTCAACCTCTTCAGGGCTCACTCCTCTGTAGTGGCCTACCTTGCTTCCCACCTTCAGTTCTACTGGCTGAGCAGTCGGGTTCATACACCTCACTAATAAATGTTCTTTGCTATCTGGCTCGTTCAGACTAGCAGCAATTGGAGGACCTCCGGGTCGGGACTCTACTAACCCAAGGGGTAGGTAACTCTGTGTGGTGACCTTACACAGGATGGTAGATTCCATGCCTGGGGGTAGCTGTTTGGTACGAAGGACCTGAACATTGTTCATTAGCAGCGTACTGTCCTTGTTAGTACAGCGCATCTCCTTTCCTGATACGACAATGGCACACTCACGGAACCTCATTCGGCAATCATGGTCGGTGAGGAAGGGCATCCCCAAGATAGCGTCCTCGTTAATGTGACTGACAACAAATGTGGCTTCAGTTTTCACATCACGGAGACGGAGGGCAGCTCTCATCGTGCCATAAAAAGGGATCTGGGTGCCGTCGGCAAGGATACCATGTGACTCACTCTCCTGTACTGACTGTCTTACTGACTCAGGTAACTGGTTAAAGACGTACTTGGATAGGAGATTCGTGGTGCAGCCGGTATCGACTAGAAGGGTGACTGACTTGCCTTCAAGTTTCCCTGGAAGGAAGTAGCTTGCCCGGTATGGCCGTTCTATCTCAGTGTTAGACAGGCGGGTAAGTTGAACCTTTGCAGCTTGGGAGGGGAGAGGCGATGCTCTATTTCTAGGGTTTGAAGGGCGCTCCACTGACGGGCTGACTGGTGCAACTACTGGCTTATGTCTCTGAACTGGGGCAGGCTGGTTCTTCCGGGGACCTACAGGCTCCAAAGGAGATAGGTCAAGTAAGGAGTGTACGGCGACAGAGGTTTCATAGGGCTATGTGCCGTCTGCGTCATTTGGTAGCACTGCATAACGGTTAGTGGTTGGCAGCTGCCACTTAGGTGGAGAAGGCGATGCATTCTTTCTGTGAGGTGGTCCAGAGGACCCGGGTGAAGGGGTTGGAGACACAGGGTTGTGTTTCTTTACCCTTTCCAGTTCTTTCTTCCACCTTTGTGCCCTGTTACAGCTAGTCAAGGGGGTGACTACTGCCGGCGCTGGTCGTTTCTCGACACAGGTTTTGCTCTGGGTACGGTGGTTGTCTTAGGTTTAGACCGACAACCTCTACTGTAGTGGCCTGTCTGTCCACAGCCCCAACACTGAGGGGGAACCAACTGCGCCGTAGCAGGCTGTGACACCGTGTATGGAGAGTTCTGTTCCATGACAGGGACGACAGGTGTAGCCGGTGGAAGGTTGTCCACCACATTAGGCGTGTGGTGGGAAACCCAGGCAGGAGGTTGCATCACTGCAGGAGCAGGGTACACACCAACAGGGGGTGTGTAAATACCAGGAGGTGTGCATACATCACAGAAGAAGGGGTGTGTCCCACAGGAAAGGAACCCGGGGGCACTGAAGGGGGTGTATGCACCGGTTGTTGCCACTGCTTCATTTGTTGCAACTCCACAGCCATGTTCTGCACTGTCTGGATTAGATGAGTCATCACGTCTCCCGACACGGGCGCTGGCTGCTGGGGTGGAGGGGAGTAGCTCATTGTGGGGTAGTTGTTAGTAACTGGACACAGGTGAGCCATCTCTCCTGGAGCCTGCGACACCATGGCAGCAGTCTGAGAATGATGGAATGGGTGCATGGAAGGTTTGCAGGATTCTTCTTCCTCTTCATCATCTTCTACCACTCGTACCCTGGATGGTTTCGGGTCAGAAACTGCCTTGATGTGGAGGAACTTACCTCTAGCACGAACTGCGTCTTCCAGACTCTGTTGATCTACTGCTAACAAATGGCAATGCAGATATGGGTGACCCAGGGTGGAGGAGAACATCTCTAGTATCATGCGTTCTATGTGTCTGTCTGGTAAATCTTCATAGGCTATTCAAACTAGTCTTTCTACCTCACTAGCGTGTTCTTGGAGGGAAGTCTTCGATGCCTTCTTCAAGTGTGCTACACTATGTAGTGCCTCACGGCGTGTAAGGCCGAAGCGAGCACAGAGTGCTGTGAACACCGCTTGCAGGGTGTTGGGTCTACCACATTCCAGTGCTTCTTCACGGAGTGCCTCTCTCACATGAAGCAGGGCTTGGTGGGCATTCCACTCATTGGCTTCAGCGATCTCTAGAAACCGTGTGATGAAATACTCTACATAACCTTGCCCATTGAACTTAGGAGGTTTGAAGTTCTGTGTAGAAGCAGGGGGAGGTGCAGGCTGTTGCAACACTCCTCGCAGGGTCTGTGTGAGTCTGTCTAATGCCTCAGTTTCTGCCGTGCCCGCTGGCAACCGCCCAGCACTCCTGGCCCTCTGTGCCACCATCAATGTAGAATATAGCCTTCACAATCAGCAGGGTACTCGTCAGCACGGGAGGAGACAACTCCATATGTCAGATGAACAGTGGAAGACTGACAGCTGTGTTGATGCTGTGTCAAACACTGGGTCAGAAACTCTGGCCGTATATAGGCAGGACAGTTTCTAAATTACTCGGTACAGCTTCTGCGGGGTACACTGCAGAGCTGAGAGGGATACCCTGTGTGGAGAGGGGTACCCAGGGTTTGAAAGAGATGCCTGTACGATCTCGCGTGAGCAGTACAGCGACTAGTGAGTTCACCATGCAGGGTGACTGTCTTTCTCTTTTCAAACACAGCCAGGAGAGGGGGGCGTTCTGCCGGGTGGGGGGGGGGGTGGTACCATCGGGTCAGAGCAAGGGGTGTAACAGTGTCCGTGGGGTGGCAGTTTGGCTGCTACCAGGCAACTGTTATGTTATAGGAAGCACCAATACTCAGGGAAAGGGGGAATGAGAAGAGGTGGTGTTTAGCCGTGTACAGCTTCTCTAGTAGTGTCTGTCGTTCGCATAAATCCCACTGCTGCCACCAATGTAAAGGATCTTGTCACACCTTTACCAAACAGCTACTAGAGAAGTGTACTTGGTTAGCAATGTAACAATGATTGTTATGTAACACATTGTGAGACTACTTACTCCTAACTATAGAAAAATACTTTAGCATTCAGCATCTTGTCACTTCATAAAACTGTGGTACATGCAACAGCTTGCAATTCTCAACTATTTTTTCACTCAAATGAAAGAATTGCAATAATATTAAGTATACATGATACATTAAACAGTATACAGTGTGCAATATACAGTGTAAAATATACAATATTGTAAAGGATTTTGTCACACCTTCACCGAACAGCTACTAGAGAAGTGTACTTGGTTAGCAATGTAGCAATGATTACTGTAGAGCGCTACTGGTTTAGTAGTAATGGCTCTATTTATAGATGAGCTATCTGTCACTTAGCTCCATGCTCTGCCGTGCGCAGATATACTAACAATACTTGGCTACCTGCCAAACTGAATACACCGGGTTATGGCAATGAATACTTTATTGCTTCAAGAGACAAAAGCTTACTCAGAGGTCTTCTCTCAGCAAGCGCATAATCAACACTGCCCACTGGGCCACATGTCACCACAGTTATGCACTTCAATATGTAAACAAGCAGTTCAAATACAATACAATATAATTGGTTTAAAGGAATAATCAGGTCATACAAAAATTGCAAGCAAACAGGCGCAATGAAAACATATATATACAGTAGGCAACAAACAACAATGCCCAGTTAATGTCTTTAGCAAGGCGGGAATCCCCTGCTTGTGTTCCTTGGTCTTCTAAGCACTGTGGGCACGTAGGTATATCTGTGCTGAGGGCATTCAGGGGTAGCTGAGTCTATCTTCCTGTGCTGCTAATGTATAGAGCAAGCATACACTGGCTAGCATAGCATCAATCAATGATAGGCCACCTATGTTGAAATCCATTACAATATACAATATACAGTGTACAGTATATAGTATACAATACACAGTATACAACCTACAATATACAGTGTACAGTATACAGTATACAATACACAGCATACAATATGCAGTATATAACATAACATGTGCTCTATATAGTACACAGTATACAAAATAGAATATACAATACACAGTATACAAAATACGATGCACAGTGTACAATATGCACTGTACAGCAGTTTACCGAAAGCTGTAGGTAGAAGTCTAGCGCATTATTCGCAAAGGGTGAAGGGTAAACTACCTGTTTGCTGTGAACTTTCACCAAAATCTACCACAATATGCCCTGTACAGCATACAATGTGCAATATACAGTATACAACTTAAGGTGTACAATATAAATGATACAATAAATATGTATAGTACATCACATGTTAGACATTATAATATATGCTGACACACTATATAAAACATACAATGTACAACATACTGTAATGGATTCCGGTCTGGTTACCACGGACATCCACTAGTCTCGAGTATTATGCCTCTCTCCAAAGGGGACACTGTGCTAATTGACAGTGACAACTGTGTCCAGGCTACCGAATTACCCAGGATGGAAAGAGCCCATGGCTCAGACAAACAATACAGCATAGTGCTTGTGTAAGTGGCTATATTCTCAAGACAAAGTCCTGAAGGGTGTTTAGTCCTCTTGGGTGTTTGTGGCAAGACATGAGAATGAATGCCAGAGTAAGGCAAAAGTCTCTCCTTTTATAGGAGAGCTCACAGGAACTAATTAACATAAAGTATATAACAACAATAGCACAGGAAGTAATCAGTCCAGTGCAATCAATTACATAAATATTAATCCAATCAGGTAAGACAAATGGATTAAATGATAAAAGCGCCAAGTGGCTAAGGGCGGAGTCCTATCTCCTACTGTCCAATCAGCGGTCCTGCAAGGCTCCCAGGCTGTAGAGAGAATACGGTCCAACAAGTCGGTAATCCGAGGAAGGGTAGTTCCGGTTCCTGGCCTTGACTAAGTTCCTAGATGGTTTTGCAGTTCCTTGGCTATGTCAGCCATCTTGTGCAGGCCAAATATAGCTAAATTGGGTCGGTAAGGGGTCAATACCGGCCTTGCAGGGGTCAATACCGGCCCTGCACACTATGCTACTGGCACAGTATGTCTTTTCACCTGTACAGCAGTTGATTGAATGCTGTCGGTTAAAGTCTAGCGCATTATCTCGCAAGGGTGGATAGTAAACTACCCGTTTACTAGTAACCTCCACCAAAAGCTACCACAATACTATATACACAACCACGACACACAACACTTTATATGAAGCATATTGTATATACACAATTTACGCACAATATACCATATACTACTTATATACCTGCTATATACAACATACTGTAGTGTTTTTCCTCCTTTACACTACAACGCAGCGGCATCCACTTGTTTGAATTTAGACAACTGGGGTAGGGATCGTGCCCCAGAAGAATGATACAGAGTTTCTAGTAATAATAATGTATTTAACACATTCTGTTTAGCAATACAATATAATTATCTAACACAATCCACAAGACTTCTGCCTTCCTGACCGACAGCAATTCCTTTTATAGGAATTGATCAGGTAAGCTCACTCCCTTATTAGGGTGAGCAAATCATATCTAATGACACAATTGATTAACCAATCAATACAGTTATATAATAAAGTGACCGTTTGGCAACTAATCACAAGAGTGCAGGCATGGCACATAGTTTTGTAAGCCACTCTCTCCTCCCTTTCAGTTCTTGCTCCACTTCACTGCTTCAGCTCTGTGCTTTCACTCCAGAAGGCTCCTATACTTGTCTCCATCTTAGGCTTTCCTTGGTGGCCATTTTTTCCTGTTAGATCCAGGGTTGGCAGCCATATTTTCCTGTCAAATCCGGGGTAGAGCCGGTATAGTTGTTATATGTACACATACCTAGTATACAGGGTGGATACAGGGTCTGGGTAGCCAGTATCTAAGTTACACCAATTTTGGGGCACTTCTAATTAAGGGAGGGGGTTCTGATGGCATAACCCTTTTCTCTAAAAAGGTAGCAAGGGGTGTACAGTCATGGGGGCTGGGGGAAGGGGTTCGGGTCACTAGTAGCACACAAATCTCCCACAATACCATAATGGATTTACATAAATTGTGTTCTCCAAAACAGAGAAAATAATTGCCTTCATCGCCTCAGCGTCCCCTCCACAAAGGTTGCCAATTTCCTGTGCTGAGACCTCTGCTGTACTATTTAGCAGTGTGTCTACAATAGAGCGGCCTATGCTAGAGGAACCCAGTACACCACTCATCCCTCACTGCAAGTTTGATGTGAATCAGACCAGCGGTTTAGCTGTTAAGAACAAAAATGTGCAGAAGTTATCTCCCTCCCTATACTGAGCCACTGTCATGCCCACCTTAGACCATGAGTACAGGTCTGCCCAATCACAGAGAAGGTCAGCTATACCAGCCAGCAACAAGCCAAGAGGGAATGGATGACGGAAAAGAAGAGGAAAAGTTACCGAAGGTCAAGCATCTATGCTGACCAACTTGTTAGAGGTAACTTCCCCATCTATGACAGTATTTACGGAGAGACCAGGATATAGCGCTGCTTTCCCCAAATTCTCAACACTCTCAGGCCCAACCCCCACTGAGTGCTGACACCCTAAATTCAGCCCATTTTAGTGAAAAAATGAGAAAATGGCACATGCTAGTCATACCACACTGGGCTAAGAATAGCGCCATTTCTGACATAGCTACTCGGCTTTATCAATGGCAGAAGAAAGAAAAGAACCAGGCAAACCTACCTACCAAAAATCATCGAGCAGCCTTTACCCCCAGTGAGTACCAACTGCTCAAATTTTTCTCACAAAATTTCCCCAGAAACCTCCAAAATACCACTGGCTAGTAGCAGTTTAGAAAGTAAGCTAGATCAAGCTAGCTTTTTTATTGCCGCCAAATTCAATATCAAAAAAGAGCGGCTCAACAGCCACTACTAGCATGCTCCTTCCCATATCCCAACCCCTCACAAGTACTTCTAACCCCGTAGTGTGTGGGGTGGAGATTATCACTAAAGTACCTCCCTTCCCTGTACCTTCTCCTACCCCAACCCCTATCCCCCTACCGATATATCTACTGTGAGAGATGAATTGAGCAATCCAAAACCTCTAGATGGAATGAGATCACCCATAAGCGACGATTACTCCACTGAGTGTCCCCATCTACAGAGAACGCTGTGAAAGAGCAGCTGCTGAAAGTAAAACACTCTCACTGCAACCAATGCCTGTTTCAGGCCCGAAACATGCAGCAGCTATCCATTCACCTTGATAAACAATACATCAAGTACTTCTGCTGTAGCAGGGTTTCAGTAGTAGTAGAGATAGTGTGCAATGCGACCTGAAGAAGTTGGACTTTCTTGCTAATGATGCTAATGAAGAACACCACAAACAAATGGGGTACATTTACACCATGCACCGGCAGTTATCCCTCCTGTCCGTACAACAGATGGTAGTAGCCCGCTCCCTTCAGCTAATGCCGTCATACACAGACTGGTGATATTTCATCTCAGGAAAGTCTGTTTCCTCTTCTCCCAGTTTCGAGCTGCCTCCTCCCCAGCTCCTTTCCCGCCTAGTGTGACTCCCCTTATGTCACTCTTGTTGTCTCAGTACAAGATCCCCAAGTGGGGTTTTCCCCCCATGTCCAGGCCCCTTCCCCAGGTCATTCCATCAGACACTTCCCTGCTAAACCCAAGGTTGCTGCCCCTTCCATCTCCTGATGCTTAGAGACGTCCCATGTCTCCTCTCTCCCCCCAAGACCGTATGCCACCCTATGGCACCCCTGCCCCAGGAAGTGACAGATCTATCAACTTTCTTTCTTCAGAAGCAACAAGGATGGGCAAAGCAGATAGAGGACGGTGCCTCCAAACCACAGCAACAACTGCAAGCGCTGTGACAGTGCGCCTTAGCAAGTGGACTAGCCCAAGAGCAGGTAGCTCAGTTGCGCAGTGATGGAGAGCTCCTTAAAGCAGAGGTTGCTAGTCTCCAGGACAGCTATTCTAATCTAAAAAAAAACACCTCCCCTAGTACTGCACAGGTCATGAAGGCCTCTAGATCCCTTAAGTTGCACAGGTAGTGCGCGACACCTAGTTCCCTAATGGTATTTATCTTTATTCCTGTCTTGTCCGTACCCTATCTTATCCCTATCCTATGCCTGATTGGCAAACACAATTTCTTGAGTTTTTAATTAGAGACTTGGGTGGTGTCACTAATTGAAGCGGCCTATGTAATGGATTTATATAAGTTGTGTTCCTCCAAAAAGAAAAAATAATTGCCTGCATGTGGGGCTTGAAGTTCTGTCCTCAGCTCACTGGCTGTCTGCTTTGCCACTGAGCCAACACAACTGCTATGCAGTTGAGCTGAGAGCAGTGAGCTAGCTAGTTGTTGAACAAGCAGCTCAAGAGATACCGGGATTTCCTGGCATCTCTTGAGCAAACTACACACATTATACTATACACAACTCCCTATAAAAAGTACATTATATATAAAACGTACTATGTGCAAGATACTGTAGTGGATTTTTGGGGCTTGAAAGCCACTAACTAGTGTCGGTATATATGCTGTCACCAGCTGCCGTTTAACCTGTGACAACAGCAGGTCGGTACGGTACCGAAAGATGTGTACTAGAGTATCTCCAACTCTACAACCAGTAAGGAGCCCTCGGCTCAGACGCATAACTCAGAGCTTTTGAGTAAATATGCATTTATTCATACAGAATAAAGTGAGAAGTAAAAGCCACATTACAACTGATCTGTTAAGGAAGAAGTTCTGCCTTTTATAGGCAATTCACAGGAAGCAAATCTTAAGAATAACCGATCACATAGGAACAATGCATAAGGAACAAATGAACAGTCATATATAAATAGGTAACGAATCAATGGCTAGTATATAGTTAAATAAATAGAGCGCCAAGGAAAGGTAGGTGGAGTCATAAGGTATACAGCCTATCACAGTTCTAGCCACTTCCTGTCCTTGGTTTACTGTCTATATCAGCCTTTGATCTTATCCTTTTAGCTGGTTTACGGGTGGTTATGTCCCAGATATGTCCTTCTGCTTCGCCCAGGCTATTTTGTAACTCCCACGCTAGGCTGAGTCACTTCCTGCCGGCCCTGCAAGGCGGTATAGCTTGCTACAGGGTCGGTACTGCCCTATACAGGGTCGGTACTGAGTCATACACAGGGTCGATCAATCCTGCATGAATGATTTCGACCATTCCAGCTATCTAGCGACTAATACAAGGCTGCTAGTGTGTAATTACAGTGTGCGCAGAGATAGATGACACTAAAATCCACAGCAGTACTATGTACAACTCCCTATATAAAACATACTATATGCAAGATACTATGTACAACAACCTATATACAATGCCCTATATACAACACTCTATATAAAATATACTATACATACCATGCTATATAAAACACACCAATACACAACATACTGTAGTAGATTTGCGTCCTCTACTACTGACACAACTGCTACCACTCCGTGTGCACTCCTTGCACACACTCAACTCATTCTCCAAACACCCGGAGTCTACCCCGAAATAGACACTAACGACTCTACAGGGTCCCCGACCCATACACACTATACAGATGGTAGAGAGTAAACCCTTTATAATTGAACAATTTTATTTAGCAATATTAGATATTACTGGACAAGATCTAAAAAACTTCTAACTTCTCAATGTACAGCAAGCTGTTTATAGGAGAATACCAGGAAATCTCACTCCCTTATTAGGGGTGAGCCAATCATGCACAACAATAGAAAAAAGACGCAAATCACAAGATATAATACAAATAAGTAAAAACGATGTTATCCAATCATAGCATATGCACATGGTCGAGTAGCTCCTGCTCTCCTTCCAGCCAATCACAAGGGGGTGAGGTAGCTGGTCCTTATAAGGTAGTCTGGGTTCCTCTGACTCTGTTCCCATGCATTGCAACTTCTGTCTTCATCCTTGATCAGTGGTTATCCAGTCCTCTGGGCCTCAGGCTATTTACTCCAGCATCTCTGCTAACTAAGTGTGGATACTGGCCCGGAGTAGGCTTTCTATGTTTTATGTGATGGATCCAGGGTTAACATAGACTCCGGATGTGACCTGGTATAGCTGGCTGTCCTAACCCGGGATAGCTTATATATAGTATAAAGGGGGAGTCCAGGGTCCATATAAAAGTGGTACTGGGGTATCGGGAAGGGGTGTAGGCGGAATTCTAAGTCAAGGAGTGGAAGGGGGTGGGGGTTCTAGTTATCTTAAGTACAAATGCTTCTACAATACTATATAAAACGTACTATGCACAACACCCTATACAAAACATATTATATACAACACCATATATACAACACTCCGTATGCAACAATCTATATAGATGTACCATTGTAATGGATTCCGGTCTTGTAACCACAGACATCCATTATTCTCAAGTATTGTACCTCTCTCCAGAGGGGACACTGTGCTGCTCGACAGTAACAACTGTGCTAACAGGCAACTGAATTACCCGGTATAGCAAGAGCCCATGGCTCACACAAACAATACAGAGTAGTGCTTGTATAATGGCTATATTCTCATAAGGCAAAGTCCTAAAGGGTAATTATTCCTCAA
This sequence comes from Cryptosula pallasiana, assembly GCA_945261195.1. NCBI lineage: Eukaryota > Metazoa > Bryozoa > Gymnolaemata > Cheilostomatida > Cryptosulidae > Cryptosula > Cryptosula pallasiana. The sequence goes on along the minus strand of OX183138.1, from coordinate 22,104,102 downwards.
GGGTATTTGAGGCAAGACATGAGAATGAATGCAATGATTGTGGCAAAAGTCTCTTCTTTTATAGGAGAGCTCACAGGAAGTAATTAGCATAATTTGTATAACAGTAAGTGCACAGGAAGTAATTAAACCAATACAAGTGCACAGATATAAATAGTTATTAATCATGCAGTCAAAATGGATTAAATAGATAAGGTGCCAAGTGGCTGAGGGCGGAGTCCGGTCTCCTACTATCCAATCAGAGTGTCCTACAGGATACCAAGGCTCTGGATAGCTTGTGGTCCTGGTTACCGCGGATGTTAAGGTAGGTAGCTTCGGTTCATGGCTTGGTGTAAAGTCCTAGCTGGATTCGGGAGCTCTCAATTATGGCAGCCATCTTTGACTGGCCCTGAGTCAACATACCGGACCTGTAGAGGTCACTACTGGCCCTGCAGGGGTCACTAACGGCCCTGTACATTGTGCTACTGGCACAGTATAGCTTTGCCAACGGCACAGCATCTTACCGATGGCTGTAGGTGCATTGCCAGCGCACTGCGTGCAGCAAGGTCCCAGTTTACCATGAATGTTCACCAAAATCTACCACACTATATATAACACCCTATATAAAATACACTATATATAACACCCTATATAAAATACACTATATATAACACTCTATATAAAATACACTATATATAACACCCTATATAAAATACACTATATATAACACCCTATATAAAATACACTATATATAACACTCTATATAAAATACACTATATATAACACTCTATATAAAATACACTATATATAACACCCTATATAAAATACACTATATATAAGACCCTATATAAAATACACTATATACAACACCCTATATAAAATACACTATATATAACACCCTATATAAAATACACTATATATAACACCTTATATAAAATACATTATATATAACACCCTATATAAAATACACTATATATAACACCCTATAAAAAATACACTATATATAACACCCTATATAAAATACACTATATATAACACCCTATATAAAATACACTATATATAACACCCTATATAAAATACACTATATATAACACCCTATATAAAATGCACTATATATAACACCCTATATAAAATACACTATATATAACACCCTATATAAAATACACTATATATAACACCCTATATAAAATACACTATATATAACACCCTATATAAAATACTCTATATATAACACCCTATATAAAATACTCTATATATAACACTCTATATAAAATACACTATATATAACACCCTATATAAAATACACTATATATAACACCCTATATAAAATACACTATATATAACACCTTATATAAAATACATTATATATAACACTTTATATAAAATACACTATATATAACACCCTATAAAAAATACACTATATATAACACCCTATATAAAATACACTATATATAACACCCTATATAAAATACACTATATATAACACCCTATATAAAATACACTATATATAACACCCTATATAAAATGCACTATATATAACACCCTATATAAAATACACTATATATAACACCCTATATAAAATACACTATATATAACACCCTATATAAAATACACTATATATAACACCCTATATAAAATACTCTATATATAACACCTTATATAAAATACTCTATATATAACACTCTATATAAAATACACTATATATAACACCCTATATAAAATACACTATATATAACACCCTATATAAATTACACTATATATAACACCCTATATAAAATACACTATATATAACACCCTATATAAAATACTCTATATATAACACTCTATATAAAATACACTATATATAACACCCTATATAAAATACACTATATATAACACCCTATATAAAATACACTATATACAACACCCTATATAAAATACACTATATATAACACCCTATATAAAATACACTATATATAACACCTTATATAAAATACATTATATATAACACCCTATATAAAATACACTATATATAACACCCTATAAAAAATACACTATATATAACACCCTATATAAAATACACTATATATAACACCCTATATAAAATACACTATATATAACACCCTATATAAAATACACTATATATAACACCCTATATAAAATGCACTATATATAACACCCTATATAAAATACACTATATATAACACCCTATATAAAATACACTATATATAACACCCTATATAAAATACACTATATATAACACCCTATATAAAATACTCTATATATAACACCCTATCTAAAATACTCTATATATAACACTCTATATAAAATACACTATATATAACACCCTATATAAAATACACTATATATAACACCCTATATAAATTACACTATATATAACACCCTATATAAAATACACTATATATAACACCCTATATAAAATACTCTATATATAACACTCTATATAAAATACACTATATATAACACCCTATATAAAATACACTATATATAACACCCTATATAAAATACACTATATACAACACCCTATATAAAATACTCTGTATATAACACCCTATATAAAATACACTATATATAACACCCTATATAAAATACACTATATACAACACCCTATATAAAATACACTATATACAACACCCTATATAAAATACTCTGTATATAACACCCTATATAAAATACACTATATATAACACTCTATATAAAATACTCTATATACAACACCCTATATAAAATACTCTGTATATAACACCCTATATAAAATACACTATATATAACACTCTATATAAAATACTCTATATACAACACCCTATATAAAATACACTATATATAACACCCTATATAAAATACTCTATATATAACACTCTATATAAAATACACTATATATAACACCCTATATAAAATACACTATATATAACACCCTATATAAAATACACTATATACAACACCCTATATAAAATACACTATATATAACACCCTATATAAAATACACTATATATAACACCTTATATAAAATACATTATATATAACACCCTATATAAAATACACTATATATAACACCCTATAAAAAATACACTATATATAACACCCTATATAAAATACACTATATATAACACCCTATATAAAATACTCTATATATAACACTCTATATAAAATACACTATATATAACACCCTATATAAAATACACTATATATAACACCCTATATAAAATACACTATATATAACACCCTATATAAAATACTCTATATATAACACCCTATATAAAATACTCTATATATAACACTCTATATAAAATACACTATATATAACACCCTATATAAAATACACTATATATAACACCCTATATAAATTACACTATATATAACACCCTATATAAAATACACTATATATAACACCCTATATAAAATACTCTATATATAACACTCTATATAAAATACACTATATATAACACCCTATATAAAATACACTATATATAACACCCTATATAAAATACACTATATACAACACCCTATATAAAATACTCTGTATATAACACCCTATATAAAATACACTATATATAACACCCTATATAAAGTACACTATATATAACACCCTATATAAAATACACTATATATAACACCCTATATAAAATACACTATATACAACACCCTATATAAAATACACTATATACAACACCCTATATAAAATACACTATATATAACACTCTATATAAAATACTCTATATACAACACCCTATATAAAATACTCTGTATATAACACCCTATATAAAATACACTATATATAACACTCTATATAAAATACTCTATATACAACACCCTATATAAAATACACTATATATAACACCCTATATAAAATACACTATATATAACACTCTATATAAAATACACTATATACAACACCCTATATAAAATACACTATATATAACACCCTATATAAAATACACTATATATAACACCCTATATAAAATACACTATATATAACACCCTATAAAAAATACACTATATATAACACCCTATATAAAATACACTATATATAACACCCTATATAAAATACACTATATATAACACCCTATATAAAATACACTATATATAACACCCTATATAAAATACACTATATATAACACCCTATATAAAATACACTATATATAACACCCTATATAAAATACACTATATATAACACCCTATATAAAATACACTATATATAACACCCTATATAAAATACACTATATACAACACCCTATATAAAATACACTATATATAACACCCTATATAAAATACACTATATATAACACTCTATATAAAATACACTATATATAACACCCTATATAAAATACACTATATATAACACCCTATATAAAATACACTATATATAACACCCTATATAAAATACACTATATACAACACCCTATATAAAATACACTATATACAACACCCTATATAAAATACACTATATATAACACCCTATATAAAATACACTATATATAACACCCTATATAAAATACACTATATACAACACCCTATATAAAATACACTATATATAACACCCTATATAAAATACACTATATACAACACCCTATATAAAATACACTATATATAACACCCTATATAAAATACACTAGATATAACACCCTATATAAAATACACTAGATATAACACCCTATATAAAATACACTATATATAACACCCTATATAAAATACACTAGATATAACACCCTATATAAAATACACTAGATATAACACCCTATATAAAATACACTATATATAACACCCTATATAAAATACACTATATATAACACCCTATATAAAATACACTATATACAACACCCTATATAAAATACACTATATATAACACCCTATATAAAATACACTAGATATAACACCCTATATAAAATACACTATATATAACACCCTATATAAAATACACTATATATAACACCCTATATAAAATACACTAGATATAACACCCTATATAAAATACACTATATATAACACCCTATATAAAATACACTATATATATCACCCTATATAAAATACACTATATACAACACCCTATATAAAATACACTATATATAACACCCTATATAAAATACACTATATATAACACCCTATATAAAATACTCTATATACAACACCCTATATAAAATACACTATATATAACACTCTATATAAAATACACTATATATAACACCCTATATAAAATACATTATATACAACACCCTATATAACATACACTATATATAACACCCTATATAAATTACACTATATATAACACCCTATATAAAATGCACTATATATAACTCCCTATATAAAATACACTATATATAACACCCTATATAAAATACACTATATACAACACCCTATATAAAATACACTATATATAACACCCTATATAAAATACACTATATATAACACCCTATATAAAATACACTAGATATAACACCCTATATAAAATACACTATATATAACACCCAATATAAAATACACTATATACTGTAGTGGATTTTCATAGCATACACTCCTGCGCACCTTATTATTATCAAGCCTAGCACCTTATACTAATGGCTAGGCACAGAAACGATCATGTCAGTCAATACCGAACTGACCTACCCTGCATCCAAATGCAGTGCCGACCCTGTATAGGACTATACCTACCCTGTATAGGGCAATGCCGACCTCACCGGGTCTGCAGGAAATGAAACATCATAGCCTGAGAATCACAAAGTATCTTAAAAGACTCAGGAAGACGAATCCAGGACATAACTACCCCTAAACCGGAAGAGGAGCGGATACAAAGGCTGCAAAGGCGGGACAGGAAGTGGATAAGCCATTGATTGGACAGTTACCTTATAACCCCTCCTACATTTGATGGCACCATATTTATCTTAGCCATGTGATTCGCTGTCTATTATTATAAGACTTTATATTGGTTGATTAAGTATTATTATCTTGTGATTGGTTGTGACACAGATCACTTCCTGTCACTTCCTGTGAGATGCCTATAAAAGGCAGAACACTTACTATTTATCTTCGGTTAGTATTAGCGCATTGTATTGTTTGTACCTTTTGACTATACTCGTATTTACTCTGGATGAATAAATGGCTTATTACTCGATAGCTCTGAGTAATGCGTTTGAGCCGAGGGCTCTGTTTTGGTTGTAGAGTTGATACTCTATCTCGGTGGCATACCGACCCTGTTGTTGTAGCAGGTGAAATATAACAACTGGTGGCAGCAAGCTACCGACCTCAGCTAGTGGGTTTTCAGCCCCCAAAATCCACTACATTGGTGGCAGCGGTGGGATCTACTGCACACCCTACTCAGCTACGCTTACCCTGGCTCTGCTCTAAACAGAACCAGCAATCCCGATTCTGTATTCACTGTACAGGAAGAAACGCACACTCCTGCGAAAGTCGTTGACTTCTTCCGACTGCAGCAGTGCTCCCCTACCTCGTGAGCAATATAACTTTGCGAAAGGCGTCGACTCTCTTCCGCCTGCAACAGCTCTGCCACAGCAATCGACGTCGAGCCTAGACTCCGTCTTGCGAATTCACACACATCATATTTTGAGACTACACGGACAATTTCTTGACAGACCGACCCTGCATACTCTTGGTACCGACCCTGCATCAGTCAATACCGACCCTGCATCAGTCAATACCGACCCTGCACTGTCTATACCGACCCTGTATATTATCTATACAGGCCCTGCATCGTTCACTACTAACCCTGCGACCGCTAAGACCGGCGCAGCAACCTGTTTTTCAGCCCCACTTGTAGACTATCGAGTTGATCATTCCTCTAGTCGCAGCAATGGCGACCAATAGAACGCGTAGCACAAGACAATCATCAGCTCTTATGGTTCAGTGTCTGTGACCACTGGTATAGCTGATCTTAGTTCAGTTAGACTAGAGTTGACTTGCTCCTCTATATCGCAGCAATGGCTGATCTACGAACTCGCAGTGCTAACCTAGCACCTGCTGACAACTTAGAATTAAATGCCATGGATCGCTTGGTGCAAGCTGTGCAAGTTTTCATGCGCAATGCTAATATGTATCCTAAGTTCAAGGCGCCTCGATACGAAGGTGAAGGCGACATTGAGTATTTTATTGCACGCTTCACTGAGGTGGCCGAAGTAAATGAGTGGACGGAACAAACTGCCATGCTGCACCTGCGTGCATCTTTGAGGGGCAGTGCACTAGAGTGTGAAAAGCCTCCACACTTCGAAGGGATATTCACAGCGTTACGAGCACGCTTTGGTGTTACTCCCAGGGAGGTGATGTCAAAGCTGACTAACCTTCGTAGGTCCTACAAGACCTCGCTACAAGAGCACGCTTTTGAGGTGGAGCGTCTGATTCGTTTGGCATACAAAGACCTCCCACCTAGAGCGGTGCAACGCATAACGCTGGACACTTTCAGCTCCCCAATGGTGGAGCATACCTGCAGAGGCACCTCCTGGCTATACAGCCGGCAGACCTGGCAGATGCAGTGAGAGCAGGCAATGAGTACCTGCAAATTGAGACTGCACACGATGAGCGCTCTACTCATGTGCAAGCGGTAGGAGACGAGACGGACTCAGAGGACGAGTACGGAGGCGTTGCCCCTCTGCTACCGTCCGCTCCAGCTCCCCCCAGCTCACCAGTACAGCAAGATAGCAGTACGCCACCCAGCGTTAGAAGAATGGGGACCATACAAGAAATAATGGAGACCATACAAACCTTGGCGCAGGAGATAAAGTCGCTAAGAGAGAACCATTTTTCAACTGTTACACCTTCCGTAGAGACTACACCCATGCCGCCATGCTTGGGCTGTGGCAAAAGCGGGCACATGCTGGGAACTTGCTCCAGAACACAGCGGACTACCAAACCTGTCATCGTTCAACAGAACATTTGTGTGAGCGGACAACCACAGAGAGACAGTGTACGACTGTTACTAGCAGGGTATGATTTCGAGCCTGAAATCAAGCAATACCCCCTTTGTAGGGATGGATATCCCCCTACAACATCTTCATTAGCAGAGCAGGCCACTGGGAAAGCCCCCCAGACATTGGAAGATTCCATGTTGAGATCTTCCCCTACTATGAAGAATCTCACCCCGATGTTTTCCTGCATGATGCAGCAAAACCCAATCACAACTCAGGCTTGTAAAGAGAAGAGTGTGTCCACTACTTCCAGCCCTCTGTCAGCTGTTGAGCGACAGAGTTCCCTCAGTATAGAAACAAGGGAACCAATAACGGATGCTCTGGAACCGCCGGCGAGTGGTGAGCATGTCCTCTCTCCATCATGTGACTGCCGCGTACGGACAACTCCATGTGATGCTGAAGTGGCAGAGATAAGTGAGAACGGTCTGACCACGACCCCTAAGCCAGGTACTCGTACTCCATTGACAGTGTTATCAATGGAAGAGTCAGGGATCCTACAACCTTCCCCCTATAAACTGGCGGAGACCGACCCCTCTACACAGGCGCAGGAGGAGCCACTGCTGGATGTGCCAAGCAAGGAGTTGGCGGCAGAACCTCTGAGTATACCTGACGAAGAGCCTGGCAGCTCCAGAGAACCAATGACTGTGTGTCAGAACCTACCATCAGTTGGGCCTCTTTTCGCAGAGCCAACAATAAAGATGGACTACACCCCTGGTATAGCAGCTACCAGCCTCCCAGACAGGAGAAGTTACCAGCATGGTGAAGCTGGCCCTTCCCCCCTTTCTGCAGCAGATGCTACGGCAGCACTCTGAGCAACGAAACCTGTTCTCAGGTTTCCCTATGACCCCGGAGGAAATGCATCCGGAGAAGCCACTCCTCAGTTGGCAGCGATAGCCACCAATCCCTTTACGAGTGAAGGACTGCAGTGGTATCAACACTGTCCGAATATGTTGTGGATCAAGAATCGCACACTTGGTGTGCAGACGGCCACACATCTTAGTATATATTTATTATTAAAGACATCCGTCATTAATGTCTTTAATGGCGAGAGGTGTGTAGTGGATTTTCATAGCATACACTCCTGCGCACCTTATTATTATTATCAAGCCTAGCACCTTATACTAATGGCTAGGCACAGAAACGGTCTGTCAGTCAATACCGAACTGACCTACCCTGCATCCAAATGCAGTGCCGACCCTGTATAGGACTATACCTACCCTGTATAGGGCAATGCCGACCTCACCGGGTCTGCAGGAAATGAATCATCATAGCCTGAGGATCACAAAGTATCTTAAAAGACTCAGGAAAATGAATCCAGGACATAACTACCCCTAAACCGGAAGAGGAGTGGATACAAAGGCTGCAAAGGCGGGACAGGAAGTGGATAAGCCGTTGATTGGACAGTTACCTTATAACCCCTCCTACATTTGATGGCACCATATTTATCTTAGCCATGTGATTCGCTGTCTATTATTATAAGACTTTATATTGGTTGATTAAGTATTATTATCTTGTGATTGGTTGTGACAAAGATCACTTCCTGTCACTTCCTGTGAGATGCCTATAAAAGGCAGAACACTTACTATTTATCTTCGGTTAGTATTAGTGCATTGTATTGTTTGTACCTTTTGACTATACTCGTATTTATTGTGGATGAATAAATGGCTTATTACTCGATAGCTCTGAGTAATGCGTTTGAGCCGAGGGCTCTGTTTTGGTTGTAGAGTTGATACTCTATCTCGGTGGCATACTGACCCTGCTGTTGTAGCAGGTGAAATATAACAACTGGTGGCAGCAAGCTACCGACCTCAGCTAGTGGGTTTCAGCCCCCAAAATCCACTACAATACAACACCCTATATAAAATACACTATATATAACACCCTATATAAAATACACTATATATAACACCCTATATAAAAGACACTATATATAACACTCTATATAAAATACACTATATATAACACTCTATATAAAATACACTATATATAACACCCTATATAAAATACACTATATATAACACTCTATATAAAATACACTATATATAACACCCTATATAAAATACACTATATATAACACCCTATATAAAATACACTATATATAACACTCTATATAAAATACACTATATACAACACCCTATATAAAATACATTATATATAACACTCTATATAAAATACTCTATATACAACACCCTATATAAAATACACCATATACAACACCCTATATAAAATACACTATATATAACACCCTATATAAAATACACTATATATAACACCCTATATAAAATACACTATATATAACACCCTATATAAAATACACTATATATAACACCCTGTATAAAATACATTATATGTAACACTCTGTATAAAATACTCTATATATAACACCCTATATAAAATACACTATATACAACACCCTATATAAAATACACTATATACAACACCCTATATAAAATACACTAATATAACACCCAATATAAAATACATTATATATAAGTAGTAATATATGAGCAGATCTCCCTACCAAGTGTTTTTTTGTGGATTAGATCTTGGAGGTTATGCAATGGGTTACGGCGTTGGATGAATTCGCCGAGTTTATATTGTATTTCATTTGAGGGGTACTTGAGTGGCATTTGAGTGGCATTTAAGTGGCATTTGAGTTTTGATTATTTTTCTACTTAATTTGAACTTATATGACATAAAGATTTTGAATGTATGGCATTTAAGTTTTGATAATTTTTTGATAGCTATATATAAATATATATATTTATGAATACATTCATGTCTACATTGAATAGAAATGAAACATTGTATGATTGTGTATATTTATTATATAAGAAGTGTATATTAAAGATTATATACTTGATAAAGCTCTAACATAGACTCAAATGAAAAAATGGATGAAGTGATACATTCATCTGTTTGAATATAACGTAAAATATTGGTCTTAAACTCACATAGTAGTTCTTGAGTCCATTCAGCTTTAACTAAACTTTGGGTGAGATCTTGATCCCATGCTTTTTTTTTAATTTTTTTTAAAAAATTGTTTATTTTCACGATTTTAGACATTTTCAAAACTGTCTCAAAATTGTTTTGAATTGTTAGACGTAATAATGTTTCTTGATTGTCATCATTCCGGTGTAATGTACGTGGTCGGTATTGTATTGGCGATAGCTCTCCATATAATGATGCTAAAGTTAGTAAATGCTGTGTTATACAGAATGCCACAGCTTGTATTGTCAATGAATATTTCGCCTTTTCCTGTACTTCAACATTTTCTTTAATATATCTATGGTATATCTTCGGGAGGTAGTCTTTTATTGTATATCTTTTTGAACTCATAATGAACTAAAATAAAATATTATGTATTAGTATAGGATGATTACATGTAAACAGTTAAAAAAGTTATGTGTTAGTATAGGATGATTAAACAGTGTTAATTTTTGATTTTTGTTTAAAAACTATTATTATTTCTGGTAAAAAACTACATTAGTTAAGTTTTAGAATCATACAAATGAAATTTGTGTCAATTTAGCATCTACTGCATTATATATTTACAATATTACTTTGTAAATATTAGTGAAAGAAATTATGAAATACCTGCGAGTAATTAAGTAATTCAGTAAGGAAATTGATTGGAATCGTAGTAATATTTTTCAAATGCAACATTGCTTTGCAACGACTATTAATGAAAGCGATTATGAAATGTTGATGAGTAACTAAGTAATCTAGTAAGGAAAACTGATCGAAATCACGGTAATATTTGTTAATAGATACTTGCGACAGGTTTTATCAACGAAAAAGTCAAGCGATTTTCAAATGTTTACGAGTAACTAAGCGATTCAGTAGAAAAAACTAACAGAAATCACGCGATATCCGTTTTTGAAATATTTACGATAAACCAAATTGGGACATTGCTGTTATCAACCAAAAGATCAAGCGAGTATCAAATGTTTACGAGTAACTAAGTGATTCAGTTGGCAAAAACCGATTGAGATCATGTGACATCCGTTACAAATATTTACGTCAAGTTAGCAACGGAAAAAACAAAATATTTCTTAGAATATTCGCTATAGCAAGTTACGATAATTTTGTACTCGCTCTAAAGGTAAAGGTTTTCAGTCCATTTTTGGTCAGACCAAAATTTATGCGAGACGTTTTAGGCATTATTTCAGTCAACGTAATGTTACCAGTTCATTTTCACAAGTTTTTATTATTTATTTTAAAAATAAATAATTAGAGCTTTCTACTGGTGTTAAATTATTATTGATTGTTTTTTACCTTATCACCACTTAGAGCCAGATGATTTAATTAACTAAAGACAAATAATTATTTTAGCGTTTCTTACCTTGATGCTCTCCTAGTAGCTGTAGTAGATGATGCTTCTCCGCTTGCTGTTGAAGAACTGGATGCTTTCTATGTGAAAACAGTGGCTCTTAAATAGCTAAAGTTGCACTGATTAAACCCTATGAATCAGCATTTTTTCCAATGCTTTCGCGGGAATAAAAACTGTTTATTCCCGCGAAAGCAACGGTTTCCATTCGCGTGAAAATAAATTATTTATTCCCGCGAAAGCAACGGTTTCTATTCGTGTGAAAATAAATTATTTATTCCCGCGAAAGCAACGATTTGTATTCGCCTGAAAATAAAATGTTTATTCCCGCGAAAGCAACGGTTTCCATTCGTGTGAAAATAAATTGTTTATTCCCGCGAAAGCAACGGTTTGTATTCGCCTGAAAATAAATTATTTATTCCCGCGAAAGCAACGGTTTGTATTCGCCTGAAAATAAAATGTTTATTCCCGCGAAAGCAATTTTTCCATTCGTGTGAAAATAAATTATTTATTCCCGCGAAAGCAACGGTTTGTAATCGCCTGAAAATAAATTATTTATTCCCGCGAAAGCAACGGTTTGTATTTGCCTGAAAATAAAATGTTTATTCCCGCGAAAGCAACGGTTTGTATTCGCCTGAAAATAAATTATTTATTCCCGCGAAAGCAACGGTTTGTATTCGCCTGAAAATAAAATGTTTATTCCCGCGAAAGCAACGGTTTCCATTCGTGTGAAAATAAATTATTTATTCCCGCGAAAGCAACGGTTTGTATTCGCCTGAAAATAAATTATTTATTCCCGCGAAAGCAACGGTTTGTATTTGCCTGAAAATAAAATGTTTATTCCCGCGAAAGCAACGGTTTGTATTCGTCTGAACATAAAATGTTTATTCCCGCGAAAGCAACGGTTTGTATTCGCCTGAAAATAAATTATTTATTCCCGCGAAAGCAACGGTTTGTATTCGCCTGAAAATAAAATGTTTATTCCCGCGAAAGCAACGGTTTCCATTCGTGTGAAAATAAATTATTTATTCCCGCGAAAGCAACGGTTTGTATTCGCCTGAAAATAAATTATTTATTCCCGCGAAAGCAACGGTTTGTATTCGCCTGAAAATAAAATGTTTATTCCCGCGAAAGCAACGGTTTCCATTCGTGTGAAAATAAATTATTTATTCCCGCGAAAGCAACGGTTTGTATTCGCCTGAACATAAATTATTTATTCCCGCGAAAGCAACGGTTTGTATTTGCCTGAAAATAAAATGTTTATTCCCGCGAAAGCAACGGTTTGTATTCGTCTGAACATAAAATGTTTATTCCCGCGAAAGCAACGGTTTGTATTCGCCTGAAAATAAATTATTTATTCCCGCGAAAGCAATGGTTTGTATTCGCCTGAAAATAAAATGTTTATTCCCGCGAAAGCAACGGTTTCCATTCGCGTGAAAATAAAGTATTTATTCCCGCGAAAGCAACAGTTTCCATTCGTGTGAAAATAAAATATTTATTCCGGCGAAAACATTGGTTTGTATTTGTGTGAAAATAAAATTTGTATTCCCGCGAAAGCAACGGTTTCCATTCGCGTGAAAATAAATTATTTATTCCCGCGAAAACACTGTTTTTTATTCACGCGAAAAAACAGTTTATATTCCCGCGAAAGCATTGGAGAAAATGCTGATTCATAGGGTTTTATCAGTGCAACCTTAGCTATTTAAGAGCCACTGTTTTCACACAGAAAGCATCCAGTTCTTCAACAGCAAGCGGAGAAGCATCATCTACTACAGCTACTAGGAGACCATCAAGGTAAGAGATGCTAAAATAATTATTTGTCTTTAGTTAATTAAATCATCTGGCTCTAAGCGGTGATAAGGTAAAAACTAATCAATATCAATAATTATTTAACACTAGTAGAAAGCTCTAATTATTTATTTTTAAATTTTATGCTAGTTTGAGACAAAACGCTGTATATAAAGCCAATGAAAATAAATGAATCAATTGTAACAATCAATTTTTTGTATTTTGTAGACACAATGTGTACTTTGGACTCTTGTTTGAGACGAAATGCATCAGTAGCAAAGACTATAAAACATCTGGTTAAGATCTACCAACAGCACACTTCTCCAACACAGCAAGAATTTCTTTCAAGATCTACCACCTACTTAGATGATACCAAACCAATGAAGACTCAAACTGCATGAGTTTTGAAAACCAATGAAGACTCAAACTACATGAATTTTGAAGACAGCATACTTCTCCAACACAGCAAGAATTCCTTTCAAGATCTACCACCTACTTAGATGATACCAAACCAATGAAGACTCAAACTACATGAGTTTTGAAAACCAATGAAGACTCAAACTACATGAATTTTGAAGACAGCATACTTCTCCAACACAGCAAGAATTCCTTTCAAGATCTACCACCTATTTAGATGATACCAAACCAATGAAGACTCAAACTACATGAGTTTTGAAGACAGCATACTTCTCCAACACAGCAAGAATTCCTTTCAAGATCTACCACCTATTTAGATGATGCCAAACCAATGAAGACTCAAACTACATCAATTTTGAAGACAGCACACTTCTCCAACACAGCAAGAATTCCTTTTAAGATCTACCACCTACTTAGATGATATCAAACCAATGAAGACTCAAACTACATGAATTTTGAAGACAGCATACTTCTCCAACACAGCAAGAATTCCTTTCAAGATCTACCACCTACTTAGATGATACCAAACCAATGAAGACTCAAACTACATGAGTTTTGAAAACCAATGAAGACTCAAACTACATGAATTTTGAAGACAGCATACTTCTCCAACACAGCAAGAATTCCTTTCAAGATCTACCACCTATTTAGATGATACCAAACCAATGAAGACTCAAACTACATGAGTTTTGAAGACAGCATACTTCTCCAACACAGCAAGAATTCCTTTCAAGATCTACCACCTATTTAGATGATGCCAAACCAATGAAGACTCAAACTACATCAATTTTGAAGACAGCACACTTCTCCAACACAGCAAGAATTCCTTTCAAGATCTACCACCTACTTAGATGATATCAAACCAATGAAGACTCAAACTACATGAATTTTGAAGACAGCATACTTCTCCAACACAGCAAGAATTCCTTTCAAGATCTACCACCTACTTAGATGATACCAAACCAATGAAGACTCAAACTACATGAGTTTTGAAAACCAATGAAGACTCAAACTACATGAATTTTGAAGACAGCATACTTCTCCAACACAGCAAGAATTCCTTTCAAGATCTACCCCCTACTTAGATGATACCAAACCAATGAAGACTCAAACTACATGAGTTTTGAAGACAGCATACTTCTCCAACACAACAAGAATTCCTTTCAAGATCTACCACCTACTTAGATGATGCCAAACCAATGAAGACTCAAACTACATGAATTTTGAAGACAGCATACTTCTCCAACACAGCAAGAATTCCTTTCAAGATCTACCACCTACTTAGATGATACCAAACCAATGAAGACTCAAACTACATGAGTTTTGAAAACCAATGAAGACTCAAACTACATCAATTTTGAAGACAGCATACTTCTCCAACACAGCAAGAATTCCTTTCAAGATCTACCACCTACTTAGATGATACCAAACCAATGAAGACTCAAACTACATGAGTTTTGAAGACAGCATACTTCTCCAACACAGCAAGAATTCCTTTCAAGATCTACCACCTACTTAGATGATGCCAAACCAATGAAGACTCAAACTACATCAATTTTGAAGACAGCACACTTCTCCAACACAGCAAGAATTCCTTTCAAGATCTACCACCTACTTAGATCATATCAAACCAATGAAGACTCAAACTACATGAATTTTGAAGACAGCATACTTCTCCAACACAGCAAGAATTCCTTTCAAGATCTACCACCTACTTAGATGATACCAAACCAATGAAGACTCAAACTACATGAGTTTTGAAGACAGCATACTTCTCCAACACAGCAAAAATTCCTTTTAAGATCTACCACCTACTTAGATGATGCCAAACCAATGAAGACTCAAACTACATCAATTTTGAAGACAGCACACTTCTCCAACACAGCAAGAATTCCTTTCAAGATCTACCACCTACTTAGATCATATCAAACCAATGAAGACTCAAACTACATGAATTTTGAAGACAGCATACTTCTCCAACACAGCAAGAATTCCTTTCAAGATCTACCACCTACTTAGATGATACCAAACCAATGAAGACTCAAACTACATGAGTTTTGAAAACCAATGAAGACTCAAACAACATGAATTTTGAAGACAGCATACTTCTCCAACACAGCAAGAATTCCTTTCAAGATCTACCACCTACTTAGATGATACCAAACCAATGAAGACTCAAACTACATGAGTTTTGAAGACAGCATACTTCTCCAACACAGCAAGAATTCCTTTCAAGATCTACCACCTACTTAGATGATGCCAAACCAATGAAGACTCAAACTACATCAATTTTGAAGACAGCACACTTCTCCAACACAGCAAGAATTCCTTTCAAGATCTACCACCTACTTAGATCATATCAAACCAATGAAGACTCAAACTACATGAATTTTGAAGACAGCATACTTCTCCAACACAGCAAGAATTCCTTTCAAGATCTACCACCTACTTAGATGATACCAAACCAATGAAGACTCAAACTACATGAGTTTTGAAGACAGCATACTTCTCCAACACAGCAAAAATTCCTTTCAAGATCTACCACCTACTTAGATGATGGTAAACCAATGAAGACTCAAATAACATGGATTTTGAAGATAAGATGATAGCAAACCAATGAAGACTCAATGTTACACAACATTACTTTCTCTCCTGCTTAGATGATACCAAACCAATGAAGACTCAAACTACATGGATTCTACTTCGATGATGCTGAAAAAGAAAACTGTCCAGAACAAGAGCTCAAGAAGCTAATCTATAACTCAAGGCTATCATATCACTATAGGTGAGTTTTACTAATTTTTACCATAAATTAAACAGTTATCTTCTTTGTATTATGATTAAATAATAATAAATAGCTCACATTTTTTAAAATATTTCTTATTTTTTGTCTTTTTAGATTGGATAGTTAAGATGGCAATTTTTGTATTTTGTAGACACGATGCCTACTTTGGACTCTTGTTTGAGACAAAACGCAGCAGCAGTAAAGACTATAAAACATCTGGATCAGATCCAATTGAAGTAATTGCAGATAACTAAAGGAATAACATGTACTACAGCATACAGAGTGAACAAGGTGTGTGTAGATTATTACTCAGTCTCATTACACTACTATTACTAAGAATTATTGTAGGTGTTGGATAAAGGATTAAGCAGTAATGTATTAGCAAGCATTAGCAATAAACATAGACTTTTCAACAATGACATTAACCAAAAAAAATAGTATAACAAAGTCATGTTTGAGCTAATAAGTTGTTGCTAAGATGTTTGAATTAACAACTAGGTAGCTAAAATAAGTTTTTCATGAGGATCTCCTGACAGTTGTGATTCCTTGAGTGGTGAGCAGACTTTTAAATCTACTGTAGTTATCTTTTGTTGATCTTATTGAGTCTTTATCAGTTAGTACATCATGCAACAAATTCTTTGATAGCTTAGCGCTAAGCCATCTTCCCTTGAGTTTTATCCTGTCAGTATCCAGATCGTATTTTCCAGAATCTCTCAATTGATACAATATTTTTACACCTAACGCTTGATTGTCTTTACTAGCTGTCATGTCGGATACTTCCTTTTTAAACTCTTCTAATTGTTGCATCATTCTCTCCGAATCTCTATTGCTATCATCGTCAATTGTGTTTCTATCAAACGATGATGGTGAGAGCTTTGGTGTTTTAGCAGAGCTCCAGCTCTTTGGTTGCTTGTACTCTCCCCTAATCTTTCCAACATCACTCCGATAGGTTTTTGTGCTTTGAACATTTTCATTTGTCTTTTTGCGCTCAAGCAACTCGTTTTTGATTCCCATTACTATTTCATTCGTTTCAACCAAAATATTTTGGATTTTCTCGATATCTCTCACCATTTTGTCTTTTGTCGGGTTGTCATACAATGATGACGCAAACTTGTCTTGGTCGGTTGATTTAGCCCCACTGATCTTTTCCATCAAACTATGATACTCCTCTTCTGGTATAGCAAAATAACGTTTATCATATTTTAAAGGCGGAAGATTCATTTTGTATTGATATTAAAACCTGTGCAATCAGGATGATTATAGGGTCTAAAAAAAGCTACCTCTCCCAATCTGCATTAAAATTTGTTGTTTGTCAGCAATCAGTGTTTGTACCTCCTTGAAGCGCTACTACCTAATAAACTGAGTTGTGTACTGATTAGTTATTTGTAGCTCTTTTTGAAGCCTCCTCTCTCCTCTACCAAATACTCCTCTCTCCTCTCTTGCAGTTATTTCCCAAATACTGTAAATTTTAACCATCTAGAGGACTAATTTGGTGATTTTCCAACATATTTTATAGCATTCAATATAGTTATTATGTCATAAATGTATATTATTCAATCTAGATATAAATATATCCATAAATATGTACATAATTATCCTTATATACATGGTTGTATAAAAAACTAAAAAATCTCTCTCTCCTCTCTTCTCTCTCCTCTGTACATAGCTATAAAATGTTAATATGGACATGAATTTGGACATGCGCATGTACATAAATATGAACATAGGTATGTACATAAATGGACATGAATATGGACATGTACATAAATGGACATGAATATGGACATGAATATGGACATGAATATGGACATGAATATGGACATGAATATGGACATGAATATGGACATGAATATGGACATGAATATGGACATGAATATGGACATGAATATGGACATGTACCTATTCATGTCCATTTATGCACATGTACATGAATATGGACATATGCGTATTTACTGACTCTAGCTATATTATATAGGAAGATTTTCCCTACTTATTATGTAATAAATGTATATAATCATACAATGATTCATTTTTGATCAATATATTTATTCAATGTAGATAGATCTCCTCTCTCCTCTCTCTATGTAGATATAAATATACCCACTCTCCTCTCTCCTCTCTCTATGTAGATATAAATATACCCATAAATATGTACATAATTAACCATATATACATGAATGTATAGAAAACTAAAAAATCTCTCTCCTCTCTCTTTCTCTCAAGATACCATATGTATGTATGTATGCATTGATTGTCATTACAAGTTGTAGTGCTTTGTATTACTTAGTATTTACTGACTCTAGCTATATTATATAGGAAGATTTTCCCTACTTATTATGTAATCAATGTATATAATCTTATAATGTTTCATTTTTGATCAATATATTTATTCAATGTAGATAAAACTCCTCTCTCTCTCTCTTCTCTCTCCTCTCTCTCAAGATGCCATATGAGTTCGAATTATGTAAAAAAATTATCAAAACTTAAATGCCATACATTCAAAATCTATCTGCCATATGAGTTCAAATTAAGTAAAAAAATAATCAAAACTCAAATGCCACTTAAATGCCACTCGAATGCCACTCAAGTACCCCTCAAATGAAATACAATATAAACTCGGCGAATTCATCCAACATCGTGACCCATTGCCTCAACCCCAAGGTCTAATCCACAAAAAAACACTTGGTAGGGAGATCTGCTCATATATTACTACTTATATAACACTCTATATAAAATACACTATATATACCACCCTATATAAAATACACTATATATAACACCGTATATAAAATACACTATATATAACGCTCTATATAAAATACACTATATATAACACCCTATATAAAATACACTATATATAACACCCTATATAAAATACTCTATATACAACACCCTATATAAAATACACTATATACAACACCCTATATAAAATACACTATATATAACACCCTATATAAAATACACTATATATAACACCCTATATAAAATATACTATATACAACACCCTATATAAAATACACTATATATAACACCCAATATAAAATATACTATATATAACACCCTATATAAAATACACTATATACAACACCCTATATAAAATACACTATATATAACACTCTATATAAAATACACTATATATAACACCCTATATAAAATACACTATATATAACACCCTATATAAAATACTCTATATATAACACCCTATATAAAATACACTATATATAACACCCTATATAAAATACACTATATATAACACCCTATATAAAATACACTATATATAACATCCTATATAAAATACACTATATATAACACCCTATATAAAATACACTATATAAAACACCCTATATAAAATACACTATATACAACACCCTATATAAAATACACTATATATAACACCCTATATAAAATACACTATATATAACACTCTATATAAAATACACTATATATCACACCCTATATAAAATACACTATATATAACACCCTATATAAAATACACTATATATAACACTCTATATAAAATACACTATATATAACACCCTATATAAAATACACTATATATAACACCCTATATAAAATACACTATATATAACACCTTATATAAAATACATTATATATAACACTTTATATAAAATACATTATATATAACACCCTATATAAAATACACTATATATAACACCCTATATAAAATACACTATATATAACACCCTATATAAAATACACTATATACAACACCCTATATAAAATACACTATATATAACACCCTATATAAAATACACTATATATAACACCCTATATAAAATACACTATATATAACACCCTATATAAAATACACTATATATAACACCCTATATAAAATACACTATATATAACACCTTATATAAAATACATTATATATAACACTTTATATAAAATACATTATATATAACACCCTATATAAAATACACTATATATAACACCCTATATAAAATACACTATATATAACACCCTATATAAAATACACTATATACAACACCCTATATAAAATACACTATATACAACACCCTATATAAAATACACTATATACAACACCCTATATAAAATACACTATATATAACACCCTATATAAAATACACTATATATAACACCCTATATAAAATACACTATATACAACACCCTATATAACATACACTATATATAACACCCTATATAAAATACACTATATATAACACTCTATATAAAATACACTATATATAACACCCTATATAAAATACACTATATATAACACCCTATATAAAATACACTATATATAACACCCTATATAAAATACACTATATATAACACCATATATAAAATACACTATATATAACACCCTATATAAAATACACTATATATAACACTCTATATAAAATACACTATATATAACACCCTATATAAAATACACTATATATAACACCCTATATAAAATACACTATATATAACACCCTATATAAAATACACTATATATAACATCCTATATAAAATACACTATATATAACACTCTATATAAAATACACTATATATAACACCCTATATAAAATACACTATATATAACACCCTATATAAAATCCACTATATATAACACCATATATAAAATACACTATATATAACACCCTATATAAAATACACTATATATAACACCCTATATAAAATACACTATATATAACACTTTATATAAAATACACTATATATATCACCCTATATAAAATACACTATATATAACACCCTATATAAAATACACTATATATAACACTCTATATAAAATACACTATTTATAACACCTTATATAAAATACACTATATACAACACCCTAATAAAAGCACACAGCTGGTACAGATCTACTCTATAAATACTACTAACACCCAATATAACCTACTGTATATACACAATTTATACACTAACCATATGCAGAACCTGTCCATTAGTGGCAGCAATAAGAATGAGAGGCAGCAGGTAGACTAGACTTAATGTGGTCAAGTTATAGACAAGTGCTTGTACTTGCTTGCTGTCCCAGTCTATGGTGCAGGCAAACCTTCCTTTTATTGTGTAACTGTGTATACCTGCAATATATCAACAGTATAGTGTATATATAACTACAACATAGTGTGTACACACCTACAATATACCTACAGTATATTGTAGTATATTATACTGTAGACCTACAGTATAACTTAACTCCGTATAGCGCTGATGAGACAACAAATCCTGAAACAGCTGCTGTCCACAGTTTGCGTACAATATAATGTAGTATATACAGTGAGGTGGATGGCTTATTATTCTAGTGGGGAGGGGGTGTGCCACTATCTATTTATGCTTGAACTTACTGACTATCACAATGAAGCACTGCATAGTCCGAGACTTCAATACCATTGACTATTTCTGTATAGAGGCAAGGGTGAAAAGAGCCGCTGAGGGGAAACACCCGATGGACAACGGCATAGGTGTGAGTGGACTCCACCGACACCATCTGCTGCTTGTGTTGCTTTATGTAACATTTGGGGCTTTGGGCAGTTGGGGTGGATGAGGGGAATGTTGTCCACTGCCAATATCCATGATGACCTTGTTTTTGGAAACATCTTGATCTGTAGGCATTAGCCTCTGGCAAAGGCGGCATCTTCTAGTGTACAGGGTTTGAGAGCTATCAATTGCCATTGGAGATTGGGATGGCCTAGAAATGCCTTCAACGCTATCCACTTAATGTGTTATGAATGAGGCTTTTGAAGGACATGCAAACTGGTCTATCAATTTCACTAACGTGCTTTAATAGGAAGGTAATATCGACTTTCTGCAAACGGGCAACTTCCTGTAGGGTGCAATCGCTCAATAACTGAAGCACCCAATAGCAGTTGTTTTATTTTAATCCGCGGCCAATTCAAGGCCATATCTCCTCAAAAATTTGTCAGCGCTTCTCAACAATTTCTGCGAAACCTATATAATAAATTGTTTATCTATTTGTGCCTCAAAGCCAGATTTCTTTCCTCTCTGCTCTTTACAAGCCACCGCCAACAGCATTCCACTGACTAACAGGCAATCTCAGTGACAACCGATCAAACGGACAACAAAGTATTTAGCAAATATACATTTTCTTGTCCTATCTATGCTTTAAGTTCTAAATCACATCATGTGCACATTGCAGAGTCTGATCAAGAGCATCAACTGGTGACATGAGTTTTAGAGTGAATAAGCTAATGAGCACCAAAAGTATAACAACTCAAAATACACATTTTAAGGTCACAACAACTCAAATTTACCAAAATAAAGGTTAATGTTTTCTCATGGGCTAATTTGGCAGCTATTTTGCAACACTTAGTCAACGTTTGGTCAGCCAATCAGTTTGCGCTTTTTTGATGTTGACAGTTTCACCGTCAGTTTATGTGAATATTTTAATCAAATTGAAATATCTAAGCACTTTCAATAGAACAGTGAATTCCAAAATTGAAACCTATCATCAGGTTTTAATTTTGTGTGCAGATCAAAATCAGTAATTTTAAATTCAAATTTCTCCCTCTGAGATGGTGGCGATGACTTCAAGACTAGAACTGCTTTTTGCAAAGACGAGATAAGGCAACAACAGAAGAGTGAAGGGGCATAGCAAAAGTTAAACTAGGAAGAATGTGAATGGGGTGAAGGTTCAGCAACACTAGAGAAGACAAGGCATAATAGTAGCCTTCAGTTATTTCAAATCTCTTGGGGGTTCCTCCTAAATAATGGTTGCCTCTTTCTCTAGGTTGTTGGTAGCTACTTCAGCAGCATGCATCACAAGTCCCCAGTACTTGACTCCAGTTGTAGCAACTCATGCTTTCTAGGTTTCAGCTTCAATGCCACCTGCTGCATTTATTAAAAGACCCCCACCAAGTGCTGTAGGTAAGTGAAAATAGCAATAGTCACATTCAGGTAGGTAGAGTCTTATAATAATCCCTAAAAGGTTTTCCCCATTAGGTGTGAAAAGGTGGCTGGAGTTGAAGGAAAGCCAAAGGGTTGTTAGTTCCACTTTCAGAGGCACGTCCTAGGACTGAAAGCTAATCATTCACTTAGTCGCTTTGTCTAAGGGGATTAGTCAATAGCCACTGACTAAATCTAGTGCAGTAAAGTATCTGTGCCTGTACAGAGCCTTTAAACTCTCATCAATGTGGTTCATGGGATATGGATTGAGGTTGGTAACAGCATTGAGCAACTACACTATAGTTGTAGAGTGTACCGGAAAGGATATTGGAGAGAGGGAGACAACTGACAAGCGCGGGTGGACAAGGTATCAAATAGCTAGCGAGAGGACGTGTTTGGGAGCTGCTTAAAGTCGACCACAAGTAACTTAGCAACTTGTACTAGCTCAGAGCATACGGTAAGCTTCTAAGCTTCACATGGTGTCAGAAGTAAATTGCTCATAGGAAAAAACAGTGGAAATAAAAGTCGATTGACTTTTCTCGCTTGATAATTGTAATAGTTGTTTGACCTTGTTGAAATTGATGTTGAATTTGACCGAATTGGACATCAATTTAGAAGAAAATAATAACAAATAATTGTTGCAATAACGAGGGTTGATAGTGAGACAGACGAAGCAGTGGCGTTATCACAGGGATTTGGTTGAATCCCAGATGGTGATCAATTGTGTTTGCTGTTGATTGGACAGACCCAGACTGTTGTTGTTGTGAGAGATTTTTATTAATTGATTAATCAAAAGAAATGGAATTGGAGAAAAAAAACTGATAGATTTTTCAAGCCTTTGAACTTCTCTGCCGGTAATTTAGCCTCTGCGTGGAAGGTTTTTAAGAGTCAGTTTGAGATTTACCAGGTTGTAAAAAAAACTAAAGATCTAACCGCTGATGAGCAGATTGCACACATGCTTATGGCTATAGGAAGTGATGCCATCCCGGTGTACAATCAATTCACATTTGGCTCATCATCATCAGATTGTAAAACTTTAAAGAACTGTATCAAAATGTTTGATGCTTATTTTGAACCAGTGAAAAATGATATTTTTGAACGATCTATTTTTAATAAAATGGTTGAAGAGCCTGGGCAGTCAATGCACCAATTTATCGTTCAATTGCAAGTACAAGCGGAGAACTGCGAGTATGACACAATGGAAGATGACTTAGTAAGAGATCGCATTGTGGTTGGTGTTTTGGACACAGAGCTCAGGAAGTATCTTATAGACGTGCCAGATTTAACACTCCGAACATGCATTCTGAAAGCGAAACAGTACGTGTCTAACCAAAAGCAGATGGCTTTAATGAGTCAGAGTGGTGCTGGGTTGAAAGACAGTGACTCCAATGGTAACCTCGATCTCATACAGCTAAAGTCAAAGGGAGGAGCGGCAAGTACCAACAAAGAGCTTAGACAAACAGTGTGTTAGATGCGGTAAATGGAAACACTTTAAAGAAAGATGTCCCGCAGATAATTCCCAGTGCAACAAGTGCAAGTCTCTTGGTCACTGGGCCAAGATGTGTAAGGCAAAACGACAAGTAGCAGAAGTTGAGGAAGAATATGGGGTCGAGGATGTTATGACTAGGCAAAAGGAAATAAAGAACACTACATAGACGCTATAACTGAAACTGAAAAAGCATGGTATGTAAGGATGAAAATGAATGCTGTTTCTGTTGAATTCAAGGTGGATACAGGTGCAGCTGTCACGGCAATTCCAGTTATTCTGCGTGAGACTCTTGACCTGGAACTCAAGAAATCAGATAAAGAACTTATGGGAGCTGGTAACACTCAATTAGAAACAGTTGGGCTAACAACTGTTGAGCTGCGGTACAAAACAATGGTGCACTATGAAGAGGTTTATGTAGTTAAAGGACTACTCCGGCCCCTACTAGGGAAGCCTACCATTAAGAGATTCAATCTGTTCACAGTTGTAGACAAAATTGTAAGCCAGGAATGGAAGAGGAGATTTCCATCTTTATTCACTGGCTGGGAACTTTGTGTTCAGAAGTGAAAATCGAACTAAAAGAGGGCATCAGTCCTTATACTCAGGTGACACCAAGCAGAGTAGCTGCGGCAAGGCGACAGCCGTTGCAAGAAGAGCTACTTAGAATGGAGAAACGTGGCGTCATTGAAAAAGTTGACAAGCCGACAGAATGGTGTGCCCCTGTACAGTTGTACCTAAAAAAAATGGTCAGATTAGGGTTTGTGTGGATTTTACATGGTGGAACAAAGCAGTGGAAAGAGCGTATCATCCATTACCGGCCACAGATGAAATGATTGCACCATTAGGACAGTCAAAAGTGTTTACCAAGTTGGATGCTAATAGCGGCTATTGGCAGTTACTTCTTCATGAACAGTCTCAAAAGCTGACTGCATTTCTCACTCCATTTGGGCGATACGTATGTAACAGGCTTCCATTTTGAATATCAAGTGCTCCTGAGATATTTCAGAGAGAGATGCAGAAGGCTTTGGAAGGTATTGAGGGCGTGGTGTGTCAAATGGATAATATTCTGGTTCATACTGAAGATGAACAGAATCATGCCTGTAAGATCCATGCGGTTATAAGTAGATTAAAGCAAGCTGGAATTACATTTAACGACGAGAAATGTGAGTTTTTTAAGAGAAGGGTGACATTTTTGGGCCACTTTATTGATGAAAATGGGATACACGCTGATCCGGAGAAGCTGGCTGCAATCAAAATTTTTCCAACTCTGAACAATAGGAAAGCACTTAAACGTTTTCTTGGAATGACTAATTACTTGGGCAAGTTCACTTCCAGTTTGGCAGCGGATACAGTAAATCTGAGAGCTTTGTTGAAGGTCAAAGAGAATGAATGGGTCTGGAATTCTCAAATAGAATGAGGTTTTAATACTGTAAAGCTGAAACTGTCCTCGCCCACTGTGTTAGCACCGTTCAACTTGGAAGCGGAGACCTGGCTGTCGACAGATGCTTCCTTCTATGGGTTAGGGGCAGCTATATTTCAGAGGACAAATGAGGGGATGAAGCCGATAGCACTGGCATCAAGAGCGATGTCAGATACGGATCAAAGATATGTGAAAATTGAGAAAGAGGCACTGGCTATTTGTTGGGCAGCGGAAAAGTTTCACTATTATTTGGCTGGAAGAGAGTTCTGGGTAGAAACCGATGACAAGCCTGTAGTTTCAATAATGTCAGAAAAGGAGCTGTCCAAGCTTCCACTGAGGGTCCAGAGGTTTTGATTACGCATGATGCGGTTCTCGTATGAAGTCATATATACCCCGGAAAGTAAGTAGGTGGTTGCAGACACCTTGAGTAGAGCGCCAGTGGAAAGCAAGCAAGAATCAGACCCAGAACCTTTATTAGTTCAGGAAATGGTTGAGGAGTTTCCAATATCTTTGGCCAGAAGGCGACTTCTTGTTACAGCTACAGAGTGTGACTTTATCGGAGGTCAGTTGAAATCATATGTGCAAAATGGCTGGCCAGACTATGAGGATCTACTTCAGTATTTGAAGGTGTTTCATTCTTTTAAAGAACATCTGTCGGTTGTGGCAGGGATTGTGTTTTATTACAACAGTATGTTCATACCCATTAGTGAAAGCAGAAGAGTTCTGAAGGAGATACACCAGGGCCATCTTGGTGAAAACCGGTGCGCTCGACGAGCAAGGGAGGCAGGCAGGGAGTTCGCGAAATGGAGAAGCGGTGTGGTGTTTGTGCCAGGTACGGGAGAGTTCCGCCGAAACCAATGATTTCTTTACCTCTCCCGGAACGATCTTGGTGGAGACTGTCTATGGATTTTTGCACCTTGGAAGATGAAGGTGTTGATTATCTAGTTGTTTTATCTCGTCAGTTTATGATAGCCCAGAAGTGTGTTCCAGCAAATGCAGCTGTTCTGTGTCAGAAGGTAAACAAAATCCTTTGTTTGGTAGGAATCCCAAACACTATTGTTTCTGATAATGGCCCTCAATTTGTGTCAGAACAGTTTGCCAGGTTGACAAAAAAATATGATATCATCCATCGTACCAGTGCTCCAAGGAATCCCCAGTCTAATGGGCAAGCTGAGAGAGCGGTGCAGACCTTTAAGAAGTTGGCAGCGAAAAACCCGAACATTTGTGCTGCGGTTATGTGTTACAATGATAGTCCACTGCAGAATGGATAATCTCCAGCGCAATTGTTGAATGGGTGAGGGCTTAAATCAATGGGGTACCTGGTTAATAACTCGGTTGATGTGAAGAAGCTCAGATCGTATGAGGCTGAGTATCGGGGTAGACAAGCTCACAACTATAATGTTAGGCACAGAGTAAATGAAAGAGAATACCTGTAGTACTGACTGATCCCGGAAAGAAACCTTGTATGATAGTAGTAACTACAGCTTCTGATCAAGAGTTAGCTCTGAAAACAAATTCAGGCGCCTTATTACGAAGGAACAGGAAGTTTGTACAAGTGGGTGAGGATCAAGAAAAACATGGCTCTGCTCGACCGGACGCATCGGAATCACCTCAATAGTTGCCGGTCTTGTTAAATCAAGGACAAGAAATATCAACATCACCTCCAACAGTAACCAATAGCTCATGCATTGTGTCGGCATTGCCACTGAGTAAACAAAAAGCCGTGAGTGATGCGACCGCATCTCCAAAGGCAAACCAAACAGCTGGGTTGCGATCTAGGGTGGGCTATAATGCAGACAGTTCTCGTAAAAATCTATCTCAAGGAGCATGCAACAAATCAACTGTGCAATCTCCCCAGACCACTAGGAAATCAAGATCAGGCAGAAATATCAAGCCCAGAGATAGACTAAACCAATAGTTTTTAACAGTTTATGTCTTTTTGTTCATGTTTTAGAAGCTCAGGCCATGCGGTTGCCCTGAATTGGTCTGGTATTCTAATAATTTCTCATATTGAGAAAACTAATGTTTCATTTTGTTACGACCAAATTTTCAATTTCTGTTTTAAATTATGTATTGTTTGATGCTGTTTGTAGTTGTATTAACTGGTGATAGATAATTGGATTGTTTTTATTTGTGCTGTTGGTTTGTAACAGATTCTTGGTTGGTAGGGATTGCGGTATACCAGATGCGACGGCATCTGAGACAGTTGAAGGTCTTCACAGATGTGACAGTATCTTTTGGACTGGTGAGAGTTACATTAAGATTATTGGTATAATCTTGGAGCGAAGGTGTAGAGTGTACCGGAAAGGATATTGGAGAGAGGGAAGACAACTGACGAACGTGGGAGACTGGGTGTCGAATAGCTGGCGAGAGGACATGTTTGGGAGCTGCTTAAAGTCAACCACAAGTACATTATAAGCTGGCACTAGCTCAGAGCATACGGTAAGCTTCTAAGCTTCACAATAGTCTATGCGAAATGGTCAAGAAACTATGTATCTTTATTGCCTAGTACTAGTACTATTGGAGAAATCCACATGCTGAATTCTGGTTCTATGAGTTCCCTCTCTCACTAAATTTCATATGCAAATCCTAAACACTTTTTTGGTAGATGTGCATATGGAAATGGTTGTCAATTCTTAAAGCTTTGTGTACTTCCACTTTGGATTAAGCCTTTAAAGTACAAATGACTGCACAGCCTAGAAACACCAAAATGAGAACTAATTTTTGCTATTGTCAAGCCGGATAAAGCATGCTCTGTAGTTCATATCACAAACTGTCATGCAGAGCTTCCTACTGATTATTATCATTGAATATCAACAAGCCTGTGAGATGTCGTGTTTGTGTGTTACAGGAAGTTCAAGGTTATAACATAAGTTCTATCGGTATTGGCTTAACCAAGGAATACGGATACATACACGGATTATGGGAACTAAGGCTAATCGGAGAAGACCTGAATGACTGATGTCATCCAGATAATAGCGTGTTTGGACGTGTTTTGTTGCTTTTCCTTACAAACCCTTCATCTAACAAAGCCAACTCAATGTCCTAGACAAATTTAAACTGAATGATAGCTAGCTAACTGTGTTGTGCTGGAGCTTCTATATACACCTAGTGCGTGATATATCACTCACTAGGTATATATAGAAGCTCCAGCACAGGGCCTGAGGGTGGTAGGGGGTAGTGCGGGTCTTTGCCACCCTCCAAATGGTGCATAATTCTCTCATCAGGCTGGACTCAAATTGGGCACCCTGATCGGTATGCATTTGCTCGGGTAGACCGAAATAGCTAAACACACGCTCGTCTAAGGCGGTGGCCACTACTGGGGCTGTAGCGTCTGGGAGGAGGAGGGTGTCCTGCCAGCGGGTAAAATGATCCGTTAAGACCAAAATCCACTTGTTACCACGCTGGGTCTCAGGAAGGGGACCAACTAGATCTACCGCTAGTTTTTGCCAAGGCCGGCCGGTATACATGCGTTGTCGTGCGGGGTTGGGTTTGGTACCCCCATGTTTAGCACATTGGCACGTCTCGCAGCTGTTGACCGCTCGCCGTACATCGGCTGTCATGCCCGGCCAGTACCAGGTGAGATTCAACCTCTTGAGTGTTTGTTGAATACCTTGGTGGGCCATGACGTGGGTCTCCCACACGACTTTTCCACGCAGACTGGGAGGGCACACGGCGCACCAGTGAGACCGGGTTTGGCCGGCATGGTGTATCTCCAGTACACCATCCGGGCGGAGTTGCATGGAATGTCTCCTCTTCTCCAATTGGCGCAACTCATTGCTGCCAAGCTCAAGCTGTTGGGGGTCTACGGGGGTATTATTTTGGATAGCTTCATACACGACAGCTACGGGGTGACGGCCGGTCTTTTGAGCTTCCATCAGATCTGTATCAGGGGGTGGTGGACGTGGACGGGCAATGGCAACTACCCGGGGGTCTGAGGGAGGGGGGGAGTAGACAAGGGCTGGGCAAGGGGGGTAGGGGAGGGGTTTGGGAAAGTCTGTATCACCTCGTCTTTGGTGGGGCCACCATTTCTACTCTCAATGTGGGTACACTGTTTACAATCAGAGGGGCAACGCCTACTCAGTCCGTCTGCGTTCCCGTGCAAATGTCCACTGCGGTGTTCTATGGTGAACTTAAACTCTGAGAGGGCTTCCAGCCATCTGGCTACTTGGCTTGAAAGTTCCTTCCGCTTGCAGAGCCATATGAGGGAGGCATGGTCGGTACGGATTCTAAAGGTTTGTCCGTAGAGATAGGGCTTGAAGTGTTTCACCGCCTTAACTACGGCTAACAACTCCTTGGGAGTGACACAGTAGTTTTGCTCTGGGGGGCTCAGCATTTTACTGTAGTACGCTATCACCCGTTCTTCGTTGTTCTGGATCTGGGACAGGACGGCGCCGACACCGTCGTCACTGGCGTCGGTGTCTAGGGTATAGGGACTGTTGGCATCGGGGTAGCCTAGAATGGGGGCGGAGACCAGTCCTGCTTTGAGCAGCACAAACGCTTCTGCCTGAGGTTGGGCCCACTCCCAGGGGGTATCTTTACAAGTGAGTCTGGTCAGGGGCTTGGCTACGGTAGAGAACCGTGGGAGGTACTGGCGGTAATAACTTACAGTTCCTAGGAATGCTTCTAGTTCTTTAAGACAAGTAGGGGGAGGGCCAATCACGTACTGCAGCGATCTTTTCTGGATCAGTGGAGACACCTCGCTCGCTGAAAATGTGGCCTAGGTAGCGGACTTGAGATTGGAGCAGCTCACACTTGCTGGGCTTCAGTTTTAAACCAGCCGCTTGGAGACGCTGGAGCACTTCGGACAGTCGGTGGAGATGGGTGGGGAAATCGGGGCCTATGACGATGATGTCATCTAAGTAAAGGAGAAGTGACTTCCAGTGGAGGCTGTGTAGCACCCTCTCCATGAGTCTCTGGAAAGTGGCGGGTGCGGAAGTTAATCCGAAAGGGAGGACTTTCCATTTATATAGGCCGGAACGGGTGGAGAAAGCGGATTTGTCGCTGGCATCCGCGTCCAGGGGAACCTGCCAGTATCCGCTCACTAGGTCTAGGGTGCTGAAGTAGCGGCTACCCGACAAAGTGTCCAGGCTCTCATCTATACGGGGCAGGGGGTAGGCGTCTTGTTGGGTTACTGCATTCAACCGCCTATAGTCTATGCAAAACCTCCACGAACCGTCTTTCTTTTTGACGAGTACCACGAGAGAACTCCAGGCACCATTGCTGGGTTCGATCAACCCTCTCTCCAGCAGTTGGACACCTGCTCCTCGGTTTCGCGCTCCTTGTGGGGTCCCAATCTGTGGGGGTGTTGCCTTATGGGCTGGGCTCCGGGCTTCAGGGGGATGCTATGTGCCACGAGGTCGGTACGACTCATGTCGTGATCTCCTCTACTGAACACCTCCTCGTAGGAGTGTAAGAGCTGGGCCGGCTGGAAAGCTTCACTGGGGGTGTGGCAGTTGTCCAGGGCTTTGGTATATAGTGCCTGCAAGTGCTTGGGGACGGGGGAGGGAAGGAAGTGGGGGGAATGGAAGTAGGGGGGTTCTCCGTCAATGGCAACTCTATGTCACTGGCCTGTACACCTGTATACCGGCCTATAGTCTTTCCCGCTTTCAAATGTAACGGCTGACTAGTGGGGTTAAGGCATCTAACGAGCAGGTGGTGTTTGGTATCAGGGGAGTTGAGACTGGCGGCGAGGGGCGGGGAGTCTGGGGTACCTTCTACTATACCGAGGGGGAGGTGTGAGGGGTTGGTAACTTTACAGAGTACCGTCGCCTCGGTATTCGGGGGAATGTGAGTGTCTCTTATGACTTGGACAGAGGTGGAGAGCATTCGTCCCTGTTGGTCAGTGCATGGAAGTTCTTGGCCATCTATTTCAATGACTGAACGATCAAAATTCATGTGACACTGGTGGGCAGTAAGAAAGGGCATGCCTAAGATGGCGTCTTCGTTAATCTGTCCGACTACGAACGTAGCATCCGTCTTTATGTCTCGCAGTCAAAGGGGCAGATGTAGGGTACCAAAGAAGGGGATATGGGATCCGTCCACCAAAATGCCGTGGGTGTCGCTCTCTTGGAGGCATTCCGGGTGGTAGGAGACAGCCGGTAGAACAGGCGCTGTGATAGCAAATTAGTGGTACATCCGGTATCAATGAGCATAGACACCGGCCTGCCTTCAATTCGACCGGGCAAGAAATAACTTGCCTTGTAGGGGCGTTCTGACGGGGAGGTAGGAGCGTCAGTGGGTCTGACGGCTGATGGTCGGGGGGTAGGGGGTTGTCTCCCCCGAGGGCGGGAGGGGTGTATTCGGGTTGGGGGAGTAGGGGGGTTTTTGGGGTGACTCCCTCGGCTCAGAGATTGAGCTGGTTCAGAGGAGTAATATAATTGGTGTCCATGACTAACGGGGTGTTGCTGCCGAGACGGGCGGGGAAGGTCAAGGGGTGATATGGTTGGTTGTTATCCCAGACAGGCGGGGCAGACGGGTAGTAGTCTGTATCTTCCAGCTCTTGTAATGGCGCATACCGGTTGGCAGTGGGTAGCTGCCAGGGTTCTGGGGTTGGCACAGGATACCGTCTCTCTGGACGGGGAGGGGGGATCTGAGTCACAGGGTTATGTCGCTCTAGTCTTTCTATTGCCTTCCTATAATTCCGAGGGGCCCGGGGGCAGTTAGGAACCGGTCTCCCTACTGCGGGCGGCGCCCGTTTTTTGACGGTTGGTTAGGAAGGGGGGTAGGAGACGGCCAGGGTTTGACAGGACAACTCCTCTGTAAGTGACCAACGGCGCTACACCCCCAACACTGAGGGGGAGAGGTGTGACGGGGGTAGGAGGGGTGGGGGACGGCCAGTGGGGGGGTTGGTTGCTGCTTCAGTCTCTGGAGATCTTCCGACTGGAGCTTGATGACGTCGGTGAGCAACTGCATGTTTTGCATCAGAACAGCAAGGGTGTCTGGGGACGGGATAGCTGTCTGGTGGACTTGACTGAGTGGGGGGTTGGCTGGGGTTCTGCCACTGAGTGGTTCTAACATGTCGTCTTCCTCCTCCACTACTCTGACTCGGGAAGGTTTGTCTTCAAATCCTGTCTTGATTTGAAGAAATTCACGGCCTGCTCTGACTGCTTCCTCGACAGTGTGGGGTTGCACGGCTAGTAAATGTCGTTGAAGGTACGCATTGCCTATTGTGCTAGCAAAGGTTTCCAGTACCATTCGGTCAACTCTTCGGGGGGGGGGGGCAGGTCATCATAAGCAACACGGACCAGTTTTTCAACTTCATTAGCGTGTTGTTGCAACGATGTTTTGGGGGAACGACGCAGTGTAATCAACTGGGCTTGTGCCTCTTTGGGGGTAAGTCCAAACCGTGCACGTAGGGCAGCAAAGATACCTTCTACATGGGGAGGGTGGCCACACTCAAGGGCGTCGTCTCTCAGTGCCTCTCGTAAGTGTAGTAGGGCAGTAGCTTGGCCCCAATCATTTGCATCGGCTACTTCAGTAAATCGAGTGATAAAATATTCCACATCGGCCGTGCCATCGTATTTGGGGGGTTTGAAGGGGGTTGGGTTGTGTCTTTGGGGGGGTTGTACCAATCTTTGTAGGGCATCTGTCAACTCATCCAAGGCTACCGTTGGTTGAACTACAACGGGATTTCGGCCAGCGCTTCTTGCTCTCTGAGTGGCCATTGTTGATTGGCGAGCTATGGGGTATAAAATGATTGCTTGGAACAGAAATCAGTATCCCGGGTATCCCGGATCGGGGTGGGTGGATCCCGGATCGGGGTAGCTTCGGGGTAAGTAAGGGGGGAGTGGAGGGATACAAGGTAGACAGGGTATACTGGGTCGGAATAACTTCGGGGTAAGGGGGGATGGAGGTATACAGGATAGACAGGGTATACCGGCACTGTATAGCTTCGGGGTAAGGGGGAATGGCAGTATACAGGGTCAAGGTAACTTCTGGGTGAGGGGAAGATGGCGGTAAGCAGGGCGAACAGGCTTGGTGTAGTTCCTAGCTCTTTCTTCTGCTTTATTATCTCGCAATCTTCTTACTTCTTACCTTCTTTCTTTCTTCCTTCTCTATCGATATCTTCTTACTTCTTACCTTCTTTCTCTCTATCCGTTGTGTCCTTGTTCTTCAGATATCCCACTGCTGCCACCAATGTAATAGATTTGCATCCTCTATTAACTGCCACAACGGATTCTCCTCTCTCTTCCTTCCACTCCTTTCTCTCTCTATAGAAGTGTGTTTCTCAGTATAGATACTTTATTACATTCACAAGTAAAAGGGGTGTTTATACTTTATCGACTGCCTGCCCAAAGCACAGCAGCTCTATTTATAGAGAAAAAGGGTACAACTTCATTACCATACATGGCATGACCAATGATACTAGATAATAAGAGAATGCGCCAATCATAAAATACAACACAGCAAACAATAACAAGGTGATCCAATCATGGAGCGAGCACATGGTAACTTGGGGGCTAAACTTCAGTTCCCGCTCTTTTCTGCATATAAATCTTCCACTCCTTATAAGGGTAGGCCACATCCTAGTCTGGGATCCTGAGAGACGGAACGCTCCGATTTCGATTCTGCGAAGTGAATCATGTTCAGGAAGGCTCAGGCTACTAGGATCAGTGTGGTTGGATCCCGGATCGGGGTCCTGACCCGGGGTAGGTCCGGGGTGGTTCGGGGTAGATTCGGGATAGCTGAAAGTTGATATCTACAGGGAGATAGTGACCCGAGGCCGCCGGTATCCATTTCTCAGGGGATTCGGGATAACCCCGGGGGGGGGGGGGGTAGGGTTCTGGTGGGGTAATGACTTATGACTAAGGGCACCAGGGGTGTAAGGGGGGGGGGGGTTTGGGGGGGGTTAGCACTATCCATCACACAAATCTCCCACAATGGAATCGAACAATCATTGTATTTATATGCTATCACTTAGGTACACATAACATCATAGGATCATCCAATACAAAATTTCCCAATAGTCTGTGATGATCATCTGTTTGCTGAGTAGTGTCATCTGTGGAACAAAGTAAGGTTTCTTCGTCGCTTGTTCAAAGGCTTTTTGTACATATTTTGTTCTTTCAGGAAAGCATTGGCGCGTCAAATAGGTAACCGAAGAAGCATCTCAAAGGTTTTTAAAAAGTAAAAAATGGCAACTATTTAATGAAATTGTACGATTTCCTTTCAAAAACAAATTTTGGACAATAAAAAAGACACTTATGTTTAAGTGATGACTATGTTTCATACACAAAGCATTGACATTGCCCTCACTAGAAACTTCATCAATCATGTCATCAGTTATCAACCATCTGTTTTGTCCATCTCTGGTGAAACTCGTCATTATATCTATCATTCCCTCTTGAAATATCACTCCGGACACGTTGTCAAAGGCTTTTTGATAGGCGCCGTAACAGTAATGTATTCAACCAGTGGAGAATAAGCTATAGTATGACTAGCTTCAATTATTCATAAAATTGCTCGCATCTTCCCAGAAACGGTCTGACCCCGTAATCATCACCATGAAAGGCGAATACATCGTAGCGTCAAGTCTTTCAGCACTACCACCCATGTCGAATTAGATGTTTGTCATCCGCCTATAGTTTCATTTATGATTCGAACGGGAGATCTGTTTGTCTTTTGTATTTCTTTGACAGCGCTTTCATAAATACTAAACTCGGTAACACCTCCAAAAGTAGAAAATCCTATGACAAATACCAATATCATTATAACTGTTATTGCTTTTCGTTTTAGACATGGTAAAACAATATCTACAATTTCACTCCCTCTACCATCAATCGTATCATTTTCACTCACCGCTCTCTTCTCCACATCTTTTTCTCCCAACATCTTGCTTGCCAATAACATTATAATCATACAACACTTTATTTTTATACACCAGTCAAACAACAATAAAAATTGTGATACAAACCCCAATATGAACAACTGCTGCACAATAAATACTTAGATAATAATCATAATTATATACAATATAAAAACACTATATTCAACAGTGATAATCAACACCTGGTGCACACAAATAAAGTACCTAGATGGTTCTCAGGGACACATGGTGCTCAAAGAGGCACTTGAAACCAGGAGAACCATCTTGTCCTTAGACACCATGATGAAGATCTGCTCCTATTATACTACTCAAGTGACGTAACAGATTCAGCTATGTGACATAATAGATTCAGCTATGTGACATAACAGATTCAGCTATGTGACATAACAGATTCAACTATGTGACATAACAGATTCAACTATGTGACATAACAGATTCAACTATGTGACATAACAGATTCAACTATGTGACATAACAGATTCAGCTATGTGACATAACAGATTCAACTATGTGACATAACAGATTCAGCTATGTGACATAACAGATTCAACTATGTGACATAACAGATTCAGCTATGTGACATAACAGATTCAACTATGTGACATAACAGATTCAACTATGTGACATAACAGATTCAACTATGTGACATAACAGATTCAACTATGTGACATAACAGATTCAACTATGTGACATAACAGATTCAACTATGTGACATAACAGATTCAACTATGTGACATAACAGATTCAACTATGTGACATAACAGATTCAACTATGTGACATAACAGATTCAACTATGTGACATAACAGATTCAGCTATGTGACATAACAGATTCAACTATGTGACATAACAGATTCAACTATGTGACATAACAGATTCAACTATGTGACATAACAGATTCAACTATGTGACATAACAGATTCAGCTATGTGACATAACAGATTCAACTATGTGACATAACAGATTCAACCATGTGACATAACAGATTCAACCATGTGACATAACAGATTCAACTATGTGACATAACAGATTCAACCATGTGACATAACAGATTCAGTTATGTGACATAACAGATTCAACTGCGCGACATAATAAAGTTGACCATGTGACTTAATAGAACTGATATAATGATCTTAACCACATTGTAGAATAAGAACTATAATGTGTAAATAAAATAAATGTTAGAGCTGCATTTGAGTAAAACTTTTAAAATTTCTAACTTACCCACATGTGGAAAAGTTGAAAAGAAAAATCCAAACAGCCAGGAAAGGATAACCATAGCAAAGATATATCGCGGGGTTGTCTTTGAACGCTGTGCAGATCTGAATAGGCTGTTCATAGTAATACATCTCTCAATAGAGATGGCACATAGATGTGCTATAGACGTGGATCCACACCAGAACATTACTGTACCATAGAACTGACAACCTGCCATAGAAACAACACTATATATCATTATATCAGTGGATATATGCGTTATAGACATGGATCCACACCAGAACATTACTGTACCATAGAACTGACAACCTGCAATAGAAACAATAAGTTTATCGCCTCTTTTTACATGAGGATTTGATTTTTCATGATCAAGCAGGCACTAGTGTCTCCACAGCTGCACAGAAACACCTCATAGCTGATTGAGACTTACAACTACATCGCCCTGATTGAGTATAAAATGTTTATCATACATTGATTGTCTACTTGCGTGCAGAGCATTCAACCCCTCGTGTCACATTACCTGTGTTGTACTTCTGCTGAGCAGCACAAGTTATTGAAAGATGATGCAATCTTGTCTAGGAAATATTGTTATTAAACATGTTTTGTATACTATAACTAAAGTACTAGGCACAACTCGCTTTATCTGAGTAAACTCAACCAACCTCATCATTATCTAGAAATTAGATTCTAGATATAACAAGTTCATCATTACCTACGATCTGGTTTATATAACTAGATAAAACAACCTAATAGTTCCAAGACAGATTATAGCAGGAAAAACAGATTAGGGAAGCTTTGTTTTGGCCGTGTTGAAAAATGAAACACAATACACTTTTCAGAAAGTAGAGAACGTTAATGTTTTGCATATAAGACTGTTTTACAAAACTGATATCACTTGTAAGATTGCTTTCTATAAATTATCGAAGAATGTCTTCAGTAGATTATCGATAAACACCTTCTATAGATTGTCTATGAATGTTTTCTGTAAACTGTCCAAGGACGCTTTTTGTAGTTTGTCTCAGAATGTTTTCTGTAGATTGTCTGCGAATGCTTTCTATAGATTGTCTATGAATGTTTTCTGTAAACTGTCCAAGAACGCTTTTTGTAGTTTGTCTCAGAATGCTTTCTGTTGATTGTCTACGAATGCTTTCTATAGATTGTCTATGAATGTTTTCTGTAAACTGTCCAAGAACGCTTTTTGTAGTTTGTCTCAGAATGCTTTCTGTAGATTGTCTACGAATGCTTTCTATAGATTGTCTATGAATGTTTTCTGTAAATTGTCTATGAATGCTTTTTGTAGTTTGTCTCAGAATGCCTTCTGTAGATTGTCTACGAATGCTTTCTATAGATTGTCTATGAATGTTTTCTGTAAATTGTCTATGAATGCTTTTTGTAGTTTGTCTCAGAATGCTTTCTATAGATTGTCTATGAATGTTTTCTGTAAATTGTCTATGAATGCTTTTTGTTGTTTGTCTCAGAATGCCTTCTGTAGATTGTCTGTGATTTCCTTCTATATATGGTATATGAACACCTTCTAAAAAGTTTCAAGCTCTTACCTGGCATCTGAAAGACCCATCTGTGATAAAATGCATTGACTGTGTACATAGTTCCACCGACAGATGCCATGATCAAGTCACTAATGGCCAAACTTCTCAGCAGATAAGACGTTCTGGTTTGTAGGGATTTCACTTTAGTGAAAAGTGCTATAGCCAGACTATTTGCAGTTATTCCAATTAATGTAAGAATGAGCATTATACAGCCTGCAATATAAACAAGTTCAAGTCAACTTTTACATGCCTGGCAAGTTACTTATGAATTTGGTCAACTGAAGCATATAAACTCTTTATATCTTGAACTTTTCTAAACCTAAACTCAGCGTAAGTCAAACTCATCTTGGAATTTTTCAGTTATAGAGTGACAGGTGAGAGTAGTAATACATGAGGAGATCTCCCTACCAAGTGTTTTTTTGTGGATTAGACCTTGGGGTGAAAACAATGGGTTACGACGTTGGATGGATTCGCCGAGTTAATATTGTATTTCATTTGAGGGGCATTTGAGTGGCATTTAGGTGGCATTTGAGTTTTGATTATTTTTTTACTTAATTTGAACTTATATGTCATATAGAGTTTATATTGTATTTCATTTGAGGGGCATTTGAGTGGCATTTGAGTGGCATTTAAGTGGCATTTGAGTTTTGATTATTTTTTTACTTGATTTGAACTTATATGACATATAGATTTTGAATGTAATTTTTTTACATAATTATATACATACTTGAGAGAAAGAAAGAGATAGAGGAGAGAGAGGGAGGAGAGAGGGAGAGAGAGAGGAGAGAGAGATTTTTTAGTTTTCTATACATTCATGTGTATATGGTTTATTATGGACGTATTTATGGGTATATTTATATCTACATAGAGAGAGGAGATATATCTACATTGAACAAATATATTGATCAAAAATGAAAACTATATGATTATATACCTGATTACATAATAAGTAGGGAAAATCTTCCTATATAATATAGCTAGAGTCAGTAAATACTAAGTTATACAAAGCAAAACAACTTGTAATGACAATCAATGCATTCATACATACATGCATACGGTATCTTGAGAGAGAGAAAGAGAGAGAGGAGAGAGAGATCTTTTAGTTTTCTAGCAATTAATGTATATATGGTCAATTATGTACATATTTATGGGTATATTTATATCTACAAGGAGAGAGAGAGAAGAGAGGAGATATATCTAAATTGAATAAATACATTGATTAAAAATGAATCATTATATGATTATATACATTTATTACATAATAAGTAAAGAAAATCTCCCCACATAATATAGCTAGAGTCAGTAAATACTACGTAATAAATACAAAGTAATAACAGTTAATGCATAGTTTGTTCCTTTACAATGATGTCTTTGATGTAGTGATGTTATATCTTAGGAAGGAAGACTTCTGTTCTATGTGCTTTTAATTTCGTAATGAACTAAAATAAAAAAATTATGTATTAGTATAGAATGATTAAGCAAAAATGTAAAATAATTACATGAATTTGAATTATAGTTCTAGTTACATTGGATAGTTTACATTATTAGAAAAGGGAGATAACTCACCAAGTTACATTGTTCAACTTGTTCTTTCTTGAGCATTATTTTCACCAAGTGCTTTTGATTCTCTTTTATCTATCTGAAACAAAACAAAAAATGCTTGCTTTATAAATATTGTACAGGATTTCGTGTCTGGGTGGTAGCCACCTGTACACTCTCCCGATATGCTCTGTTCGACCCTAAGTCAGCGCTCAATAATGTGCTTATTATTGTTCACAGTGCGTACATTGGCTTGTGCAGTTTTGCGTGTGGCCGAATCTGTGGTGGAGTGCGTGCAATAATTATCTGTAATTATTGGCTGTGTCCGAACCTTTACAAGGTCCGACAATAATTGTAAATTATTGTCTAGTTTATAGTTTGTTTCGAACTGTGCTCTGACATTAATTCCTCAGGAATTACTTGTCTAGTTTATAGTTTGTTTCGAACTGTACTCTGACAACAATTATGCTGAAGTTCGTAGCCGAATCTGGGCTCAGCCGAGATCGACAATAACTTCCTGCAATTATTGTTTTGCTAGCTTGTTGGATTCCCCGAATCCGAATTGTGCTGAAGTTTTGTAGCCGAATCTGGGCTCAGCCGAGATCGACAGTAACTTCCTGCAATTTATTGTTTGACTAGCTGTTTGGATTCCCCGAATCCGAATTTAGTAAGAGCCGAACTATTAGTGCACTAGGCCTTGTGTTGTAATCCTTGCCTCAGGCAAGGGTATACACAGTGATAGAGCGTACCGCTCTCACTTTCCACCTTAGCGTCGTGCTTGCTAATAGTCGACTTGTCCAGCGCTGGTAGTTTTGGTGCTCCTAGCTGTGCTTGCTTCAGAGAGA
The DNA here is from genome assembly GCA_945261195.1 of Cryptosula pallasiana. NCBI lineage: Eukaryota > Metazoa > Bryozoa > Gymnolaemata > Cheilostomatida > Cryptosulidae > Cryptosula > Cryptosula pallasiana. The sequence goes on along the minus strand of OX183138.1, from coordinate 22,062,116 downwards.
GAGAATCATCTGAGAGTCAGGCTAACTCTGATTTTTATTATCTCAACACAGATATTTATACAGGGAAGGCGGGTACAAGTTACTTAACCACACCTAGTAAAAATATTGGTGCAAGCCACGCCTTGCCCTTACAGTAGTACCAAAATGCGTTTATATAATTATTTCGTGGAAAAAGTGTAATAGAAAATAGTAAATAATTATTATTTGGGTACATCATAGAACTGCTCTAGATAGACACCGTAGCAATAGAACTAGGACAAGCATAGACAAACATAAGTGAGTACATATTGAGATCGTACGTAGACAGTGAGTTAATATCTCAGACAGTTGCGTAGACAAAGAGAACAAAAGGTGAGATGATATTGAGTCAATGGCTCAGACTAAGTAGGAGTAAATAATGTTAAATATGCGCTAAGTACTGGCGTCCCTCACAATATGTTGTAAAAAAATACACTAATTACACCAAAAAAGTGCTTTTTTTTACCTGAAAAAATGTATATGTTCAACATTTTGTTGTTAAAACTATGCTAATCACACCGAAAAAGTCCTTTTCTTTACCATGAAAATGTATATATTCAGCATTTTGTTGTAAAAAATACACTAATTACATCAAAAAAGTCCTTTTTTCACTTAGAAAATGTATATATTCAGCATTTTGTTTAATTTATGGTAAAAATTAGTAAAACTCACCTATAGTGATATGATTGCCTTGAGTTATAGATTAGCTTTTTGAACTCTTGTTCTGGACAGTTTTTTTCAGCATCATCGAAATATAATATAAGTAATTTGAGTCTTCAATGGTTTGGTATCATCTAAGCAGGAGAGAAAGTAATGTTGTGTAACATTGACTCTTCATTGGTTTGGTATCATCTTGTCTTCAAAATTGATGTAGTTTGAGTCTTCATTGGTTTGGCATCATCTAAGTAGGTGGATCTTGAAAGGAATTCTTGCTGTGTTGGAGAAGTGTGCTGTCTTCAAAATTGATGTAGTTTGAGTCTTCATTGGTTTGGTATCATCTAAGTAGGTGGTAGATCTTGAAAGGAATTCTTGCTGTGTTGGAGAAGTGTGCTGTCTTCAAAATGGATGTAGTTTGAGTCTTCATTGGTTTGGTATCATCTAAGTAGGTGGTAGATCTTGAAATGAATTCTTGCTGTGTTGGAGAAGTGCGCTGTCTTCAAAATCGATGTAGTTTGAGTCTCCATTGGTTTGGTATCATCTAAGTAGGTGATAGATCTTGAAAGAAATTCTTGCTGTGTTGGAAAAGTGTGCTGTCTTCATCTTCATTGGTTTGGTATCATCTAAGTAGGTGGTAGATCTTGAAATGAATTCTTGCTGTGTTGGAAAAGTGTGCTGTCTTCATCTTCATTGGTTTGGTATCATCTAAGTAGGTGGTAGATCTTGAAATGAATTCTTGCTGTGTTGGGGAAGTATGCTGTCTTCAAGTAGGTGGTAGATTTTGAAATGAATTCTTGCTGTGTTGGAGAAGTATGCTGTCTTCAAAATCCATGTAGTTTGAGTCTTCATCGGTTTGATTCAAAATCGATGTAGTTTGAGTCTTCATTGGTTTGGTATCATCTAAGTAGGTGGTAGATCTTGAAAGGAGTTCTTGCTGTGTTGGAGAAGTCGACTGTCTTCAAAATTCATGTAGTTTGAGTCTTCATTGGTTTGGTATCATCTAAGTAGGTGGTAGATCTTGAAATGAATTCTTGCTGTGTTGGAGAAGTGTGCTGTCTTCAAAATTGATGTAGTTTGAGTCTTCATTGGTTTGGTATCATCTAAGTAGGTGGTAGATCTTGAAAGAAATTCTTGCTGTGTTGGAGAAGTGTGCTGTCTTCATCTTCATTAGCTTGGTATCATCTAAGTAGGTGGTAGATCTTGAAATGAATTTTTGCTGTGTTGGGGAAGTATGCTGTCTTCAAAATCTATGTAGTTTGAGTCTTCATTGGTTTGGTATCATCTAAGTAGGTGGTAGATCTTGAAAGGAATTCTTGCTGTGTTGGAGAAGTGTGCTGTCTTGAAAATTGATGTAGTTTGAGTCTTCATTGGTTTGGCATCATCTAAGTAGGTGGATCTTGAAAGGAATTCTTGCTGTGTCACATAAGTAGGAGAGAAAGTCATGTTGTTTTACATCTATCGTTGGTGTTGGTAGATCTTGACCGCATGTTTATAGTCTTTGCTACTGCTGCATTTCGTCTCAAACAAGAGTCCAAAGTAGACATCATAACTACAAAATACAAAAAATTGTTAGTTACAATTGATTCATTTATTTTCATTGGCTTTATCTACATAGAGTAGCGAAGAAAAAGTTTGTGTGAGTATAAAACTATCTAGTAGAGATAAATTTATATCTAGGTTCAACTAGCATTGAATAATTATTATTATTTTGTTAATAATAAATAAGTAGAGTCGGCTACTTTACTAGAACTTGGACAAACACTTATTTTAAAAATGAATAATTAGAGCATTCTACTAGTGTTAAATAATTAATGATAATAATTTACCTTATCACCACTTAGAGCCAGATGATTTAATTTTAACTAAAGACAAATAATTATTTTAGCAATTCTTACCTTGATGCTGGATGTTCTCCTAGTAGCTGTAGTAGATGATGGTTCTCCGCTTGCTGTTGAAGAACTGGATGCTTTCTGTGTGAAAACAGTGGCTCTTAAATAGCTAAAGTTGCACTGATTAAACCCTATGAATCAGCATTTTTTTCCAATGCTTTCGCGGGAATAAATAGTTTATTTTCACGCGAATAGAAACCGTTGCTTTCGCGGGAATAAATAATTTATTTTCACGCGAATAGAAACAGTTGCTTTCGCGGGAATAAATAGTTTATTTTCACGCGAATAGAAACCGTTGCTTTCGCGGGAATAAATAATTTATTTTCACGCGAATAGAAACAGTTGCTTTCGCGGGAACAAATAGTTTATTTTCACGCGAATAGAAACCGTTGCTTTCGCGGGAATAAATAGTTTATTTTCACGCGAATAGAAACCGTTGCTTTCGCGGGAATAAATAATTTATTTTCACGCGAATAGAAACAGTTGCTTTCGCGGGAACAAATAGTTTGTTTTCACACGAATAGAAACTGTTGCTTTTGCGGGAATAAATAGTTTATTTTCACGCGAATAGAAACCGTTGCTTTCGCGGGAATAAATAATTTATTTTCACACGAATAGAAACAGTTGCTTTCGCGGGAACAAATAGTTTATTTTCACGCGAATAGAAACCGTTGCTTTCGCGGGAATAAATAATTTATTTTCACGCGAATAGAAACAGTTGCTTTCGCGGGAATAAATAGTTTATTTTCACGCGAATAGAAACCGTTGCTTTCGCGGGAATAAATAATTTATTTTCACGCGAATAGAAACAGTTGCTTTCGCGGGAACAAATAGTTTATTTTCACACGAATAGAAACCGTTGCTTTCGTGGGAATAAATAATTTATTTTCACACGAATAGAAACAGTTGCTTTCGCGGGAATAAATAGTTTATTTTCACGCGAATAGAAACTGTTGCTTTCGCGGGAATAAATAGTTTATTTTCACGCGAATAGAATCCGTTGCTTTCGCGGGAATAAAGAATTTATTTTCACGCGAATGGAAACCGTTGCTTTCGCGGGAATAAACAGTTTTTATTCCCGCGAAAGCATTGGAAAAAATGCTGATTCATAGGGTTTACTCAGTGCAACTTTAGCTATTTAAGAGCCACTGTTTTCACTTAGAAAGCATCCAGTTCTTCAACAGCAAGCGGAGAAGCATCATCTACTACAGCTACTAGGAGAGCATCAAGGTAAGAAACGCTAAAATAATTATTTGTCTTTAGTTAATTAAATCATCTGGCTCTAAGTGGTGATAAGGTAAAAAATAATCAATAATCATTTAACACTAGTAGAAAGCTCTAATTATTTATTTTTAAAATAAATATCAAAAACTTGTGAAAATGAACTGGTAACATTACGTCGACTGAAATAATGCCTAAAACGTCTCGCATAAATTTTGGTCTGACCAAAAACGGACTGAAAACCTTTACCTTTAGAGCGAGTACAAAATTATCATAACTTGGTCAAGAGAACGACTCCATATCGTAATAGGAGGATAACTCCACAGTGCAACTAGTTGAGTTCTTCAACTAGTGTTAAATAATAATTTTAATCACTTACCTTAATACAGAAAGTCTCCTAGTAGTTGTAGTAGATGTTGATACTTCAGTCACTGTTGTTGGAGTGGATGCTTTCTGTGTAAAAGCGATGCTTCTTATATAGCTAGGTTGTACTAGGTACCGATTGACACGAGCTGATTCCAATGAAAAGCCTTTATAATATATATTAGGTCTTTACGTAGAAAACTCACGCAAAAACTAAAAAAAAAAACATTCTTCGCGGGAGTTTTCCGTCTTATATGTTATAAAGGCTTTACGCAAAAAACTCACGCGGAAACCAAAACTATATAAAAACTTCTTCGCGGGAGTTTTCCTTCTTATGCGTTATGACAGCTTTATGCAAAAAACTCACGCGAAAACGGAAAAATAAAAAAAACTTCTTCGCGGGAGTTTTCCTTCTATGTACTATAAAGGCCTTGCGCGGAAAACTAACGGTAAAAAAAATTCCGTGAGTTTTCTGCATAAAGCCTTTATAACATAAAAGAAGGAAAACTCCCGCGAAAGAATTGTTTTGTATTTCCCGTTTTCGCGTGAGTTTTCCGTGTAAAGCCTTTATAGTATATAGAAGGAAAACTCCCGCGAAGAGAATTTTTTTACTGTTCAACTTTTCGCGTGAGTTTTCCGCGTAAAACCTTTATGACTTATAAGAAGGAAAACTCCCGCGAAGAATTTTTTTTCAGTTTCGGTTTTCGCGTGAGTTTTCCGCGTAAAGACCTGCTTATATATTATAAAGGCTTTTCATTGGAATCAACTCGTGTCAATCGGTACCTAGTACAACCTAGCTATATAAGAAGCACCGCTTTTACACGGAAAGCATCCACTTCAACAACAGTGACTGAAGGATCAACATCTACTACAACTACTAGGAGACTTTCTGTATTAAGGTAAGGAATAATAAATAACTATTTAACACTAGTTGAAGAACTCAACTAGTTGCACTATGGAGTTATCCTCATATTACGATATGGAGTCGTTCTCTTGACCATAGAAGTATCTCTCCTAGATAATTTTATGCTCATAGAACCTATCCTGTTTGCGCTCAAGATCGCAGTCTTTTGGCATTGATTGACAGAATTGTCGTAGGTCCGAGAGAAAAAATAGGTTTGCCTTAAATGACATCTTGAACGACAGGTTGATTTAGAACTTTACAGCCAAAAAATGATTACAACTTTCATTATTGTATTGTTTTACTTTATTATCAACATATAACAGTTATTATTCATTGTATTTAATATGAAAAATAATTTTTACTGATAATGATTATTATTCTTATTATTATTACTATTGTTAATATTATTGTGATTTCATTTGGTTTTCATTGTTACTTTATTGAATTTTGTTCAAGTCTTGTGATCTAAATAATAAAAGAATGATAAATATTTATTTACCACTAGTTGAAAAACTTACCTACTTGCACTATGGAGAAAATAGCCTCCTACAACCAAATCCGTTTGTGTTACAAACCCTGTCTTTGGATATTGATAAAAATGTTATCTTCTTTGTATTATGATTAAATAATAATAAATAGCTCACATTTTTTAAAATATTTCTTATTTTTTGTCTTTTTAGATTGGATAGTTAAGATGGCAATTTTTGTATTTTGTAGACACGATGCCTACTTTGGACTCTTGTTTGAGACAAAACGCAGCAGCAGTAAAGACTATAAAACATCTGGATCAGATCCAATTGAAGTAATTGCAGATAACTAAAGGAATAACATGTACTACAGCATACAGAGTGAACAAGGTGTGTGTAGATTATTACTCAGTCTCATTACACTACTATTACTAAGAATTATTGTAGGTGTTGGATAAAGGATTAAGCAGTAATGTATTAGCAAGCATTAGCAATAAACATAGACTTTTCAACAATGACATTAACCAAAAAAAATAGTATAACAAAGTCATGTTTGAGCTAATAAGTTGTTGCTAAGATGTTTGAATTAACAACTAGGTAGCTAAAATAAGTTTTTCATGAGGATCTCCTGACAGTTGTGATTCCTTGAGTGGTGAGCAGACTTTTAAATCTACTGTAGTTATCTTTTGTTGATCTTATTGAGTCTTTATCAGTTAGTACATCATGCAACAAATTCTTTGATAGCTTAGCGCTAAGCCATCTTCCCTTGAGTTTTATCCTGTCAGTATCCAGATCGTATTTTCCAGAATCTCTCAATTGATACAATATTTTTACACCTAACGCTTGATTGTCTTTACTAGCTGTCATGTCGGATACTTTCTTTTTAAACTCTTCTAATTGTTGCATCATTCTCTCCGAATCTCTATTGCTATCATCGTCAATTGTGTTTCTATCAAACGATGATGGTGAGAGCTTTGGTGTTTTAGCAGAGCTCCAGCTCTTTGGTTGCTTGTACTCTCCCCTAATCTTTCCAACATCACTCCGATAGGTTTTTGTGCTTTGAACATTTTCATTTGTCTTTTTGCGCTCAAGCAACTCGTTTTTGATTCCCATTACTATTTCATTCGTTTCAACCAAAATATTTTGGATTTTCTCGATATCTCTCACCATTTTGTCTTTTGTCGGGTTGTCATACAATGATGACGCAAACTTGTCTTGGTCGGTTGATTTAGCCCCACTGATCTTTTCCATCAAACTATGATACTCCTCTTCTGGTATAGCAAAATAACGTTTATCATATTTTAAAGGCGGAAGATTCATTTTGTATTGATATTAAAACCTGTGCAATCAGGATGATTATAGGGTCTAAAAAAAGCTACCTCTCCCAATCTGCATTAAAATTTGTTGTTTGTCAGCAATCAGTGTTTGTACCTCCTTGAAGCGCTACTACCTAATAAACTGAGTTGTGTACTGATTAGTTATTTGTAGCTCTTTTTGAAGCCTCCTCTCTCCTCTACCAAATACTCCTCTCTCCTCTCTTGCAGTTATTTCCCAAATACTGTAAATTTTAACCATCTACAGGACTAATTTGGTGATTTTCCAACATATTTTATAGCATTCAATATAGTTATTATGTCATAAATGTATATTATTCAATCTAGATATAAATATATCCATAAATATGTACATAATTATCCTTATATACATGGTTGTATAAAAAACTAAAAAATCTCTCTCTCCTCTCTTCTCTCTCCTCTGTACATAGCTATAAAATGTTAATATGGACATGAATTTGGACATGCGCATGTACATAAATATGAACATAGGTATGTACATAAATGGACATGAATATGGACATGTACATAAATGGACATGAATATGGACATGAATATGGACATGAATATGGACATGAATATGGACATGAATATGGACATGAATATGGACATGAATATGGACATGAATATGGACATGAATATGGACATGAATATGGACATGTACCTATTCATGTCCATTTATGCACATGTACATGAATATGGACATATGCGTATTTACTGACTCTAGCTATATTATATAGGAAGATTTTCCCTACTTATTATGTAATAAATGTATATAATCATACAATGATTCATTTTTGATCAATATATTTATTCAATGTAGATAGATCTCCTCTCTCCTCTCTCTATGTAGATATAAATATACCCACTCTCCTCTCTCCTCTCTCTATGTAGATATAAATATACCCATAAATATGTACATAATTAACCATATATACATGAATGTATAGAAAACTAAAAAATCTCTCTCCTCTCTCTTTCTCTCAAGATACCATATGTATGTATGTATGCATTGATTGTCATTACAAGTTGTAGTGCTTTGTATTACTTAGTATTTACTGACTCTAGCTATATTATATAGGAAGATTTTCCCTACTTATTATGTAATCAATGTATATAATCTTATAATGTTTCATTTTTGATCAATATATTTATTCAATGCAGATAAAACTCCTCTCTCTCTCTCTCTTCTCTCTCCTCTCTCTCAAGATGCCATATGAGTTCGAATTATGTAAAAAAATTATCAAAACTTAAATGCCATACATTCAAAATCTATCTGCCATATGAGTTCAAATTAAGTAAAAAAATAATCAAAACTCAAATGCCACTTAAATGCCACTCAAATGCCACTCAAATGCCCCTCAAATAAAATACGATATAAACTCGGCGAATTCATCCAACGTCATAACTCATTGCATAACCCCCAAGGCCAGAACCACAAAAAAACACTTGGTAGGGAGATCTGCTCATGTATTACTACTGGTGAGTTCAAGTCATGAGATGAGTTTGACTTATGCTTGAACTCACCTGTCACCGCATAACTAGAAAATTCCAAGTAAGCGTCAAGGTTGTTTTAAGCAAGTGTAATGAAAATATCGAATAATTTGTATGGTAAATTAATGTAAAAAAAATTTAATTATGCAACAGTCTTATTGAACATTTATTGTATTTGCTTGGAGTTGTCTTCTCCGCTAAACAATTTGAATTTTTAAACAGAAAGTTAGCTGGCTATATACGTGTAAAACAAACTTTTTAAGAAACAAATTCAAAAAGATTTAGATTGAGCTTTAGAGTGCACTTGGTATATATTAGGATCTTATAATATCCAATCATGTAAATGGATTTTACTTGTTTTACCAATAAAGTAAGAGAAGAGATATTTGAGATATTGTGGAGAAATTTAGTGCACTTCTACTACAGTACCTACACCCCCACCCTTGGACCTGCACCCCCACCATTGGACCTGCACCCCCACTCGACCTACACCCCCAATCCTTGACCTACACCCCCACCCTTGGACCTACACCCCCCACCCTTGGACCTACACCCCCACCCTTGGACCTACACCCCCACCCTTGGACCTACACCCCCACCCCTTGGACCTACACCCCCACCCTTGGACCTACACCCCCACCCCTTGGAACTACACCCTTTCCCCACACCGCTTATGAGACCCGCCTTTAGGGTTGCCCACGAGGCACAGCTCAAACAAACAAACACCCCCTGTATATATACCCCCTTTACACCCCCAACCCCCAGCGTCTCATTCCCCCTACAACAGCAACAAACTCCCCCTACCTACACAGTGGCAGTCTACCCAGAGTGGCCAGAAACTCGGGGTACCAAAAGACAGCTCTTCGCCCTCCCCATTCCCTTGTTTAAGGATCAAAACTACGTGAATGAACTAACAACAAAACCGCGTGATGGACAACTAATAATAAATTGATTTTCTCTAGTTTTGACCAAAAGAAAGCATGTTCCTTCCTCTAAACAGCTACCCTAAGTCTTCCTGAGCCACCCCAAGCTACATTACATCATCTCCTAACTTATACATAGGATGGAGCCACTTCCTGGCAAGCTTGAGGGGTCGGGCTAATAAAGTAGGATACAATGGCAATACAAGGGTGATCAAAAGTAGAAGACACAGGCTATGATGAGAGAGCGATGCACTGATGGTGTAAGAGACACAGGCTATGATGAGAGAGCGATGCACTGATGGTGTAAGAGACACAGGCTATGATGAGAGAGCGATGCACTGATGGTGTAAGAGACACAGGCTATGATGAGAGAGTGATACACTGATGGTACACCAACTAGAGAAGGGGTGGGGCCTAAAAAACAAGCATGTAGATTGATTATAGGTTAAATATTCATGTCTTTATGTTAATAAATATATATTATTATAATGATTGGTTTTATTTATGTTACTGTACTTTTGATTGGCGTTCACCTTATTTAGTATTGGTGCATATGGGGGATGTTGTAAAATCCAGACCAACTTGTACGGTCTGGCAGAGCAACTTGAAGTCTCAGTTAGGATTGGATTCTTACCTGTATCATATCTTGGAGATAATAACCTATATTATCACTGGAATTACAACTCATCTGTTGAGGCTGTTGGCTACCCTTGGAGGAGTGTGTTGTTTGGAGACATTATAGTAGGATACTGAGTGTAATCTCAGTGACAGACTCTGCAACAGCTGCGAGCTGCGAGTCTCCAAGCAGGAGTTGGAGAGTTCGAGACGAACTCTTTTGACAAAGCTATACCATTAGCGGTTATCGTTATTGTTGGAAGTTAGGTGTATTGCAGGCTAGCGGTACACTGTAGTTGTGTCCGTGAAGGTAGTAATGCAGGCTAGCAGTACACTGTAGTTGTGTCCGTGAAGGTAGTAATGCAGGCTAGCGGTACACTGTAGTTGTGTCCGTGAAGGTAGTAATGCAGGCTAGCGGTACACTGTAGTTGTGTCCGTGAAGGTAGCAATGCAGGCTAGCAGTACACTGTAGTTGTGTCCGTGAAGGTAGTTAAATACTTCAGAATATTCACATTTTAAAATTTGATGCTTTCAGCCATTTTCATTTTTGCACCAAAACTGTGTTCAACAACTTTAATCTTCAATGAGTCGAATTATAAAAAGATACAGAGTTGTTTTCCCCCAGGAATTTACAGCTCGAGGTTTGTAAAAGATTTTTACGGATCAGTCAAATGACTAGTGCATCTGATACACCAAAGTAAGGCTTTGAGATGCCTAAAAATAATAATTTATTAATAATGGATAACCAAAATATTTGAAATGGTTAAAGACAATTAGCTTTCTTTCATGGAGTGGACCAAAACCAAGCTCTCAAATAATGCAGTATTGTAGCCGATTTTGCTGTCCACCATTAACCACTAATGACCCACACAGCCAGTAAACACCTTTAGTTATTCTCAGAAGTTACAACTGCTCTTTCACTAAAGACAGGTGAGCTCGGGTCGGGATAACCTTCAGCTGCTCCCAAGATAGACTAGTCACAGTCTATCAACCCGAGGAAGGGGGGGTGGAGCCTACAGCACTGACTACCAACCGCACTGTCTCAATTTGAATATACGTTATTGCCTATAAATCCTCACAAGCCAAAGCATGAAAAAACAAAAAGGCTGTGCTAGATAGATCTCAGGCTTCTGTTGACTAAATATATAAATATTTGTTGAAAAATACAAATGAAACCGATCACAATGGCTAAATCCTTGTAACAACCGATTAAATAAAAAAAATACATGCAATCGATAACCAATGGCAGTCATCTAAAGGTTTAATGTGAACAGTAGCATATAGTCCTCGCAGCTCTCCTCAAGATTAATACATTATTTTTGAAACAAAATAATGCAAAAAATTCAACTAACAATTATTGCGTACCAAATAACAACTAACAATTGACAACTGGCATGAACAGACTTTACAAACAAAGAGAAAACTCACAGATGAATTCTTCTACACTCACCCATCAGGTAGTCGGTGTAGTAAACAGACGGTGGCAGAGGCCATGTGGTAAACCCTGTTTCATTAGCTGCATTTGCTTCAACCGATAACAAACAGGAATAGTTGAAAGTGGAAACGTTGTTATATGTGCCGATGGTTTTACAGGAATACACCTGCTCCATTGCACCACTGAATCACTCTGAAATAAAACCTTGTGTAAGAACACCAGTATGCAACGTGGTAGCCGAATCGATAGCTATTTTCTACAAGTTTGTTAAGTACTAGGAATAATCATCTTACAGTATTAAGATGCTAATAGAAACTACTGCATTGGGTTGATTATTCTGTGGATTTAATTGGCACAGTTGTGTGATTATGAACAGAGTTACATAAAATTACATTATGTTATGTATCCATACCTGGTAAGTGAAAGTGACAACAAAACAAATGAAAGTGAAGTGAAGGAGTGATCTTTACTCCACAACTAGGCGCATAACTCAGAGCTTGAGAGTAGTATGCATATACTCTTGTAAAGACTACGAGCAAGTATAAGTCCCAATACAAACTGATTAGACATGGCAAAAGGAAGTAACATAGGGCAATGGCCAATTACACAGAAGTAGCGCATAATACAGCAAATACACAAAAGATCTAAAATATCAATAAATGAGATCAGGCATACAGGGTTAAATATGTGTGCAGTCCAGACATGGTAGGCGGAGTCATGGGCTTTCTAGCCAGTCAAAAGCAGTTCTAGTTCCTGTGGTTAGCATCTCAGTCTTTATAAGCTTAGTTCCTCGATTTCTGCCAGAAATAAGGGTAGATATCTTATGGATATGGACCTCTGTTCCCTCTAAGGCTACTTTCAGGACCCAGGTTATGATAAGTCATTTCCTGCCGGCCCGGTATGGCTTCCACAGGGTCGGTACTGACTTATACAGGGTCGGTACAGGGTCAGTACAGGGTCGGTACAGTACCGATGCAGGGTCGGTATCTTGCTGACACAGGGTCGGTCAATCTGGTATGACTCACTACTGATGTTCTGGTCACCCAATTGCTATATATAAGCAATACCAGATCAGTTGGTAGACATCTGCGCACATGTGGGTGCTATACAAGTCCACCACATTATTAAATTGATTTTATTTATAATCAATCTTTATCACAAACAGTGTTTGCTATAAACATTGGAAAGCTTTATGGTAAAAGCGGTAGGCTGCCAGGATATTCTGAATCAAATTAGAAGTGAAATAATGTAATAGATTTCTGTCCTCTATCACCGACACAATGGTATCCCCTCCTTCTCTTCTCACTCTTCGGGGTCTATCCCGAATAGACTTTAACAACTTGCACGGGTCCACGACCCAAACACACTACTAGAGATTTATCAAGTAAATACTTTATTCCATAATCTATTTAGCAATACAAGTATAAGGGTATTTAGCACTATCCACACAACTACTGTCTCTCACAGTGCACAGCTGCTCCTTTTATAGGAGATAAGGGGGAAACTCATTAACTTATTAGGCATAGCCAATAACATAATATAATATAAAAGATTCACAAATGATATAACATGGTAAAAAGTTCAATAACAAAACAAGCCAATAAAAATACATGCACATGGTAAATTAGCACTGGGCTATGCTTCCCGCTCTTTTTAGTGTTACTCTTCCACTCCTTATTAGGAAGCACCACTTCCTAGTCTCTGCTCCTGGTAAGTGCCAGGCTCCGGTCTCCATTCTGTTAAGGCTTTCGGGCTCCTAGAGGCACAGGCTTTCTGAATCAGTCAACTTGGATATGGGGCCAGGGCCCTGACCCGGGGTAGCTACTATATGTTTATATAAAGTGATACGTGGTTGATACAGGCCCGGGATATACGGTATCCCTTTTTAGGGGGATTTATGTAACTACCGAGAGGGGGGGAGAGTTCTGATGGTATCGCAAACTCTGTTACTGAGGTTTTAAGGGGTGTTGGGGGTTTTTTTGGTGGGGAAGGGTGGGAAGGGGTCCAACATCACTCAATCATCATGCAAATCTATCACAATAATGTACAAGGAGGCTGATTAATTATGCCTGGCAGTCAACGACTGCTGAATTCACTGCATTTAACAAAGCGCTAACCATGTGATATTGCATCGATTCTGTTTCATGGTTACTAGTTAGTTTACTAAACAAGTTACACAATTACACCAAAAACTCAAGTGACAATTTTTAATCTATGAATATAAATGTGAAAAACGTCTGTCCTTATGTCGGACTGTGCGTGCGTGTGTCTGCCATTCGAAGTGAATGTATGTATGCCTAAATTGCTACACGGAGAGAAATGGAAACTGCTGCAAAAAACTTTTCAATGCATTAATCTAATGTATGGCGATGGGTTAAACTTGGTATTTGTTCTCAAACCAGATATTTGTAGATTTAATATTTTTCCAATAATGTAAGTGGAGACAATCACAGTTCAATAATCCGGGTGTCAAATGCGTCAAACCCCTGCGCTGGAAGAAATAAAAACTAATTTGTTGGATGGCTGGGATTTAAGTTTGCTATTTTTTTCTCAAGCCGGAGATATTTGAGGAAGTGTTATTAATATTTTTCCAATAATGTAGGTGGAGACAAATTACAAGAGGTTACGTTCTCTAAAATGAACTGGTTGGAGTGTCAATCAAGCAATTCTACTGTGGCTTATGGCTCACATTCTTTTCTTCCAGTGTGCTTAGTTTGCAAGATTCTTTTGTAACATTGTTATTGCAAGTTTGTTAGCTCGGAACCATTGTGCTATCTTTCAAGTTTACATAGTAATAGAGACAGAAGAAAGGAGAGAGGGAAAGGATAGAGTGAACAAGCGGTGGAACAGGGCAGGATAACGCTTATTGCAGAGGGTGAGAACAAGAGTGACGGATGATGAGTGAGGTGGGAGGGAGAACTGGTCGAGAATAGAGCGGGCTTCCATAATTACAGTTAAATACGACAGGCAATACTGAGAGGATTTGCAAACTGTTCGATGAACATGTTATTAAACAATTGGTTTGTCCGAAAGTGATGATGTTAGCGAAGAACAAGAACATAATAAGCAAACAATGTATGTAGTTGTTATTATTGTGGTAGATTTGTACAGACTAAAGCCTGTGTGATAAATTTTGATGAATGGCGGTGGTAAACTGGTTGTTTACCACTCCAGCCTCCACATCACTGCGCTAAAGTTCTACCCGCAGCCATCGTAAAGATGCTGTATCAGTGGAAAGCCTTACTGTGCTGGTAGCACAGCATGTAGGGCAGTATTGACCCCTGCAGGGCCGGTATTGACACATTACCGATCCGGTATGGTGACACAGGGCCGGTCTAAGATGGCTGCTATGGTAGAGGATCTGCAAAACCACCTAGGATCCTACTCTAGAGCAAGAACAGGAAGTACCATTCTTTGAAACGACAGATACAATAATCACAAGCTAGCTGTAGCCTTGGAGCCCTGCAGATGCCTATGATTGGACAATGGAGATAGGACTCCACCCTTTAGCCACTTAACACCAATTACCTTTACACCTTAGTCACTGCATGATTTGCTTACTATTTATATATGTGTTCTAATTGGTCTAATTACTTCCTGTGCCTTTACTTTTATATACACTTTATGCAAATCATTTCCTGCCAGCCTACCTATAAAAGGGCTGAAATTATACATACTCTTTGTATTCATTCATTTATGTCTTGCCAATCACTCTAGTTAAAAGCCAACCTAGGACTTTGGAATGAATAGAGCCACTATTCGAACAGCACTCTGTGTAGTTTGTCTGCGGCGTGGGCTCTGTGCTTGCCAACTGATCCGGCAGTAGCTATCAAAGTTGTCACTGTCATACCGGCACAGTGTCTCCTCTGGAGAGAGGTAAAATACTGGAGACAATTAGAATTTTGTGGTAACAAGACCGAAATCCATTACACCTGTAGCAACTTGCCCCTACAGGCACTCCTAAATAAAGGTCTCCGTGGATGAGAGACACCCCCTGGAGTTGACTGACACAACCATCAGGCAACTGATTGTCTCTGTTGCTAGTACTGCAATGACCGATGCTGCTTTCCTGTATTAGATAGGAGACAAGGCCGGTGGTGACCCTGCAGAGCTGGTGGTAACTTTTACTCGGCCAGCACTAATGGCCACATAGTCTGAGGAGCTAGTGTTTAGCCTGAGAGATCCAGGATACTCAATCCACCACTGTATCACCTTGAGAAGTGGATACAAGCAGACCACCAGCTAAAAGGAGCCTGAGATCCTGCCCAGAGAAGGAACATTACTTCAAGACAATTAACTCCACACCCATATTAAATATCCTTGCCATTTAACATACAGCATGCTTATTGCGATTGGTTGGTATTTTTATCCTGTTACTATGCTTTGTCTAATCACTTTCTGTACGCTTCATTGGTTGTATTTTGTATTCTAGGCATTCTATTGGTTATGATAAGCTTCCTGTGCTCCAGCCTACAAAATGCTGCACTTCTCATATACCCATTACATTTGTTCTACTGCACTTAGTCTTGCCATTATACTCTAGTGGATAACCACTCTAGAGCTGTACAAAATATGAATAAATATATTTGTACGCTAACAACTGAACTAGTATGCCTGAGTCATGGGCTGTGTATTAGTTGATAAAGTCATTGAACAAGTGGCACCGACCATAGCGGCTGTATCTCCTCTGGAGAGAGGTAGAGTACCTGAGAATAGTAGCATTCTGTGATATCAGACAAAATTTACTACACTATTATGTTTCACTCACCGGCACACACTTTGACTGATTAGACAGGTAGTTGTGTTGATATAAGGTTGATTATCTCTATGTATTAGAAGAGCCACTCCACTAGCTGAATTAGTATTCATGTAAAGTTGCATACTACTGGATATACTGTTGCGAGAGCGGGAGATAACGGTAAACATCAGACTCTATTGATACAGTAGTAGACACGCCCTGGAGATTAGAGGAAACTGGAGGATATTTATAAGTTTCAGGGGTTTAAATAGCATTAAGACCTATCCAGACTCGCTAACTGTTAGTTGAAGCGTAAGACATAAGCTCTTCCTTATATACATTTTTAATGCAGTTACAGTATGCGGTTTGTTTCTTCACATCGAACCATTTACAGCAATATTCAACAAAAAGGTACAGAGACTGGGTATAAGCCATACTTAAGGTCATTATATTTCTGTGGGCCCAGGAATAGAATGATTTTGGTCACTCGTGGCACTATTGTGGTAGAATGGTATAGATGGAGCCTGTAACCACTTGATCTCACAAGCACTTACCTAGCTACATGCTGTACCTGTGGGCCAGAGACACCCTCTGCCACTGACTAACACAACCAACAGGTGACTGGTTGGTCCTGTTGCAAGTGCCAAAGAGATTGATGTAGCCTTTTTTGTAATAAATGCAAGGCAGTGCCAGTGGTGACACCTACAAGGCCGGTAGTGACTTTGCAGGGCTGGTGGTAACCTTTACTGGGCCAACCCAAGATAGCCGCTTAGCCCGAGGGACTGGAAACTAGCTTGAGAGATCCAGGATACCCTATCTACCACTACATTTCCCTAAGGAGCGGATGCCAGCTATAAGGAGCCTGGGATCCTGCCAAGAGATGAACATCACCTCCAGACATTAACCTTCTTCATTTTGCTTGCTGTTTAACTTATTGCATACTCATTATGATTGGATGGCATTTTTATATTGTTATTATGATTTGTTTAATCACTTTCTGTATACTTGATTGGCTATATTTTGTATTCTGGGCATTTCATGACAAATTATACCTCCTGCACTCCAGCCTAGAAAAGACTGGATTTCTTACACACTCTTCGTATTTGTTGACTGCGCATACTTTTGCCATTATATTCTAGAGGGTTTGCTCCCTCGATCCGAACAGAATATGAATAAATATATTTGTACGCTAACAACTGGACTAGTATGCCTGAGTCATGGGCTGTGTATTAGTTGATAAAGTCATTGAACAAGTGGTACCGACCATAGCGGCTGTATCTCCTCTGGAGAGAGGTAGAGTACCTGAGAATAGTAGCATTCTGTGATATCAAGATCGAGCTCTACTACAATACAGTAATATTTCATACATTATTACGCACCTCTTTCTGTACATAATCCCAGGCTGAGGTAGAGTACCTGAGAATAGTAGAATTTTGTAAGAACAAGACCAAAATCCACTACATTGTATCCTATCTATGTAACCCTTATACATTTTACGGCAATCTTTATAAAAATTCTTTTACTGATCACAAATGTTTGCTAACAAAGACTACAAGCGCGTGTACTTAGTTAAGTACCTTTTTAAAACTCCCAAAAAGACTGAAGCAGCTGAAGTTGTGTTCAGAAAGTATTGTAGACATTGTATTGTAAAAATAAAAACAAACCAAAAATGGCAGATAGTGTAATGGATTTTACCGTCACACTATTTCCCACTAAACAGTAGTCACCGGGCAAACCTGCTGTCTGCTGCCACACTATCTCCCACTAAACAGTGGTCACCGGGCAAACCTGCTGTCTGCTGGCACACTATCTCCCACTAAACAGTAGTCACCGGGCAAACCTGCTGTCTGCTGCCACACTATCTCCCACTAAACAGTAGTCACCGGGCAAACCTGCTGTCTGCTGCCACACTATCTCCCACTAAACAGTAGTCACCGGGCAAACCTGCTGTCTGCTGCCACACTATCTCCCACTAAACAGTAGTCACCGGGCAAACCTGCTGTCTGCTGCCACACTATCTCCCACTAAACAGTAGTCACCGGGCAAACCTGCTGTCTGCTGCCACACTATCTCCCACTAAACAGTAGTCACAGGGCAAACCTGCTGTCTGCTGGCACAACCATGCAGTTCGCCTTCCAAGGCCTGTCAGACAACAATCAATTTCTTCCAAGAGGTAACTCTTAGCTTGGATGATACTTCAAACTGATGCAAAGGAGCAATCTCTACTTCACAACTGTGGCGGCCCCTTGGATCAAACATACAACTAGGTGCTTTTGAGTCGTGTACATTTATTCTAACCCAGAATAAACAGAGCCAGGGTATAACACCAATACAAATGGGATGCAAGTGCTTCTACAAATGCAAAGAGTAACAAAAAGCTTGACCATTCATAGGCTGAGTGACAAAAATTGACAAGAAGCACTTGGCCTATCCAATCCGATCCAATCCAATCACATGCATTATAAACATAAAATGAACAAAAAGGCATAACAGGGATAAATGGTACCAAACAAGATACGGAAACAGAAATTTGCCACAGAAATCACAGTGTTAGGATGACATTTATTGGTTCTTTTGATTTCTGTAGCAACCAATACATGTATATATAATGTATGTATGTGTATGTAATGTATGTCTGTCTATGTAATGTATGTATGTCTAGGTAATGTATGTCTGTCTATGTAATGTATGTATGTCTAGGTAATGTATGTATGTCTATGTAATGTGTGTATGTCTATGTAATGTATGTCTGTCTATGTAATGTATGTATGTCTATGTAATGTATGTATGTCTATGTAATGTATGTATGTCTATGTAATGTATGTATGTCTATGTAATGTATGTATGTCTATGTAATGTATGTATGTCTATGTAATGTATGTATGTCTATGTAATGTATGTATGTCTATGTAATGTATGTATGTCTATTTAATGTATGTACGTCTATGTAATGTATGTATGTCTGTATAATGTATGTATGTCTATGTAATGTATGTCTATGTAATGTATGTATGTCTATGTAATGTATGTATGTCTATGTAATGTATGTATGTCTATGTAATGTATGTATGTCTATGTAATGTATGTATGTCTATGTAATGTATGTATGTCTATTTAATGTATGTACGTCTATGTAATGTATGTATGTCTGTATAATGTATGTATGTCTATGTAATGTATGTCTATTTAATGTATGTCTATGTAATGTATGTATGTCTGTATAATGTATGTATGTCTATGTAATGTATGTCGGTCTATGTAATGTATGTATGTCTGTATAATGTATGTATGTCTATGTAATGTTTGTCTATGTAATGTATGTACGTCTATTTAATGTATGTCTGTCTATGTAATGTATGTATGTCTATTTAATGTATGTACGTCTATTTAATGTATGTCTGTCTATGTAATGTATGTATGTCTATGTAATGTATGTATGTCTATGTAATGTATGTATGTCTATGTAATGTATGTATGTCTATGTAATGTATGTATGTCTATGTAATGTATGTATGTCTATGTAATGTATGTATGTCTATGTAATGTATGTATGTCTATGTAATGTATGTATGTCTATGTAATGTATGTATGTCTATGTAATGTATGTATGTCTATTTAATGTATGTACGTCTATGTAATGTATGTATGTCTGTATAATGTATGTATGTCTATGTAATGTATGTCTATGTAATGTATGTATGTCTATGTAATGTATGTATGTCTATGTAATGTATGTATGTCTATGTAATGTATGTATGTCTATGTAATGTATGTATGTCTATGTAATGTATGTATGTCTATTTAATTTATGTACGTCTATGTAATGTATGTATGTCTGTATAATGTATGTACGTCTATATAATGTATGTATGGCTGTATAATGTATGTATGTCTATGTAATGTATGTCTATGTAATGTATGTATGTCTGTATAATGTATGTATGTCTATGTAATGTATGTCGGTCTATGTAATGTATGTATGTCTGTATAATGTATGTATGTCTATGTAATGTATGTCTGTCTATGTAATGTATGTATGTCTGTATAATGTATGTATGTCTATGTAATGTATGTACGTCTATGTAATGTATGTATGTCTATGTAATGTATGTCTATGTAATGTATGTCTATGTAATGTATGTCTATGTAATGTATGTATGTCTGTATAATGTATGTACGTCTATGTAATGTATGTATGTCTGTATAATGTATGTATGTCTATGTAATGTATGTACGTCTATGTAATGTATGTCTATGTAATGTATGTATGTCTGTATAATGTATGTATGTCTATGTAATGTATGTATGTCTATGTAATGTATGTATGTCTATTTAATGTATGTACGTCTATGTAATGTATGTATGTCTATGTAATGTATGTCTATGTAATGTATGTCTATGTAATGTATGTATGTCTGTATAATGTATGTATGTCTATGTAATGTATGTATGTCTATGTAATGTATGTATGTCTATTTAATGTATGTACGTCTATGTAATGTATGTATGTCTATGTAATGTATGTCTATGTAATGTATGTCTATGTAATGTATGTCTATGTAATGTATGTATGTCTGTATAATGTATGTATGTCTATGTAATGTATGTATGTCTATGTAATGTATGTATGTCTGTATAATGTATGTATGTCTATGTAATGTATGTCTATGTAATGTATGTCTGTCTATGTAATGTATGTATGTCTATGTAATGTATGTATGTCTATGTAATGTATGTATGTCTGTATAATGTATGTATGTCTATGTAATGTATGTATGTCTGTATAATGTATGTATGCCTATGGAATGTATGTATTTCTATGTAATGTATGTACGTCTATGTAATGTATGTATGTATATATAATGTATGTATGTCTATGTAATGTATGTATGTCTATGTAATGTATGTATGTTTATGTAATGTTTGTCTATGTAATGTATATATACAATAGCTAATTAATACGCAATGGCTATACTTGACCAATATATATATATGAAAGATATCAATAAATAATTTTTTAAACCGATAAACACATTTTTGTAAGCTTTTGACTGTAGACAATTAAAGCAACCCATTAGCCTGTATGATTTGTCTATGTCTGCAGATAGATCTATGAGTGTAAGTAGATCTATGAGTGTAAGTAGATCTATGAGTGTAGGTAGATCTATGAGTATAGGTAGATCTATGAGTATAGGTAGATCTATGAGTGTAGGTAGATCTATGAGTGTAGGTAGATTCATGAGTGTAGGTAGATCTATGAGTGTAGGTAGATCTATGAGTATAGGTAGATCTATGAGTGTAGGTAGATCTATGAGTATAGGTAGATCTATGAGTGTAGGTAGATCTATGAGTATAGGTAGATCCATGAGTGTAGGTAGATCCATGAGTGTAGGTAGGTGAAAGTACGCGCAGGTGCACTAGCAAGTTTTCCTAACTAAACCAAGCTATTCAAACCAGGCAAGCCAGTTAATTTATATTATCTTGTGCATTTCATTGTTAAATGACTGGTTTGATGGAACTTAAGCTAACTTCTCATGTCAGTCATTCTGACATACAATTTATTCATAACATACACAAAACTGTACATTCCAAAACTTTAGCAATGAAGTTGCAGTTTAAACTTTGTTTGCAAAATTGTCAGCAAAAGTAAATTATTAAAACATCAATAGCTTCAAATGTAAAGATTACCTATTGGTTATTCAAACACCTCTGTCATTACCTGTGGGTCACTTCCTGATCCAAACCTCAAAAGTTATGTATTAACTTTCTGAGATGCAAACAAACAGAAGAAATGAGATTGAGCAAAAAATATCAACATTGGCCCACCTCTCAGACTAGAGTCACCTTACCGGGGCCAGAGTACGCAGCCAATGGTTATGTAACGCTCAAATTAAGAGTAGGAAGCAGCACCTCTAAATCTCTCAATGACATGCAGGTCAATATGTAGAACCAAGGCAAAAAGACCAGCTTAGCTTGAGATCTAAATGTCTGCACCATTCAATACTCCTACATGTCACAAGAAATAAATAAAAAAAATTATAGTTAGTTGCTGAGTTTTAGAAATGAAGCTATTTTAATTTTTTGTGATGGAATTTTTATATGACAAATAATTACTTTTTTTAAAGTGATTCACCATCAGCTATGAAACTAATCAAAGAAGATACTAAAAAAATCTCTGAATGGAAATGAAATATTTTTGGGTGAATAAATCTATTTTGCTCATTGAGTAAAGCTCAAGTATTTGAATTAACAGTAGCTTAGGGAACATTAGTAGTTGGTTCCCGGCAAAAGGACTCTCATGGCACCCTTTCTCTACTCAGAAAACAAAGGCACATCAGAGCCTCGCAAAGGCTGCTGACATGTAAAGAGGCATACCTGCTTTTTGATCCTCTCATGTGTATGACATTTGTGGGCGGGTTCAGTAAAAGCCAGTCAAGGCAGGTGAAGATCAGCATTAGCTAGCAGATATCGCTACATCTACAGGGAATGTGTACAGTATATACACACATGTGCAATTCACCTGATTCCCAAAAGCCATAGTTTGTCCAAATAGTGAGAAGCCTTATTCAAAAACCAATCACAACCTGCAGGTTGTATAAATATTGGAGCTACACTCCAGCATAGAAGTTACCCAATCCAGAGCTAGTACAGCTTAAACAGCTCATCAGGTTTGTTTTAATGAAATGATTTTTTAAGATACTATAATCATAATCTGGCATAGAAACTTTTGTCTGCTACTATGCAAGTTACAGTGGAAAATAAAAAGTAAAACTGAAATTGTAAATGTTGGACATAAAAAAACAACTAAAAATATCAAATTGAACACAAAACCACAAATGAAATTATTCATCAAGTCACACAGGGTATAGAGCAGAAAAATAATGTTAAGTTTGGTACAAACTAGTAAAAATACTAAATAAACCAGGTAGAATTTGACGCAAAAGTCACAGACAGGCTAACAAACTTGTCAACTTCATTACAACGATGTCTTTACAGGACGAGAACTTCGTGTCTATTCTGCTGAAAAAAAATCAGTAAATATGTGAAGGTTTTTGCTGCGAATTGTTAAAGCAATCAACGAATCAGTCAGCAACAAAAGAGGTTGTAACACAAAATGCCAACGAGGTGAAAAGTACCCTAGGACATGGTCTAGTATACCGACTGCAGGACACTTGCAGACAAGAGTCAATTGGTTCTATAGGGCAGGTCGTAGAACTCTAATACCGGCAAATAGTTATGAGTGCTATACAACTAACTACTATAACTAACAAGAGAATTGACTGCCAAAATTTTACAAAATTTTATGACCCCCAACGGGCCCTACAACATGTACGGAGATGAACCCTTGCACACAGTAGTATATCACAGGACAGCACATGACAGCACATGAAAGTTCATACAGATGCTTTTCAGTATCCTAAGAACATGGTCCAATCAACTAAACTCAATCCGAGGTTTTCTATGTGGAATACTTAATGCAAGGATTTTATAGTGTTGTATTGTGGGAGATTTTTGTGGTAAAAGGTCATCCAGACCCCTGCCCCCACATCCCCCTTGCTTTAGATTCCCCCTCCATCCCTTTCCCTATCCCTCAGTGTCAGTTTTATGTTGACCCCGGATTCTCCCTTGATAACATATATGAGCTATCTCAGGTTTAGGATACCAGTTATCCCGAGTCTACTCCAAGCCTGTATTGACCTTGTATTACCTATACATACCATAGAGAACCTACCCCAGGTTATCCCGGGCCAGTGTCCCAGCCTGGTCAACCAAGATGGCTGGAAAGAATAGCCTTGGGACCAAGGAGCTGGAAAATCTTTACCACAGAGTAGAAATCGGAGACTTAAAACCATGGAGCTGAGACCAAGGAAACAAGGATACCTAATAAGGACCAGGAATTTCCACTACCTCTGAAAAGGTTTGGAAAGCAGCCCAGAGTTGCTATGCCATGTGTTAACTTTTTTATTGGCTTGCATTGCTTATGTGATTTTTATTTTATTTTTTGATTCGCCATGTACTTTTGTTGTTGTATGTAGTTCGCTCACCCGTAATAATAGGTTGAAATTTTCAGGCAACCTCCTATAAAAGGAGCTGTTGCACCATTGAGCAAGTAAAAGTCTCGTATTGCTAAATAGAATTGATAAATATGCTATTTCATCACTCAACTTCAGTGTCGTCTGTCTGGGTAGTGGACCCCATGGAAGTCGCTAAAGTCTATTTGGGGTAAACCCCAAATGAGTGAGAGAGTGAGAGAGGAGGCGTACAAGGAGTGCACAAAGATTGGATGCCATTGTGTCGGTAGTAAGAGGACAGAAATCTACTACAGTATTGCCTATTCACATCCACTGGTATTAAACTTGCAAAGTTTTTAAATATTAAACTACATTCTTGTGGGAATAAATAAAACACGATTAAAAGAATTTATTTTTAAATTTAAAAGCATAGCTAGAATGTTCAGTTGAATAGGTCTCAATAAAATATACACAAAAAACTATTTTACCTTTATTGTTGTTAACTCCAAACCTATTTTGGCGATAAAGAGCAAACGAAAGCCTTTGGCAAAAGAGATAAGTGTGGTCTGACAACTAAGTGGTAGCCCAGCAAGTGAGCATTTTTGGTTTAACCCCGGCTCTGTTAACCCTTGGCTGCAAAACTAGGCTTCTCAATGCAATCTTCCCTCCTGAAATGAGCCAAGAGTGAATGGACTTTCTTTATCACATATAGAGTCATTGCACCCTATATCACATAAGGAGTTATGTTACCTTCATTGCACCCTATATCACATAAGGAGTTATGTTACCTTCATTGCACCCTATATCACATAAAGAGTTATGTTACCTTGATTGCACCCTATATCACATAAAGAGTTATGTTACCTTCATTGCACCCTATATCACATAAGGAGTTATGTTACCTTCATTGCACCCTATATCACATAAGGAGTTATGTTACCTTAATTAACCTTCATTGCTGACATACATTCTAGTTTTTCAATTTTTTCTGGATATTGCGATGACATCCATTGGTCATAAACTTTTTAAAAACCCTAAAGAAATCTTTAGGATTTTATTTTCTTCTTTTGTGATAATAATTAACATATTTGTTTTCAAATTTTAAAACAGTAAAATTTGATGTTTATTTAACTATCAGGTGATGTTTTATTGTCTTTGAATAATCAAATTTAGTTAAGTTAACAAAGAGAGCTGTTTAAAGAGAATTTGGAGCGCTTTAATGATCTCTCAGACCTCCGGCCAGCACCTATTATTGAAGTGAAACAATATATGAAAGAACGTAGAGAAAAGTGATTTATATCATTCAACCAACCCAATCGGTCAAGCCATCAACCCTTATTGCAAATGTGATATCGAGCCTTTCAGAAAGACATCACTTAACACCACTTGTTTGTGTCTCTAATAAACCACTGATGCTACTAGAAATGTTATTGTACTTATTTTATCATATATAAATTTATTATACCTATAGAAGATGTAACAAGATGAATTTATTACAATATTGATTGCCAGTTGTACATTATAACGTGACACACAGAGCAGGTGTGCCGACGAAACCACATGAAACATTGTCAGAAGCTCGCTCGTACTATTCTTTGTATATTTTTACCACAGCTGTGGTCGATGCCCAATTTATTTTCTTTTTACCGATGAGACTCATTCTACACAATAACTTTTACCGATTACAACAACCTAGAGAGAACTTGAAACTCACAAGAATAATTATTTAGATATAACTTCTAAAGCCATATTGTTTGTCAGTCTTGCTACAACGTGTAGTGAGTGTTGGATGCAATAGATAGCAATGAAGCAGTAGAGTGTTATCATTCCATAGAGCTACCCATTCAGTCACTACCTTCTGTGTCTATGCACGAGTCCATTGTTGAGTCTTTTTGTAGTTTAGAGCTTTTGCTGTTTACCTCTGGAAGACTAGTGCTCCTCCAGTCAACGGACAGCAGCTCTTCTGATTTGGTTGCTTCATCCATAACTGAAAATATTAGATGTTGTCTGTGATAGCTTTTTACTGCCAGTTGCTGCAGAAATGACTCTCTACTACATTTATAACAACTACATCTAATTATTGTCGTTAGAATAGTTTTGGCCATTTTACTATTTCAAAATAATTTATAATTTTGGAATTTGCCAAAAGTTACAACAAATGTTTTAGGAAATACTATAATTTTATTTTTCTTATCCAAAATTAAAAAACTCTTTCAATCAAAGCGCAAGATCATTCTCTGTCAATGAAGAGAAATATATAATTATTTTCCAGTCAACTTGCATGCATACATATTAAAGTCAAATTACCAAGAATTAATTGTCTAGCGAGTAGCAACCTACAATTGTCTGAACTCTATTGTCTACATTGGGACTTAAAATTAATTTGTAGATTGATAAAAAATTTTCAATCAACACTTTTAATCAGCAGTTACACCTTTGGTGTTTGCTACCAGCTCAAAGTATGGGGTCAACGCCCTAGTCTTAGCAGGTAGTAGAAAGCATGCACAGAAGTACTACAGATTGCGAGCTAGTCCTTCGGCAGCTTGTGTGGGCAGCACTCAACACCCGCCCATGCCATAACACTCTTCATTAGAGGCAGCCAGCAATCTTTTGCTAGCTGCACTCTGCCTGATATGGAGAAAGCATCAAGTTGGAGGCAGGTTTATTTCACATTGATAACCTGGTGCCTAAGGGAATGTGTACTGAGAATCAAACTAACCACTTGGCTCAAAAGATAAATAACAAATGAACCAAACCAGACACTGTGCATGACTTGAACCAAACAACAACAAGCATTTTCAGACAGTGAGAAGAGATAATGAAACAAAAAGAAGTAAATAAACTGGTTGGTTCAAACAAATGGGAACAGACTATGAGAAAGCTTTGTAAACTAAAACAAAGAATGCACTCCCATTACCACTTTCTCAACATCTAGACCAGCCTTTCTTTAGTGAATACCAGAGTATCCTAAAAATTCAATAGTTGTTTTAAAAATGCGTAGAAATGTTGACTCGTTAGTTCATTTGCCAGTGCCGTACTTACTGGAAAAATTCCTTCCTCCTCCAGGTAAGAGCTCTATTGTGTTTTCTTGACCAGCACTTTTACCTTTTCTAGTGCCTCTCTTCCCAAACAAAAGTACTTTCAATGCCTTCCTACAAAATGATCAGACGCTAAAGATTACAATAATCTTAAACAAAACTCCTTGCGATTGGAATTGGAATCTACTAAAATGCAGTATACATAAAGTGTTTCTGTAACGTAGAATTGATAGCTTGTCTGCGTAGAGCTGGAAAGTCTAGCTTTTAAACTTAACCATGCTCATTTAGTAGTACCGCATTTAATAGTATAATGCTCGATAGTACCACATTCAGTAGCAGTAGTACCACATTCAGTAGCAGTAGTACTACACTCAGTAGCAGTAGTACCACATTCAGTAGCAGTAGTACCACATTCAGTAGCAGTAGTACTACATTCAGTAGCAGTAGTATTACATTCAGTAGCAGTAGTACTACATTCAGTAGCAGTAGTACTACATTCAGTTGCAGTAGTACTACATTCAGTAGCAGTAGTACCACATTCAGTAGCAGTAGTATTACATTCAGTAGCAGTAGTACCACATTCAGTAGCAGTAGTACCACATTCAGTAGCAGTAGTACTACATTCAGTAGCAGTACTACTACATTCAGTAGCAGTAGTACTACATTCAGTAGCAGTAGTATTACATTCAGTAGCAGTAGTACTACATTCAGTAGCAGTAGTACTACATTCAGTAGCAGTAGTACTACATTCAGTAGCAGTAGTACTACATTCAGTAGCAGTAGTACTACATTCAGTAGCAGTAGTACTACATTCAGTAGCAGTAGTACTACATTCAGTAGCAGTAGTACCACATTCAGTAGCAGTAGTACTACATTCAGTAGCAGTAGTACCACATTCAGTAGCAGTAGTACTACATTCAGTAGTAGTAGCACTACATTCAGTAGCAGTAGTACTACATTCAGTAGCAGTAGTACTACATTCAGTAGCAGTAGTACTAAACTCAGTACCAGTGCCACCACTCACTCATCTACTCCACTACATGAACCTAAGTTAGTGAACCAGTCAACAATCCACCAACATAAACAACATAGCTTAAACACTCCAGACTAGACTATTACAATCAGCTAGTGCAGTAGTTAATACATAGAAAATGTCTCACTGGTGTCGTGGATTGTTGAAGCAGTAGACGCAAGGATTGAAGAAAAAGGACATCTTAGCAAAGAATGCCAGCCAAGAGAACATCACGTCAGGGATGAAAGACGGGTCACCAAATGCTGACCACATAGACACTATGGAGTAGGGAGTCCAAGCCAGCATGTAAAAGCCTCAAATGAATAAGACAAAAATATATAATATATGCTTCAGCTCTTAGAACATAACAAATGAGTTTATTAATCTCAATATCGTATGAATAAAAGTCGTTATAATGCTAGCGCCTTACAAAAGCTATTGAATAACACCAAGTCTTTGCCCACCAGCTCTATTCCTGCCCCACCTCGTTCTACCTCCACTCCTCCCTTTATTCCCTCCTCGCCCTCTACCTTGTTCTACCACTGCCTCACTCTATCCTCTCCAAATCTCCCCTTCCATTCCATCCTCTCCAAATCTCCCTTCCTCTCTCTCCTCTCTTAATTTGAAAGACGACAGAGGTGTGCTGCCACATTGCAATCACTACTGAGAAAATCAACAGCAAAAAGAGTGTAAAAAGGAGTTACAATCTCTGCATACTGAAAAAAAATAACATGGATCATAAACCAACACAGAATTAGTTATTTGACTCTGAAACCAACTGGCGATAGCATGATGATTTTTGCGACTGATTTCCCCATGCTTTATAGAAACAAAATTAAAAAAAATCTCTGGTAAGATAACAAATGGCAAATTCAATTCCTGACCATTCATCATGCGATGTAATAGACTTTTTGTACAGCACTTTTCATTTCTCTAAGCATAGTGGTTTAGACGTTGATAAGCGTAGACAGACAGGTACACAGACGGGTACACAGGTGGGTACACAAACAGGTACACAGACGAGTACACAGAGGGGAAAACAGACGGGTACACAGACGGGTACACAGACGGGTACACAGACGGGTACACAGACGCGTACACAGACGGGTACACAGACGGGTACACAGACGGGTACACAGACGGGTACACAGACGGGTACACAGACGGGTACACAGACGGGTACACAGACGGGCACACAGACGGGCACACAGACGGGTACACAGACGGGTACACAGACGGGTACACAGACGGGTACACAGATGGGTACACAGACGGGCACACAGACAGATGTGATATATGTTAGCCTCATCAGATGGTTTTACCATGGGCCAAGTTTTTCAGAATATTCGAAAAACATAACAACATCAACATTATACCCGTTGCCTGCATGATATTCTTTGTTAGTTGCCACTCCTTCTTCTTGTTCTGTTCCTTCTTCTTGTCGGCCCCCATTTGTGAATTGAACCTCCTTTTAATCTTGGAGAAATGAATAGAAACTTCTGTTTCAGGGAACACACACATCATACAAAGTGGACATACAAGTGTGTCTGAGTCAACTAATATGGCGTAGTACAGCACTGGGGAAAGAAGAAGTTGGCCACCTGACAGGCTGGAGTCAATAATAATAAATACATTTACAACTGTGAGTGTAAAATCAAATGTGAACTATATCATACAAACAATACAGGTTCTGAGGCTATCATTGTGGTATTCAATAAACAGAAAATGACAGCAAACAAAACGCATCCACAGTTTCTCATAGGAAAGTTCTAGAAACAAGAGTGTGCTAAGAAATGGGCTCATAAAAATGTGAAGACAATAATATTATCCTCACATAAATAAAAGATGGATGAATGTGAAGCTATTGAGTGGATACAGCTGTGCCCTTCAGAGGGCGATTTGTTCTTCCACTTGTGTGAAATCAATTTATCACAACCTTCGATTTAAATAGAATATTTGCTGTCAAGTCTTACGAAATAGTAAAACAGTGAGTAATGCTGCCGTACCTCCCGAGGTAGCTGACAGTGCATTAGAAATCAAAACCATTAATCTGTTAGAAATGCAAAAGTTTCAGGCTAGCAAAAATGATACAACTTGATACAGTTTGGTACAAATACTAGAAGTGATTAGGTAACCACCTTTTTCAGCTTTTAACAACCAACTTCAATTAACAGATTGGTTGTATTACTGGCTTTGAGTTACACTTAGGTAAGTACTTGTGTACTTACCACACATGATACACATACAATGTACATACAGTATATTATAAATGTGTACATACCACACATAATACACATACAATGTACATACAGTAGATTATAAATGTGTACGTACCACACATAATACACATACCATGTACAAGATTTGTCCGTTGGTAAGCATTACAATCAGAAATGGAAAGGCAAATGTGCTGATGAAGATAAGGATGTTGTAAAAGAAAGCATGAGGGTGTCCACTGTTCCAGTCAAGCGAGCAGGAGACTCGTCCCTCAACAACATAACTATGTATGCCTAAAACACAGGCTAAAGCTTGGGCATGCAATGGTGAGTGTATGAGGTACTGGGTAGGTACAAGTAACTAACTCAACTACCAGAAATACTTGATAAAAACTAGCTAAACTCAGGTAAGTCAGCAATACTACCTAAACTCAGGTAAGTCAGCAATACTACCTAAACTCAGGTAAGTCAGCAATACTACCTAAACTCATGTAAGTCAGCAATACTACCTAAACTCAGGTAAGTCAGCAATACTACCTAAACTCATGTAAGTCAGCAATACTACCTAAACCCATGTAAGTCAGCAATACTACTTAAACTCATGTAAGTCAGCAATACTACCTAAACTCATGTAAGTCAGCAATACTACCTAAACTCATGTAAGTCAGCAATACTACTTAAATTCATGTAAGTCAGCAATACTACCTAAACTCATGTAAGTCAGCAATACTACCTAAACTCATGTAAGTCAGCAATACTACCTAAACTCATGTAAGCCAGCAATACTACCTAAACTCATGTAAGTCAGCAATACTACTTAAACTCATGTAAGTCAGCAATACTACCTAAACTCATGTAAGTCAGCAATACTACCTAAACTCATGTAAGTCAGCAATACTACCTAAACTCATGTAAGTCAGCAATACTACCTAAACCCATGTAAGTCAGCAATACTACCTAAACTCATGTAAGTCAGCAATACTACCTAAACTCATTTAAGTCAGCAATACTACCTAACCTCATGTAAGACAGCAATACTACCTAAACTCATGTAAGTCAGCAATACTACCTAAACTCATGTAAGTCAGCAATACTACCTAAACTCATGTAAGTCAGCAATACTACCTAAACCCATGTGAGTCAGCAATACTACTTAAACCCATGTAAGTCAGCAATACTACCTAAACTCATGTAAGTCAGCAATACTACCTAAACTCATGTAAGTCAGCAATACTACCTAAACTCATGTAAGTCAGCAATACTACCTAAACTCATGTAAGTCAGCAATACTACCTAAACTCATGTGAGTCAGCAATACTACCTAAACCCATGTAAGTCAGCAATACTACTTAAACCCATGTGAGTCAGCAATACTACCAAAACTCATGTTGGTCATCAGCTGTGCAACTTTTAACTCACTGAAAGTTGTAAAAACAAATGAGAAAACTTGATTCATCTACAAAGTAATACCAACTCAGATATCCTTACCTACGAGAGGAAGTAAGGCCCAAATAAATCCATATAACCAGGAGAAGATAACCATGACATGGATGTACACAGGTATTTTCTTCCTGTTGGTAACAGACTTGAATGGGCTGTTCATAGTGATGCACCTCTCAATGGAGATAGCACAAAGATGGGCTATAGACGTAACCCCGCACCAGTACATAACCATAGCGTAGAACTGACAGCCTACAACAAACTAATAAAATTTGCAGCACTATAATGCACTCAATTGCTTTAAGAATATTTTCACACCTGTTCACCTGTGCAACAAAAACCTAAAAGATTGGTGAGACATTTGTTTTTTTCAGATTTCTTTTAGCATGTTTTTCACTAGGCATTTTGTATGAAACAAGTTGTTCGTATTGTGGGGAAAATCATTTATGTATGTGATCTAACACCGTTTCCAGGCCCTGCTCGATTCCACCAGGGGGCATTCTCTACATTTATCACTAAAACTCTTTCGCCTACTGGTTATAACCCACCCGCAGTAAAACACTACAGAACCAGTAATCATCCAGCCCTGCCCTTAATCTCTTCGCTCTTTATGATAAAAAACCTAAGGCTAAGGAAGTAACCTCAATTGTGATTGGTCACTCGAGCAGGAAAAGGTGTAGGAGTAGTTAACACCATAGGCAGTTGCCGTCTGGTTGGACAAAATTGTAATAATTCTTCTTTGGCATTTGAGGTATTAAACAGACTCTGTTGAATCTTACAATAATAACTGTATTACATACGATGTAGTTCGCTTGGTTAGCTGGCAGTTGTTACTTTGTCCACAGGTTAAGCCTTTTATGGTGAGAAAGCTATTATATATAAACTATTTGACTGTTCAATTACGCTTAGGGTTTTAAAATACAGCAGCTTGGTCCTACACAATGGCAAGATGTTATATTTTAGAAACTTGCAGTAAAACAAAACAAAGCCAAACCATCAGACAATAAAGCACAAGCCTCTACATAACTTTCATTATTTCTATCTGAAAACGTGCACATCTCATTTGGTGCACATCTCATTTGGTGCACATCTCATTTGGTGCACGCCTCATTTGGTGCATGTCTGATTTGGTGCACTTGACTATACTTGAACCATTTCATTTTCTCACCGTATTCGGTGAAGATCCATCTGTGATGGAAGGCATTGATACAATACATTGATCCACCGACAGAAGCCATGATCAAATCACTAATGGCCAAACTTCTCAGCAGATACGAAGTTCTTGTCTGCAAATCTTTGACTTTGGTCAGCAGAATTATCACCAAGACATTTGATACTATCCCAAATGCTGTTAGAAAGATGAGCAACACACCTGAAATATATAAAAATTGTAGTTTTTTTAATGATAACCGGCATATCCTCAGAAGAAATATAAATGGTGAAAAAGTTTTGAAACACATTTTGACTTTGATTATTTTTGATTTATAATTAAATGGCGTTAAATTCATTTTGTCTCCCAGTCATTTTGTAGCTGGTGTATATTTACTTATCTTCAACCTCTACTATCAAAAGTAGGTCATTAGTAATGAGAAAAATACTGGTTCACTGAAATGTAGAGTTTTCAAAAATCACAAAGCTTTTTAATCAACTTATCAGATGACAATGCTGGTGAGACAAAAAAAACAATTTATATAAACAAAAGACCGATCAAGACAAATAAAAAGCACCACATAATGAGGATACTGATAAACATTATATACTAAAAGATTCGGTGTATATGTTACGAGATATTTAATTAACAGACAGGGCAATGGTCCC
The DNA here is from genome assembly GCA_945261195.1 of Cryptosula pallasiana. NCBI lineage: Eukaryota > Metazoa > Bryozoa > Gymnolaemata > Cheilostomatida > Cryptosulidae > Cryptosula > Cryptosula pallasiana. The sequence goes on along the minus strand of OX183138.1, from coordinate 22,028,522 downwards.
TCCAATGTTTACTGGATTATGACGAAGGCTACATGGCATCAGATGTCACAGCTTGTAAAATTTTATATAAAATAACACTTTCTGTTAATTAATAAGATAAATCCAAGAGTATCAACTGTTAAATAGCCTGCCTTACCACAATTGACCAATAATCAATAGCCTGAGCTCAGGTGCTTGGCCAGTCAACACCCTACGTGTCCAGTCTACGACACCCTTCAGCAGGTTTGAAAGAAAAGTTATCAATGATAATTTTTTAGAATTTCTAACAAACTTGTTGAGAAAAATCTCAAGTTTTTTTTGTTGAGAATAATTGGATATATCGGCTTGTTTATTTTGCTGACAGAACACAAACAAAGAAATGCTGTGATGACTCAATTCCCACTCTATTCAGTACTTGACATGACAGCTGCATGACTTGACAGGTTTCAACGGGTATTTTATTGTGTTACGGAACAAACTGCATAAATGTTTGATACCAAAATAATTAACTTATTGATCAAGTCCTCAATTTTTACTCCCATTTCCACAAAGTTGAACGAAGAATAAAAGACAAAATTATTTATTACTTTGTTTCTTATTGATGTCCTAAACGAGCTTGGCCTTAGGGATGAATCAACACCAGTAAATGAGAAAGGGAGTTAATGGAAAAGCCTAAAGGTAGTATTACAGTGGAGTAAACTGAATTGAAGACCAATTCTATCACACACATTCTATCTTAGTATTTGTTGATGTAATTTCTCAGTTTCAAACTAAGTTGTCTCCGGTGAAATTGATTATACAAATGTGTGCTATTTTATGTCTGCTGTACATTACCCGAAGGAATAGAGACACTAGTCCCTATTCTGTGCCATTTTTGATTGGGTTTAGAGTAACACAAAGCATTTACTGTCAGCAAAAGATAACATTAAATATTTAGTGAGCTTATGTAAGTAAGGTGTTGTTACACAACTATTATCCATAAGTTTCTTTTTTTAAAAACTCGCTTCTGGTGACTCAGCAAATTGTTGTGAAGAATACAAGCCTAAATATCACAAGAAAAACTTTAAAAAAATGATCAATTGTGCTCACTGTTAATGACCTAAAACAAGGTTTTTTACTTAAATTAGTTTGGAAGTAAACGAAGAGAAATTCTTAGGTAAAAACCAGGCATTTTTTTTTACATATTAACGACATGCTGGATTGGTGATGGGGTGCAGAGCTTACCTGGTGCCTTCATCCTCACAACAGAATTGATCAAAACAGTTTGACTACCTGCATGAGCAGGCTGTTAAAAGGAGGACTTGCTCATTATCAGCAGTGTCAGTGGTAGGATACAGAACATCATAAAAAGTGACAAATGGCGCTAGAAATAGCTGATCACCTGCCAATAGCCGATTGCCATGTTTTCATCGAAACAAAAATGATGAAACAGTAAGAGCTGCATTTATTTATTTTCGGCTATTGTGACTTTTGAGAAATTAAACTTTTTAGAACGTAAGAAATCATCACAGTAACGACTTACCTAGCACATAGTCGGCGTAGAAAGCAAGAGGAGAGATTGGCTCTTGTACAGTATTAGTCAAGTTCTCTGGGGCTATTGCATTTACACACGCCAGGTAGAGGCTGTGAGACAGCAAGTCAGCGCTGCAGTTGTTGTAAATGCTGCCATCACCTGCACCCATGTCGAAATATGCAATGGCAATGAGGCTTTCTCCTCGTGTGGTTTTGAAAAATTGAAATCTTTTATATATATATGTGTGTGTACTATTGACTAATCAATATTTGTGTAAAATGAACTAAGGAAATATAGCAAGGTTTACCGGCCAAAGGTGTCGCAAGTTATACAAGATTATGGGATACCTCAGGCTATGTGGGAATATCATATAAGCAGGTGAGTGAATAAATAAAGAGAATGTGTCGCACATATAACAACATTTGTTGACCCCCGCCACCACCGTCTCCCTCCACCACTGTACCCCCGCCACCACTGTCTCCCTCCACCACTGTACCCCCTCCACCACTGTCTCCCTTCCACACCACTGTCTCCCTGCACACCACTGTACCCCCTACACCACTGTCTTCCTCCACCACTGTACCACTTCCACCACTGTCTCTCTACACCACTGTACCCCTTCCACCACTGTCCCCCTACACCACTGTACCCTCTCTATCAGTCTCCCTCCACCACTGTCTCCCCTTTACACCACTGACATCATTTGACCAATAGGAAGGTTTAGACAAGAAACACAGTGACTTAAACAGCTTGTATATGGGAAAATGCATAGGAAGTTTTTTTCTCCACATTCGTGGGCGGAGACTCATTATAGCCAAAGCTCCTTACATTTTAGACTGTGGTCCTTTGTTCTTATTATCGCACTGAGATCACTTGGTGGTGATATCTTAACCTCAGATCAATGCTGGCTCAATTAATTTGCAGTGAGTGCAGTGAATGCGCCATTCTTGTAGGTGTTGATTGCTGCTGCTATGCTATGGGCTATTCATTCACAATACTGCACTTATTGACTTGCCGAATGTAAACATTGCAATAGCTTACTCACCAAAGAAATATCTCATTCAACTTCTTGTTAATTTTTGATGCTGCATTTGATCACATTGTTTGTTACATATTGCTGCCGAGTGATTTTATGTACTGCTGTTGCCAGTATCATGATGAAAACTTCACCAAGAGTGATATTGGTTTTGTTATCAGCATAAAAACCTTAGCCTTACAATTTCCCCAATTTCTCACACAACTGCACATAATTTCTCACACAACTGCACATAATTTCTCACACAACTGCACATAATTTACACTCTCAGCAATCATTAATAGAGTGTGTGTTATCTGCATTCATAGCCAGCTTCATGCCAGCACCAACAGACAACTGTGTATTTCGTGCAATCAAAGTCGGTCACTGTATGTACTACCGACAAGGAATCAATATTAAAGTTTGTGATAAATGACACTTATATGTATATGGAGACAAGACTAAGCTCAGTTTGTCAGCACTAAGCCATAAAATGTTGATGAATTAAATAAATGCCAACTTGTAACTTGTGTTAAATTGCTGTTAAATCAAAACTCTCTTTGCAACTTTGCAACCTTTTTAGTATTTATTGCCTGTTCAGGATAGAAATTGTAAGAAGTTTGATAGATATACTGTATTGCAGTAAAATGTCTTCTATTGCTCTTGATGTAGGCATCTCTATCAATACCTTCGAGCATATTTGGATATTCTTTCACAATATCTTGATAGTGCTCAAAGCTTTGGCTGTCACAGTACAACATTACTTGTGCAAAGCTGCAAAAAATTTCCTTTTTCCTACCCATTCCAAGGAATGCAGCCAAAACATTTAGTGCAGTCAAGCTTTGTCAGAATTCTAATCAACAATACATGCTGGCAGCATTGACTGCCATTTACAAGAGCTGACGTTGATTGTGCGATGCAGCTGGAGGAAAAATGATGTGATCTGTATTATTATACATACATTCAACAAGAAATTTCAATAATTTAGCAGGAAATTGAATCAAATTATATCATAAGATGTGTATTTTAAACAAAAACTGACATTGTTATCATAACTGTTCAAATGAACAACTTATGAAGTGCAAACATTCTTCCAGTATGCAAAAAGCTGTGGTCAGCATCATTGCTCCATAAGACCAATGAGGGAGATTTGAATCAGAGTGCATCATTAATTGCTCGTGTATGGGGTATTATGTCACTCAAGCTCAGCACTAGCAAAGACTATATATAGTCTTTGGCACTAGTGAATGAGTTTTTTGGAGACAAAACTATGCTTATAAAATCATCAATAACTTTGAAATTATGACTTGGATCAGATGTTGCAGTACGACACCGTTACCAAAAAACGCACTGCCAGTAACAGGATTACATTTAAGCTTGCACTCCAGGCTGCCACAAGTGAGATGAATCAGTATCATCAGTGCTGACCACTCGATAATGGTAAGTTGAAACAACTGTGATTCGTTACATGGGTGGAATTAAGGTCAACACAAATAACACAATTTCATGTTCAGAGACATCACTGAAACAGGGTGAGCATGAAAGAAAAAAAAATTAGCCTCCGGCTATGACGTTGCTCGGTGTAAATAAATGCCCAAAAACTACCCTGCAGGTATTAATTATTGGCAGCCAGTAACTCAGCTGTTTGGATGCAATGTTTGATTCATTGCAGCAGGTATGAAATAAACAGATAACACCTTTCTCAATCAGTTTTTAGCAATGGAAATGTGAATTTAACCTCACTGAAATCATTGAGTTGCAGTATGAACAATTTTATTGAGATGTCTTTAAATTCATGTGATTTTAATTACTTTGTATTTTCAATGTAGCCAAACTTCAGTGACTTGCTTTCACTAACATTTTAATCAATTTTACACTCATTGCTAGCATCATTAAATGGTTCTGTTTCAGTTAGCTTATTCTCAATTAATAATGGCGTCGGAAAAAGGAATTTTTAACTCTCGACGACGTAACAAGTTTGATGTAGATTCAGCATTTTAGTGTGCCTGCGTCTATGAATCTCACAACACATAACCTGACTATGTAGTTCAGGATTTATACACGGATTCTGTACAGGCATTAAGGATTGGTCAAAGAAAGTTTATCAAAAACCTGGAGGATTTAAATTTTCGGTCGTTAAATGTGATATGAAAGCACAATAAGCTAACTTTGGATTGCTGATGCGATGCCTAAGTTTCATTCCCCCATGTCTAATATTGTGAAAAGTCATTTTAGTGCCCAGTCTATGATTTTGGCAGCAATAAATCACAATTATTTGGTCACGATTGTCAATCATAAAATCATTTACATTTTGCCTTCGTGGGGTCTCAACATAGATGAGCTTCCACTTAGAAGTATCAAATCATAACTGTTTGGTCATTAAATGAAACATTCCTCTGGCTTCTCTAATTGAATATCAGTGGTACTCTTTGTGTGGTCAAACTTTGTGTCAAAGCAAAGACTATATACTATATAGTCTTTGTTTGTGTTTTAGTCTGAAGCTCCAAGTGCAGTAACTGCAATAACTGAAGATTGAGCTGACCGCAAAAGATAATATCAACAACATGTAATAGGTTCTGGCAGCATCACTAATGACTATATAATATATTATATAGCCATTGACATCACTGATCACCATCCCTCCCCAGGCAGCTTTAACATACTGTCTAGTCCTATACAAAGAGTGAATTGACGCTAGCCTTCCTACATTTGCGTAGTTTGAAAAACAAGTGCTCTACCAATTTTATGTATATGCTATATCTGCTAGCTGTACTGGATTCATAAAATTGCTCTATACTGATATTTGTATTATTTGTTGTGTATCTTGTGTAAAGCCAAGTTTGAATAAAAATTTGGTTTGATTCTCATGTTGGCAATGATATCTACACACATATATCTCCCACATGCACCCAATGTTACCAAATGCAATATTTGATCTTTAAGAACTGTCAATGCCCAACTCTTTAAATCAATGTGAAACGCTCAAAATCTGGGCATTGCCACAGTACCTATAAATTTGTATTCTCTGTAGGCAATAAACACATTCAGTTGAATCATTCAGATGTTGGACTGTTTTAATCATCATACATAGCAATTAAAGCAGATTTGCCACTTCACTAAGTCTATTATGAATAAGAAACAATAATGGACTCTGTGATATTTCTTTCTGGTATATACAAGCACATGTGTTAGGTACAAAACTAGTTCGTTTATCATTACTTTGCTTACTTGTTTGTGAAAGTACAAAATTGCTGAAAGTTCCAATCTATAATTTGTCACTTCAGCCAAAGACTATGTAGTCTTTGTTTCACCTTATGAATGCAGCCAACCAATTTCAATAGCTGTTCAATAGCCCATCCAAGCTCTGAGTAGATAGCAGTTAGAACTGATAGACCAGTTGTGGTTAATTGCGCTGAAGTCAGAGACCACTAGATAAGTTACATGCACCTGTTTATGGTAATAATACTGTATGAATCACTGCGCTGTATAATGGTTTATATAAACAAATACTGCTGGTGCAATTAGAAATACAAGCCAATAGTAAAAATTATATAACACCTTTACATATGAAGACTATATGAATTATATAGTCTTTGCCAATAGCAAACCTTTTGAAACAATTTTGACTCTCATAGAGGCTTGCAGCTGGCTCATGTAAATGTATGATCAAACTTCTGCCTAAAATGTAAATAATCTTTATCTATTCATGCAGTTAAAATTTATTTGTTCTTGATGTTTATTCTTCATCCTCAATTGTGGTGAAATTTCAGCTATTTTTTCATATGCTGAATCCAGGCAATGTGTTGTGGCACAATTGGGTGTCCTTTAGCAAAATCTTGGTGTTGCTGAAAACTTTGGGTGTCACAGGTGTCACAAACCAGCCATATAATTAGTTTATCATCCTATTACAAAACAATAGTATAAAAAAGTTTGGCACTCATCAAACACTTCCTCAATTATCGTCAACAATACGAGCCGCTGGCATTAAACAGTAACTTGCATGCGCTGGCTCTCATAGTAAAATCCAGCAGGAGGAAAAATCTTACAAACAAGCTGCAATGCTTAAAGGACAAGACCAAATTTCAAGAAAAAGTTCAATATGTTAAGAATATTATATTAATTATACTACAAAATGTGCATTTCGATGAAAAAAATGGCATTGTCATCATAATTGTACAGCAATACAGCTTATGAAGTGCGAACATTTCTTCCAGTATGTAAATAGCTGCGGTTATTATCATTGGGAAGGCAAGTGTGGGAGATTTGAATCCCAGTGCATAATGAGCTCCTTTGTTTGTGTGGCATTGTGTCTCTCAGGCTAAGCAGTTGTGAATAAGATGGTGTTCTTGGATAAAAAATTGTGCATATGAATCTGTCAATAACCTTAAAACTATGACTTTGATCAGTGTAAAGCTTCAGAAAACTGATGTCATGAATCTGTTGAAGATCATTACAGTTGAATATCTGTTGTTTAGTGAAAAAAGTTGTGTAAAAGGCTGTTTAAAGTTAGCACCACAAAAACTCAATTGCTGAATTTCTAATGCTAGTTCCAGGAAGCACAGAAAAACCTATTTAAGTTTGGACAAAACACAGAACATATCCAAAAATGAAGCGAATAGGACCATCAGAACATACCGTAATTACGTGGAGGATTATTTTTGAATATTTAGTGTTAAATCACTGACTGCTGGCATGCATTTTCTGTTCATACAATATATTGTGCTGTAATGCATAACAATATAGTAATATTTGAGCAAAAATCAAACAAAAATTTCTTGCAGGGAATAAGTTATGCTGCTTATTAGTTAAAAACAAGAGGAGATAATCCCAAAACTTGACTTCTGTTTAAGTCACTGTGAACTGAACAAGGGCACTCTCAGAGTTGATAAATTTACCCTCACCAACAGTCGCATTTTAGTCATCATACAAAAGAATATCACCTAGTGCACTGGTGCAGAGGTACACAATGTGTCTACTCCTTCCAAAATTTGATGCTGGTAACAACAAAGCCACACACGAATGGTTGGCAGTGATACAACAGGTGTTACATCGGCACACTCACCAAGTTGTGTTACGGCAATTACAAATGGAAATGTATGAATGAAATATCACACGATTATATCAACAGATATGATTAATGCAAAAAATTTTGCACTGGACTATTGATTTACAGCTAATATATTTTAGGACATTGATCAGATAGTAAAAATAAATTTAGCAATTTATTATCGTTGACCTCTCTATTGAACAGTAAATACAGCACCACCAAGTTACAGGACAACTACTAGAAACAAATACTATCAATTACTTTCTATACAACTGAAGCAGTGCAGGGATAAGACAACTTCCACCAATCCAACTCAAAATTTATTACCTGACAAATGTGAGTTGGCAAATTACAAAAAGATCAAGACAGAGAATAACTGGGCAACATTTGAGACCTGATTCCAGTAGAAACAAAAAGAATTGAACAGTTGCGCAAAAGTTGTGCAACAGCCATCAAACATGCATTTATACACCGAGGGACAGTGAATGTTACGTTTTATTTGTTTCTTCAGTTTCACCAACTTTTTTCTTCTTCTTCAGCGTCGCTACGAAGTCTTCCATCTCAAGAAGCTGTTTTCTATTCTCAACTTTTTTTGATTCCTCCTTAATGACATCATCTTTTTTGGGGCTGTCGTTGCCAACAGAAGTTTTTTTCACTTTCTTACCAGCAATTTTCTTTGACTTGCTGACAGCACCCGACTCATCAGCTTGCGACGTCTTACATGGTACCTGAAGTAAGTATATGATACCTGAAGTAAGTGTATAATATCTGAGGTAAGTATATAATACCTGAGGTAAGTATATAATACCTGAGGTAAGTATATAATACCTGAGGGAAGTATATAATACCTGAGGTAAGTATATGATACCTGAGGTAAGTGTATAATACCTGAGGTAAGTCTATAATACCTGAGGGAAGTATATAATACCTGAGGTAAGTATATAATACCTGAGGTAAGTATATAATACCTGAGGTAAGTATATAATACCTGAGGGAAGTATATAATACCTGAGGTAAGTATATGATACCTGAGGTAAGTGTATAATACCTGAGGTAAGTATATAATACCTGAGGTAAGTATATAATACCTGAGGTAAGTATATGATACCTGAAGTAAGTATATGATACCTGAAGTAAGTGTATAATATCTGAGGTAAGTATATAGTACCTGAGGTAAGTCTATAATACCTGAGGTAAGTATATAATACCTGAGGTAAGTATATAATATCTGAGGTAAGTGTATAATACCTGAGGTAAGTGTATAATACCTGAGGTAAGTATATGATACCTGAGGTAAGTATATGATACCTGAGGTAAGTATATGATACCTGAGGTAAGTATATGATACCCGAGGTAAGTGTATAATACCTGAGGTAAGTATATAATACCTGAGGTAAGTATATAATACCTGAGGTAAGTGTATAATACCTGAGGTAAGTGTAAATACCTGAGGTAAGTATATGATACCTGAGGTAAGTGTATAATACCTGAGATGAGTGTATAATACCTGAAGTAAGTATATAATACCAGAGGTAAGTATATGATACCTGAGGTAAGTATATGATACCTGAGGTAAGTATATTATACCTGAGGTAAGTATATAATACCTGAGGTAAGTATATTATACCTGAGGTAAGTATATGATACTTGAGGTAAGTATATAATACCTGAGGTAAGTATATAATACCTGAGGTAAGTATATTATACCTGAGGTAAGTATATTATACTTGAGGTAAGTATATAATATCTGAGGTACGTATATAATACCTGAGGTAAGTATATAATACCTGAGTTAAGTGTATAATATCTGAGGTAAGTATATGATACTTGAGGTAAGTATATAATACCTGAGGTAAGTATATAATACCTGAGGTAAGTATATAATATCTGATGTGACGTGGTCAAAAACAAAACACTGCTGCTTGTTATCTAACCAATCAAATAGAAAAGAAGTGAAAGCCCAACATTTCATCAGACAATTTGGTGTGAATGAAGCTGCCAAGACTGACACTAATGGCAGGTGTTGCGGGTGATATTTTAAGGTGTGAGATCATTCAGCTCATAACGTTGTAAATCAATATAACAAATACGTCGGTATGAAGCAACCAGCACAGCTCAAGCTTTTAGTATAAAACTACTTCTGATCAGGGTTGGCTGTAAGGAGTTATCTTTTCATGTCTGGGCAATACTTATGTGGTTGTGCGGTAGAAAGAACCAACCAAACTGTGATCAGCCAGGCACTAATTTAATTGCATAGCTAACATCTTAGAACAAAAGCACTTTTGATGTCAAGGAAAAAACCTCAAACAAAAAACTCATAAACCAACGACAGTGACAGCAGAGGGTTATGTTAGGTAGGTTGTCACCAAAAGAGAGTACATTTGACCAAGCGAATAATGAGCATGGAGTGCATTCCATAGTAATGATAGACTTCAACCAATCATAACAAACCTTTGAAGTTTTCTGCTCTTGCAGGGCTTGCTGTAGGTGCATCTTAGCTTGCTGTATTGCAGAATTTCTCTTCATACCTGCAAGAAGATGCTTGATATGACTTTGAAATCTACTGGTTGACAGATTACGAGTAATTCACTCAACTTATGGTAGATAGACACGAACCCTGTGGAGTTATCTTACCAACTTCATGAATGATGGCTTTCTTAGACTGCTGTGGAGTCAGTAACTTCTTTTTACTAGAAGCCACAAAAGAAGCCTTCTTTTGGACCTTCAAAATACCATAGAAACAACATTACAGCTTATAGAAACAGCATTACAACTTATAGAAACACCATTACAACTTATAGAAACAACATTACAACTTATAGAAACAACATTACAACTTATAGAAACAACATTACAGCTTATAGAAACAGCATTACAACTTATAGAAACAACATTACAACTTATAGAAACAACATTACAACTTATAGAAACAACATTACAACTTATAGAAACACCATTACAACTTATAGAAACAGCATTACAACTTATAGAAACAGCATTACAACTTATAGAAACAGCATTACAACTTATAGAAACAGCATTACAACTTATAGAAACAACATTACAACTTATAGAAACAGCATTACAACTTATAGAAACAACATTACAACTTATAGAAACAACATCACAACTCACACAAAACATAGGTCAAGGACATATACTTGTATATAAATTTAAAAGTGGGGTGCCGGTTGGTGAGCTGTTTCTGGGCATCAAAAAGTTTTTGGAAGAGACAGTACCGTCCCCAGGTGTTCACCGGGTGGTATAAGGTCAACGGTAATTTCCACCTCATTTCACAAGACCAATAATTTTAAACGATATACAAAATAATTTTTAAACACTTCTGAATTGCTATAATCCATGTTCTCATGGCTCAAATTCCTTCGGGTTAAACTTGTAAATTGTCCATTTGGGTTATGGGAATGAAGACGTGTACAAGTTGACGCGGGTTTGTTCGTAATAATTCAATACGATTCCTCGCCTCGTATTGGTTCGGGTCGAGCAATCATTAATTAATTCATTCATAAATGCACATTCATTTGAGCAGCTCTTTTGTGGAAGAGGCGTGAAACTAGCGAATTGTTCGTAAATTACTAGAAAGCCCTCATCAGTTTTTTTTTATATTTCAATTGCAGTTTCTTTGCATTTATATGTTGACCTTTATACGTTGACCTTTATATGCTGACCTTTATATGCTGACCTTTATATGTTGACCTTTATATGCTGACCTTTATATGTTGACCTTTATATGCTGACCTTCATATGTCGACCTTCATATGTCGACCTTTATATGTCGACGTTTATATGCTGACCTTTATATGTTGACCTTTATATGTTGACCGTTATATGTTGACCTTTATATGTTGACCTTTATATGTTGACATTTATATGTTGACCTTTATATGTTGACCTTTATATGTTGACCTTTATATGTTGACCTTTATATGTTGACCTTTATATGTTGACCTTTATATGTTGACCTTTATATGTTGACATTTATATGCTGACCTTAATATGTTGACTCTTTGTAAATTTAACAGCAGTGAAATTATAACGTTTTTATTATTTATTCGGTAAACTCACAGTTTTAGATGTATCGATCGCAGAGTTTAAAGGATCATATCTGTGTTGGATGGGAAGGCAAACCAAATTATTATTTATTGTTATTATTAGTTCGTTATTATACATTAACTATTATTTATTAGAGTTATTATTATATAATAATAATCACGTGTAATTATTATTGTCTTTATTATTATTCATCTATTCATTATTATTATTAATAGTATGTGCAGTGAGCATTCAACAACCCTCCCTCGTATCACTATGTTAACAACGATAAAATTATTGCGCTCGCTACTCACTGACAGGGAGGGACAACTCAGGCATATGATTTTAATTCACATTACTATAGGAACAGTTAGTATTGCCAACCCGAATGAATGCTTACCAGCAAGAATGAACGTTCAACCCGAACAAATTCGAACCATGGGAACATGGTGATAGAGATGCAATCAGCCAAAATTGTGAGAGAAAAGGAGGAAACGTTGGCAGTGGAAGAAATTCTTCATATTTTTGACGTCATCAGTGATTGTCCCCAGACCCATCACATGAATGTTATTTAGTACTCAAGTCAGTTTAGATACATTTTATGGTCCATTGTTTTATACATAAACTTGACTCCAAATACAACTCGCTGTAATGATCATTTTCCATTACTATCAGATCTATTAAAATTTTACACATTTTTTTCACGTCTATTTCGGAAGCATTTTGTGAAAACATGATAACACCCACATTTTAAAATGTTTCAAAACAGAAATGCCTTTGTATGCAATATGCGTATGGTAATATGTGTATGCAATATGTGTATGGTAATATGTGTATGCAATATGTCTATGCAATATGTGTATGGTAATATGTGTATGTAATATGTGTATGCAATATGAGTATGGTAATATGTGTATGCAATATGTGTATGCAATATGTGTATGCAATATGTGTATGGTAATATGTGTATGCAATATGTGTATGCAATATGTGTATGTAATATGTGTATGCAATATGTGTATGCAATATGTGTATGCAATATGCGTATGGTAATATGTGTATGCAATATGTGTATGCAATATGTGTATGCAATATGTGTATGCAATACGTGTATGCAATATGCATATGGTAATATGTGTATGCAATATGTGTATGGTAATATGTGTATGCAATATGTGTATGCAATATGTGTATGCAATATGCGTATGGTAATATGTGTATGCAATATGCGTATGGTAATATGTGTATGCAATATGTGTATGCAATATGTGTATGGTAATATGTGTATGCAATATGTGTATGCAATATGTGTATGCGATATGTGTATGGTAATATGTGTATGCAATGTGTGTATGCAATGTGTGTATGCAATATGTGGATGGTAATATGCCATAATCTATATATATAAACATGAAAAATGTCTGTCTGTACTCCAGAGTGTATTTTTCTGTAACTCCCACGGATGAAATATACCGGAATTGCCAGCTGCAGCCGCTCAATTTAGCTTCAATCACGATGCAAATGTAGCCAATCGTTGTTCATGGTGGTCTATTTCACGTAATGGCTGGTTCTTAATTTGCAAATGGTCGCGTCAACAGTTACATATATTCACAATTGTTGGTTAATTAATATGCAATATCGAGTTCTTGTAACGATTGAGTTGTCTACTCATTACAAATGGCAATATGCCCTTCTATGAAATAGCCGTCATCGCTATCTTTTCCTATAGCCTTTATCACAATTAATTTTTGGGAGTCGCGGTGATAGTCTAATGTTTACAAAAATATCCAGTGTTTAATTTGCAACCCAATATGGCGAATTTTGGTCACACTCGTTTTGGTTTTCTGGCAAACTCGGAATACTTCACCCATGTTAATTCCATTTGTATAGACCCAAACGACTACACTGAGGAATACTCCACCCATTTGTATAGACCCAAACGACTACGCTGAGGAATACTCCACCCATTTGTATAGACCCAAACGACTACGCTGAGGAATACTCCACCCATTTGTATAGACCCAAACGACTACGCTGAGGAATACTCCACCCATTTGTATAGACCCAAACGACTACACTGAGGAATACTCCACCCATGGTAATTCCATTTGTATAGACTCAAACGACTACACTGAGGAATACTCCACCCATTTGAATAGACCCAAACAACTACCCTGAGGAAGACTTCACCCATTTGAACAGAGCCAAACGACTACGCTTAGAAAAATTAAAATGCTACACAAGCAGTGCATTGGAGAAAATTGATGGAAAGCGGGTTTAAATTTGTGATCATTTTTTAAACCGGAGCTAATTGTGGGTATAACTTTTTTTTGATAATGTAGGTGGAAACAAGTGACAAGAATACCAGATGTTTTGAATATCAAATGAGTAGACAACTCCATGTTGACTCACATTATTTTCTTTGAGTACCTATAAATTGTATGTCAGTTGTCTCAGTAGTGACTGCAATGTTAGTTGTCTCAGTAGTGACTGCAATGCTAGTTGTCTTAGTAGTGACTGCAATGCTAGTTGTCTCAGTAGTGACTGCAATGTTAGTTGTCTCAGTAGTGACTGCAATGTTAGTTGTCTCAGTAGTGACTGCAATGTTAGTCGTCTCAGTAGTGACTGCAATGTTAGTTGTCTCAGTAGTGACTGCAATGCTAGTTGTCTCAGTAGTGACTGCAATGCTAGTTGTCTCAGTAGTGACTGCAATGTTAGTTGTCTCAGTAGTGACTGCAATGTTAGTTGTCTCAGTAGTGACTGCAATGTTAGTTGTCTCAGTAGTGACTGCAATGTTAGTTGTCTCAGTAGTGACTGCAATGTTAGTTGTCTCAGTAGTGACTGCAATGTTAGTTGTCTCAGTAGTGACTGCAATGTGCCAGCACACTTTCTTTCTGTGTCATCTTTCAAATTAAGCGGGAGGGGAAGAAAAAGGAAGGGAAAGATGGGGAGGGCAGAGCAGGTAGAGCAGGTAGAGCAGGGAAGTGGTGGAACAAGATAGAGCGCCGAGAAGGTCGAGGCAGAGTGGAACAGCTGGGTGAGAATGGAGTGGGCCGACATATTGAATATGACTGCTAATGCTGCAAGCATCGTATAACATAGATCAATCATATTATAATGTAAAACACATACATTACCTTCTTGTGGGATTTACTTTTGTTTGACTTGGCACGTGCAGACGACTTCCTTTTGCTGCGACTTGAGCTGTGGCGCTTTTTGTGAGTACTACCCCTACCAGGTGTTCTGCTGTTACTACTGGATCTTGATCTACTTCTTCTGTATGATCGTGACCTGCTTCTTCTATATGATCGTGACCTACTTCTTCTGTATGACCATGACCCACTGCTTCTGTTAGACCTTGACCTACTTCTTTTGCTTGATCTAGAGCTATGTCGTCTACCAGATTTAGACTTAGTACTTCTAAAAGATTCACCTTTACTGTTCCTGTACGACATAGAACGCGATCGTTTGCGAGATTTTCTGTCACTTGATCGGGAAAGTGAACTTGACCTTGATGACCGAGACCTTGAACGAGAGTACAGACGACGTGATGCGGAGGGAGAGTCATCGGTAGTTTGAGTTTTGCTGAGATCCGTGGACTTGTTCAAGTGGGTTGAGGAAGACGAAGGAATCGTGCCGACAATACTAGAGGACTAAAACAAAGCACAGACATCACAATTCATAGACAGAGAGCATGTGCATATAACAATAAATCTATGAATGTTTTATATGTGTTTAAAGAATAAAACAGATAATATCTAATGCAATTATAATCATAAACCTTCAACTAAGATTAAAAAAGTGGGGGAAATTTTAAAAGCAAAATTTTCAAACAATGCCTATTACGCTGGGAGAGCCAAGGCACAAGGACATCGAAAAGCACGCTAAAACCATTTACTGCTGCTAACGGAATCTTATTGATGAATTAAAACAGAAACAGATAACCTGTAAAATCCAACCGGCCCTTTATGGTCACGTGTAACAATACTAGGTTGCTGACATTACAGCAAAACTTTGATAAGACGGGAAGAGGGGAATGAAACGTATTTGTCTTGGCGAATAAAACAAAATATTATAATGGCCATTAAAAAATCGGTCGTTTTTGTTAGAAAATAATTCATACAACCATTCTCTATACCCGTTGGCACTGAAAGTTTCCTGCAGCACATGTTTAGTTTAGCTGGTTTTTGTTCATCTGAAATTGCCTCCCCTTGAAATCTGTGTCACCGGTTGTTGGCTACGGGTGATATACCAGTAGTTATTTCAATGATTATAATACATATAACAAGAAGTGCTAAATAGGCCCAACCAAATTATTATAAGTAATCGATAACTATCTTATATTTACTTTCTTTTGTGTTTTAAAATGATTGTTTATTTACATTTTAGATTGCCTGATTTTTTTCAATCAAATAACGTGTAATTTAGATTTGGAAATTTTTGTGGATTACAACAAAACCGCCAAACACGTAAATCTGGCTGGAATTTTTTTCACAAATAAATTCTAAATAATGATGATTCGAATCTTTCGATACTATTTGGCAAAAAATTAATTTTTTTGGTTGTAATATTGCTTTAGTTTTTGAGATGTTGGCCATGTAATTTATCACAAGAATGCCGGTGTGTACATAATAGCAAACCTATCAATGCCAGTGTGTACATAATAGCAAACCTATCAATGTCAGTGTGTACATAATAGCAAACCTATCAATGTCAGTGTGTACATAATAGCAAACCTATAAAAAGTCACTTAAAAAGCTCAACTAAAGCCTCCAAAAACAAAAACCTGACTCTTTTATCTTCACAAATAAATTCTAAATTATCATAATCTAATTCCTTTGCTAGTGGTCAGCTAAATATGATTCTTTTTTTAACCAAAAACTTGCTCTAGTTTTCAAGATATTGGTCATGTAACTTCACGCGAACCCACGTGGGTACTTGACAGCAGATGGACCAACAATTAATTAAAATGCTAACTAGAAAGTCTTTGAACTATGACCATTTTTGGGAGGCCCTCCTTTCACGGAAACCAGTCAAATTTTTGCAACTCTGCTTCATGGGTTTACATAATTTGTTACACGCAAAAAAGGGCACTGACAGTTTTAAATAGTAAAAGACAAATAGCCTTTGAGCAAACAGAACTGGTTTGTAGTTGATCCTACTATTGAGTGACACAACTACATCACTACAAAAATATAACTCCTTTTCCACGAAAGGAATTACTTACAAAAGACCACGCGACAAACGCTTAGTTAAACTGGCAACTTATCCATCACTGACTACGCTCTCAGCAAGCTGTCATATTGCGCCAAGCAACTCAAACCAGCATAGAGTTGAAGCTAATAAATTATACCGTTGGCGACAGAAATTAGCTCCATTTAGTGGTAGCGTTCCCTCCAATAACTTATAGAAAACACCAAACAAAACCACGATAGCCTGGGCACCTGAGCTACAACTACTGTGATGTCCACATATATCATACCTTGGAGTGAACGTGTTCAGGTGCAAGTATTGCTTTCCTCTTACCACTCTGTGCCTGCACCATAAAGTTAGCAATCGACTTGTCTCCGCTGACAGTCTTCTACAACAACATCCAATAAGATGTATGGCAGCGGACACTAATATAGTAGAAGGTGTATTGCAGCGGACACTAATATAGTAGAAGGTGTATGACAGGTGACACTAATATAGTAGAAGGTGTATGGCAGGTGACACTAATATAGTAGAAGGTGTATGACAGCTGACACTAATATAGTAGAAGGTGTATGGCAGCTGACACTAATATAGTAGAAGGTGTATGACAGGTGACACTAATATAGTAGAAGGTGTATGGCAGGTGACACTAATATAGTAGAAGGTGTATGACAGGTGACACTAATATAGTAGAAGGTGTATGACAGCGGACACTAATATAGTAGTAGGTGTATGGCAGGTGACACTAATATAGTAGAAGGTGTATGACAGGTGACACTAATATAGTAGTAGGTGTATGGCAGCTGACACTAATATAGTAGAAGGTGTATGACAGCGGACACTAATATAGTAGTAGGTGTATGGCAGCGGACACTAATATAGTAGGTGTATGGCAGCTGACACTAATATAGTAGAAGGTGTATGGCAGCTGACACTAATATAGTAGAAGGTGTATGACAGCGGACACTAATATGGTAGAAGGTGTATGGCAGGTGACACTAATATAGTAGTAGGTGTATGGCAGCGGACACTAATATAGTAGAAGGTGTATGGCAGGTGACACTAATATAGTAGAAGGTGTATGGCAGGTGACACTAATATAGTAGAAGGTGTATGGCAGCTGACACTAATATAGTAGAAGGTGTATGGCAGGTGACACTAATATAGCAGAAGCAATAGGTGGTGATTGGTACATGTAGATGAGTATGTATTCTATACAACTATTTAGGGGGCAAGCACTCTTTGGTGTGGTTCAACTTGTAGCAGGAAATCACGCGCAGCATCAATTGTCTTTAGGTTTAAGATTTGAAAAGAAATTGAAAAAGCGTTTGCCATAATTTAGAAATACTCTAAATGACAAATAAATTTTTATCTAATAGCCTGGACTACCAGACTTGTCACAGAGCTGAGTCTTGTATGCAAGAGGAATCCAGTGGAGACTGTAGACATTAATTCAATTACCGTGTCCTGTGTGACCAAGTAATTTCATGCCTATATTACACACTTGGGGTGAGACGACTCCAAAAGTTTTGGCGTAATGTCAATGAGCAATAACAATTGTTGTTGAAATCAATGTAACTACAATGATCACTGGCTAAAATAATTTCCAACCATTTCCATATCCATATGGATGGTAAGTCACAATTTTTTATATAATATTTTTTACTATTATTTGTATCGAAAAATAATCATATAAACTGCCAAGTAAATAAATGAATACAAACTATAATTAAAATGTTGTTGCTATAATTGTGGCTGATCAAAGGATAAACCCTGGACTACAGGATCGCACATATTTACACATTTTACAAGGACATCGTATGTTTCGGTAGGTGCTACAAGGTGATATTTTCTCTACGAGTCATTTGACTGATGAGGAGTTGTCACCCCTTTCATTATTTTTTAGCCAATAGGATTGCCCTAAATAATCAGTTTTTAACCTACTGTCAGTTTTCATTTGAAAGTATTTATAGTTTTTTCATAACAATAAAAATAATTATTAATTAAGAGACAATTCATTCTATCAAGCCAACTAAAAATGAAGGTTGTCATTATTACAATTATAAATGTTCAATGATAGATACTATGTGGTCATTGGTAAATGATGTTGATTTATGCCACATTTGTTTGGTTTATGTACGTTGCTATGAACATCCATACATGCGATGAGTGAGGAATGAAGCTCTCCTAAGCTTCGAGAGATTGGGTGACTGAAGCAACCAATCACAATCAGTTATTCACAATGCATCGTGTAAAGTGCATCGTGTAAAGTGCATCATAAAATCTTAACATGTTGATTGTTAGAAAACTTAATGTTTTGCTGGCTAATTAACCACTGTAGCTTAAACCAGTGTAGCCTTTGGCCTTTAGACTGTCCATGTTCAGATGTTTGTGTTAAACACGTCATATAACAGTTCTCTATTCTCTATTAATTTGACTTTGACCAATTGAAAACTCCATCTTGAATGTAACTCCTCTGCTCACCAGTATCAATCATACAAACCATAAAAGGTTGATTGGTTTTATCGCCTGCCAGCAATCTCTTGGACACTTTTCACAATCAATTGCGTTGAAAAGTTACAAAAACTCAAATCTTGGAAGAATCCAGCCTTCAGCGAATACTTTGAACAGATTTCGCAAGGAATCATGAGTGGTCTTGTGGTTAGCTTAAACCGTGGATCTGGAGTTTACGGTTAGCTGTGAGCGAGGTATTTGGATTCCTATATAATGCTCTGCCTGGTTGGATGTGGGCATGGAATAGAGAGGTTTCTAGCTTGATGTTTATGTTGATCATTATTAGTAGAGCGGAGAGATGAAGGAAAGACAACTACCAACCTTGACAGTGAAAGGTTTTATATTGCTCTTCTTGATAGGGTCTGTGGTGAGGCAGTAGGGAAGGAATGACGTGGTTGATAGCTTCTTCTCTATAAGTGCTTTTTTCTTCGGTTCCTCATCAGTAAGATCACTGAATAGATCTATCTTAGAACTGTCTCGTACGACCATGCCATATCGGTCTAACCGCTCTAATAATAAGGTATATCATAGCTGCCTTAACCACAATAATAATGGAGTGTACTACATGTGCTTAACCGCTCTAATAATAGGGTATATCATAGCTGCCTTAACCACTCTAATAATAGAGTATACTATTTGTGCTTAACCGCTCTAATAATAGAGTATACCATACGTGTTTAATCGCTCTACTAATAGAGCACACTATGTGCTTAACCGCTCTAATAATAGAATTTACCATGTGTGTTTAACCGCTCTAATAATAGAACACACTATGCGCTTAAGCGCCCTAAGAATAGAGTGAACCATATGCGTCTAACCGCTCTAATAATAGAGTATACTATATGTGCTCAACTGCTCTAAGAATATTGTACCATATATGTCTAATCGCTCTAATAATAGAGTATACTATATGTGCTCAACTGCTCTAAGAATATTGTACCATATATGTCCAATCGCTCTAATAATAGAGTATACTATATGTGCTCAACTGCTCTAAGAATAGAGTGTACCATATGCGTCTAATCACTCTAATAATAGAGTATACCACAACTGTATGACTGCTCTAATTAAAGACAACATCAAAGTCACCAGAATGTCAAACAAAGCCTTCACTCATGTATGTACTACAACTAATTAGGTAACAGACTCTGTTAACCACTAACATAACTAATTAGGTAACAGACTCTGTTAACCACTAACATAACTAACACATCCCAACCTGTTTTATCGTCAGTCAAAGTATCCACTGCCTTCGGTGATCTGCAAAGAGACATGCACAGAATCAGCCAAATAACGGATCGGAAGTAAAACAATGGCAACTGCTGATCAATTTGACTGAGATGATTTATATTTAGGTACCCATTTAACTACAGTACCTGCTGCTGCTACCACTACCAACACTGCTGCTACCACTACCATCACTGCTGCTACCACTGCCAACACTGCTGCTACCACTACCAGCACTACTGCTACCACTACCAACACTGCTGCTACCACTACCATCACTGCTACCACTACCATCACTGCTGCTACCACTACCAACACTGCTGCTACCACTACCATCACTGCTGCTACCACTACCAACACTGCTGCTACCACTACCATCACTGCTGCTACCACTACCAACACTGCTGCTACCACTACCATCGCTGCTGCTACCACTACCATCGCTGCTGCTACCACTACCATCACTGCTGCTACCACTACCAACACTGCTGCTACCACTACCATCACTGCTGCTACCACTACCATCACTGCTGCTACCACTACCATCACTGCTGCTACCACTACCATCACTGCTGCTACCACTACCATCACTGCTGCTACCACTACCAACACTGCTGCTACCACTACCATCACTGCTGCTACCACTACCATCACTGCTGCTACCACTACCATCACTGCTGTTACCACTACCATCACTGCTGCTACCACTACCATCACTGCTGTTACCACTACCATCACTGTTACTACCACTACTCCTGCTATTACTAATGCAACTACCACCTCTACTATTACTACCACTGCTACTACTACCACCGTAACTACTACCACAAACCTTGACTGTTCTTTAGACACTGCTCTTTTGTGTGATTTCTGCTTGTCATCACTCTTCCTCTGCTGTTTCTTTGCTCCATCCAAAGACCTCTCCACCTTGACCCTGACATCACCGTCCAACCCAATGATCTCTTTATGCGATGACCTTCTCGTGTGTTCAGCCGAGTCGCTTGTTGTTGGTCTACTTGATCTACTCAACGAACCTCTCTCACTTGACTCTTCTTTTGTTTTAACAGTATGACTAGTCGGTGGAGATCTGTCATCTCTGCCTCGTGAAATGTTCAATGTGTGACTTGATGAGTCACTAAGCTGCCTGTGTGCTGTCTTCTTCGATGATCTTCTGCTTGAGGAGCGAGATTCTGAAGGAGAGAGTGCATCTGGTGAAACTCTCGAATGCTTTGACCAGCGATCTCTAGAATGACTTTTGCTAGAGATGTGTGACCTGCGACGCTTTGAGGGCCCACTTGGAGACAACCCACTCTTGCTACGAGACTTCTGATGGAAGCCATGTTTTCTATTAGAGTGAGAACCAACGGATGTGCCAGAGTGAGAGGAGTGACGTCTGCGCGCTGCAAGTACAACATGGTTCAGTGATTCACAGGCTTAAAAACACCAAACATCACCAACAGCCAGCTCTGACTAGCTGGACCACATCAATGGCATTCAACCAGCCAAAATGTCAGTCAAAAGTTGAATAATATTGAAATGGTAAAAACACCAAACACTGTATCCATTAGGTCCTTTCGGCAAAGTGAACGCAAATAATTCGGCTAATTTTTAACCGTTCTCCAAGCTGGACGCACGCGAACCTAGCAAAACAACTAGCCTTGAAGAAAAATAAACTTATTGAGTTGTCATCCCTTAGAACAGTTATATGTCGTACAAGCTACGGACCGAAAATTTGATAATATTAAAACAATGTTTATTATTATAATAATTAATTATTTCTACTAAAGCAATGCAAACAAATAAACAATAAGTTTTGGCATCGCTGATGTATTGCACTGTGACGCACAGATATTCGACATAATAAATTATCATAACTTATTATGGTCTTGCATCAACAATCGTTGCTAGCATGATGACGACCCATTGATTTTATTGCTGTAGCAAAAACGGAAATATTTATTGCCATAAAACAGCTCTGTTGCAAAATTAGGAGTTGTCTTTTTTTGTTTAGTAATGCATAAATGAAGAAAAGACAACTCCTAATTTTTCAAATGAGCATGTTTTTGCAAAAACTTTGGCACTGTATTTCTTGCGAAGCCACACCGTAAAGAAATGCCATTTGGTACTCGCCGAAACAAGAGAAATTCGCCCATTTGTCACGATCGTGACTTCGCATTAACCTAGCCAGAAGCACCTATTGTTTTCACCATTTTCTACAAAATTATCAGATATGGGTAATACTCTACTTGCAGGAACTATTAATAGGAGTTAAATTCACAAATTCCCTTCCCTTGAGCATTGTACATAACATAATGTTCAAGAGCTATCTACTACTTGTCTATTGCATAAAATAAAAGATATTCAAGTACATTAACAGGGAAATTATGTGCGTGATGGTGGTGTTTCTTAGCTGAACTTACATCTTGAATACCCTTTTACTAGTAAGGGTAAAGAGCAAGATGAAAAGATAATTATTAACTGTTTAAATAATTAGGAGCGGAGTTACAGAAAAGAATAATTATAAATTATTTGGTCTCGATGGGTACGATATTGTATTTACTTAAGGTTATGGTGGGTATGATATTGTATTTACTTAAGGTTATGGTGGGTATGATATTGTATTTACTTAAGGTTATGGTGGGTATGATATTGTATTTACTTAAGGTTATGGTGGGTATGATATTGTATTTACTTAAGGTTATGGTGGGTATGATATTGTATTTACTTAAGGTTATGGTGGGTACGATATTGTATTTACTTAAGGTTATGGTGGGTATGATATTGTATTTACTTAAGGTTATGGTGGGTATGATATTGTATTTACTTAAGGTTATGGAGGGTATGATATTGTATTTACTTAAGGTTATGGTGGGTATGATATTGTATTTACTTAAGGTTATGGTGGGTATGATATTGTATTTACTTAAGGTTATGGTAGGTATGATACTGTATTTACTTAAGGTTATGGTGGGTATGATATTGTATTTACTTAAGGTTATGGTGGGTATGATATTGTATTTACTTAAGGTTATGGTGGGTATGATATTGTATTTACTTAAGGTTATGGTGGGTATGATACTGTATTTACTTAAGGTTATGGTGGGTACGATATTGTATTTACTTAAGGTTATGGTGGGTATGATATTGTATTTACTTAAGGTTATGGTGGGTATGATATTGTATTTACTTAAGGTTATGGAGGGTATGATATTGTATTTACTTAAGGTTATGGTGGGTATGATATTGTATTTACTTAAGGTTATGGTGGGTATGATATTGTATTTACTTAAGGTTATGGTGGGTATGATATTGTATTTACTTAAGGTTATGGTGGGTATGATATTGTATTTACTTAAGGTTATGGTGGGTACGATATTGTAATTACTTAAGGTTATGGTGGGTACAATTTGGTCAGCTCCTCAACACACTTGAAGTAGGTTTGTAACAGACATACTTGTGAAACTTTTGGCAAAGTGTACGGTTAGAAATGTTTCTGAAAGTCTTATTCTTAGAAATTTGCAAGTCACAGCAATTCAACTTCAAAATACCTTCAAAAAGCTTGAAAACAAATTTGAAAGCTAATAAATCAAGAAAAAGTATAAAAGATATAAAAAGGTTTTGTGAGAAGTGGTATTTTATCTACTAGCTCAGCAATGCTTATAAATAAATGACAGTTTGAGATTGATTTGAACATTGCCATACTGAATTTTTAAATCAACGTGTTTTAGCCGAAAAATTAATCCTTGAATGGCTCAAAGTAACCCAATTCTGCTGTAGTGACGCGCACTGATGCCCCACTCAAGATTCTGTCGACAGAACCAGCAATCAAGTTTTATCAATACAAAAACTTGCCATTGTTCAACTGTCCAAGGAATTAGCATTAGGGTGGAGAGACAACGGCTGAAGGCCCGACTTGTGAGCAGATATGTTCAGGTTTAATTGGAGAGTGAGCAAAGGTTTTATCTCGATTTCATTTTTATAAACAGACTTTTTAGTGAGAAAATGGGTACAGCTGACTACCAATGATATTGTATGGGTACAGCTGACTACCAATGATATTGTATGGGTACAACTGACTACCAATGATATTGTATGGGTACAGCTGACTACCAATGATATTGTATGGGTACAGCTGACTACCAATGATATCGTATGGGTACAGCTGACTACCAATGATATTGTATGGGTACAGCTGACTACCAATGATATCGTACGGCTATAGTTGACTACCAATGATATCATGTTTTATTTTAGGATTGGTTAACCAGTCTAAAATCTAAAGTTGATTTTATATTTTTTGTTAGTTGAGAATCTTATCTTCTCTAAAGAATTCTTGTGTTTTAGTTAAAAACAAAATCTTTTTCAGTATAAAATTTATTTTACTAAAAACAAGCAAAAAGTGACATAAGATAATAATGTTGGACAAGCTACTGAAAGTCATCAGAAATAATTTATTATAACTAATTATTGTAATTAAATGAGTAAAAAACAGTCATTATTATCAATAAAGTTCTACATCCACGTATTGATTGTGTTGTGAACCATATAAAGTTAATTATACATAATATTTAGTTCACGCTGTAGATTTCAAGCACTTTTGAAGCATTTTGGCTAATGATTATAAGAACAAACATGCAATTATATTTTTTGATAGTAGAAACTAAATATTTGGTGAGTTGTTTTTGCAAAATCAATGTCATCGAACGTTTTCTGCGTGTAGGGCATCCAGCTGGTTGAGGAAACCTTCAAACGTTATTAGAGAACACATACAGACATGCGAGAGTTGTTAGAGAATACATGCAGACATACGAGAGTTGATAGAGAATACATGCAGACATACAAGAGTTGTTAGAGAATACATACAGACATACAAGAGTTGATAGAGAATACATACAGACATACGAGAGTTATTAGAGAATACATACAGACATACGAGAGTTATTAGAGAATACATACAGACATACAAGAGTTGTTAGAGAATACATACAGACATACAAGAGTTGTTAGAGAATACATACAGACATACGAGAGTTGTTAGAGAATACATACAGACATACAAGAGTTGTTAGAGAATACATGCAGACATACAAGAGTTGTTAGAGAATACATACAGACATACGAGAGTTGTTAGAGAATACATACAGACATACGAGAGCTGTTAGAGAATACATACAGACATACGAGAGTTGCTAGAATAAGGTTAAACAGCAGAGAAGTGCACTACCTACACGTACTTGGAGAAGATGATCGAGAGGAGCTGGAGCTAGGGCTAGAACTGCTACTGGAACTACTGCTGGGTCTAACAATTTCTTTCTTCACTATTACCCTCTCCTCATTGTAAATACCCTCAGAGCCACGGCCTCTGGCTGTAACACAATACAGTGATACACAATAGAGTGATACACAATAGAGTTGTACACAATGGAGTGATACACAATAGAGCTGTACACAGTAGAGTGATACAAAATAGATTTGTACACAATATCGTTGTACACAACAGAGTGATCACAATAGAGTGTACACAATAGCGTAATACACAATAGAGTTGTACACAGCAGAGTGGTGCACAATAAAATTGTACACAATAGAGTGATACAAAATACAGTTATACACAACAGTCATGCACAATAGAGTTGTACACAATAGATCGAGACCCAGTAGAGTTGTAAACAATAGAGTGCGTACACAACAGATTGGTACGCTATAAAGTGGTGTACAATAGAGTGAGGCATAATTGAGTGAGGCACAATAGAGTAGTACACGATAGAGCGGTGTACAATGAAGTGAGGCACTATAGAATAGTACACTGTTAAGTCGTACACAATAGAGTGATACAATTTGTTGCGAGCAAAATAAATTATAAAAAAGAAAAATAAGACCATCCAGCTGGATCAAAGGCCACATACAATGAAGGTTATATAAATCTATTAGATCTACATACAATGAATGTTATATATGTCTATCAGATCTACATATAATGAAGGTTATATAAATCTATTAGATCTACATACAATGAAGTATAAATCTATTAGATCTACATATAATGAATGTTATATAAATCTATTAGATCTACATACAATGAAGGTTATATATGTCTATTAGATCTACATACAATGAAGGTTATATAAATCTATTAGATCTACATACAATGAAGGTTATATAAATCTATTAGATCTACATACAATGAATGTTATATATGTCTATTAGATCTACATACAATGAAGGTTATATAAATCTATTAGATCTACATACAATGAAGGTTATATATGTCTATTAGATCTACATACAATGAAGGTTATATAAATCTATTAGATCTACATACAATGAAGGTTATATAAATCTATTAGATCTACATACAATGAATGTTATATATGTCTATTAGATCTACATACAATGAAGGTTATATAAATCTATTAGATCTACATACAATGAAGGTTATATAAATCTATTAGATCTACATACAATGAATGTTATATAAATCTATTAGATCTACATACAATGAATGTTATATAAATCTATTAGATCTACATACAATGAAGTATAAATCTATTAGATCTACATACAATGAATGTTATATATGTCTATTAGATCTACATACAATGAAGGTTATATAAATCTATTAGATCTACATACAATGAAGGTTATATAAATCTATTAGATCTGCATACAATGAATGTTATATATGTCTATTAGATCTGCATACAATGAATGTTATATATGTCTATTAGATCTAATGATCACGAAGCAACTTAAGTTGAGCTTACACGAAGCGGCTTTTGTTTGAAAAATTTTTCGGTGTCACTATCGCTAAAAATTTGCGATTTTGACAGACACACCAAATCGTCACAGATTGACTCGCACCAACCCAGCAGGGTGTTTGAGATACAAGTTGCAGTGACTTAATAATAACCTGATGCATCTCCACCAGTCGTGTTATTTGGTATTACGTATCTTCTATTTGTTTTAGTAGAGCTTAAACATAATGGAAACAATTTTATTAGATAGTTGTATCATATTATCATTACATCATTAATTAATATAGTTTTTGTACCTTACACCTTATTGTTTTCTTTTATCAATTAAATTGCTATTTAATACATTTAGCTGTATTAATTATATTTAATTGTACTGTTACTTAATTCATGTATATATAATAATAAATAGAAACAATTATAATAGACACAACTTATAATTTTTTGTGTCAGGTTTTTGGGAATACTCACAATTTTGAGATATATATGAAACATATACATGGATGGACAATGGGGTTTTGACACTGAGAGTGGTCTCTCTTTTAACTTTCTACATCCAACCGGAAATGGCTATCAGCCGTATTATCAAACATCATCAATTTAAAAGATTTATAAATGACTTTTCCTGATAGCTGCCACAGTGGCAAAACAGATCCAATAGTGATGTCTAGAAAAAAAACTTGAGACTATTTTAAAGGACAAGGGCATCAAATCCCCCCACAAAAAAGGATTGCTATTTTTCATCACTTTTTATAATTATTATTTATTACTGTTGTTATTATTTTTTAAAATATTTTTTCTAGTTATCATTTTATTATTATAATTATTTCTTACTTTCATTATAAATATATATAATTATGATTGTGGTGTTCATGATTACTATTAAAATCATTTATAATTATTATTGTAACTATTATTATAATAATTATTTCTATTTATTGTTATAATATAATTGTTAACTGTAATTATTATTATGATTACCTATAATTATTTTTATAAGTATTTATCATTATACAAAATTTAATGTTTGCTATAACTCATAATAACAGTTATTTAATTAACGGTTACTAATACCCTCTGTGCCTCACAGACACCGGACAATCCAGCACCACATTAGTGTTGCGTTGATGTGAACTATCGGCGTGTGTAGCCAAGGCTTCATTGTGTCATCAGCCATCATCCATATCTACTTGTAAACCATAAATGTATTGCCTAAATACTGTATCAACGATTATGTATAATCGCTGACTGTATTGAAGTTAACAATAATTATCTTCTATAACTATACTAATATGATTAAATACTTCTAAAATGGGATCTGCTATGACCCTATGAACTCTGTGGATTGACCAACCATATTAACCACATTGTTATAAGCCTGTTTATGCTAGTTAAAACATAACTCTGTATTTGTGCATTGTGTTTATATAAAACTTTTAATCACTTCCGATTGGATGCGCATCAGCGACTTTTATGCAAGGGGATAGTTCAATTACAAATATTAGTTTTGCTATATCTACATTAATTGTAATAAGGTAAATGGATATATCAATTGTAATAAGGTAATTGGATATATTAATTGCAATAAGGTAAATGGATATATTAATTGCAATAAGGTAATTGGATATATCAATTGTAATAAGGTAAATGAATATATTAATTGCAATGAGGTAATTGGATATATTAATTGCAATAAGGTAATTAGATATACTAATTGCAATAAAGTAAATGAATATATTAATCGCAATAAGGTAATTAGATATATTAATTGCAATAAGGTAATTAGATATACTAATAGCAATAAGGTAAATGGATATACTAATTGCAATAAGGTAAATGGATATACTAATTGTAATATGGTAAATGGATATATTAATTGTAATAAGGTAAATGGATATATTAATTGCAATAAGGTAAATGAATATATTAATTGCAATAAGGTAAATGGATATACTAATTGTAATAAGGTAAATGGATATACTAATTGCAATAAGGTAAATGAATATATTAATTGCAATAAGGTAATTAGATATATTAATTGCAATAAGGAAAAATGGATATACTAATTGCAATAAGGTAAATGAATATACTAATTGCAATAAGGTAATTGGATATATCAATTGCAATAAGGTAAATGGATATACTAATTGTAATAAGGTAAATGGATATACTAATTGTAATATGGTAAATGGATATATTAATTGCAATAAGGTAAATGAATATATTAATTGCAATAAGGTAATTAGATATATTAATTGCAATAAGGTAAATGGATATACTAATTGCAATAAGGTAAATGGATATACTAATTGTAATATGGTAAATGGATATATTAATTGCAATAAGGTAAATGAATATATTAATTGCAATAAGGTAATTAGATATATTAATAGCAATAAGGTAAATGGATATATTAATTGCAATAAGGTAAATGGATACATTAATTGCAATAAGGTAAATGGATATATTAATTGCAATAAGGTAATTAGATATATTAATTGTAATAAGGTAAATGGATATATTAATTGCAATAAGGTAAATGAATATATTAATTGCAATAAGGTAAATGGATATACTAATTGCAATAAGGTAAATAGATATACTAATTGCAATAAGGTAAATGGATATACTAATTGCAATAAGGTAAATGGATATACTAATAGCAATAAGGTAAATGGATATATTAATTGTAATAAGGTAAATGAATATATTAATTGTAATAAGGTAAATGAATATATTAATTGCAATAAGGTAATTAGATATATTAATTGTAATAAGGTAAATGGATATACTAATTGCAATAAGGTAAATGGATATACTAATTGCAATAAGGTAAATGGATATACTAATTGCAATAAGGTAAATGAATATACTAATTGCAATAAGGTAAATGGATATATTAATTGTAATAAGGTAAATGGATATATTAATTGCAATAAGGTAAATGAATATATTAATTGCAATAAGGTAAATGGATATACTAATTGCAATAAGGTAAATAGATATACTAATTGCAATAAGGTAAATGGATATACTAATTGCAATAAGGTAAATGGATATACTAATAGCAATAAGGTAAATGGATATATTAATTGTAATAAGGTAAATGAATATATTAATTGTAATAAGGTAAATGAATATATTAATTGCAATAAGGTAATTAGATATATTAATTGTAATAAGGTAAATGGATATATTAATTGTTATAAGGTAATTAGATATATTAATTGCAATAAGGTAAATGGATATATTATTTGCAATAAGGTAAATGGATATATTAATTGTAATAAGGTAATTAGATATATTAATTGCAATAAGGTAAATGAATATATTAATTGCAATAAGGTAAATGGATATATTAATTGTAATAAGGTAAATGAATATATTAATTGTAATAAGGTAAATGAATATATTAATTGCAATAAGGTAATTAGATATATTAATTGTAATAAGGTAAATGGATATATTAATTGTTATAAGGTAATTAGATATATTAATTGCAATAAGGTAAATGGATATATTAATTGCAAGAAGGTAAATGGATATATTAATTGTTATAAGGTAATTAGATATATTAATTGCAATAAGGTAAATGGATATATTAATTGCAATAAGGTAAATGAATATATTAATTGCAATAAGGTAAATGGATATATTAATTGTAATAAGGTAAATGAATATATTAATTGTAATAAGGTAAATGAATATATTAATTGCAATAAGGTGATTAGATATATTAATTGTAATAAGGTAAATGGATATACTAATTGCAATAAGGTAAATGAATATATTAATTGTAATAAGGTAAATGGATATACTAATAGCAATAAGGTAAATGAATATATTAATTGCAATAAGGTAAATGGATATACTAATTGCAATAAGGTAAATGGATATACTAATTGCAATAAGGTAAATGGATATATTAATTGTAATAAGGTAAATGAATATACTAATTGCAATAAGGTAAATGGATATATTAATTGTAATAAGGTAAATGGATATATTAATTGCAATAAGGTAAATGGATATACGAATTACAATAAGGTAACTGGATATACTAATTGCAATAAGGTAAATGGATATATTAATTGCAATAAGGTAATTAGATATATTAATTGCAATAAGGTAAATGGATATACGAATTGCAATAAGGTAAATGGATATATTAATTGTAATAAGGTAAATGGATATATTAATTGTAATAAGGTAAATGGATATATTAATTGCAATAAGGTAAATGGATATATTAATTGTAATAAGGTAAATGAATATATTAATTGTAATAAGGTAAATGAATATATTAATTGCAATAAGGTAATTGGATATATTAATAGCAATAAGGTAATTAGATATATTAATTGTAATAAGGTAAATGGATATATTAATAGCAATAAGGTAATTAGATATATTAATTGTAATAAGGTAAATGGATATACTAATTGCAATAAGGTAAATGAATATATTAATTGTAATAAGGTAAATGAATATATTAATAGCAATAAGGTAATTAGATATATTAATTGTAATAAGGTAAATGGATATACTAATAGCAATAAGGTAAATGAATATATTAATTGCAATAAGGTAAATGGATATACTAATTGCAATAAGGTAAATGGATATATTAATTGTAATAAGGTAAATGAATATATTAATGGTAATAAGGTAAATGAATATATTAATTACAATAAGGTTTGCTACTGTAACACTATACACAAGTTGCCTGCAAGCTGCAGTGTTTGCTACTGTAACACTATACACCAGTTGCCTGCAAGCTGCAGTGTTTGCTACTGTAACACTATACACAAGTTGCCTGCAAGCTGCAGTGTTTGCTACTGTAACACTATACACCAGTTGCCTGCAAGCTGCAGTGTTTGCTACTGTAACACTATACACAAGTTGCCTGCAAGCTGCAGTGTTTGCTACTGTAACACTATACACCAGTTGCCTGCAAGCTGCAGTGTTTGCTACTGTAACACTATACACCAGTTGCCTGCAAGCTGCAGTGTTTGCTACTGTAACACTATACACCAGTTGCCTGCAAGCTGCAGTGTTTGCTACTGTAACACTATACACAAGTTGCCTGCAAGCTGCAGTGTTTGCTACTGTAACACTATACACCAGTTGCCTGCAAGCTGCAGTGTTTGCTACTGTAACACTATACACAAGTTGCCTGCAAGCTGCAGTGTTTGCTACTGTAACACTATACACCAGTTGCCTGCAAGCTGCAGTGTTTGCTACTGTAACACTATACACCAGTTGCCTGCAAGCTGCAGTGTTTGCTACTGTAACACTATACACCAGTTGCCTGCAAGCTGCAGTGTTTGCTACTGTAACACTATACACAAGTTGCCTGCAAGCTGCAGTGTTTGCTACTGTAACACTATACACCAGTTGCCTGCAAGCTGCAGTGTTTGCTACTGTAACACTATACACAAGTTGCCTGCAAGCTGCAGGGTTTGCTACTGTACAATTACAGTTATACAAGTATCTCACTCACCTCTTCGCCATGAAAGAACACAAAAATAAGTAAATAAATAAAAAAGGTTTTGACTGCATAGAGAAGTTCCGCTTGGCGGAGGAACATAAACTATTAATTAACATGTGATTAACTCAACTGAATAAACAAGAATATACTGTAATTATCTCCACTATGTATAAACTCAAGGTCGGCAACCGAAAATTGTAAATCACTTTTTTGTGAAAGACTATTTGGCAACTGTTTCTGCTACCATTACTTTGTACAGATGCAGTTGCTTTCATGTAAGCACAACTAAAATAAAAACAAAATAATAATCAATAGTAAATAATTAAGTTGGGTACATACAGATGTCTCTGTCGGCTAGGAGACTTCTCCTCCTCTTCTCTAGGCTACTGTCTCTCCGACTTCGCTCCACAAAGTGCTGACCACGGGCTGGGGATTCACGTGATCTCCTCTTATCCGCAACGCTCCTTGACCTCTCTGCGTACACAGGACTCGATGAATCTGATCTGAAATTGTCGATCAAACATAAAAACCATCTTAAAATAATAAATCTCATACAATCCTTTCTCGACTTGCGGTACCAACACTTGGGTGTAGTTTATAGCCTCAGTTCATAGTCACAGTTACCCACCTTGTAGAGCTGACCACAGGCTGTTGATCAGCAGATGAAGCTCGAGATTCAGAAAGAGAAGCCAGGCTTTCGCGAGCCGATTTATTAGATGAATCGAGGGACAGAACCTCTCTGTAACATTTGATGGCCAAGGACGAGTCTCCGGTGTCCTCCAGGCTAAACAAGGGAGACAACAACTTGATAGTTGAGTTATCTTACCACTCTGATGAGAATACAACTCCCACAGATATTACAACAATTCTGACTCGTCTTTCTCCTACTATACTGTATATTTAACTTTTCAAAATGGCTGCCAGAGTGTATCTACTCACTCGCGGGCATAGACAAGTAATGTCTGTACTGTGTAGTCCAGCGCATTCTGGTGCTCTGGGTTGACCTTGAGGGCGTGTCTAAAGTCCTCCAGAGCTCTGTGATAACTTTCATTGTTGGCGTACCTGACAACAGAGCACAGGCTATGAAACTAAGCCACCAGATAAGGCAAAGTTAGTGAGGCAGACTAAGAGACTCAGGTAATACCTTTGTATGAGTACAATATAGAGGGTCTTACACACCCGCCCGTCACAACAGCACATACTTACATAGCACCTCTAGCTACTAATGCCTCTACATTCTCCCCATCGATGTCTAGTGCCTTGTTATACATGGCCATGGCTTCTCTTTGCTTTCCTTCTTTGTACAGCGCCACGCCTGTCACTACGCTACAACAATACCACACCTGTCACTAGACTACAACAGTATCACACCTGTCAGTACACTACAACAGTACAGTATCACACCTGTCACTACGCTACAACAGTACAGTACCACACCTATCACTACACTACAACAATACAGTACCACACTAATATATAACTCACTTGTGCAGAGCATGTATCCTGGACTGTTGTTGTCTCAGAGCTAGAGCTTTCTCCTCTGTAGGTATACGTTCCCTACCAACATACAGTCAATACAGTAGGTATACGTTCCCTACCAACATACAGTCAATACAGTAGGTATACGTTCCCTACCAACATACAGTCAATACAGTAGGTATACGTTCTCTACCAACATACAGTCAATACAGTAGGTATATATTCCCTACCAACATACAGTCAATACAGTAGGTATACGTTCTCTACCAACATACAGTCGATACAGTAGGTCTACGTTCTCCTCCAACATACAGTCAATACAGTAGGTATACGTTCTCTACCAACATACAGTCAATACAGTAGGTATACGTTCTCTACCAACATACAGTCAATACAGTAGGTATACGTTCCCTACCAACATACAGTCAATACAGTAGGTATACGTTCTCTACCAACATACAGTCAATACAGTAGGTATACGTTCTCTACCAACATACAGTCAATACAGTGGGTATACGTTCTCTACCAACATACAGTCAATACAGTACGTATACGTTCTCTACCAACATACAGTCAATACAGTGGGTATACGTTCTCTACCAACATACAGTCAATACAGTAGGTATATATTCCCTACGAACATACAGTCAATACAGTAGGTATACGTTCTCTACCAACATACAGTCAATACAGTAGGTATACGTTCTCTACCAACATACAGTCAATACAGTACGTATACGTTCTCTACCAACATACAGTCAATACAGTGGGTATACGTTCTCTACCAACATACAGTCAATACAGTAGGTATATATTCCCTACGAACATACAGTCAATACAGTAGGTATACGTTCTCTACCAACATACAGTCAATACAGTAGGTATACGTTCTCTACCAACATACAGTCAATACAGTAGGTATATATTCCCTATCAACATACAGTCGATACAGTAGGTCTACGTTCTCTACCAACATACAGTCAATACAGTAGGTATATATTCCCTATCAACATACAGTCGATACAGTAGGTATATATTCCCTACCAACATACAGTCAATGCATTCTCAACGACGCACACCTAGTCTATTCACAATTGAATCACTGGGCAAGTCTAATGTTATATTAATTATAAGTTGATTTAATTGTTAATGTAACCTCAAAGCTCAACTGGCAGAAAGCAACAAATAAAGTGGCCAAAAATCTAAAAAAAACTAATCGCGGAGACGCCAGAAACAAAAGCCATGAAAGAAACTTTTGAATGAAAAAACTCTTATTACTTATACATCAAGCACTTTGCATATAGAAAGTGACTGATATGATCAAGTGTCAATATGAAGCATAGATTTGTGTACCACGTGACTAATGACAACTGACTGCACGTGGCTCATGTGATCAAGTGTCAATATGAAGCATAGATTGGTGTACCACATGACTAATGACAACTGACGGCATGTGGCTCATGTGATCAAGTGTCAATATGAAGCATAGATTGGTGTACCACATGACTAATGACAACTGACGGCATGTGGCTCATGTGATCAAGTGTCAATATGAAGCATAGATTTGTGTACCACATGACCAGTGACAACTGACAGCATGTGGCTCATATGATCAAGTGTCAATATGAAGCATAGATTTGTGTACCACATGACTATTGACAACTGACTGCAAGTGGCTCATGTGATCAAGTGTCAATATGAGGCGTAGATTGGTGTACCACATGACCAGTGACAACTGACAGCATGGGGCTCATGTGATCAAGTGCTAATACATAGACTGGTGTACCACATGACCAGTGACAACTGACAGCATGTGGCTCATGTGATCAAGTGCTAACACATAGACTGGTGTACCACATGACCAGTGACAACTGACAGCATCTGCACTACAATGTCTACCCAACACACCTGTTTACTCGGTGCAGCAAAGAGCAACTTCCCAGTTTGTCATCGAGGCCGAGCATCTTACACAGCCGACTTGTCACCCCGGGACTTTGAAAGAGAGTGTTTGTTGCAAGTATTTGACCATATGACAGGTCATGTGACATACACATTGCTCTGTAAGAGGCAGGTAAATCCTCTGAGCGTAGAAGACCCTGTGGAAAAGTGAGTCGTAGATCCTATGATACAGTTAATGACTGGCAACATGATACAGTTAATGACGGGTCACATGATACGGTTAATGACTGGTAACATGATACAGTTAATGACGGGTCACATGATACGGTTAATGACTGGTAACATGATACAGTTAATGACGGGTCACGTGATACGGTTAATGACTGGTAACATGATACAGTTAATGACGGGTCACATGATACGGTTAATGACTGGTAACATGATACAGTTAATGACGGGTCACATGATACGGTTAATGACTGGTAACATGATCCAGTTAATGACGGGTCACATGATACGGTTAATGACTGGTCACATGATACAGTTAATGACTGGTCACATGGTACAGTTAATGACCGGTCACATGGTACAGATGATAAATGACAGCAGCTGCAGTGATATATCTATTTGTAGCATTTACCAGATTGATGTGACCTTCAAACCTTCGGGGTAGATCTCTGTCTAGCAGTGACATCTGTACCTTCTCGTTGTAGTGGTTCACACCAATCACCACCCCTACCAACCAACACATCTATTACAGAGTGTAACTCGATATACAACTAATATATAACGTACAGTACATCAGACAATATACAACTGATCTATAGCATTCAGTATATACTCTATATACATATAGAGCAAGGAATATGTATGCCTGACTGGGTATATGTGCGCTTGTCCACCTTTATACATGCCTATACCACTACAGTGAGAGAAGTGAAGGCTGTTGTACACAGTCTATTGGACTAATTATTTGTAACGCCGGAGTTAAATTTGCCATTTATTCTCAAACATAAGATTTTTGTCTGCAATATTCTTTCAATAATGTATGGCAAAATAAATCACAAAAAAATACAATTTGCAAATATCAGATGGTTTGATTATCAAATTAACAATTTTATGATGGTCTATTTCATATCATTTTCTTCCAGTATGCATAAATTACAGCATTTTTCTTTAGTCTTCGAAACTTTTTATTTTTTAAGAGTCAGTTGCCTGCTGCAATGACTGCAGCAGTTAAAGCCTGATTCACATACATCGTAGATGGCTCGCAAGTGATCGCACGATCCCTCGTGCGACGGATCCGCGATACATGTTCACATAAACTTGGCAAACCCACGATCGCAAAAAGTATAATCACTCTCTTGACTGGGAGGTAATAAAATCTCAAAACACGTCTTCACTGACCAACGACTATATACATACTAAATGAATTATCGTTGTTCAATTTACACCAAATAATTTATTATTTTTAACAGTTATAAAAGTTTTTTACATTTTTGCTGATATTATCATTAAATGTTATTCCATATTTTTTAATTAATTTTTTAACTGTTGTTCAATGGTGCATTATCATTTTTTTACCATCTCTTAATATAAAATTTTGAATCTCAATCTATAAATAATATGCTAATTATGCTATTATATAAAAATTTAAAGAAAATATATATATTTATACATTTAAATCAACTATCACAATATTTCACTCAGAAAATTAATAATAAATAATAATCAATATTTATAATTAAACAATAATAATTTTATTATTTATTATAATTTTTTGATGGCAGTCATTTTTACATGAATAACCTTGACCTGAATGTGGTTTTTGAAAAAGAAAGTAAGAAAATTTACTCTCTATCGTACGACGGTTGCACGAAAGTTTGTTCAGCTGAACTTTTCTACGAGCCTCTACGACGTCGTACGAGCCACAGGAAATCCAGGTTCACATACATCGCAGATCCGTCGCACGAGGAATCCGCGATCACTTGCGATCACTTGCGAGCCATCTACGATGTATGTGAACCAGGCTTAATACAACACAATTAATTGGTGATCTTCAACATGGATCTCAATGAATATGTGCTAGCACACTGTCTTTTTATGCCTTGTATCAGAGCAAGCAGCAGGGAGAGAGAAAGGGAGAATGGAGGGGTGGAACAGGGCAGGGGTGACGCAAGGTGGAGATTGACAAATAGTGCATGGCTGGGAAAAGACAGGGCGGAGGTTAGAGTAGGAGAGGTAGAAGTAGAGCAAAGGATGCGGTGGGAGGAAGAGCAAGAGGTAAGACAAGACAGGAGTACAGCAGGGGACATGTTTGTATAAAGCCGTGGCTACACACACCTACGTTTTGTAGGAATATGGCGAAAAAAACGTTTCGTAGCATCGCTCTGGTGGCTACACACACAGATGATTGATCACCGCAACGCTACGGAGTGTCCAGTGAGGCAAAGAGAACATAATTATTGAAAATAATCAATGTAATAATTATAATAAATATAAATTATAATAATTACTTAATTATGATATTTCTTTATAATACTAGATAAATAATTTATTATCTGTGATAAATAATTAAAGTTTATAAATAATAATTAGTTGTTTATGAATAAACAGTAACCTCTTTGATAAAAGTACTGTTGGCCAATCAGTAATGACCAGGTCAAGGTTAAATTATAAATAAAGTTCACCGGAGTCGTCAAATTTCATCCCTATATTTTATCCAATCGAGAGTAGTTATTTAATAATAATTGTCCAATCACCGAAGCGTCAGGCAAAAAACGTTTTCGTAGACCAATATGTTGGTCTACGAAATTGAGCGTTTTTACCGCATACCTACGAAACGTAGGTGTGTATAGCCACCCCTTTAGACGAGGGTTACTGCTAGTATAATATACAGCACACAGTATATAATACAGTCTATACTATAAATGTGAAAAGTTATGATTGTGTCCGTGTGTGAGTGTGTCTGTACTTCCATTGCTATACATGTCTAAACCACTGCAGTGAGAGGATGGAAAACTGCAACACAAACAGACTAATGGACCACTTAAATGTATAGGCACAGGTTGAATTTGCAATTAGATACGTTTGTTTGTATTTTTAGCCTTTTTAAACAGTCAAAACGCAACAACTCTCTACCGACTTTTATCTAAGTTTTTTTTTATAGAAGTACACTGAAGCATACAATATATTGTTAGTTTTCAAAAACTAAATGAATCTGTTGCTCAACGTGCGTTGCTGACTATGAAGACATAGTACTAGACATGATTTGATTATAAAACGCATAGCTCCATTATTTCATCACTCTATAGCCCACAAGTTACTTGAAATTATCACAATTGCTCCGTATTAAAATTATTATTTGTATTATCATTATTCTTATCTAATTGTTTCAAATTACAACCATATATATTCTTTGCTATTCATTACAATCATCTTATGGAGATTTATGTTTTTTATTTTTGTCATCCAAAAGACAGTAACAATAATACAAAAAAAGCACACACCTATTTATCATCAATCACATTTCTCCACTCATATTTGTTGACCGACTAATACATGATCATACTATTATTTATTATTAAAAACTGTGGTTGGCAAAATATCCTATCATGAGTAATGGCTGTGATAATTTTATTTGATTACTTCAATTGATCAATGAATTGTTTGAATAATTAATAGATTTAATAAGTAATAATACTGTTATTATTCTTTTCAGTTATTATTATCAATAACGTTATTTTAACTTTACAACAAGACTACTAAATTACTACCGCTCATTACTACTTATTATCAGCTACTATCATTGTTGATTTCAATCATCTCTTATTGTGTATGTTTAATTGTTAAAAACTCGGTCTATGGAAAAAGTAGTAACAGTCAATGCTGAAACTCATTAGCTTGCTTGTTTAGCAGTGCCCCGAGGGCAACCCTAAAGAAGGGTCTCTATGCTTGTGTGAGCAGCACCCTAGACCCGTGCCCGCCGTTAAACCAGCTACTCTTTCAAAAAGGTAGAGGGGATCTTTTACTAGCATGACTCCATAGGTAATATGGTGAGTGCAATCAAGCTAGGGACCACTCTATTTTATACCAATATGCAAAACAAGGCAGAGCATATAGGAAGTCAAATACCTCGCTCACAGGTAACAGAGCTGGAAATCGAACCCCAGAACCTGGATTGAAGTGCAAGCACTTTAACCACTAGACCACATGTGCCTCCGTGAATGTGTACATTATTTTTTACTTTCAACTTTTACATCGCAACTTAAAATCTTTGGCGGGCTGAATATTGCGACGTGTGCTACATACAACATCCAAAAACTTGTCATGCATTACACAAGACTTTGTGGCTGTTTGAGCTTTCTCTACCACCAACATTGCCCAATCCTCAAAATACAACTAATTAATCAAAAATATCAACCCTGTTCAAATCATCTGCCCATACCCTACCAACCATGGGTAAACGCTGCTTTGCTCAGCTGACTAGGTAACAACTTGGTTTAGGCAACGTGGTCATTATTGCTATGGTTTGTCCTTCCACAAAACGTTTCACTAATGATCTTTAAATAGTAAATGATGACAGATCATCATTACATAATCATTTTGTTATTATTGATCAATAATATTGTTATTTGATTTTATCATTATCACGAATGCTGCTGTTATGTATTTAGCTATGGATTACCCGTAAAAATTGCTGTCAAAGAATGCATTCACAACAGTATCAAATAATGTTTTCACACTGGTGAACCAGATCAAAC
Source organism: Cryptosula pallasiana (assembly GCA_945261195.1). NCBI lineage: Eukaryota > Metazoa > Bryozoa > Gymnolaemata > Cheilostomatida > Cryptosulidae > Cryptosula > Cryptosula pallasiana. The sequence continues at coordinate 21,987,600 of OX183138.1, read as the reverse complement.
AAATAAAGCGGCCACGAGAGAATGTGATCACGGGTGGAAGCGACCATGAGAGAATGTGACCACTGGTGGAAGCGACCATGAGAGAATGTGATCATGGGTGGAAGCAAACACGAAAAAATGTGACTAAGGGTGGACGCAACTACCAGAGAATGTGACCTCAGGTAGCAGCGACTACGAGAGAATATGACTATGGGTGAAAGCGACCATGATAGAATGTGATCACGGGTGGAAGCGACCATGAGAGAATATGACCACGGGTGGAAGCGAACATGAGAGAATGTGATCACGGGTGGAAGCGACCATGAGAGAATGTGACCACGAGTGGAAGCGACCATGAGAGAATGTGACCACTAGTGGAAGCGACCATGAGAGAATGTGACCACGGGTGGAAGCGACCATGAGAAAATGTGACCACGAGTGGAAGCGACTATGAGAGAATGTGACCACGAGTGGAAGCGACCATGAGAGAATGTGACCACGGGTGGACACGAATATGAGAGAATGTGACCACGGGCGGAAGCGACCATGAAAGAATGTGACCGCGGGTGGAAGCGACCACGGGTTGAAGCGAACATGGGAGGAGAGGTCGGGGAGAAAGGGAACATATGTGTCTGCCTACTTCTGTTTACTGTTGTGTCAAACGGGTAGTGCAACTAGTGTAATATACAACATACAGTATACAAGTATATTACAATATAAATGTATAAACAACATAATATATCTGGTATAGAGTATACAATACAATATATCTGGTATAGAGTATACAACATAATATATCTGGTATAGAGTATACAATACAATATATCTGGTATAGAGTATACAACATAATATATCTGGTATAGAGTATACAACATAATATATCTGGTATAGAGTATACAACATAATATGTCTGGTATAGAGTATACAATACAATATATCTGGTATAGAGTATACAATACAATATATCTGGTATAGAGTATACAATACAATATACAAAATATATCTGGTATAGAGTATACAATACAATATACAAAATATATCTGGTATAGAGTATACAATACAATATACAAAATATATCTGGTATAGAGTATACAATACAATATATCTGGTATAGAGTATACAATACAATATATCTGGTATAGAGTATACAATACAATATACAAAATACAGTAAGTACACAATACAATGTCAAACATACAATAAATAATACAATATACAACATACAGTACATTATATGGTGTACAACACACAACATATAATACAGCATACGACATATAGTATATAAAACAATATACAACAAAGATTATATAGTATAAAACATACAGTGTATAACATAAAACATACAGCATATAATATAAAAACTATAGTAGGTGCATTCGCGGGCTGGATCGATGAACATCTGTTATTATTTATATTTGGGGACCACATCGGTGGGCAGCAAATGCATTGATCCAGGCGTTCACATTCAATTTTCTAATAAAAAGAAATAATATCCTAGTTATTTTCACATGTGTAAGCAATTTATCAATGTAAGTTATCGTGTCATTGATTTCTTATTGGTACTCATAGCATGAAGCTACGGGAAGTAACAAATTTACACTTGTCTGGCTGACAATGTTCATTTCGACGCAAGTAAAACTTTATTAACTATAACAATAACATTTATCTTTATTGTTTTAACAACATGGCTCCGCTTATTATTATTATGATCAATTTATTTACAATAAATTATTATTGCCCATGATAATCATAATAATTATTAATAATAAACAACATATATAATTTATATCATTCATAAATATATATATAAGTATATATTAATTTTGTGTGATGGATCGGTAGTGTTCGCGACCTATGAGAATGGCTCACAAATTAATTGTTGATTTATTCCGTGGAAATGGTTTTTTGTGATCCGCTAAAATATTGCTATCGACTCCTTGGAATTAAATAAATTTCTGAGAAATATTATTTATTTATTTTATTGTATGTGTCGATGCAAGCCATGAATACACCGGGCATATAATAAGATACTCAAGTAATGAATACCAACCGGTCACTTTATCTTTAACACTATACACATCTGCCACTTCCTTTTTCTCTCCATACAACAACTCTGGTATATCTCTGGATGAGCAGTATGCCTGCACGATTTACATTATATTACTGCAATATAAATCTGTACCGTGTCATACTACATCCAAACCTATATGTAACAACCAACCTTAGAGACTTTAATCTATAACTTTAATACTTACTGTTACTTTAATGTGTACTCTAATCTATAACTTTAATACTTACAGTTACTTTAATATGTACTCTAATCTATAACTTTAATACTTACAGTTACTTTAATGTGTACTCTAATCTATAACTTTAATGCTTACTGTTACTTTAATGTGTACTCTAATCTATAACTTTAATACTTACAGTTACTATAATGTGTACTCTAATCTATAACTTTAATACTTACTGTTACTTTAATGTGTACTCTAATCTATAACTTTAATACTTACAGTTACTTTAATGTGTACTCTAATCTATAACTTTAATACTTACAGTTACTATAATGTGTACTCTAATCTATAACTTTAATACTTACTGTTACTTTAATGTGTACTCTAATCTATAACTTTAATACTTACAGTTACTATAATGTGTACTCTAATCTATAACTTTAATACTTACTGTTACTTTAATGTGTACTCTAATCTATAACTTTAATACTTACTGTTACTTTAATGTGTACTCTAATCTATAACTTTAATACTTACTGTTACTTTAATATGTACTCTAATCTATAACTTTATTACTTACAGTTACTTTAATGTGTACTCTAATCTATAACTTTAATACTTACAGTTACTTTAATGTGTACTCTAATCTATAACTTTAATACTTACAGTTACTTTAATGTGTACTCTAATCTATAACTTTAATACTTACAGTTACTTTAATGTGTACTCTAATCTATAACTTTAATACTTACAGTTACTTTAATGTGTACTCTAATTTATAACTTTAATACTTACTGTTACTTTAATGTGTACTCTAATCTATAACTTTAATACTTACTGTTACTTTAATGTGTACTCTAATCTATAACTTTAATACTTACTGTTACTTTAATGTGTACTCTAATCTATAACTTTAATACTTACAGTTACTTTAATGTGTACTCTAATCTATAACTTTATTACTTACTGTTACTTTAATGTGTACTCTAATCTATAACTTTAATACTTACTGTTACTTTAATGTGTACTCTAATCTATAACTTTAATACTTACTGTTACTTTAATGTGTACTCTAATCTATAACTTTAATACTTACTGTTAGGTTAATATGTACTGTAATCTATAACTTTAATACTTACTGTTACTTTAATGTGTACTATAATCTATAACTTTAATACTTACAGTTACTATAATGTGTACTCTAATCTATAACTTTATTACTTACTGTTAGTTTAATGTGTACTCTAATCTATAACTTTAATACTTACAGTTACTATAATGTGTACTCTAATCTATAACTTTATTACTTACTGTTAGTTTAATGTGTACTCTAATCTATAACTTTAATACTTACAGTTACTATAATGTGTACTCTAATCTATAACTTTAATACTTACTGTTACTTTAATGTGTACTCTAATCTATAACTTTAATACTTACAGTTACTATAATGTGTACTCTAATCTATAACTTTATTACTTACTGTTAGTTTAATGTGTACTCTAATCTATAACTTTAATACTTACTGTTACTTTAATGTGTACTCTAATCTATAACTTTAATACTTACTGTTACTTTAATGTGTACTCTAATCTATAACTTTAATACTTACTGTTACTTTAATGTGTACTCTAATCTATAACTTTAATACTTACTGTTACTTTAATATGTACTCTAATCTATAACTTTAATGCTTACTGTTAGGTTAATATGTACTCTAATCTATAACTTTAATACTTACTGTTACTTTAATGTGTACTCTAATCTATAACTTTAATACTTACTGTTACTTTAATATGTACTCTAATCTATAACTTTAATGCTTACTGTTAGGTTAATATGTACTCTAATCTATAACTTTAATACTTACAGTTACTTTAATATGTACTCTAATCTATAACTTTAATACTTACAGTTACTTTAATGTGTACTCTAATCTATAACTTTAATGCTTACTGTTACTTTAATATGTACTCTAATCTATAACTTTAATACTTACTGTTACTTTAATATGTACTCTAATCTATAACTTTAATACTTACTGTTACTTTAATGTGTACTCTAATCTATAACTTTAATACTTACTGTTACTTTAATGTGTACTCTAATCTATAACTTTAATACTTACTGTTACTTTAATGTGTACTCTAATCTATAACTTTAATACTTACTGTTACTTTAATGTGTACTCTAATCTATAACTTTAATGCTTACTGTTACTTTAATGTGTACTCTAATCTATAACTTTAATGCTTACTGTTACTTTAATGTGTACTCTAATCTATAACTTTAATACTTACAGTTACTTTAATGTGTACTCTAATCTATAACTTTAATACTTACTGTTACTTTAATGTGTACTCTAATCTATAACTTTAATACTTACTGTTACTTTAATGTGTACTCTAATCTATAACTTTAATACTTACTGTTACTTTAATGTGTACTCTAATCTATAACTTTAATACTTACAGTTACTTTAATGTGTACTCTAATCTATAACTTTAATACTTACTGTTACTTTAATGTGTACTCTAATCTATAACTTTAATACTTACTGTTACTTTAATGTGTACTATAATCTATAACTTTATTACTTACTGTTACTTTAATGTGTACTCTAATCTATAACTTTATTACTTACTGTTACTTTAATGTGTACTCTAATCTATAACTTTAATACTTACTGTTACTTTAATGTGTACTCTAATCTATAACTTTAATACTTACTGTTACTTTAATGTGTACTCTAATCTATAACTTTAATACTTACTGTTACTTTAATGTGTACTCTAATCTATAACTTTAATACTTACTGTTACTTTAATGTGTACTCTAATCTATAACTTTAATACTTACTGTTACTTTAATGTGTACTCTAATCTATAACTTTAATACTTACTGTTACTTTAATGTGTACTCTAATCTATAACTTTAATACTTACTGTTACTTTAATGTGTACTCTAATCTATAACTTTAATACTTACTGTTACTTTAATGTGTACTCTAATCTATAACTTTAATACTTACTGTTACTTTAATGTGTACTCTAATCTATAACTTTAATACTTACTGTTACTTTAATGTGTACTCTAATCTATAACTTTAATACTTACTGTCACTTTCAGGTGATCAATTTCTCTGTTTCTCTTACATGCATAGCACAAGACCACCATATCCAGACTCGAGTTGGTTACAGACAGGACGGAGCAACAGAACACGTCCCCAATCTCCACCTCCTCAAAGAATCTGTCTCTCTGCAAACGAGAGCTTCTCAATGACATCATCGAGTCCATCGGAGGAAGGAAATCATCTACAACACCACATTTGGAGAAAAATTGTATAAACCTGCAGAGCATACACAAGATATTTTATGCACCCCTAAAACAGGTATTATACACTGATTCAGCAGACCACACATAAAGTGAATTTGAAACATTAATCCTAAAATTGTACATATAATAGCTATTAAGTATACTACATCAGAAAAACAAATGATACAAAAATTTTGAGCAAGTTCAATTGCAAAACAAAATTCAAGAACCATGGAAAATATTTTGAACTTATTGGAAGGATTTACCTATAATTCATAGACTAACCTGCAGTGAATGACAACGTATTGTGACCTTCTCTCAGTGGTGGCAGATCTTTGGTATCAGATGCCGAGATTTTGGTGATGTTCGAAATTTGTTCTATGATTTCGCTTAGACTTCTGGCAACAGAATAAAACATTACAAAGGCTTTCAAAAAAACAAAAACAAGATAGAATTCACATCATGCTTAATGACTGTTTAGAAAAAAAACAAACAAAAATAAACATTTAGCATAATCTACCTTTGTTTAGGATTATCAGAAGTGTAGAGACTGTCTTCAAATGATGGTCTTGGATCGCTTGCCGGCGTGTTTCTTGGGTTTGCAGGTAGTGGGGGTATAGACAAGGGTGGTGACTGACGCAATCTCTGAAACTTTTCACTCAAGCTACGCTGACTGTCAGCAGTAGGAAATATCGGTTCTGTGTTTCCATACAGCATTGCATCTGTTTCATCTAGATCAGCATCCATGGCTAAAGTTTTAGTTTCCCTTTGATGAGCTCTATATTAATATACAGTGTGAAACCATCATTCGTTTGCTCATAATTATTTCTTCTTTATAGAAAAAATTTGTAAGATTGGCAAATTGTATATCTTTGATTGCTGACTGAGAGCAATAAATCTCATTAAAAGTGACATACAACAACTTGAAGTGTAGCAGTTGCTTTATACTCTCTTATGCCATAGATTATCGGAATGTAGTTTGAGATAACCAAAGCTGTCCGCTATTCTTCTATACAGGCATTGATTAAAGACGGATTATTTTAGCCAACTTTGTATTTTAATAGGAACGTAATACACATAGTATATATTATGTTTGATGCATAGCATTGGTTTTCATAAATGCATGTGCGTTCGTATTGTTGTATGTATGTGGCAAACATGTTCAAGTAGCAATGTTGAAAACAAGTACGTGTTATGATCACATTGTTTTATATGAGATTTAAGTGTTTATGCATGTTGTAGCAGCATTGTTTGTTGTATGCTTGCTGAACGTAGTATTTCATTGAAAGTGATGTTATGTGTTATGGTCACATTTGTTTATGATGCAGGAATGCTTCATGTTGTAGTTGGTTACATCAGTATTCATTAACAAAAGTAATTTTGTATCGCATACACTTCTCAAGCCTTAATTAGGTTTTCCATTTTTTTGTTGCACTCACTTATCGCTTTACCCAGCTGTTCTTGTTCATACACCGTCCTAATCATGTGCCCTACACACACATATCTAATTATTGATTAGAAATTCAAACAAATAGATTGTCAGCTCGATTTTATATTTTTTTGATAGCTTTATTGTGAATAAGCAACTGAGCGAAGACATTCAAGACAAAGTGAAAGGTAAGATAATACTCTTTAGATCGATTGATATTATAACTAAAAAGATGACAATAATTTGATTTTGCTCAAGAAAAAGTTGTTTGTAGAAACAGGCAAGATAGTTTGCTTTGCATTGATATTATTGTAACTTGTAGTTTTACCACTGACCTTGCTATGAACGTCTGTGATGTTTACTGACTAAATAGAAACTTGGATACCTGATAAAACCACAACAAAGTAAACTGGTTGGATCGCCCAGCAAATACTCAACTGTAAATTCAAAATGGCCAATTATCAGAGGAATTTCAGATGATAAAAGGTTTCGGCAATCAAATTTTAAGATAGAGTATTAATTTGTAAAATGGAGAAAAAAATTGGACAAAGAGAACACGTGGCCATACTTCATTACCGTAGTTGCCGTATTTTCAGCGAATATTTGTAGGCAACGCATATACAGCTTAAGGGGATAATAGAATGAACGTAGGCAGGAACCAACGCTGGAATGGCAAAAACAAACCAAGAATGAATGAAAACGTGCCCAAGATTGAATGCCGAAATTATATTTTACATGTCACCAGCCATGAATGTCAAGATTACCTACATTGACTGCCAGATTATCCTATTCAATATATAGTAGGCAATAGTTTCAGATTTCTCAGCAAACTGGATTGCCAGTTTTCTAAACGAGAGATTTCATACGGTAAGTTTGAACACAGCTTAGAAAATATTCTAGAATACTAAGAATAATATTTAGGGTACTACTAAACTCACTCCCAAGCCCTATTGTATTTTTGATCTGCATAATGATGCATACCGAGTAATAAAATTTTCAGATATGAAATCATTTGCAGACAATATTCAGATTGTTAATAAAATTGCCCTGCATTTAGTAGACAGCACTTTCAGACAGAGTTACCTAATTTACACAAATAGGCCAGTAAAATGAAAGTGCCATACCATAGCATTGCACTTGGGCCATTAAATGATCTCACTTAGTATATCCGCCGGTTAGATCAGTGAACAGCTGTTATTATCTATAGTCTCGGTGACATATATCAAGGTGGTGCGGTAGTCAAAAGGTACAGGCACTTACCCTTTTGGGAGTCTCAGTGCCCACCCTTACTGCATAGGTCTGCTAGCCTAAGACTCAGAGGTTGAGATTTTACAGGCAGCTGGTCAAGTATAGCTGTATGACTCAGAGAATAGAACATTTGTGTTCTGCTCTATAATGGAGTTTACCAACCGAATGACTTCGAGTAGTGATACAAGTCATTGCAAACTGTGTCACGGGGTATATAACTGTCAGTGTAAGGCTTGCCATAGCGGTTTGCTAGCCTGTCAGCGGTAAACAATAGTGGACGTCTGCAAACATAGCCCTAGCTATTAAGGATCTTTGGTTGACACCAGCCTAGGGTTGTACCCCCTTTATTTATCATTTATAATGTTGGTGATATGAGAAGATTGACTTCAATGATAATAGACGCTCTAGCAGTTGCCCTAGGGCATAAAATTGAGCCCTTCCAATAGTTTGTTTTTTTTTTAGTCCAGCATTTAGCTGTTTTAGGGTTGTCTATAAATGGGCCATATCTTCAAATCTTGGACAGTCCGAGGCAAGAAGCTGTTGTGGTACAGCTCGGTTGAAGCATAAATGGGTGTTGGTTCAAATCTTGAGGCTGCCCTGGTTGTCACAGTAACTGGGATCTATCATTTATTATCTCATCGTAAGCCATGGATAGAGCAGAGTGCTGTTCTTCACTAGAAAGTACTTTCATCAGAAGTGTCAAACAGTGGCTTTTTCTCCTGTCTTGAAGTGTCTGTAAGGCTAGTTGAGCACGTGCTTCTGTGACACCGTGTCTACCCTTTGTGCTTTTGTTTGTTGATTGCCTTACTCTGAACAATTTTAAGTTTCTCATGCCTTTGTCAGCTGGATCCTATAAGACATTGGCATATTCCAGTTTCGGTCTGCAGAGGCTGTTGCAAGTCAACAACTTGGATTTTTTTGGAGCTCCATGGAGTGAGAATTTAATACAGCCTAGGGTTTTGTTAGCGCTGCTTATTTTCTTACCAATATGTTTATCAAACTTCAGATTAGATTGCATGGTCACACTAAGATCAGTAGTCTCACTAACACATTTTAGAGCAGAGCCACCAATAGTGTAGTTGGGACTTGTTTGTGTATCTTTGCCGTGGAACATTATTATCTCGCACTTCTCCTTGTAAAAAGGTATTTTGTTTTTTGTAGACCGCGGATGTAACAGGTTGATGTTATTTTGAAAGCATTCCTCGTATTGTTTATTGTTGGAAATAGCGTATATAAGAGTGTAATCAGCGTAAAGACTAACGTTACATAAATTGTGATGGGCAAGTCGTTGATGTAGAGTAAGAATAGTGTTGATCCTAAAACCGAACCCTGATGTACACATGAGGTTACTTCAAGCTTTGATGACAGGTATTTTTGAGAGCAACTCATTGCGTTCTTTTTGTTAGAAAACCTTGGATCCAATTTGCTAGTCTTGGTTTCATATCAAGAACCTTTTGGATTTTCTCCAACATCTTGTGTGGTACTTTATCAAAAGCTTTCTTAAAATCAAGCACAACTGCATGGGTCATGAAAGACTGTTCGGCAGCTTTTGCCAAATTGTGGTAGGTAGCACAGAGCTGAGTCTCACAAGAGAGCCCTTTCCTGAAGCCATGTTTGCGGTTGTGTGAGATATTGACCAAGGTCTTGTTCAGATGATGAAGAACAATGTGTTCCATAATTTTACATGGTATGTTTGTCAGAGAGATGGCCTGTAGTTGGATGGTTCATCTTTCAAGCCGTTTTTGTGCAATGGGATCATGTTCGCCACTTTCCACATTGGTGGAAGCTTGCCATTGTTGAAGGAGGCTTGAAATACATGTGTGAGGAATCTTGCTGATAGGCTTGGGTCAATGAGCAACTCACACTTTCTGATCTGGTCAGGACCTGGTGATTTGTTGTTCTTAAAGCATACCAGCATTGAACAATTTTTTGTTGATTTTGTGAATATTCAAGTCTTAAGCAGCAGATTGGTGTGTTGAACAACTCTCTAGGCCTACTGAGTGCTGATCTGCAAGCCTGCAAAATACCCCTCTTCCAGAAATGCTCGCCAATTTTTACACTGCTTAAAATTGACGTCATCTTCGGGTATTTACTTCTTTGCTGCGCAGTATTTATTTGACCAATCAGATCCCGTTATTTATTTTTATTATTATTTTATTTATTTATTATTATCATCCAACATACTACTGTCCATTCTTGTATGAATAGCATTTACTATTCCCTTACTCACCAAAAGAAGCACAATTTTTTTCTATCCTATTGATGTAAAGAGTATAAGATGAGGTGATCCTTGTGATTTTGATCACATTGGACAACCTGACAAATCCCGCAATTGTTTCTTGTTGTTGCCATTTCACATGAGAAAATTGCGTAATAAACAAGCGTTGATTTTGTTTACGATGTGTGTGCACTAATTGCATCCATATTGATAGAAACCACTAATTCCGATTTTATGCGTGCAGCGTGCAATTTCAAGCTAGATAAAAATGGCGCGTAATAGTAAATCTCAACAATAATTCTTAGAATCCATTTTTGATGGGGTGTCTTCGTAAGGATTCTTTATTCCTGTTGCAATGGCCTTCATCAGATCTAAGACTAAATGAATTGCCCAATCAGATTTCATTTTAAACGCAGACGATGTAACTTTATTTATAAAAGTTTGCTATTATTTATTATAACTGACCACGCCCACATCCCGAAGATGACGTACACGGCAATCAATGGAAGTTATAGTAAGCTAAATTTCGGCTGATGCGACGAGCATTTGAGGCCAATGACTTTTTGGCAAGCTTGTAAATCAGGACTGAGTAGGCCTAGAGGGTTGTTTAATACATCAATCTGCTGCTTAAGACTTGAATATTCAGAAACTCAACAAAAAAGTGATCAGTGCTGGCATGCTTTAAGGTCCATTATGAGTTTCTCTACACCTTTGTGGTCAATATAGATCTCCTGTGCATATGTAGTTAATAGATGTAAATCAGGAATGGTTTCATCTTTGCAGAATAGGCTCTGAAAATAGGAGTTCAGTATATGAGCACACTTGCTGTTGTTTGTGGTAGTTGTGTCTTCAAGTGTGCTAAGTCTAGATATTGGGTGATCAGTCTTTTGTTTCTGTCTCAATAGCTGTAGAAAGGTTTACAGTTTCCACTTAGGAGCGGCTTGCATATTTTGTTGGCAAGATGTTTTTTTTTCATTTTTTGAAGAGCTTCTTGCTTTCTTTTCGAATCTTTTTATCCTTGGTTAGAAAGAAAGAATCAGACTAGGTTTATATTTGCAGTACGCTTCCTTCTTTTTTTCAGCGTTTGAGCATGAGAATTAAACCACGGGGGTCGGCGTTTCCGATCTAATGCAAACTTTCTTTATTGGTACTAAACTGTTTATTGCAGATCTAAATGTGGCAGAGAAGAACATCCACATTCTTTCTACATCCATCATTGAGGAAAGTTCTTTCTCGCGTTCTTCCATGCATTCATGAAATATAGTTGGATCTGCATACCTGAAGACTCGGATATCTCAAGTTTTGCTTTTTGGGAGACAAGACGTTTGGTTGACTTGTGTCTTGATCTTTGCAGATAATATATAGTGGTCACTAAGGCCTGAAGAATTCACATCTATCGAGAATATCATTGGTGTATATTAAATTAAGTATGTTTCCTTGCCTATGGGTGGGCTCTTCTACAGCTTGGTATAATTGGTACTCATGAAGCATGTTCAAAAACTGGGGATGGATAGCTATACTTAGATAATCAGTTCGGAATTGTAGAGTTTTCCAACCTGTTCCCAACAAATTCATATAACCAACTAAGATTAACCTTGTGTCATGATGACGTGTTGTTAACTCCTCAAGAATAATGCGGTCGATATTATCAATATTCTTCTGCAAACTGATGCGCGGCTTGTAGTAACAACATACAATTATATTGGGGGTATCTTATAATTACCATCTCCTCTCCATAAGTATTTATTTTCAGTTCAATAGGCTGAAGCATGGTTTTTACTGCAATTACGACGAGCCCACAGTTAATGCTTTTATCACAATGAAAAAAGTCTAGACCAACTGTTTCAACTATGTTATTGCTGTCGACAATATAACCAAAATTATTATGAGTTTCAGTTAGATATATTATGTCATATCCATATGCTTGTGTTGTAATGTCAGTTTTTTTCCTTTGGCAGATCATCATCATCTTGTGTTTGCAAAGAAGAATACCACTTTGATCATGGTGATTAGAATTACCCTTATTATTATTATTATTATTATTAGCTATTATCATTATTTATTAATTGATGAAAACTGTTAAAAATGACGGTGCCATTTAATAATAAACAATATTATAATAATAAGTAGGTCGGTTAATCATTCACTACTATTATAATTATTATTATCATAAATAAACACGTTATTATTTATTATTATTATTATTATTATTTTATTACTATTATAATTATAATTATTATAATAATTAATGATTATTGTTGTAATATTATATATAATATTATAATAATCATTAATTATTATAATAATTATTATTATATTATAATTATAATAGTAATAAAATAATAAATTATATATATATAATAATTAATATATATATAATAATAATATATTATATATATTAAAATCAAATGATAACAATCATTAATTATTTATTATTATCATATTGTTATTATTATTTTGTAAATTAATTACAAAAGTAATTTAAATTATTATTTATTAATACTTTAAATTATTTATTTATTATATTATTAATATTATTATTATTTTTGCACAACAGCAGCAACAAGAAGAACTTGAAGATGATGATGATAGACAGGACAAGTAGTTGATCGATTTTCATTTTTGTAGTAGTGAAAAGAAGACACTACTCGTCAAACTCACCATGAAAGATTAAAAAAGTTGCATATTAATAATTATTTTGACATAGGAATAAAAGAAGCCTGAAGGGTAAAGTTTATTTTAACAGTTTTTTTTAATAATTAATGTAGTTGGATATTTTGAAAACAACTATATTTTGATGTCACGAGTCACGACAACCTGACCTAAAAAAAACTGTACTAAGTCACATATTTATGATCTGGATGTAGCTAGTTAGGGGGTTTGAGACATCGACCATCGAATGGATGTCGCATACTCAATTTTTTTTACTTTGCATACAACCTTGACTTGACTGTCACTATCGAACACTGTTCCTATGATTGTCTCATAGACATGTTCTTGCTCTCTATAACTCGGGTGTGCGCCATGAGCATTGATGAAAGTCAGTGACTCTATTGTGCGGCGCTGAGTATTGAAAGGTAACAGGGCAAAAAGAAAGAAAACAATAGTTAATTTTTCTCCATTATTAACTTTTGTACAACCCTTTTTCTCCTTTGTGCATTGTTCATGACGGTTGCTTATTGCTAGCTAATACTCTCTTCTTATGATGAAACGACTTGCATCTGCATGGCAAATTTATTTTAAGTTGAAATTTATAATAATCGTCTAGACAGCTACATGCTGTAACCACCATGTTAGTTATTATTATCATACTTATTATATTATTATTTATTATTATTTAATTTTTTTTTCAATAATTAATAAATATATTATATTATAGTTGTATGTATACTTACTACTTGATACTTATTGTTGTTGAAGAGGAGTGATTACTACTTCTCAGACTTGCCAACCTGGGAGTGGGGAATTGAATGAGAATTAGATTTGGGGCAAACTTCACGCGCAAAATTTGATGAATGGGGCAATATGCATTAATAAAAGCTAAATGCAAGGCGGTTACTACAACCAGGTAATGCAACATGTAATATCATGTATGGATGGATATAGTGGCCGACCTGGAAATGTGTGATAGGAAACCTACTTCGGCGCGGAGCGCCGAAAATTTTTTTAGCTTCTTTTAAAGCATAATGCTCATCCTTTTAAATGATTTGCTCCTCTTTGAAACAAACTTGGCTCCCCTATGTACTATCTTGAAAAACAGCTATGGCACACCGTGGACACACAGGATTATGGCACCATTTTGCAAGTTTCAAAGAGAGTATATTGCAGCCAGTGTATAGCACAGAGCTACTACTTTGAAAAGCTGTTGGGTTTTGGCCACTTTTAGGAAATTAATGTTGTGTTACAAAACACAACATAATAAAGTTCCCAAAAGTGGCTCAAACCCACCAATATTCTGCTGTAGGCCTGTGTAAAAAACCTTTGGATTAAACCTAGGTAATAATCTCAATAACAATTTCAATAAAGTTTTTCAAAAATACTAAATGGAAAGGTTCATTTAATTCATGATGGTGCTATAATAATAATATCAATTATTATAATTGATTATATTTATTCAAGTCTGCTGTATTGAATAATAAATAATAATAATAACTACTGCAACTATAATTGCAATAATAATTGATAATAATAATTAATAGTGAAAAAAATTATGCTCTGATGATGAAAACATTGAGAAAACAGTTGATAACAATTTTTATTTGACAGCTGAATTTTTGCAGAGATCAACCACTCTTGCACTGAAAAAAAAATTAAGTAGTCATAATAATTGGTAGTAGTTAGTAAGACTACAACATATGCTGAGATAAATTTTATCCATGAGTACTAAAGAGAAAAACACGATATGATGATATTTGCCACAAGTGGGTCATGCCTGCTGCAAACACAGCCCAAATACTAAATCTAGTTGAAGGGCAACTACAAACACCCCTAAAGTGAGGAAGTATTTCATAGATTATCTGCAGTTCAACCCTTTGCAGCGATGCAAACAAAATACTATTATTTTGAGCATAGATGATATAATAATAGTTCATAGATAGTAGTTGATTATTAATTATGAATTATAAAAACTTAGTAAAATAATTTTTTTTTAGTCATGGGGAAAAGCGTGAGACGCGCGTGAGAGGCGTGAGAAATGGGGCAATTGAGTGAGTCTCACGCAGAATGCGTGAGAGTTGGCAAGTCTGCTACTTCTCATCATAAGGTTCCAGCGACGATGTGGCAAGCTCGTCAGTACATGTAGTAACGTTCCTGATCTACTACTGACAACTACTAACTATTTATTATCGACCAATTATTATTAGTAGTTTTACACAAAAATTCGTAAAGACGCCCAAATTATTATTGAGTACCTTGGGAGTAGAAGAAAAGCGGCCAGTGTGTAGTTAAGCTGTATTTAAGAAGAAGGGATGGAACCTCCGTTCCAATATAAATTTGACAGTGGAAATTTTACCCGTCAAGGAGCAGAAACTTACTGGAGCCATTTAGCCTGCCACCGGTAGACCAACAAGAAGCGATTTAGAAGGTGGCAATGAGGCAACTCTTTTTTGTGGAGTTCAGTTTTGGAGTGTAGTATAAGAAATTACCGGTCATGCCTTCTTGTGCCTCTTGGATGTGTAGTTCCATGTGGTCGCTGATGTTAGCAGCAACCTCTCCAAAGTACTTGGCACGGAAGAGGCCCAGTATGCGACGTTGTCTTCTCTTGTCTACCGTCTGCCATTCCAGTTGGTCAATAAAATGTGTTGTGCTGGTGGTATAGTCGGTTTTTGGGATGTGGTGAACGACTCGAGCTGCACATCTATGGACAGCCTCAATATTGGTGTTTGAGTGTAAGTGAGGCTACCATCCCATACTGTTAAGGAGTATTCTAGGATTGGTCGGACTAGTGACTTCTACGCCTTGCTTCTTAGAAATTGTAGGCTGGATGGAATGGTTCGTCATATGTAACCAAGACAACTTCAAGCCTTGTTGATGATGCAGGTCGAATTATTGTTTCATTCTAAGTTTCCCTGCAGTTTTACTCCCAGATATTCTGCTCCTTTTCACTTTGGGACCTTGATACTGTGAAGGATGTAGCAGTAGCAGTCAGTTCTACGTTTTTGTGTGAGTTTAAAAAAATTGGCACTTCAGTGGGTTGAACTCCAGCTTCTAAGTGGCTTCCCGTTTTTCCAAGGCTTTCAGGTCATCTTGTAGTTATCCTCCGCTTTCATTGTGCTGTATATGACTGTGACGTCAGCAAACAGGCGAGTGGAGAATATAACAGAGTCGGGGAGGTTATTTATGTATACCAGAAATTGTATAGAGCCTATCACAAACCCCTGTGGTACCCCAGATGTTACTCTGCAGGACGAGGACGGTCAGCCCTCGACGACTACTACTTTGGATCTGTCTAAAAATATGGCTTTCACCCAGTTGATTTTTTGCTGATTCGCTCTAATCTTACTTAGTTTATGGAGGAGTTTGATGTAGTCTAATTTGTCAAAGACTTTGCTGAAATAAAGGAAGGTAGCATCGACCTCGTTTGGCTGCTATGTATATGAATGATTTTGAGAAATGAAGTCAGTTTTATGGACTGGCCACACACACGGCTTTTGCTCAAATCCGGCGCAAGCATACGTCAAAGTTACAGAATCATTAAAGTCACGCCAGTTGTTGTCCAATCAAACCGACACCTTATCATGCAGTTAAACATGCTGAAGTTTTTAAGTATTCTGGCGTCTCAATTCTAATGTGGTTGGATGATTTTTGTGTGCGCTGGGTCAAGGTTCATTTAAAAAATGTTATTGTCAAATATAACTTGTAGTAAAACAAGGTCGTTGGTATAAATATAGCCTTTTGGTTGTTATAATAAATTGTAAGAGAAAACATGATGGCGATCAGTATTGCTATTGATTGTTGCTATTGCAATGAGTTATTGGTGTGATAGATATAATAATAAGCAAATTAAAATAATTATTATTAGCCATAAAAAGTTATTACTGATATTATTCACTAAATTAAATACGCAGTAGTAAATAATAAGTAAGTATTAATAATAAATTGTTGTTATTGAAAATAATTGTTGTAGTTTACTTATCATTATGATTATATTTATAATAATAGCATTGTGAATTATTCATTTTGTTATTACCTGTTTTTCTAGTGATTGGTTGCACCAAGGGTGCAGATGTGACGATTGTCAGTTGCGGCCGTCGGACAGTGTGACCCGTAGAAACTGTTTCCGAGGTTCAGTTTAGGCGTCGTGTCGAGCTGTTAGTGTCGCCGGAACTGAACAAAAGTTGTGTGTGTTGCCAGACAGACCATTATTGTATGCTCTGAACCTACAAAACCAACTTTGTGTTGAATATGTAAGAGCTCCAGTAGTTGTTACTCACTGAGCCCGGGGCTAAGGGTGACGCAGGTATCTGGTAAAGCACAGCTGCGTCAGAAGCACACTTGAATCACTAGATGATAACTGAGCAAGCGCAGCCTCTAAGGTGATGCAGGTAGCTGCTGAAGGACAGCCGCATTATCAGTACACTTAAGGGTAGCTAAATAAGCGCAGCCTCTAGGGTAATGTAGGTGGCTGGTGAAGCGCAGCCCCCTCTTAGCTATGGTAAAATGCTGAACACTGGATAGTTCACTATGTGCTGGTAGCTGGAAGGCCTAGCCTCACACGCCCACTTGTATACCAACTTGGGCACGTCTGCATACCTGATCAAGGGAGCATTGGACAGTAGGGATATTGTCTTCTCTTTTCAGAGAACTGACATGCTTCACTACTATATATATAACTTTTTATAAACCTATACCATTCTAGTAATGTATTGGCTGTTGGTCTAACATTTCTAGTAAGTTATTGTTATATAATTCACTTTTAGTGTCTTTTTTAATTGGACGAGTTTTTGTCAAAAAGACTATCAGCTTTTAGGTTAATTTCCTTGTTCAACGGTGCAAAAATGTTTTTGTTTTACACCATTAGTTGCCTCAAAGAGAAAAAATTAAACAAATATAATTGCTTAAAAAAGAGATTATTTGATGTATCACTAACACACCAATGTTGTTATAATCAAACGAAATCAGTTATGCGTAACCATGCATGACTAGTAATGCTGCGCTGTCCAAATCATTATAACATATATAAAATTTTTCATTTAAGAATGGCTCTTATTAAATTTATTATTGTTTCTACGCAGATGAATTATCCATAGGGAATAGTATACCAATATTTCGGCAAGAGTATTGTGCGGCAAAGTATTATGAACTAGTACCATAAGGACCCACATTTACAATGCATTCTCAAACCAGGATTTTTCAAGCTCACAGCTGTGTAAGCAAAGATTGGCTAAATCTGTCCAGTTTAGTGTTTACCATTTTATTCCTTTTTTAAAGTTCGTTTTTACCAGTCTGTGGCCCCAAATTGCTAAAGAATTGGTAATGAAAAAACGCTAAAAATTAAGCAACCAGATACTAAAAGATTTACATATTGATGCTTTGTCTTATTAAAGGTTAATTCATGAAGAGTGAAGTATTTCAACTTTATGGGCCCGTAAAGTACGCTTGTTTTGTTGTTGTAACGTTTACTTCTGCATTAACGCATCACTGTAATTTTCAATATTAAAAGAACTTATAAAAAAAAAATGACATGTGATGTGGCGTCACAATTTAGTAAGATCTGTTGCCATGGTTGTTACCATAGTGGCAAGGTGGAGTAGATATGGTCAACTCAACTTGATGTGAGCATTTGATGCTGTTGAGTTTAATTGTTTTGTCATGAAGGGGTATTAGCACTATCCGAATGGGGTTGCCATCAGAAGGCCTTCTAGTGGAACCGGTCAATACATCTGCAAACCAGCAGGGTTGTCTGTAAACCAAGCCAACATGTTGATCTATTCCCGATGACTATAGCACAATGGTGCATTGTGATTGCCTAAAACAAACAATTTCTCCGAACTAAAAATTTTAGCTATTTGCTACATATTTCCATGTGACAAAAAGCTGAAGAAATATGTATGTTATAGAGTTTGTAAATCCATCAGTTTGCACCCAAATTGTTTTGATGTAGTGTGGTTGCTGTAAAATAGTTTGCTGGCTGGTTGATTTAATTATTTGTGTAATTATTCCATGTGCCATATAAAATAATGCTCCTTTATAACAGAGATGGGGGCAAATCAAAAATTTTTGACTCAAATCAAATCAAATCATTTTCAAAATGGACCAAATCAAATCAAATCAGGGACGCGAGAAATCGAGGCAAATCAAATCAAGTCAAATCAGTAAAAATTTCAAATCAAATCAAATATTTGCATTTGATTTTCAAATATTTGTTTCAAATCATTTTTCAAAACAAGCCCTGGGAGCGAAAACAAGCACACAAAAGCCATTATTTTCATCCTCTCTGCATTAATAGTGGGGGGAAAAGTGCCTAAGTTCAAAATCCCATATAAAAGTATGTTGACATAGATGGTCACTGTTGACATTTCTGCGGCTCATGTCCAATATTATTTCGCAATTACCTTATTGTACCATATAAAAATTGAGCTCTTACAACTTATTCATGCCTTCACTAGTCAGTCACCACAGAAGTGAGGGTTGCATGCGACAGCATTGTGAACAGGCCTTTACAGCTTTGTGCACTCCTACTTCATTTAGATGTTAATGAGTCACACGAAAATAAAGTATGGAAAAAAAAGAATCTGGGTTCAAAACTATGCTCAATGCACTGATTATCTATGGAATTGGAACGAACGTAGACAGGAATGAATGCAGACACATCTGGAATGAACGTAGACACATCCAGGAATGAATGTCGACATACCTGGAACGAATGTCGACAATGCACCAAACCAGAGAATTTCGACTCTCACGCCTGGATGTGTCTACGTTCGTTCTCAGCGATATATAAAATATCATTTCGATTTTCGTTCCAAGAGTTGTCTACTTTGGGAAAAAACAGTAATTTATTTTACTCCTGGAACGAACGTCGAAATGGAAGTTTCAATGTTGCCAGTAATGAATGTTGACACTTCCTAGAATGAACATCGAATTATTCTCTCTAACATAGTTGACTTTTATTCCAGGTCTGTCGACGTTCATTCCAGGATGTGTCTACGTTCATTTCAGCTATGTCTGCATTAATTCCTGTCGACGTTCATTCCTGTCTACGTTCGTTCCAAATTCCATTATCTATAATCTGGTAGTGGAATGCGAATGTATATTGGTATATTTTCTAAGACATATGCATCTTTTCAAACGTTTCTTTTCTTGTTCCATCTGCAGGAAGCTGACTAATGGAAGACTTCAGATGGTTTAAAATTACATGCATATACACCATTTCATTTCTAATTGCTTAATTACTTTCTTTAGCTGTAGTAGCTTTCACACACACTAGAAAAAACTAAACACAGGTGATATGACTTAAAAATATAATGATTTGTTTTCATAATAAAAAGTATAGATAGTTCTTTTAGGTAATTTGCCACAAGTTCCAATAAGTTTCATATCAGAATTAATGCAACTAAAGTAATCACTATACAAGTTTAGTATTCTGACGGATATAATGAACATATGCAATAGGATATTGAGAAGTTACGAGCTGCAAAACTACATGACGACAACCTTAGTTTAATTGGTGGTTTTTGCAGCTATCAGATATTACTTAGATGTGACACAAAATCATATAGTTTTTTTTATATTTTTTATTGTAAAGCTAAAAAATAAAGAGGCTCTACAAAAACGTCATGTTGTCATGTCTGCAGATCAAATAAGAGTATACGGTGAAAATGAAGCATGAAGCTTTGTGATGTAGTTGGTTGTTGCGGGACAGTGGGTTGTATCCAATAAAAATATTGCTGATCAGCTGAGAATTACAAAACATTCCTGCCAGTGAGGCATACTATGAGATAGACGAAATTCTTTCATATACAATAGCAATAGTTCCAATTATAAACACCAGTTATTTCTTGCGGTGGTAAAAAATCACTCATTGTTCACATCAGTACATAGAGTGAACTACTTTCTAACAAGAAGATTCGAAGATATTAGAACGCTGGTTAGAGCTATACTACGCTACACTAGAACATGATCATCACGTTTAGTACATAGATGGTTCAGGGTTAAATTCATCACAACTGTCTCTTCTATGTGAAGTGTCTTCATTCATCTTTGTATGTTTCCTCAGTAGTCCAAACTGCATGCTGGAGCACTGCATATTCAACTTCACGGAATGAGCAACTCATTTCACGGGAAGAATAACTCTTGGTGCATATGATTTGTTGAGTATTGAATCTTTTTTGACAAAAGAGATCCACAGGGTAGCCAGCACATATATCCACATCTATAACATAGCAAAGTTGAGCAATGTACAATGATGCGGGAGAATATGATTAGAGTAAATTAAATTAATTATGCTATTGCAATCTAAATCAAATAGCATAGCATATAACAACAATGCAATGGCAAATAACAATAACACTTACTAATGTTAACCTAACATGTAATAAGCACCTTTCATTGATTACCAATCAAACTACTATCAATTTATTGGGTCGAGCTGTATGAACTGCCGTACTTATGCTCTGAATGGTAAATTTAATCAATCAATAATGCCAGAAAAATATTGTTGAAAATGATAGATCATAATAGAATATTCTTGAAACAGTGCCATTTGCCCAATACTGCTACAATAAAGTCAATTTATTTAATTTTTATCCACTGCTTAATTAATTGATAATAAATCATTAAAATTATCAATAGTATCAATTTTTGTGGACTAATAGTAATAACTATTACTATAAAGAATCTATAATCAGCACAATAAGTGCAATAACAATTAAAAATAATATTCTTATTAATTATTATATAATTAATTGTCATTTGTTTTTGTGGTGTATTGTTTTGATCACTACTAAACTTCAATTTTTATTATTTTCATTCCACATACTTACATGGTAATTTTTTACTCTTTGCTACTAAAAACAGTAGTCTTATTTAATTATCAATATTAATTAATATAAATAATCATTATCATCATTGAATCCATTGCCACCATGATAATTAATCATCATCATTATTATTTATTATTATTATTTACAGTGCTTAATAAAGTGAAGTTACTGTAACTACATTGATGATGATAACAACAACATCAACACCACAATTTTTACAACAACAATGTTATTGTAATTAACTACTGTTATTATTATTATTATTATCCATAATAATATATTATTATTGTAATAAATAATAATAACATTGACAAACAATAATAATTAATAAGGGTTTGATATCATTGATAATAATCAATAATTATTATTATCAACTTATTATTCAGCCATGAATAACAATAATTATTATTATTACCATAGTTATGTGGATGAATTAATGCCATGACGATTATTATTACTAATAATAATTAATTAACAATAATAATATTACAGCGATAAAATAACCACCAACGATAAATAACAATAATAATAATTATTATTATCATTCCTCATCATTATTCTTATTTATTAATGTTGCTATTATTATTACTATCTACTATGACTATTCTATGGCATTGATTTATTCATTCATTCATTGATTCATCCAAAATAATAATAATAATAAATCAAACAAATGATGATGATAAATAAATAATTATTATAAATAAATGAGTAATATATAATATTATTCCACCAAGTTGTTAGTAACTAAACAAACCACTCACCTAGTACACATAGTCAAACATCCATTTGTCATGTTCGTATCAATCCTTCATTTCAGGCCATTTTTGAGTAATTGTACAGAATTAATTAGTCATCTAATATTGGCAACAACATAATTAGCTCAGCCGCAATGCGGGGATATTGCGTAACTATAGACTGTAGTTTTAGTCATGAGTTGTGGCCTCTGTTACCCCACCCAGTAATCTTTTGCTAATACTTCTAATAAAGATAAAAAGATAACAAAACTATGATAATTTTTGCATTATTTATCAACAAAAAAGTTAATTTTTACCAAATGATTTGAATCTGAAAATCAAATATTTGACTCAAATCAAAAAAAAAACCAAATCAAATCAAGTCAAATCACTGAGGTAGGCAAATCAAATCAAATCAGCAAATCATCAAATCAGCTAATTTTGATTTGTTTCAAATATTCGAATACTCAAATATTCGAGTCAGCCGTGATTTGCCCCCATCTCTGCTTTATAATAGTATAAAATTATAATAATAATTACAGCAATAGTAGATCAATAATATTCTGATGATTTATTATTAAGGAACTCCAAAACAATTAATAAAATATAATAATTGTTACTGTGAAAAAACAAAGATACGTAATAATAATGTTTTTATTTATTCGTTCTTATTATAATGAGCCAAACACAACATAATTCTTATTACGCTAGTAAAAAATATGATTTCAACACAAGAAATTAAGTAGGCATAAAACTGCGCTTTGCTATGTATGATTTGCTCGTTGAATATCAGCTTGACGACACAATGTAACAATCCATCGTATATGTAAATGGTCACATCCTTGAAACCTTTTTTATGTACTGTATTTGGGGCATGCAAAGGTTCTATTCTCACTGCTAGACAATGCAGAAGTTGAATGAAGCAGTTCGCAGTCAAGTTTGCTGCGGGTTTCGTTCTATTGCATTACCTTTCAATATAAATCTACATATTTAGTATAATGCAAAAACATTTTGATACGAAGTCGGTGGAATATGTTCAGCCATTGATGCTCAAACAAGTAATGTTCCACTCGCTTACAATCATCACTTATCTACACACCTACCATTTATAGACTTGGCCAGGATGAGCGATGCGAGACCAGGGGTGCTGTCTGTAAGAGAAGTGCAACAACTTCAGTTGTCTCTACAGAGCAGAAGCATTCGGGAGGTGGCATTAACTGTTTGTACTATAAGAGGTCTTGCTGTAGAGGTCAAGTCAATAATACAAGATCTCTTCCATGATGAGGTAGATATATCACACCGTGTCACAAGTCTGGTTCTATACAGTGGGCAGATACTATATTTCATTGTTGGATGTTCATTTCTGTACACCGATTATTGCTGCGTGTATCGCTACTGCTCTCTATTTAGGCCAATCAAATAATGCCTAGCCCAAGATCTCATGATCAACAGTACAATGTGATGTCTATGGCTCCACCCGATCCTTATCAACAGATGTCCTCAATGAACACAAACAGTTCAGCTACTCAGCCATATCCAACTATCCAGAGAACTAGCTGTGAGTTTTGTGTGTCTGTATGTGTGTGGTGTCTGTGTCCCTCTTTGTATGCCTATCTGTCTGTGTTTGTCTGTTTGTCTTTCTCTATGCCTGTCCGCTCGTCCATATGTCTGCTCTGTCTGTATAGTCTGTATATTATATAACTGTATAGTCTGTATATTATATAACTATATAGTCTGTATATTATATAACTGTATAGTCTGTATATTATATAACTGTATAGTCTGTATATTATATAACTGTATAGTTTGTATATTATATAACTGTATAGTCTGTATATTATATAACTGTATAGTCTGTATATTATATAACTGTATAGTCTGTATATTATATAACTATATAGTCTGTATATTATATAACTGTATAGTCTGTATATTATATAACTGTATAGTCTGTATATTATATAACTGTATAGTTTGTATATTATATAACTGTATAGTCTGTATATTATATAACTATATAGTTTGTATATTATATAATTGTATAGTTTGTATATTATATAACTGTATAGTTTGTATATTATATAACTATATAGTCTGTATATTATATAACTGTATAGTCTGTATATTATATAACTGTATAGTCTGTATATTATATAACTATATAGTCTGTATATTATATAACTGTATAGTCTGTATATTATATAACTATATAGTCTGTATATTATATAACTGTATAGTCTGTATATTATATAACTGTATAGTCTGTATATTATATAACTGTATAGTTTGTATATTATATAACTGTATAGTCTGTATATTATATAACTATATAGTCTGTATATTATATAACTGTATAGTCTGTATATTATATAACTGTATAGTCTGTATATTATATAACTGTATAGTCTGTATATTATATAACTGTATAGTCTGTATATTATATAACTGTATAGTCTGTATATTATATAACTATATAGTCTGTATATTATATAACTGTATATTATATAACTGTATAGTCTGTATATTATATAACTGTATAGTCTGTATATTATATAACTGTATAGTCTGTAGATTATATAACTATATAGTCTGTATATTATATAACTGTATAGTCTGTATATTATATAACTGTATAGTCTGTATATTATATAACTATATAGTCTGTATATTATATAACTGTATAGTCTGTATATTATATAACTGTATAGTCTGTATATTATATAACTGTATAGTCTGTATATTATATAACTGTATAGTCTGTATATTATATAACTATATAGTCTGTATATTATATAACTGTATAGTCTGTATATTATATAACTGTATAGTCTGTATATTATATAACTGTATAGTTTGTATATTATATAACTGTATAGTCTGTATATTATATAACTATATAGTCTGTATATTATATAACTGTATAGTCTGTATATTATATAACTGTATAGTCTGTATATTATATAACTGTATAGTCTGTATATTATATAACTGTATAGTCTGTATATTATATAACTGTATAGTCTGTATATTATATAACTATATAGTCTGTATATTATATAACTGTATATTATATAACTGTATAGTCTGTATATTATATAACTGTATAGTCTGTATATTATATAACTGTATAGTCTGTAGATTATATAACTATATAGTCTGTATATTATATAACTGTATAGTCTGTATATTATATAACTGTATAGTCTGTATATTATATAACTATATAGTCTGTATATTATATAACTGTATAGTCTGTATATTATATAACTGTATAGTCTGTATATTATATAACTGTATAGTCTGTATATTATATAACTGTATAGTCTGTATATTATATAACTGTATAGTCTGTATATTATATAACTGTATAGTCTGTATATTATATAACTGTATAGTCTGTATATTATATAACTGTATAGTCTGTATATTATATAACTATATAGTCTGTATATTATATAACTGTATAGTCTGTATATTATATAACTGTATAGTCTGTATATTATATAACTGTATAGTCTGTATATTATATAACTGTATAGTCTGTATATTATATAACTGTATGGTCTGTATATTATATAACTGTATAGTCTGTATATTATATAACTGTATAGTCTGTATATTATATAACTATATAGTCTGTATATTATATAACTGTATAGTCTGTATATTATATAACTGTATAGTCTGTATATTATATAACTATATAGTTTGTATATTATATAATTGTATAGTCTGTGTATTATGTAACTATATAGTTTGTATATTATATAACTGTATAGTCTGTATATTATATAACTGTATAGTCTGTATATTATATAACTGTATAGTCTGTATATTATATAACTGTATAGTCTGTATATTATATAATTATATAGTCTGTATATTATATAACTGTATATTATATAACTGTATAGTCTGTATATTATATAACTGTATAGTCTGTATGTTATATAACTATATAGTTTGTAAGTTGTCTGCTCACAGCTTTTGCTCGGCTATTGATGAAGAGAGGCAGAAGAAGACTGAGGTGCTCACATTGCCCTAGGACCTTCTCAGCTCAGTCATCTGTGTGGAGACATGTGAAAACCCACCATATGGGTGAGTGTGTTCTCAAGCTATCCCCTAATATTGCTGTGTAACTGGTCTGAGTGCACGGCCAGTATCTCAGTATATATTAGCTTTTGACTCTCTCTGTAGGTACGAATGCTAGTGGACCGCCCACTAGTACTGCTAACAACTCACCTTCTAAGGCTATCTCTGATATTGAACCTGCCATTTCTGTAGGTAAGTTGACTACTTGTGATAGAAGTGTAGTATATTATTTGTCTTTCACCTTGGCTCGAGATCCATCCTTGTGCACTGACTGCAGTGTCGGCACTGATATCTGTAATTTGTTGTAGATGTAACCAACAACCAACCAGACACATCTGTAGCCACGCCCAGACAAACATCTGTAAACTCCGATGAGAACGCATCAGTCGTTTCCCCCATGCCCTCCTCCCACTCGCAGCCCGCTTCACCGGAAGAGCAGATCTCTCCAATGCCCACCATTGCTGACATGTTTCAGGCTGAAGGCATCAAAGTATTTGTTCTTTCCTTTCCCCGTTATTGCGTTTAGTTTGCTCTCAGATATGTCACCTCGCACATAGTATTTGTTTAAGTTAAATGATTTGATAAAATGGAGTCATCTCTTTCTGTGTGTGAAGAGGAGGCAGCTCTCATTTATGGACTGCTAAGTAAGTTACACTAGTGGTGAAGCTAATGTAAGGCCGTTTATTCGTTCCATGCAATGTCAAGGCTGACAGCATGGCTACACACACCGATGATTCGTTGGTATGTGGAAGCCAATCGTCGGTAAATCATTTAATTTTTTATTGTCTGCGCTGCGCAATCAATAAAAGATGCTTTTGTGATTGGTTAATTTTTTTGTTAAATGTGTTATTTTTGGACGATAGTTTTCTGACAAGTCAATCTTTATAAATCCATTTCTACTGCTTTACATCATATAAACGATGTGCTAACGTATCATCGCTAAGTGTAGCCAGGTTATATGATAGCACTTTCCCTTATGACAATCAACAGCCATCTTCTATGGTAGTCTGAGTCCGTACTATCTCTTGTAGTCTGAGTCCCTGCCATCACTTGTAGTGTGAGTCCCTACCACCTCTTTAGCCTGAGTCCCTACCATCTCTTGTAGTCTGAGTCCCTGCCATCGCTTGTAGTGTGAGTCCCTACCATCTCTTGTAGTCTGTCCCTACCATCTCTTGTAGTCTGAGTCCCTACCATCACTTTAGCCTGAGTCCCTACTATCACTTGTAGTCTTAGTTCCTGCCATCTCTTGTAGTCTGAGTCCCTACCATCTCTTGTAGTCTGAGTCCCTACTATCTCTTGTAGTCTGAGTCCCTACCATCTCTTGTAGTCTGAGTCCCTACCATCTCTTGTAGTCTGAGTCCCTACCATCACTTTAGCCTGAGTCCCTACTATCTCTTGTAGTCTGAGTCCCTACCTACCACCTTTTGTAGTCTGAGTCCCTACCATCTCTTGTAGTCTGAGTCCCTACCATCTCTTGTAGTCTTAGTTCCTGCCATCTCTTGTAGTCTGAGTCCCTGCCATCTCTTGTAGTCTGAGTCCCTGCCATCTCTTGTAGTCTGAGTCCCTACCATCTCTTGTAGTCTGAGTCCCTACCTCCTCTTGTAGTCTGAGTCCCTGCCATCACTTTAGCCTGAGTCCCTACTATCTCTTGTAGTCTGAGTCCCTACTATCTCTTGTAGTCTGAGTTCCTGCCATCACTTTAGCCTGAGTCCCTACTATCTCTTGTAGTCTGAGTCCCTACCATCTCTTGTAGTCTGAGTCCCTGCCATCACTTTAGCCTGAGTCCCTACTATCTCTTGTAGTCTGAGTCCCTACCATCTCTTGTAGTCTTAGTTCCTACCATCTCTTGTAGTCTTAGTTCCTGCCATCTCTTGTAGTCTTAGTTCCTACCACCTCTTGTAGTCTGAGTCCCTACTATCTCTTGCAGTCTTAGTTCCTGCCATCACTTGTAGTCTGAGTCCCTACCATCTCTTGTAGTCTGAGTCCCTACCAGCCCCGTAGCCCTTATTGTTTCTTGTAGCCTGAGCCAAGCGAAGATTACACTGCCAAGCAAATGTCGAATGAGATGGACAATGACATGGAAATTATCTCCCCTTCACAACCGATGTTCTCAGACAGCGAGGCAGCTCAAGCGATGTCTTCTCTCTTCCCGTCGCCCAGCCCAATGAGCTCTATGCCGATGGGCAATGAAGAACAAATCAGGTTTGTGGTGTCGCTGTATGTAGCATCAAGTAGTGACCACTTTGTATCTCATAGTATATAGGAGTTGTCTCCTCCATTTACCACTTGGAGTTGCTTCTTCTTGTTTGTGCGTTACAGAGAGAGGTTGTTAGTATGAGGAAATAACGTTTTTGCCTTTTTACTATTTTCATGAAAGCCAATAGAGTTGCTCATGAACTGGTCTATTATAGAATGGATTAGATATGATTGGTCGATGGAATGTAAGAGTGAATACGATTGGTTGTAGGGCTGCAGTAGATGCACAGCTGATGGAGGCACCAGTTGACGGCATGTACCAGTGCTCTGACTGCGGGTGGAGATCTAAGAGTGTCTCTTCTATGAGGTCGCACATCCTCAGTCACAAGGGCATACTACCGTTCTCTTGTAATGTCTGCAACTACAAGACTAATAAGAAACACGTGCTGACTAGACACTACACCATTCACACTGGAGAGAAACCACACAAGTGTCCCATATGCTCTTTCGGCTCTTTGGATCATGTAGAACTTCTAAAGCACATGACGGTGAGATAATGTTTTAGCTACTTGTATTATATTGGCTTGTTGTTTTTGTCCAGTTAAATATATGCAAATATGTCATAAATAAATACCACTGAAGGATATATTTATCATGAATGTGCTCAGAACATGGTATTGTGTTCGGTTTTAAACGCTCCACCGTGTAACTTTGCTGGTAGAATAGTACTTGTATTTTTGGCTTTATGTTCTTACATGAATGTTTATTTTTTAAATGCTTAGCAATTCATTGCTTACTAATCCAATTATTGAGGATGGAAGGACAACTCCCTTGAGCACTTTTTCAAGAGAAGCTAACTCTGAGGTTGATTGAAGTTTCAACCAAACAGTGATGTATGTCGATATTGATAAGAGAATGCAGACTAATGTATAGTTGTATGTGTGTTTGTAGAAAACCCATCCCGGAGTGCATCCCTTCACCTGCACCATTTGTGGTTTCCATGCCACCACCAACACCTTGCTAAAGAAGCACATGAAGACTGATCACAGCATGACTCCCCCGAGACAATCTCCAAGTTCTTCTCGGGCTACGGCTGCTTCTGCTGGGGAGGCTGCCATTCCTGAGCCTGCTGCTACGATGGCTGGGCAACCTAAGAACATGAAACCTAGGAATGTGCTTAGCTCTTCCTCCGAGACAATCTTTGCTACTAGCTCTTTCAATCAACCGGTGTTTCCTTGAACTAGGTCATTGCATCTACTAGCAGCCTGTGCTCCCATAAACTGTAATAGCAACAACTTATAGCCTGGGTTTTGTTAAACCATGTCTACTTCTCTGTGTATATTTTAGCCCTTACATTATGCTATAGTTCAAGCAGCCCAATTTATTCACTACGTCTTTGTTGGTTACAGTTGACCAAATCGCTTTTCAACTCTGTTAGTTGTTATCATCTACTTGCTCATTAAGTTTTGTTGACTGAGGTACAGAGAGATGTTGGTCATTTGTTGACATGTCCAATTTCTTTCTCCAATTTTTAGTACATCTGCCATACAAAAAGGCAGCATACTACTACAGATATTGTATGAGGTAAACCAAGGACTAATATATCTCTCTTTCACTGCCTAACACTACTGAGAACAGCTAAATAAACATTCTTAACAAACTTTTAGGGTAATTGAAGTGAGAGGCGTGCATTGAATGTTAGCAGAAACTACTGCAATGAAGGAGCCAGCAGCAGGGAATTGCACGAGTTCGTTTGTCGAGTGAGAAAATACAAATTTATGCCCATGTTGATGTGACAACTCCACATTTAGCTGTCAAGGCTCCAGTAGGCTTGTGGTCCAACTAACTGTTCTTTGTAATGGTCTGCCTAGCATCACTATTGACAGTGCCCCACATCCCTGAAGTGAATGGAGGTTTCTGCTTTCGGCACAGATTCTACGCTAAATACTGTTGTTGAGGCAACTCCTCACAATGAGAGCAGAAGCTATGGCCTTCAATTAGGGTGATAGAGAGGATAGCAAGTCTTTCTCAATCGATTCCATTAGCAGAAACAGTTCATCGCTATATGTAGTAATATACAAGGGTGTTTCAAATTTGCTTTTTAATTGGTTCTTATGGTAGCGTTTATGTGTTTTGAAATGCACTTGAGAGAAAGAAAACATATTAGTTTTAAAGAAGAAAATGAAAACGCAATGTCTAGGGTTTAAATTTGCAGTTTATATTGATACAAAAGTAGCAATAATTTTTGTATTTTCACAAAACGAAAACGCATAGTTCCTTAAATACCGCCACCATAGCCTTGGAAAATTATTTATAAATGTGACTGTAACATCAATGCCAAAGACGATAGTTTATATAAACTACCATCTCTGTTAACTTTGAAATAATGATGACAGAGACAATGGTGTCGTTTATAAACCAATGGGCTCGGAGATGATATCCGTTGCACCTAACTTGGTAAGTTTTAGTTGGGGCATCTCACTTTGTAACAGATGAAATTTCTCAGTCAATTTATATTATCGGCCAATAGAATTATTTACCTGAAGCTCATACGACTCCTGGCATATGTACTCTTATTAGGGCTACCCTTATAGACTAATGCCCTGGTCACACGAGACCGATAAACGAAACTATTTTAGAAAATCGCCGAGGTGCGACGATAATAGTTTCGTTGTACTTAGTGACCCTGTAGGGATCCAAACATTGAATTAACGCGATCACGCTTATATATGCTATCGTTGCGGTTGAAGTACTTGCTCCAATGAAATATTTTTTATTTTCTCACAAAATTGTTAATATTTGAAAAGTTTATGGGAAAAAAAAAGAAAACCTTTTGATCCACCAGAATAAATAATAAAAACGTCACAAATTAACTTGCTTTGGGTATTTTTTATAACCTAAATAATTGATCGCGATATCTTTCGGCAGCGCAGCTCTATAGTTTATATACAAATATCAGCTTTGTTTACGATAATAAATAAAACCGCGAAATCTAGTGGCAGATATTTGATTATTGTTGTTATTCAATATTATTGTTATAATTAATAGATACTACATCAGAAAAAATTGACATGCCTGGTGAGCTGCAATTTTTTAAATAATAATGATTATAATATGGAAATAATTGTATTGTTTGTGCTGAATAATAATAATAAAAAACTGCAATTCAATAAAAAAAATGTAATTATTTATTATAAAATGAATAATGAAAATAATATTGAAATTGTTTTAAAGTATAGGTCATATTGCATTGTATTATATTTTATTATATAAGATGGGATAATAATTAATAATTATTATTGGTCACCTTTACACATTTATCATTTTAGTTTTCAATTACTTATTAATTATTAACAGCAACCATCATTTTATTAAGAAGCTTCAATTATTTTTATTTATTACATTCCAGGTGCTTTATATAGTTCTGATCATAAAACTTAACAATGGAGGATAATCAGATTTATCGTAGCAAATTTTGTACCAAAGTATAGTAATAACAATGGTGTCAATCTGGATCCCTGGACTTTGACCCTTCATTAGTCCAAATTTAGAGTAACTTTGTCATACAAAAAAAAATCTCACTGCTTGTAGCAGAATGTCTTCTTTGTTTTCCCCAATGAATTATTGAGATAGGATTCTGCAGTAAAAAGTTATAATTTATTTTGTAAACCCTAGTATTTTGGCGTAATGATAACTTATATAAAATTTTGACCGGAAACAGTTTTGTTTGTAACCCAAAAGCCGTTGCACGTGCGTTTTATACTGCGCAATGATTGGCGTATCTCTCTCTACAGGGTCACTAATCACGACGAAACTGAATTATTCGCTCGGTTTGCTGAGCAACGAATTCGCTGGGCCTGAAAAAATTAGTTTCGTTAAAGTTTCGTCAGAAATTCGGGCTTGTGTGACCAGGGCTCTGGGTTCAATCAGATAACTTAAAGTAGTTGGCTACTGAAATCCATACAACAGAAAAAGCTTTCCATCATATTTAGTATGCAAGGCACACAGTAACTCCTTTCATAATATCATCTAGTAGTAGTATGATTTATCTGCCCCTTATATTGCATTCACATAACAGTAAATAAAATACAGTTAGAGGGATATAGCATAGACCTAGTATTATTATCTACTAGGTCTATGGGATATAGTGTTATAAGGACAACTGACGTACAGAAATTGAATCAATGAGCTCTTGATGCTGTGCACTGCAAATAAACCGCAAGGAATGCAAAATGTCATTGCAAGATTTGTCGACAGAAACTGATTTCCAAAATCGCTATGATTTTCAGTCTTCAATAGTGGTAACACAGGCAATGTGTCGATATGCAACGATGAAGAAATAGTAATAACATCGAGTAAAGACCCTTCAAACTGAGCGTGTCATAACTACATTTTCGGCTAAATTTAGAAAATGTTGAGACAATAAAAACATAACAAATACAAGTATAATGATCTTTACATCTAACTGTGTAGTAAAGTTCACCAGGTAAAGAGTCAGTTGACTGGAAGTATCTGCTTGCACCAAATCAAGTCAGACTGTCGAGAGCAGTGTCAGTGGTAGATATACAAATTCTCAGTTAGACTTCTTGGCCTCAGCGGCAGCGGGGTCAGACGAGGAGCTCTCCTCTTCCTCTACTTCATAGTCGGCTGCCTGCTCACCGGGTCGTAATAGCTTACCAACGTGGTCGTACTTTTCTACAAAACAAACCAAATGTAGATAAAACAGCTTGACAGCATCATAGTTACAGTATAGCAGCTACAGTATAGCAACTACAGTGTAACAGCTACAGTATAGCAGCTACAGTATAGCAGCTACAGTGTAACAGCTACAGTATAGCAACTACAGTGTAACAGCTACAGTGTAACAGCTACAGTATAGCAGCTACAGTATAGCAGCTACAGTGGAACAGCTACAGTATAGCAGCTACAGTATAACAGCTACAGTATAGCAGCTACAGTATAGCAACTACAGTGTAACAGCTACAGTATAGCAGCTACAGTATAGCAGCTACAGTGTAACAGCTACAGTATAGCAACTACAGTGTAACAGCTACAGTGGAACAGCTACAGTATAGCAGCTACAGTATAGCAGCTACAGTGGAACAGCTACAGTATAGCAGCTACAGTATAACAGGTATAGTATAACGGGTATAGTATAACAGGTACAGTATAACAGCTACAGTATAACAGGTATAGTATAACAGGTATAGTATAACAGGTATAGTATAACAGGTACAGTATAACAGGTATAGTATAACAGGTATAGTATAACAGGTATAGTTAAGTGGAAATGCTAATAAACAGGGGAAATTTCCCGTGACAGTCAACTGGATCACGTGACAGTTTGTGACAAGTACTTTAAATACTTGCATTGCCATCTCGCTCAAGTTGGGAGGAAAAATAAAACTTTTGTAAGTTGCCTTCTCAACAAAAAAGGAAGACAACTCCGAAGAATGAAATTCGAGGAGCAGGAGGCTCGCAGAGGTGCTGTTTCTTTTTTCATGAAAAGAGACTTTTTTCGTAAAATTGTGAACTGAATGAGCAGTTGGAAGGCATTGAATGTTGAGGAGCCCAAGAAGTTCCAGATATGATGTTAGTAAGAGAGCAGACTAGCATCAAAGCCCGAGTTCCTGACCTCAAGTGTCTGGTGTAGGAACGGTGGGCTGGAGTGATCTACAGTATCTCCAGTTCGAGAACAAATGGC
Source organism: Cryptosula pallasiana (assembly GCA_945261195.1). Classification (NCBI taxonomy): domain Eukaryota; kingdom Metazoa; phylum Bryozoa; class Gymnolaemata; order Cheilostomatida; family Cryptosulidae; genus Cryptosula; species Cryptosula pallasiana. The sequence continues at coordinate 21,952,965 of OX183138.1, read as the reverse complement.
TAACGCAAATCCCTTTCATCCGTCAAATTGACCCAACAGACGTTTTTGCAACAAGTTTCATTTCTCTCAGTGTAGAAGTTTACCCATTTAACACTTGAATTAGCAGACTGTGATCGTCTCCACCTACATTATTATTAAAAAAAAATCAAACTTAGAAGTATAGCCAGTTAGAAAATAAATGGCAAATTTTAAGCCCGCCATGCGTTAGATCTATCAAATGAAATGTTTTACACCGATTTTCATTTCTCTAGTACAGCGATTTAGGCGTCTATTTACCTGGAATGACAGACAATTACATACACAAAGAGTCGCCCAGGCGTTTTTCACGTTCATACATATAGAAGATAAGTACACACACACTAATATGTTGGAAATTCAATATTGAACAGCGAACAGAACAAACTAGCCAATACAAATAGAATACACACTCTAGTTATAGTCGTACAAACAATTAGACTGTGACGTGTGACTTTTTGTGAGGCTATCAAAGAGTTGATTGTCACACAGAACTGATGGCACACAACTACACAACACTGTGAGCCTCTAAGATAACGCGAGACCAACACCGCCACTATAGATAACACCTAAGTAACAGAGACCAAAGTTTATAACACAGTGAGTGAGCACGGATGTGACTGCAACACAGCGATGGTAGAGTCTCAAGTTAGCTGACAGCTGACATTAACCTGTGGCTGCCAGGCACAGAATTCTCTGAACTAGCTAGTCTACCCCCACACTACAGCCACACTAGTACCAAATATCATACGCTGACAGACAATAAGCAGTGGTATACCAGATGGAAGGAATATTAGAACAGCAATGTGTGTTTAAAAATTTCAAGAGCATGATGTAAATAAACAAGATGATTAGACACTTCCAACTAACCTACAATTGCCAATCGCTGACTTTTAAATACACACGAGATTGCAAACTGTCTACTTTAGCCAAGTCAATCAGCCAGATAAAGTGCTAACAAAAGTCAACAGAATTAACAAAAAGTCCAACAGCCCAGCATGTGACATCTATCAACTGCCAAAAGGAGGAAAATAAAAGCTGATTATGCGCTCAAGCAGCAGACACGCTGCCACTGATTGTATCACTCCTAGTTCAACTGGTTGAAGTGCACCCAATCACTTCAGTGTGCCAACTTCTACTTTAATAAAATCAATCAATTGTCTACCAGCATATCATGCGCTCAATTTGATAAAGTATGGCTGGAATGTTCTAGAATGACAGAGCGCAGTAGCAGGTAGAAGTAGCAGGTAGAAATACTCGATACTTACCGCTGAGCTGCTGCTCCCACTCTTTCACTCTCTCCATCTGTTCACTATCCAAGTCACTTAAATCGTCGTATTCTTCTCTGATTACGTCTTCGCTGACAGAAAACATGGCCAGACCTCTGGAAGCATCACGGCCAGCAAATACGCTATACGGCCCATCTACAAACACGATATAATAACTCAAGCTAGCAAACACTTAGTTGAATAAAACTTAAATAACTGACATACACAAGTATCCCTATTATATTTCCTTCTCACTAACACTAATTATTTGGACTCAGTACACAACAGCGATAGTAATGTGTGTTAGACGTAGACTTCAACCTTTCATCATGCTCGCTCACTCGGTAATCATTGCAGATAAGTGGCAAACTCCGAGAAGGCATTTGATGGCAACGTGTCACTAAAGTTAGTTGTAACAATTTTAGCATAATGTCAGAATAATTACTGATCACAGCTTGGTTAGATTGACAGATGGGTTACCCAGTACAACATTACAGCCGGAGCACAACTTAGTTGTAGAAACAAATGCATGTAGAGTTGAGCGGTAGAGTAGTGCTACAGTAGCTACAGCTGTACAATTGTCTAATACGCAGCACAGACCTGCACCAACCTGGTGCTCGCTGGCCGCTGTAGATGGCTTATCAAAACACAACTTGATAGACTGTAAAACAGAATGCTGTGACAGACTTTGGGCCAAAGTTTTTGATTTTGTAAAATATCATGCCAATACTTTCATGCGCATTTACAGTATATTGAGAGCACTGATCACCAAATACGTAAATCAGAAATCGTAGATTGCGAAAAAATGAATGGTTTTGTTTAACAATTCGTGCAACAAAAACATGAATAGAATAAATAACTTTACAGCAATGGGGTATGCGCTGGTAAGAGAACAAACGCAAGGAGTTGCTAGTGTTTCCGAGGATCAAATGACTTAAGCAGCACGGTTATTTCCTGAAAAAAGGAAATAACCAACTTTATAACAGATTTACCTCCTGTAGAAACGACAATTCTAAACCGCTAAAATAGCGGTTGCCGTTGTAATTATAATGTATACTGTGTCCAGCAGAAACTGAGCAAATTTTCAAAAACTTCAGAAATAAAAAAATCGGTGTTGACATTTTGAGATCAATAACTTATATATACTTAATATGCCACCGAATTGAGCGAGCTGTTTCCAGGACTAAGTGGCATTTAAAAAAGATCATCGCAGTCCCCTTTACCGAGTGGAATGCCGAAGTTTCATGACAATCTTTGCTGTCACCTGTTGAATATTCCATTATGCACTACTTGATACATTCGTGTAAAGAAAGCACAAGTAAATATTTAATGCCTATTCACAACTATTGTAAAAATTTCCATCATAAAGGGCATCTCATTGCTTAGGCATACTCAGTTATTGCCACACGTTACTGTTTTACAATGCTCAGTGAAATTTTTGGTTGCACTGTATACTGCCAAAACTGTAGCAATGTAGGTATACACTGTCCTGTCCTTCATCCACAACAATTGTTTCATTTGTGGTGCTGTAAAAACATACTTCGACTGAAGTCATTATCACACACGTTGTTATAAATAACCTAAGAAAAACCATTACTCTATCCCCTTGCTAACCACCGTGTAATGTAGCGTGACATCAAGATGGGATCTTACAAACCTGATGTGTGAGAAAAGAAGAGATGGAAAGAGTAAAGTGGGGCAGGGACAAAGCAGGCATAGAGCAAGGGCGAAACAGGCATAGAGCAAGGTAGAAACTGAAAATGCAAAAAAAGAGGGGACTATTTAGTTAGAGAAACAGCTTCAATTTTATATTTAGCAATCAAACTGCTACTCGTTCAATTATTATTCATTCCTGTGAATGCCTAAATATGGAAAATTGGTAGTGGTAACATAAATGGGCTATATCATGGGCTGGCATTGACAGCTGTTGCCAACAATTATTATTTCTATTATTATGATTTTTAGTTCTCTTATTATTATAATACAAAAACACTTGCTAATTATTATAATTATTATTATTATTATAATAATTATAATAACTTAAAGTGATTATTATTATAATTAATTATAATAATAATTTAATAATAATCAATAAGAAACACTCATTATTATTTAACTAATAAATAAATCTAATCAATAAATAATAATAATAATAATCATAGATGGATATGTTATTATCATTTATTAAAATATAATAATAAATTATTATTAATTAATTAATAATAATTAATAGTAGTAGTAGTAGGTAGTAGTACTACTACTACTACTACTACTAGTAGTAGGTAGTATTACAACTCACTGGGCCCATAAAAGTTTTTTCCTCTAGTTACATCAAATACTCTTCCATTTACTGCCATCAGAACCCGTCCCTCTGGTCCAGTACCATCAAACTCTCTAAGTTGTTCCAGAGTAAAATCCTGTTTCTTGAGTTTAGGCAAAGGCGGATCGGGAGCTATACCGCTACCAACTGGCTCTTTGCGCCCTCTAAAAATTTTATACACCAAAAATACTATCAGACCAACGAGTCCGACATTAACAGGATTTGCCATCAACTCCGACACAACTTTCTGTGCGTGTTCCATTTTATTTACAATCTGTATTAGAGGAAAAGTAACACGAAAACGTCTCGATGCAAAATAATATAATGAAAAAAATAGTTGATTGAGCAAAGAGCAAGTACTCTATTACTCTCGCTCGTAAAAGGTAGCTGTTTGTTAAAGAAGCTGTTTATTAAACACCTCTTTGAGTTACAGATTCTCTAGCGCTTTTTTATTTGTCAACGTGGTATGAAGGATACCGCTGTTATAAAGGGGAAAACCTTCTAATATTGCCAAATGAAACCGCCCTTGAGGGTACTTCTATAATCCTAAACGTAAAAACGTTTGAGGAGACGCCTTTTTAGTCTTCCTCAAACCAAAGGTGCATGACAGTAGGCTATACACACGTCATTAAAACATAGAAGCAACCAGTAGTAGATGCCACAGAAATATAGTATAATACTACCCTACCTCTATGGTGTAAACGCAGCTTTACTGACAAAACGGAAAAACTGCATTTGTTGATCTATCTATGCCTCCCTCTGGGGACTTAACCGGAACCGTATATTACAGCCCTGCGCATAAAATTAAAATTGAGCGGTGTCCGACCAGGTGACATTTATTTCCAAGCAGTTCATTTGAGTCGCTAATGAAATAGAGGAAATAACTCCATATATATTAATTATTATGATTTTAATAATAATGCGCTTTCATATTGTCATAATGATCAGTTTATTTTTTACATTACTATTATTGCACATGATTTATTACTGTTATTACGATGATGATAAATTCTTATTGTTAACTTCATGTAATGTCGCCAAATTTTCACATCATACAGATGTCATGTTTTCCATAACAACTCATATCATTACATAATGTGTAGTCAAATAAATATTATGATATAATACTGCTGCAATTGCTTTTATAACTGACTGATACTAAAAATACACGATACTATTGAATTATCTGTCTCCTCTATTTTTCTAGGGGAACACAATTTTGTGCTGCTGGACCCGTCTAAGCTTTGAGTCAGGGGAACACCATTGCTGCCGATTGAAGGGTACACAGAGACGTAGTATAAACTGATGTGATTTTATGCTTTTGCTCTACACATGGTGAGGGGTCCAAGGTCTTTTCTTGGGGGGACGACTACTGCAATCTGTCCATCTATGTTATGTTTGTGCAGATCTCCTAGATTCCTGAGTGTGGGGAAGGGGGAGACGTCATGTTAGTACTCAAAACTAAAACCGTAAAAGAACGAAGAAAAGCTCGACATTCAGCACCGTTATCTTTTGGGCTGAGCTCTCAACTCTCCGGAAGAGCGACAGAAAAAGCCCTGGTGCATGGAACTTGTATTGCAAACTTGCACCGGAGGCACTGACCTAACCACTGATCTAGTAAGATGTCTGGATTGGGAAGAATTTTGGTGGTTTTCAATTTCAGCCCTAAGAAAAGAATAATGTTTGTTGCTGACAACTTTACTAAACAATTTGTGATGGGCATCCCTCCAGCTCTCTTCCAATGAGGGCAATCCGAGAGCCACCCTAGCTTTTGTGACGCTAACAGCTCCTCGCAGGCCACATATGAATCGGATGGCCCGCCTCTGCACTCTCTCCAACTGCTCCACATGCGTAACCAAGTAGGGATCCCAAGCCTCCAAAGCATAGCCCAGGACTGACAGACAAGAGAGGTATGCCACAAGCCTCCAAAGCATAGCCCAGGACTGACAGACAAGAGGGGAGGTATGCCACAAGTCTCCACCCTTTATCTGACTAGGGAGCTGATTACAGATAAAGCTAGTTGGCCTTACATCTAGGAGATAAGATTATGGCCAGAGGCCTATTTATCTCTTTCTAGAGCTGGGCACAGATATGGCTAGTTGTCCAGGCAACTAGAGGAGATGACCACCACCAGATGACTCGCTATCCTCAGTGTAGATACCAGGCTAACAGAATTCCCTTTAAAGCTGGGCACAGGCACATGCAACTAGGAGGAGATGACTACGGTCAGAGGCCTATGTGTCAGTGCAAAATATCCGGCTAGCAGGCTCTTTACTCTTACAGCCAAGCACAGTTTTTGTAATAAATAACTACACAAGTAGCTGTAGTGTACCTTGATTCATCTGTTACTGTTTCAAATCCAAGTCTATTACAGCTCAAATACAGAGAAAAACACAAAAGCCAGCAGGTTTAGCTTACATAGCTTACAATTAAATGAAGATTTTGCAAGCAATAGGAAATAAATATATATTTTTGAAGGAACGTAGTTGGCACTTAATTATTATAGACTGTTATTAGTAAAATTATATGGAGTTATCTTCTTTTTGATCCAAGACCCAAATGAACTGCTTTGAAACAGACATCACCTTTTGCACCTTTTAAATACGGGAGTTGTCACACCCTGCATTACACGTCACTTGCAGAGTAGAAGGCATGACAACTCTTAGAAAACAAAATGGTTATCTAGCCATATCCCAGGTTGTGGTCCTTCCATCTAGCCCTTCGCCTCTCTGAATGTGCACCCAGTGTATTGCAAAGACCACCGAAACTAGAGTCCTTTTTAATCTATAATCTATTGCATTCATGTTGGCTTTTCAATGTTACGGTTTGTTGCTTCTTTTTTATTTTACAATTATAACTAAGTACAGCCTTTACGCATTAATAAAACTGCTTCCAGTTGTATCCGTTAAGTAGCGCGCTCAGCCAGTTTTTAAGTTAATTGATCTCCAAGACTAAATCTTTAATTGCCAATGTCAATAAACACAAATAACACTTTGCATTGCTATTTTACGTACATTTAATTGTAAAAAGAAAAAACTTTCAGATTAAATTTATTAGAGTGCCCAGTTTTGTATGATTAAATTATTGAAGTATACACACACACGGCGTGTAACAACTCAAAACTTATATCTCTCGTCTCTATTTGTATTATTCTACATAACACGCAGCTACAGCTGGCCCTGGACATTCAATCATCTTGTGTCAGATATAAAACTGCATGTGAAGATAACTATTGTATTGTTGTGATGTGTCTTCATTTTAAATCGAAACCCAAAGCATAAAAATCATTACTCAGAAATAGAAATTCAAATTTTTTGTACTTTAATTATTATCAAAAAATTAATAATATTACAAACACAAGCCAATAAAAATTAGAATGCTGTAAAAAGTTACTTGTCTCAATTGATGAATTGAGGTCTAAAATATATTTTACCCAAAACTTTAGTAACGCTAGGCTTGTGTTCGAGATGGAGTTTGCAGAGACTCAAAAGCTCAATATAAGGTTGCCAGCAGCAGCGGCAGCATATTCTGGTTAGTTTACTCGCACTTTAGCAGTTGCAGTGTTTATTGGCAGCAGCTTGTTGAGAAGAGGTGCTGCCAATCCGATGACAGCGAGTGTTCTGCTATGATGGTGTTGTGCATTTAGCGAAAGTTTCATAATGGATATTGGAATGAACGTCGACAGCAACGAGCGTCTACAGTAATGAATGCAGACATAGCTGAAGTGAACATATACACCTCCTGGAATGAACATCGGCAGACCTGGAATAAATGTCCACTATATTAAAGAGAAGAAAATTTTGATGTTCCTGAAAGTGTCTACATTTATTCCTGGGGATATATTAAACTTATTGTTTTGGACATCAGTTCCAGGAATATAAAAACTACTGTTTTTGTCAAAGTAGAGAACACTCGGAAGGAAAATCAAAATGATAATTTATATATTGCCAAAAACAACTGTAAACACTTTTTGGAACGTTGAAACTGTTTTATATCATAGTCGACGTTCATTCCAGGTCTGTCGACGTTCATTCCAGGTCTGTTGACGTTCATTCCAGGAGGTCTACATATATAATCCTGTTAAAGCTCTTTCCTATCTACGTATGTTCCAAACCTCTTCACAATCTAACTTCCAAGTTGCTAAATATCTTTCTATAAGCATTGTTCATAATATGTCTCCTTGGTCCGTCATATTTTTCCATGAGCTGAATAATGACAGTCTTATCATACTAAAAGTAGAAAAAAAATATTAGGTTGTTCATTTTAATTGAAGTTTCATAAAACAATTTTGGTGATATAACGACAGCAATATTAATATTAAGTATAAAATGATATTGTCCACTCATTAAATGACAGCAGACGCTAGTTTTGAAATACCAAAATATGGAAATAAAAATATGCTTGATGCATTGAACGAAAGTAGGTAGATGACAAGAAATCGCAGCTTCTTACATATTTGCACAAAGAAAAGACCACTCATCTCACCAGAACCATTTTTAAATGTTTAATGAAACATTTTAGCATTACTACAAGTTTCAACAAAAGGAAATAAAAAGTAATGAACAAAAAATGTGAGAAAATTGTCAAGTAACACATTTAGTAACTCAGTGAACATTATTATTACATTGCTCTTTTCATTCTATCAGTTATAGGTCACGTTTATGGACGCACAACTCCCAAATACTGCAACTATCAACACTTAAGTAACCTTTGTAGCTACAACTGGCACTACAATGATTCAACATGAAGCTGGCGTTTATAAAATAATGGGGATAGTGCCAACATGAGAACAGGCGCAAGGAGTTGCTCAACTTTATTGGCTGCAAATATAAATAGGCTGAGAGCTTTTATTCACTTCCAAGAATGACGACTCTTCAAACCGAAAGTCTTAAATTTGGTGCGAAGGTCATTACTTCCAACCCCATTGATGATGTCTATTTCAAAGCGGTTTGAAGAGGGTAGTTGTTATTAAACCCACTGCCTTTGGCAATGATGTTATGGTGACTCTCAAAATCTAAGGTCACGGGGAAATGAGTGTGTATCCTCTTTATACAAATAAACATTGCTTCTTTTGTATGATTCCAAACTGTTGATTTGAACCCTGCAGTGAATTCTTTTGTTTTATTGTGAAAAAAATATTTTACATACATTTTAAAGTACACATTGCAACATACCGTTGCATAGAACTCAATGTCACTATGCTAGGCGATGAACTATTTCCAGTAATTGAAACAGAGTGAGGATGGTCACCATCTCCTTTTTGTTTGGCATTGATAGAAGATCTTTTGTTTCAATATGTGATGAGTTTATTGTAGTAGAGTGGTGGTATTTAGTCAATTTTACTACTGTAGTTTCATTGATGTAATTACTACTCTTACATCTACTTATAACATAACACTATTGTACACCTTCGGTTAGCACAAGAGGGCTCCTTATTCACCGCCTCACAGAAATGAGTCTCATGCATGCACATTTGAGCACCAGAATAAAAACAAAATTGCACGTTGGTAGTCGTTTTCTACAGCTATAAATATGCAATACGTATTACATCATCACACCTCTTTCTGTTATGTTATATGATCACCATAAGAATAAGTTGAGCTGAAACAAATCCCAAAAACATATAGTTACAGATAATGGAGGTGAAACTGGTGTTGTATCCGGCAGGCAACAAGTTGGAGTGAATGACAGTAACAATACACGCAGTAGAAATGTAAGAAAATGTATTTGGTATTAATGGCTATTTACATCTATGTACATTCATAGTAACAAAATTGTCGACAGTAGCAACTTTTGATTAATGATAATGAAACAGCCCAAGTACACATAAATATAAAAAAATACAGCTATGAGTGAATGGAGAGGAGACAGCACATGAACATAACATGTGTTACCTCGTCAAACCGACAATAATGTCTAGAAAAAAGTTGCTCAGCTGTTGATCCAGTCAACAAACCCAAGGGGGAAAAGTGGAAGCATCTCAATAGAAAATGACATAGAAGCAGATTGTGAATGAGAGAATAAGTGGAACCGGTGAAACTTGTGAAAGGTGAAAGAGCATTAGTTGAAAAAGCCTCTACTATCAAAGCATACACTATTTGACCATAGAAAAAATTATGCATAAAAACTTATCATAAAACAAATAAACCCTGTCGTTAACCTACCAACAATTCTCCTAACAAGCCAGTAATCACTAAATAAAAAAACATCAGGCCGCTACAAGAATTACTTCACAACCATTAAAGTGCACTGACCAATCAAATATAGCTCTCGTAGCAAGCCATACCTAACATAGGTTGTAATAAGTAACAACATTTTCAGCCATTGCGAGTACCTAACAGCATTCTGTGCAAATGCAAAGCAACATTAAAACAATAAGTCAAATTGAGTAGATAATAGAAGCCCTACATTGCGATAAAGTGCATAAATAAGCGATATAAGCGATGCATACGAGCAGTAAAGCAGTCAAGACCAATAAGTAAGTCGATATAAGTTAGTGTAGCAATAATAGATAGCTATGCTGAGACTGATAAGTACTAACACAGATATATTCACTCAATGCCTACTACAACTGTCTAGTTAGCTCAATGAATGCTATAGTATCTCTTCTTCTCCGATTTGATCTAGCTCCAGGCGGAACTGGCCAATCTGAATGGAGTTGGAGTAGGGAGGGGGAGGCTTTCTCATAGCGTCTATTACAGTTGACTCGAGCTGGGCTGCCCTCCTAAAGCCTTCATCAACTGGGACTCGACTGGGTAACATTGTATACTGAGCTGAAGTGATAGAGGAATCTAACACTGTACTAGGTGACTGTAACATATATATGCATTCCATGTCACACATACGGGAGAAGATAACTCCACACAAACAAACTATATAGGACATATTGGGAAAAAGGTGACACGTTCGAAGCAGCTGTCACCTAAGGCTGTCATTTAATGGAGTCATTTTATGATTAACTTGAACAATTTTCACACAAGATTAATGCGATTAAAAACCATATTTTCGTTAATCACCATTATTAGCGGTGACTTTTTTGTTTTACTATTTGTTATTGTTGGACTAATGACATCTATTACTATTTTTGTTTGTAATGTTTAAAGTTTCCCATTTCTATGACTGAGAATGAATTCTAATCCACCATGATGTAATCCCATACTTATAATTTTCAATCAGAGCAGAGAAATCTGAATTATATATTGGAGCTAATTATAGGTATCAAAGGAGATTAATTTTGCAATTAATCAAAATCAATAAATAGGAAATTAAGATTAATCTTGAATAAATTTCTCAACCATGTCACAGCCTTACTGTCAACATCATCAATTATTTCAATGATACACACAAGCAATGCAAATAAACAAAAACGCGAACAAGTGCTGTTCCTGGATAGCCAGATAAATCCAACGTTTGCGCCCTTAAAAAAAGCTGATTGATAGTGCAGTACACAACTGGTAACTGATAGTGTAGTACACAACTGGTAACTGATAGTACAGTACACAACTGGTAACTGATAGTGCAGTACACAACTGGTAACTGATAGTACAGTACACAACTGGTAACTGATAGTACAGTACACAACTGGTAACTGATAGTACAGTACACAACTGGTAACTGATAGTACAGTACACAACTGGTAACTGATAGTACAGTACACAACTGGTAACTGATAGTGCAGTACACAACTGGTAACTGATAGTGCAGTACACAACTGGTAACTGATAGTGCAGTACACAACTGGTAACTGATAGTACAGTAAACAACTGGTAACTGATAGTGCGGTACACAACTGGTAACTGATAGTGCAGTACACAACTGGTAACTGATAGTGCAGTACACAACTGGTAACTGATAGTGCAGTACACAACTGGTAACATAAATGCTACTATTATCTTGTTTGATAAAAACTGAGAAACACTTTTGTGCTACTTTTCAAACAATAATCACGCGCTTGCAAAACCACACTTGGCATGTCCGGTAGAGAACTCAAGTCAAGCAGAGAACTCAAGTCAAGCAGAGAACTCAAGTCAAGTAGAGAACTCAAGTCAAGTAGAGAACTCAAGTCAAGTAGAGAACTCAAGTCAAGTAGAGAACTCAAGTCAAGTAGAGAACTCAAGTCAAGTAGAGAACTCGAGTCAAGTAAAGAACTCGAGTCAAGTAGAGCTCTCGAGTCAAGTAGAGCTCTCGAGTCAAGTAGAGAACTAAAGTCAAGTAGAGAACTCAAGTCAAGTAGAGAACTCAAGTCAAGTAGAGAACTCAAGTCAAGTAGAGAACTCAAGTCAAGTAGAGAACTCAAGTCAAGTAGAGAACTCGAGTCAAGTCAAGAACTCGAGTCAAGTAAAGAACTCAAGTCAAGTAGAGAACTCAAGTCAAGAACTCAAGACAAGCAGAGAACTCCAGTCAAGTAGAGAACTCGAGTCAAGTAGAGCTCAAGTCAAGTAGAGAACTAAAGTCAAGTAGAGAACTTAAGACCAGCAGAGAACTCAAGTCAAGTAGAGAACTCAAGTCAAGTAGAGAACTCAAGTCAAGAACTCAAGTCAAGTAGAGAACTCAAGTCAAGTAGAGAGATCAATCAAGTAGAGAACTTAAGTCAAGTAGAGAACTCAAGTCAAGTAGAGAACTCAAGTCAAGTAGAGAACTCAAGTCAAGTAGAGAACTCAAGTCAAGTAGAGAACTCAAGTCAAGAACTCAAGACAAGCAGAGAACTCCAGTCAAGCAGAGAACTCAAGTCAAGTAGAGAGCTCAAGTCAAGTAGAGAACTTAAGACCAGCAGAGAACTCACCTCTCGTTCACCAAGCTCAGATGTTGGAGTATTACAGGATGTCATTACACTCTCCGTCTCCGTATTCTCATCAGAGAGTGAGGCAGCATTGTCTGTCTCAGTGACATCACTTCCTGTGTCAGTAGTAACAATACTGTCTGTGTCCACAATTGCTGGAACTGACAGCTTACAGGAAGTAAACACAGCCATCTTTTCCCTAAAAGGAAGTTCAATAGACAATGCAGCTGCTGATACTGGAGTGTTTGAGTTGAGACAATCAGCGGTAATACAACAAGGGGCAGTCAGCGGTAATACAACAAGGGGCAGTCAGCGGTAATACAACAAGGGGCAGTCAGCGGTAATACAACAAGGGGCAGTCAGCGGTAAGACAACAAGGGGCAGTCAGCGGTAATACAACAAGGGGCAGTCAGCGGTAATACAACAAGGGGCAGTCAGCGGTAATACAACAAGGGGCAGTCAGCGGTAATACAACAAGGGGCAGTCAGCGGTAAGACAACAAGGGGCAGTCAGCGGTAATACAACAAGGGGCAGTCAGCGGTAATACAACAAGGGGCAGTCAGCACTACAACTTGATAAAACATATAAATAAATAGATTTCGGTAGAAAAACACAATATCTTAGGTAATATCAGATTCAACAAACAATGCAAACACAGTTTTCCTCTCTCCGAAAACTTTATAACTGATATATTGCAACTACATAACTCCAAAACTGGCAGGGCATTCTTACCTGAACTTGTTCACCTCCCGAGATTCTGACTGCTTGTTACGTCTGTATTTGTCTGCCTGCCTGATTACCTTGTCAATCTTTTTTTGTAACTTTTGAGGCTGGATGGAGTGGGGATCGGACCTGTCAGCTAGTATCCTCTCCGCGTCAGATAACAGCGTCTGCAGCTGGTCATCGTTCAACCACCTGGGAGTTTCCTCACCTGGCAGTCATATATTACATTGTACAGTCATATATAACACGTATAGGCATACACCACATTGTACAGTCATATATAACACGTATAGGCATACACCACATTGTACAGTCATATATAACACTTATAGACATACACCACATTTTATAGTCAATAAAAAATGCTTCAACTCCCCATAATAATGCTGCTATTTTGATGCTGCTACGACTATTGCTACTGCTGCTACTACTGCTGCTGCTACTACTACTACCAATACTATTGTTACCACCACTGCTGCTACCAATACTATTGTTACTACTACTACTGTTACCAATACTATTACTACTACCACTGCTGCTACTATTACTACTACCACTGCTGTTACCAATACTATTACTACTACCACTGCTGCTACTATTACTACTACCACTGCTGTTACCAATACTATTACTACTACCACTACTACTACTATTACTACTACCACTGCTGTTACCAATGCTACTACTACTACCACTACTGCTACTACCACTACTACTACTATTACTACTACCACTGCTGTTACCAATGCTATTGCTACTACCACTACTGCTACTACCACTACTGCTACTACCACTACTACTACTATTACTACTACTACTACTGCTACCAATACTATTACTACTACCACTACTGCTACCAATACTATTACTACTACCACTACTGCTACTACCACTACTATTACTACTACCACTGCTGTTACCAATGCTATTGCTACTACCACTACTGCTACTACCACTACTGCTACTACCACTACTACTACTACTATTACTACTACTGCTACCAATACTATTACTACTACCACTACTGCTACCAATACTACTACTACTACCACTACTGCTACTACCACTACTACTACTATTACCACTACCACTGCTGTTACCAATACTACGCCACATATTAAAAGTTCCTACCGCTTTCCTTGGCTTCCTCCATCTTCCTCTTCAGCTCCTTCAGACGATTAATCTCCACTTGCAGATGATTTAGTTTAACTTCTGACATCCTCAAGTCCAGTTCAAGGTCAAGTGCCGTACGCTTTGGTGGTTGAGAGACTTTAGTGATAGGTAGACGGTTCTTCATCACCGATCTGACAGGCTGCTTGTAGCGCAGGCTCCGCCGTTCATAAGAGCCCCGAGTGAAGGCGCGAGACTTGTGCATACAAGAATCACTGTCACTGCGATTCAACTGTGAATGACAAATGTTATGGGTTAGTTGCTTGCTATCTATTGACATATAACAAATACCACGGACTGTGCATGTGCTACTCACTCTGCATATGTACTGGCTATCAATAGACTGAGTCCTTCTCACTGAGCTAGGTTTGTCTGACTTGGAATGATGCACTGTAACGGACAAGGGATGTAAACAATACAGTTACACTACAGATACAAAGTAACTATTGCTGGTTGAAGGTCAATGGGCACTTACAGGCAAACCAAGCACAAAGTTTTCCTTAGGTTAACCCACTTGCCTAGGACCAGTTAGTTAACCCACTTGCCTAGGACCAGTTAGTTAACCCACTTGCCTAGGACCAGTTAGTTAAGATACTTGCCTAGGACCAGTCAGTTAACATACTTGCCTAGGACCAGTCAGTTAACATACTTGCCCAGGACCAGTTAGTTAACCGACTTGCCTAGGACCAGTCAGTTAACATACTTGCCCAGGACCAGTTAGTTAACATACTTGCCTAGGACCAGTTAGTTAACATACTTCTATACAAAACCAGAAACCTAGAAGGTGGCAATGTTTAATAAACCAGAATCTCCTCAAATACACAGACACCAACAGACACACAGACAGAGAGACACACAGACAGAGAGACACAGACAGAGAGACACACAGACACACAGACAGAGAGACACACAGACAGAGAGACACAGACATCAACAGACAGAGAGACACAGACATCAACAGACACAGACCTCAACAGACAGAGAGACACAGAGACGTACCATCTACAGGTGGCTTGCTACTCCGAGATGTAGACTCCAGACTAGTTGTAGGCTGAGTCGATTTGCTACGATGGCTGTCACTGCGAGTGAGTGTGGAGTTGTCCCCCTCGTTGTCAGTTTGCTGAATGGCTTGTCCGTCAGAAAGCGACCTATAATACAATATGTGCCCAAATTCTAATGTCTACAGCGTAAGCTAGTAGAATGTTCGCATCAATACGATACGAATGAATTATTTTAGCTAAAATCAACGCGTGGATAAATATATATTACAAAGATAATTTGTTTAACATTTTAGCCTGGTGCAAGGATGAAGTCTAACACACAACTCAAGCTATACAGTATTAGGTGCAAGGATGAAGTCTAACACACAACTCAAGCTATACAGTATTAGAGACAAGGATGAAGTCTAACAAACAACTCAAGCTATACAGTATTAGAGACAAGGATGAGGTCTAACACACAACTCAAGCTATACAGTATTAGAGACAAGGATGAAGTCTAACACACAACTCAAGCTATACAGTATTAGAGGCAAGGATGAAGTCTAACACACAACTCAAGCTATACAGTATTAGAGGCAAGGATGAAGTCTAACACACAACTCAAGCTATACAGTATTAGAGGTAAGGATGAGGTCTAACACACATCTCAAGCTATACAGTATTAGAGACAAGGATGAAGTCTAACACACAACTCAAGCTATACAGTATTAGAGGCAAGGATGAAGTCTAACACACAACTCAAGCTATACAGTATTAGAGACAAGGATGAAGTCTAACACACAACTCAAGCTATACAGTATTAGAGACAAGGATGAAGTCTAACACACAACTCAAGCTATACAGTATTGGAGACAAGGATGAGGTCTAACACACAACTCAAGCTATACAGTATTAGAGACAAGGATGAAGTCTAACACACAACTCAAGCTGTATTCTACGATATGGCTGGCTAGAGTTGACAATCAGACAAAGCTCTACCAAACACACACCAAGATATCTAATCAACTGACTGATATAACATGTGAAGGAGTTGAATAGTTGGAAGGCGGAGAGCAGACAGGTGATAGGACATGAGGTTGTAAAGGTATAAACAGACATGCGTATGACAAGCACCTGCTTCTATTGACACTTTGTAAAGTGTCATTCTCCTTAGAGTTGATTGAATCTCCCATGGAATGGCTCCTTGTGTTGTTAGGAGAGAGACGAGCTAGATTTGGTGCTTGCTGACTGGCCACTGTAACAAACCACAGTACCGTCTACACATTGTATATAACAAACTACAGTACCGTCTACACATTGTATATAACAAACTACAGTACCATCTACACATTGTATATAACAAACTACAGTACCGTCTACACATTGTATATAACAAACTACAGTACCGTCTACACATTGTATATAACAAACTACAGTACCTTCTACACATTGTATATAACAAACTACAGTACCATCTGCACATTGTATATAACAAACTACAGTGCCGTCTACACATTGCATATAACAAACTACAGTACCGTCTACACATTGCATATAACAAACTACAGTACCATCTGCACATTGTATATAACAAACTACAGTACCTTCTACACATTGTATATAACAAACTACAGTACCTTCTACACATTGTATATAACAAACTACAGTACCGTCTACACATTGTATATAACAAACCACAGTACCGTCCACACATTGTATATAACAAACTACAGTATGATCTGCCTGCTGCAGCATCAGATAGATGCAAAGCTATAAATCTTCTTCTAGTTTATTTGAGAGTTGTTCTCTTTTCCTTCATGGACCAGAGTAATGTTGGAGAAGACAACTTCATAAAGGTTACTAGACTACACTCACCCGGGTTACCTTTAGATACAGATATCATTTGAGAAGAGGACTTTGGAGTTGTGGCACTGGGCTGTTGTTGAGTATATGGCAGTAGATTGAAGTTGATTGCGTTGTACCATTGGCTATGCACCTTACGAGGGTTAAACTTCTCTAGAGTAAATTGCACACAGCCCTGCAGCACAGACAACACATTGCGTGCATAACCAAATGTATACAATACATACAATCTACTAACAGCACAGACTATCTACCTACAATCACTGCGCACTCACCAGACTCTGCCGTTCATTGGAAGGAGACATCTGGTAGCAGATATCTATCCTGATCACTCGGCTGTGTAGCTCTGATTCGGTCACCAGCAGGTAAAATGTTTCGTTGAACTTTGGGTCATTGAGGTTAGAGTCAGCGCGTGTGGTGTGTACAGAGCCAACTGTAGGCACTGTGTCTGCCATAAGACACCTGCGAGTGACAGCGGACACATATCAACAATGAAACCATCATCAATATATTTGAAAAGTAGTGTACAAGAAGTCTTCCTAATTCACAATTGGTATATTATAAGAGTGTGGCTTCAACTATACAGCGTCTGCCGGAGCAAACCCCACATTTTTTTTATAGGAAATTTGTTAAAAATGACTCAAATGGCGTATAAAGTGAGAAACAAGACTCATCAGATGTAGCCCATGAGCTGATAGATCACACAGTCAAACTATGCATGCATCTACAACATCACATTAACTTACACACTAGAATACTTGGGGATTAAAAGGCTAGTGAGATTCCTGCACTCCTGCAGGGTTATGTACAGTCGCATATGTTCAGCGTTGTATTTTAGTCGTACTTTGACTTGAGCAAGTGAGTCAGGTGAGCCGTAACAGTGTATAGCGGGCGGGAGTTGCTCTCCCTCCTCGTGCCTGCAACAGCAACACACCACCAGCTAATAATGCTAGCAATGCAAGCTATAGCAATGCTAGCTATAGCATTGCTAGCATTGCAAGCTATAGCAATGCTAGCATTGCAAGCTATAGCAATGCTAGCAATGCAAGCTATAGCAATGCTAGCTATAGCAATGCTAGCATTGCAAGCTATAGCAATGCTAGCATTGCAAGCTATAGCAATGCTAGCAATGCAAGCTATAGCAATGCACAATTAAATGCAGCAATTGGCTTTGTTAGTGAACTTTTTTATAAGAAACCACGACTAGATGTAAATAAAAAAAACCAGTTATAAAACAAATACCAAAACTGATCAACTCGCTGCAACAACAATAAACCAAATTGTCCACTATTCCAATTATAATGGCCATCTCATGCATATTCATCATTTTAAAATTCATGACTGAAGTCATATGACATCATGAAAAGCAGAACTTGACTGTATGGTTACACTGTCTAACATTAAGCGTGTCTGTTCAGGAAAGAAAGAACAATTTATTCAGATAATCCATTAAAAGAAACACGCAGCCCTTTCCCTTTCCAGTGATGGAAACACCTGCAAGGGTTGACAAGACAATGCCACATAGTAAACATTTCCTATACATAGGTACATACCTGGGTTGCACCCAAGACTCAAACACACCACTGTCAGCTGCCACACTCTCGTTGCTGACAGCCGCAGACACAACGTCACCCTTCTCAGAGCCATTCTTGTGTTGTGCGACAGTAGCAGATGTGGATGAGGTATCTGTAGAGTCCTATATAACAGTATAGAGTACTAGAGTATAGAGTACTAGAGTATAGAGTACCTACAGTATAGAGTACCTACAGTATAGAGTACCTACAGTATAGAGTACCTACAGTATAGAGTACCTACAGTATAGAGTACCTACAGTATAGAGTACCTACAGTATAGAGTACCTACAGTATAGAGTACCTACAGTATAGAGTACCTACAGTATAGAGTACCAACAGTATAGAGTACCAACAGTATAGAGTACCTACAGTATAGAGTACCTACAGTATAGAGTACCTACAGTATAGAGTACATACAGTATAGAGTACCTACAGTATAGAGTACCTACAGTATAGAGTACCTACAGTATAGTGTATCTACAGTATAGAGTACCTACAGTATAGAGTACCTACAGTATAGAATACCTACAGTATAGAATACCTACAGTATAGAGTACCTACAGTATAGAGTACCTACAGTATAGAGTACCTACAGTATAGAGTACCTACAGTATAGAGTACCTACAGTATAGAGTACCTACAGTATAGAGTACCTACAGTATAGAGTACCTACAGTATAGTGTACCTACAGTATAGTGTACCTACAGTATAGAGTACCTACAGTATAGAGTACCTACAGTATAGAGTACCTACAGTATAAAGTACCAACAGTATAGAGTACTACAGTATAGAGTACATACAGTATAGAGTACCAACAGTATAGAGTACCTACAGTATAGAGTACCTACAGTATAGAGTACATACAGTATAGAGTACCTACAGTATAGAGTACCTACAGTATAGAGTCCCTACAGTATAGAGTACCTACAGTATAGAGTACCTACAGTATAGAGTACATACAGTATAGAGTACCTACAGTATAGAATATCTACAGTATAGAGTACCTACAGTATAGAGTACCTATAGTATAGAGTACCTACAGTATAGAGTACCTACAGTATAGAGTACCAACAGTATAGAGTACCTACAGTATAGAGTACCTACAGTATAGAGTACCTACAGTATAGAGTACCTACAGTATAGAGTACCTACAGTATAGAGTACCTACAGTATAGAGTACCTACAGTATAGAGTACCTACAGTATAGAGTACAACAGTATAGAGTACCTACAATATAGAGTACCTACAGTATAAAGTACCTACAGTATAGTGTACCTACAGTATAGAGTACCTACAGTATAGAGTACATACAGTATAGAGTACCTACAGTGTAGAGTACCTACAGTATAGAGTACATACAGTATAGAGTACCTACAGTGTAGAGTACCTACAGTATAGAGTACCTACAGTATAGAGTACCTACAGTATAGAGTACCTACAGTATAGAGTACCTACAGTGTAGAGTACCTACAGTGTAGAGTACCTACAGTATAGAGTACCTACAGTATAGAGTACCTACAGTATAGAGTACCTACAGTATAGAGTACCAACAGTATAGAGTACCTACAGTATAGAGTACCTACAGTATAGAGTACCTACAGTACAGAGTACCTACAGTATAGAGTACTACAGTATAGAGTACCTACAGTATAGAGTACCTACAATATAGAGTACCTACAGTATAAAGTACCTACAGTATAGAGTACCTACAGTATAGAGTACCTACAGTATAGAGTACCTACAGTACAGAGTACCTACAGTATAGAGTACTAGAGTATAGAGTACCTACAGTATAGAGTACCTACAGTATAGAGTACCTACAGTATAGAGTACCTACAGTATAGAGTACCTACAGTATAGAGTACCTACAGTATAGAGTACCTACAGTATAGAGTACAACAGTATAGAGTACCTACAATATAGAGTACCTACAGTATAGAGTACCAACAGTATAGAGTACCAACAGTATAGAGTACCTACAGTATAGAGTACCTACAGTATAGAGTACCTACAGTATAGAGTACATACAGTATAGAGTACCTACAGTATAGAGTACCTACAGTATAGAGTACCTACAATATAGAGTACCTACAGTATAGTGTATCTACAGTATAGAGTACCTACAGTATAGAGTACCTACAGTATAGAATACCTACAGTATAGAATACCTACAGTATAGAGTACCTACAGTATAGAGTACCTACAGTATAGAGTACCTACAGTATAGAGTACCTACAGTATAGAGTACCTACAGTATAGAGTACCTACAGTATAGAGTACCTACAGTATAGAGTACCTACAGTATAGAGTACCTACAGTATAGTGTACCTACAGTATAGTGTACCTACAGTATAGAGTACCTACAGTATAGAGTACCTACAGTATAGAGTACCTACAGTATAAAGTACCAACAGTATAGAGTACTACAGTATAGAGTACATACAGTATAGAGTACCAACAGTATAGAGTACCTACAGTATAGAGTACCTACAGTATAGAGTACATACAGTATAGAGTACCTACAGTATAGAGTACCTACAGTATAGAGTCCCTACAGTATAGAGTACCTACAGTATAGAGTACCTACAGTATAGAGTACATACAGTATAGAGTACCTACAGTATAGAATATCTACAGTATAGAGTACCTACAGTATAGAGTACCTATAGTATAGAGTACCCACAGTATAGAGTACCTACAGTATAAAGTACCTACAGTATAGAGTACCTACAGTATAGAGTACCTACAGTACAGAGTACCTACAGTATAGAGTACTACAGTATAGAGTACCTACAGTATAGAGTACCTACAGTATTATTAGAGTACCTACAGTATAGAGTACCTACAGTATAGAGTACCTATAGTATAGAGTACCTACAGTATAGAGTACAACATTACTAACGCAAGCACACCTGAGCACAGTCAGCACCCAGTAGAGCCAGGAGAGACGGAGCACCCACCTTACTGAGAGTGGCGCCATTGTCTGCGGGTAAAACAGTGCGTTTCCTGTTGACCATGTTGAGGTGTTGTTGGTACGTTGGAGGAGGACCAGCGTCATAAGGAGAGACAGGCGGTGAAAGACTGTGCAAGCTGTTACTGCTTCCAGGGGAGGATTGAGAGCCAGTTGAAGGGGAGGCTCCAGTGGTGTAGGCTGAAGTATGACCATCTAGCATCTGATTAATAGTGTTGGGGGCACACTGTAACAAGAGCTGTGATAGTTGTCTTACTGTGGTGACAACAGATGCGTGTGTGCTCTCGAGATAGTCTCAGTTAGCCTGAGAGGGTGAGATTTATGAGCCATTAGTGGGGTGCCACTACACCCGCAGAACTTTAAGTAATCATGTCATATATGTATATATAGCTGAGGCCATGTGGCCATGTCAGAGCAATTAGCTATTTAATTGAGATCCTTGCATGTTACTATGTCAACCCAAAATATACAACAAAATCAATCATAGGACTTCTTAACAGTGTTAAGACATGGAGTTTCAACTGAATGCAAGCAACCCACCACCACCACTAATACCTCCACCACCACTACTACTACCACCACCACTACTACCGCTACTACTACCACTACCACCACTACTACCATCACCACCAGTATCACTACCACCACTACTACTACTACCACTACTAATACTACTACTACCACCGCCACCATCACTAACCTGAGTTGTGAGTTTGTCAAATCTACGCTGTAGGTCTGGTAGACTGGTTTCACTGGAAGCCTGAGATTGTGAGGAGTATAAGTCGCTGTAAGAGCTGGAGTTGAGACTGCCCCTACTGCTGGCCAACGAGCCTAGAGAACTGAGGGAGCCCAGGCTAGAGGAGGAGCTCAGGGAGCTGACAGACAGGCTACAAAACATTGACTGACTGGTTATTGGCCACAAGTGATTCTTTAACCATTGTCTAACACAATGTATACTAAAACACTGCTGTTATATGACTGCAGCAACTTGGGATGAAATATAGAGGCAATACTTGAGGCAACGGGAGGAGGCTTGACTATTGTTATTTTGTGTAGAGCACCGAAGAGGCTTTCAGAAGCCCCTAGACCAACAAGCCGGCATTGCAAGTTATTCACCCGCGAGTTTAACCCGCGAGTTTAACCCGAGTGTCCAAGAATGATTTGACATCAGCAAGCACCAGAGGGAGCTTTATAACTGATAACAAACTCAAAACATAAATCATTCCTCTACTCAGGCATGTTGAACATTCCATAAATTAGTGCGACGGAATGCAAGCGATTCCAAGTGTCATATTAAAAGCTGCGAGCAAAATACAACAGGAACGTGGTGTCAAGCTATAAATGACAAAATTGATAAGAATTTTTGGTCAATTTGTAAAGAATCCCGTTAGAGATCTAGTTGGAATAACATCAGCAGATTTATGATTTAACAGCAAATTTCGCTGAAAATTGAGGTAATAATAAATAAATTGTTGTTCCGAAATGTGACACCCGGAAACAGAACATGTCAATAATAGTTTTCTCAATGAACCAGGTAAAAACAGAGTGGAACCACCAGCCACACAGTAGCCACACAGTAGCCACACAGTATTTACACTATTTCTACACTGTAATCACAGTACATCTACATAGCTGTTACACCATATTCTAACAATATGAGCAGTCAATAGAGAGAGAGAGACAATGGCTGTCATGCAAGGCAGACAACTTGTGCTGGTACTAACCACCTGAGTTGAGCCTCCAGCTGGGTAGTTAGTCGCGCTGTGTCACTCAACTGTTGTATCACCCCCTGCTTCCGCTCATCCTGCTTTAGCCTATCGCTGATCAGATTGTGACCAATAGCACGAGCCGCTACAAGAATACATTCACGACGGTGACCAATAGCACGAGCCGCTACAAGAATACATTCACGACAGTGACCAATAGCACGAGCCGCTACAAGAATACATTCACGACAGTGACCAATAGCGCGAGACAATACTCATGCGGACCAACTGTCGTATTGCTACCCGCAGTTGGCCAACAAGATATATGTAATAAATCAACAAAAGCCCTCTCTCTATACATTGCCTTACCATTGATCTCTTCATCTAGTCGAGCAATTTGAGCGCGTATCTCTGACTTCTCCTTGGGAGTTTTATCCTTCGAAGACCTCAATGCTTTTAGTTCACTCAACAGCTGCTCCTTCTCCGATATTAGCATAATTCTACAAGATAGGTACATCTTAGACAGGTGGACAGACCATCATTAGGAGTTGTCCTCACTACACCTCTACTACCTTTACTACTATTACATCCGTCTATGGTAGTGAACAATACAATTCAGCTGTGACAAAGAAACAATTAATGAGGAAAGTACTAATTAGAAATGTTTGATCAGATAATGATAGGATAAAGGGGACAGAAGCTTTCATATTACGCAAGACACAAGGTGCATCAATTCCAATGTTTAAAATTGACAGAAAACGAAGGCAGCGTATGAGAGAGGGGTATAGATTAATATACGCGGATGTAGTACACATGCTAGAGTAGATGACTGAGTGCAGGTGGTAGGGCTGATAGAGCAAGTGATCGGTGAATCAATGCATGTGGCTGTCAGTGACAAAGCCAGGCAAGTGATTGATGTGTGCGGTGTGGTAAGGGTAACAACAAGCCTATCAATGAGAGGACACTACACACCCATAGACATCTATATACTACATATACCATGTAATGCAACCAGTATTACTTGGTAACACAACTAGAATTACATAATAACACAAACAGTATTACATGGTAACACAAACAGTATTACATGGTAACACAGCTGGTATTATATGGCAACACAGATGTTAGTACTGGTAACACAGTCGGTATTACAGGGTAACACAGTCGGTATTACAGGGTAACACAGCCGGTATTACAGGGTAACACAGTTGGTATTACAGGGTAACAGTCGGTATTACAGGGTAACACAGTCGGTATTACAGGGTAACACAGCCGGTATTACAGGGTAACACAGCCGGTATTACAGGGTAACACAGTCGGTATTACAGGGTAACACAGTCGGTATTACAGGGTAACACAGTCGGCATTACAGGGTAACACAGTCGGTATTACAGGGTAACACAGCCGGTATTACAGGGTAACACAGCCGGTATTACAGGGTAACACAGCCGGTATTACAGGGCCAGTATTTTATGATGACACAACCGGTACTATCAGGTAACAGAGGCTGGAGTGTGCGCTAGGTATGGAATGAATCAGAGCAGGTCGAGAGGACGTGCTCTCCTACGACTCTAGCAGACAAGGGCCACTAAGCTCATTACAACACACCACAATTAGCTGTACAGGCAACCACCTTCACGCATGGCAGGACACAAACACACGGACACAAACACACGGACACACACTCTCTCTCTCTCTCTAATTACCTGTCGTGGTCACACATTCCATTGTCAGTTACATGTATGTGACTGTCCTCTATGTGAGCCAGTTTCTTTTGCAGATCTATACGTTTACGTCTGGCCTCGTCATACTGTAGCCTGAGTCTGGTCATATCAGCGATCCTTTTGTTGGCTGGTACAAACTACACAAGACAGAAACCAACCATTAACTACTGTACACGCATAATACACTACACTATATAACACTGAATGCTGGAACACACATCCTATATAACACTGAATGCTGGAACACACATTCTATATAACACTGAATGCTGGAACACACATTCTATATAACACTGAATGCTGGAACACACATTATATATAACACTGAATGCTGGAACACACATTCTATATAACACTGAATGCTGGAACACACATTCTATATAACACTGAATGCTGGAACACACATTCTATATAACACTGAATGCTGGAACACACATTCTATATAACACTGAATGCTGGAACACACATTCTATATAACACTGAATGCTGGAACACACATTCTATATAACACTGAATGCTGACCAAAGCGCCAAACAACAAAGCACATGCGCACAAGCATATATAACGCATCTTCAACAACAGCACTGGGAGTCCATGGAAAGAGACCAACACATTCTATTTAACTCTCTAAAGATAAATCGCTTTCACCAATAAATTACCTCAGCATTCCTCCAATTTATTAAAAAAAGTTCAATTTTTAAGATTTTATTAAAATTCATGTATAAAAGATATGGTAATAAATTTATGCTCATATGAAGCAGCATCTTTTCTTCTCTGAGTAGAATTAATGACATATTGATTCCACCAATCTAATCTACTTTTATTATTTTTTTTAGCTCTGAGACCAATTTTTAGTAATGACCTTGACAGATCAACCAACAACAAAAAAAGTAACACATTAAATGTCAAACTGATGGCACAGCTGGAAAGAGAACAAAATTTTGATAAGACTAGCAAAATTTGAAGCAAAAATATGCAAAACAAGAGTTAGAACATTGCAACAACAATCTAGCAATGGCTGCACAAAGTACCGAAAATTTCGGAAATTTTTCTTTCTGAAAATAATTAATAATTTGATTTTTAGCCAAGATAAAGCCCTTATTGTCGTGCGAATGAACTAGAATCATTCAGAGCTACATTTTGATATAAAGAACAACATCAATCAACAATCTTACAAAAATAATAAAAAAAATTTATTATCAATTACTTATTATCAACGCCGTTTCTAAATAATTAATTAACAACTTACCAACCTTTAATTCCACAATCAGAAAGCTCAAACAAGCTAAGATAATAATAAATAACTATATCAGAAGGAATAAACAATGTGCTAGCTGTTTTTCCAAAAAAAAAAACTGACCATCATTATCAAAAAATTACCGAAATTGAATACAGGAAGTGATGGGGTCAAGGAGATTTGAAACTGTTTCCGTTTAGAAGGTCGTAGAATCTTGAAATAAAAACCAAAATATAGGCAAGACTCTGCTCTACACGATGATATAAGAATTATTTATGTAAGTTTACATAAACTTTTGCAATCCTTTCCGAAAACGGAATAATTTTAAATCCGAGCATTGCTCGTGAAGGATGAGTTGGACAGATAACTCCTTATCGAGCATTGCTCGTGATGGAATGAGAGAAAGTTGATGTCTATGTAGAGAAGCATTCTACAAGAATTCAGCTGACAAGGCAAGGATAGCCTTCAGACCAATAACTAACATAACAGGAATGGGGCATACGCACCTCCCCGGACAGATCGGTCTGAGATAGAGAAGTGAAGTTATCCAAACCAGAATATAGATCAGGTATTGCTGTGTCCTCCTCCAGCTTCCTGAGTAGAAAGTCGTCCTTGAGTCTACCCAGTGACTCCATGAGATTTCTCTTCTCCTGCTCGCCTGCATATGTATATACTTGTATATACTTGTATATACTTGTATACAGTTGTATACAGTTGTATACAGTTGTATACAGTTGTATATAGTTGTATATAGTTGTATACTTGTATATAGTTGCATACTTGTATATAGTTGTACACTTGTGTAGTTGTATATAACCACAAAGACAGGGGAGACAACGCATGTCGCGTGTATCAAACTCCAGTGTACGGCTACTACCAGCCACAATAAATTGCGATACGGCAGAAGCATATTTACGTTCAAAGCAAATAACATTCGACCGCGAAAAAAAACAGCATTCATCCTTTTTGAATAAAGACATACAACAATAATCCACCTGGCATACCTATAGACAGTGCAGTTTTGCTGAGTGATGTAACAACCATAGAGATGCATATAAACAGATCTAACCTGAGAGCAATGACTGTTTGATTCTGTATATCTCATTGAGAATGTCTGTGGCCTCGCTCAGACTGTACTGCTGGCCATTGGACATTCTCTCATTCACTCTACAACAGAGCAAGGTGGCGTGTAGTGGCGTGTAGAGGCGCCGAGCAAGCCAGGGATATAACGCACTCAATGCACCAATATGGTGTACCGTACTTACTGCTGCAGAGACTTCACACCAGCTTCATTCAACTTCATTGCAGATTTCATCTCGGTGAGCTCCCGGCTCAGACGACCCAGTCTGTTCTTAGCTAAGGCAATATCGGCTTTGAGCAGATCTGGATCGTGTTTGATAGACGATACACTGGTGACAGACGCCACTGCAATCAGCAATGTATCTGATTAGAGACAACAATGCACACTATCGGCTATTGTCTCACAGAACAAACAACAGTAGCACATGGAGATAAATAACTGTTTATAGCAATATTGGGTTGTCACGTAATTAAACTTGTCTATGTAGCATACAAGGCAAACCTAGATAAGAAAACAGTTGAGACCAGTAGTGTAACAGGTTTCTGCAGAGAAATAGTCAAATGGAATGCAAATGTTGGCACCAGCAAGGCCTGTGTGAGTCAGAGACGAATGTAGAACGTTACCATGTAACCAGCAAACGCCGAGCCAATCATCCACAATCTACACATGTCACTCCAGTTTTGCATACTCATGAATATTCAAGTCAAATGATTTGAAGGCATGTAGATAACATTAAAGTTCACTGGAACCTTGCAGAGAAAACTACTGAAATTATTAAACAAATTTTTACTGTGACATAACACCTGTGTCAAGGACAAAGTATAATGAGTTAGCACGGGGTGTAACTGCAGGGCTTGAATATGAAGCGCAACACAAGGCGTGCTAATATACTAACGAACCACTGATAACTAACCACTGGCAACTAATCGCTGGCGACTAACCACTGGCAACTAACTGCTGGTAACTAACCAACAGTGACAAACAAGCAACTTACGACTACTTTGTGATGTATATTTACTGCTGCCAGTGCTGCTGGGACCGGCCATGTCCTTTAGGTGTCTGTACTCATTCTCTGCCAGGTGCAGCTGCTGCTGTTTTATCTGTACGATCTCCTTCCTCACCTACAGAAGTAGGCACAGATCTGACTGCGCTTGTGAGCAAATTATGACTCACCCAATAACTATTTGACAAACTAAACAATGTGTAACGGTAAAATATAAATAATATACTCAATAAAAACTAAATTGCTACAATTTGTGACTAGTATTAAATAAAATATTAATTAATCAACTGTATGGCCTGACAGGTATAATCAATTGTTCCTTCCTCATCCAACCTAGCAGTTGCTCCTGTAGGACGACTTGGTTGAAGGTAACAGCGCTGACACACATACAATCTACGCTGACATACATACAATCTACGCTGACATACATATCATCTACGCTGAAACACATACAATTACGCTGACCCACATACAATCTACGCTGACACACATACAACCTACGCTGACACACATACAACCTACGCTGACACACGTACCATCTACGCTGACCCACAAACAATCTACACTGACACACATACAATCTACGCTGACACACGTACAATATACGCTGACACACATACAATCTACGCTGACACACATACCATCTACGCTGACCCACAAACAATCTACACTGACACACGTACAATCTACGCTGACACACATACAACCTACGCTGACACACGTACAATATACGCTGACACAATTACAATCTACGCTGACACACATACAATCTACACTGATACACGTACAATCTACGCTGACACACATACAATCTACGCTGACACACGTACAATATACGCTGACACACATACAATCTACGCTGACACATTGGTAGAGTAACAGAAACATTGGAATGGCTGGTCAAACAACTGCAGAGACAACTGAGTGAACACACGAGGGGAGAGAGAGACTGATTCACCAATAGACATTGCCATATGCCCCACAGATTACAGTACAGAGCACAAGCAGGTGACTGCTAAGGACGTAGATCAATCAAACTACTGGAGGAATCACTGTACTGCAGGCTTTAGCGACTTGCTATATCCAATTATAGTAGCTTACATGAAAAAACAACAAATGAGTAAGCGGCAAGCTATTTCCATAAAACAATGCGCTGAGAAAGGATGTTAGGAATAGGTTTTGTGGTGAGGTGCTCGAGCATTCTGTGGTGTATCTGCCAGTACATCAGTGTGTCATCGTGAAAAACTGATATTTTGCAGCACTACTGGCTCATTTACAGCATTCCTTAGTTGCTGCACCCTTGGCCACACTAGCCAGCCACTTTTGGCACTAACTTGACCAATTTTCAAGTCGCCAAACATTAAACGTCAGCCGCACCTATTGAGAGATCAGTACCTCAACAGAGATCTCAACTACACCATTCCATTCAAACAAGACACCAGCAATGCATAGAACAACTTTTGTGTCGCAAGCTTAGTGAGTTGAAAAATTTATTACACAGGTTTTCTTCCCTGAGACACTAAACGAGCAGAAGTGCCCAACACGAAATGCCAACCAAAAACAGAAATAACTACCTGTAGTTGATCATTCGCAGACACAAGATATTCCGAAAGCATTTCCTGCTGCCGCAGTCTCCATTCCAAGCAGGGATCTTCTAGCTGGGTCTGACCTGTATAAAAAAATTTCACTCATTCCAATTCCCTGCTAAATATTTTAACGTTACTATCTGTATATATCTATAGTAACTTTAAACCATCAATAACCATATGTATGGGCATGGTACTTTTCTATAGAAACAACTGACTATGTTGTCTAGCCTTACAAGAGAGTGAATTACAAATTTATCAGATAAATGACAAGTCGACCGTTCACCACAGGTTCTTCTACTACCCACTATATGCACACACGTTCAACTAACAATATGGCCATTTCAATTACTACAATACGCCACTAATAATGATGAACGTAGAGAACACAACTTTGAAAAATAAAAAAAAACACTGTGTCAGCTGAGGGATAAGTCCAAATAATAGTAAATGAAAAAAGGATTAACAACTTATTAATGCTTTTTCATCTGACAACATAAATGTATGCCATTCCAGACAGTAATCTGCTTGCAAACATTACCATTAATAAGACTTTATCGCATCAACTGTAAATACAAGGTGGAGATCTCCATGCATTGTAAGAGCATTTACTTACTAGTATTGTGGTTTATGTAGTAGGCATTGTCTTTGTAGTTGACTCTCTCCCAGCCAAACGGTAATTCATCCCCCACACAGTCAGCAAATGTTTGTGGCTTTGTAGTCCTGCAAAACATAATAGAAGCCTAAATCAGCCGCCTATTCCTTTTCTGGGCAATTCACCACACTTTGGAGTAAGATCAGTATTTGTCATTAAAAACGCTTTTCCTTCAATCCAACATGACTATTTGTTACATTCAGGTCTGATCAACTGATTGTGACCTCAGGCTATTTTAACAAACAACTCAGTCATATTTCATTATTATATCAGTTCTACATGTTACATAGGTACCCATTCTAAATACACCACAGACAGATGGTATCGCTGACGGCCAATACGATCTGGATGCATTGATGGGTCACAGAACAGAATTGTTTGTTTGATTCACTTAGTAAACAGGGGTTCAATCTACGAGTACTAAACGAAGAAGATCAACAAGTAGTATATCACAGATGACCAACTGTTAACCATAGTTATTGGATAGTAAAGATCAATGGAGAGAAGTAAACAGGCTATCAATATGAACAGGAGCTTATGAGTGCAACATATAGTTTTCATTTACAAATAGCTATTGATGCAGTGAATAGCCGGAGATATTGAGAGACATTCGCAAAACAAAGGAGTAGAAAGTTGAATACCATTGTGGGTGAAAGCAAGTAAAAGATGCACTGATAGGCATTCACATTCTTTCTATAGGAAATATCATTAGCTTGTATCTAGTTGCTTGTGGTGATATATTAACCACAGGAATTCGACAACAAGTGCGTACATTGTCAATGCAAGATACCAAATCTAACCGATAAAGCAACCACCAGAGGGGGTTGGGTTGGATGCCTCATATATTCTCATATTAATGAATCGGTACTTGTGGTTATAGACTCCTCCACCATCAACTATTCAATGTGGATATTGTTATGCAATGTATTGCAACTGGAATGTTGGATGAAACAATTATAGAAAAATTATCTTTTGATATGATTTGAGGCCTCTGATGATGTGAACACCAGCCATTTTTAGCATTGGAGGTCACACTGGGCATTGCATCTATGTATGTATTATCAATGTCCTTCGATGTAAACAGTGCGTAAATATCGAACAAGGACCAAAACTTGAATATTTCAAAAAACATATCACCAATAACGATGTTCACGGCCAGTCTACTGTCAGTGCTTTAGAGAGTTTGCACAGCATTGTGCCAGCAGTATTACTGGATACCAACAAACAATAAAAGACTAGGACAGTCACACTAGCTCACCCAACTGTAACTAGAGAAAATGCAAAAGAGTTTAACCTTTACTAATTATTACACGATTTAATACTGCGAACTAACATTTGAATAAAATTTAATGGTTACAGCAGACAACGATCGATAGAGTACGATAATTCGCTGTGAAGCTACCGCCTCAAAACTTATTTAAAAAAAAAATTTATCTTATTTTTTGGAACATCAGATCAAATAAAAGTGAGAACCTGAGATGATATCCAAACAGACTAACTAATAACCAACTATTACTAATAGTAGAAAACCACACATTTTGAGATTATGTGTTCGTAGCTGTTAACTAAATAGTCATGAAGAAGGAGCACCATCAACTAATAACTGAGCAGAGTAATAATAACGTCATTGTTGTAATAATCATCATCACAAGATTGGCAATAGTAATAGTCGCAGACAGTACTGTAAATTTAACGCAACCATAACTAATATTATCTACTATCATTATTCGCAACCACTACTTTAACAACAAATCAATTAAAAACTAAAAGTAAATAATATTAGTTACTAGTAGTAGTAGTGCAGAAAATGGAAACAATCATTCATAAAGAAGTATTTTTTTGTCATTCTTCTCAAGTTAATCACCAATAATTATTAACATTATAATATATATACATATAATAATAATAATAAATATATAAACAATTTACATAATAAAGAAGATAACTAAATAATAATAATCCATAATAATCACAATACTTGAAACCACCCTCATTCTTTCTTCTCCACCATCATGGTCGGTGGTGGATGATGATGATCACCGCAGAAGTTGTCGTTGTTATTAATTAATTATTATTCTTAGAATAATAATAGTAGTAAATATTACTACTAAATAAAAAATAGCAAAGAAGAATAGAATAATAATAATTCTTTTATTAATTATATTCTTCTTCTTTGCCATTTTTTTTATTTATTTAGTAGTAATATTTACTATCAAAATTATTAACTAGCACTCTAACAAATAATATGGTGCAGCTGGTGGTTGAACCAGCAGTAATTCTGAGAGCTCAATTTTTTGATATACAACTGCTATTTATTTATCCTCACCTATCTCGGGGGTCCACCCAACTAGTCGAGTGAGTTCGATGGTCTATGTAAAACGTTTTTCCGTCAAAATCTTGTGCTTGTTCCCATCCTGCGGGCAGTGGCAACTCTTCAGGTTTAGCTTTAGACATATCAAATCCATTTATGTGAAAAAAAAAACACCAACGTGAGTCTAAATCAGAGTATTAGTATCAACACAAACATAACAAACTAGCGATCACTACTCTCATCCACCATCTTGACAAGCTTCACAATAGACTGTACTGAGGCTTAGCAAGGATGTACATAAACACATCCGGTTTTCAAGGTTTTTAAAAGATATAGTAGCTACAATATTTGTGTTTCTATTCACTCTTTACTAAAAGAAAATTCATTCTAATTGAAATTTAAAAAGTAAAGACGCAATTACAGCCAATAAGTTTCAATAGTTTAAACTTACTCCTTTCGAAGGCCTCCATTACCTGATAAGCTCGCATTCCTGAGTGACGTTGCGGAATGGAATGTGCTAGTGTCAGCGACTACGTGTGTAAAATACTCAGCCCCGTCCCATTGGCGAGTGATTGACCGGTAGTTTGGAAGTTGCCTGATCGCGATTATTCCAAGCCTGACAACTCCTATAAAAAAAGTAGGCTGAAAGTTTACATCATTCCGCGATATATAAATGAATAACAAACCTTTTAATTACTTACAAACTAGAAGAAAAATACAAAAATATGCATCACTGTAATGTATATAGACATGATAGCGCAGTGTGTAAAAATAAACAACAAGAAAAAGCATAGTTACATACATCACAACATCAAACAGTCACAGTCACAGTAGTGGGAAGGGAGTTGAAACTCCAATTTTTAATTCGCACTTGAAAGATTTGCGTGCTGATTTTATCAAGCAGCACTTGAATATCATTAAGCGGTCTCTGAAGTTCTCAGCTGCAACTGTCGCTGTTTAGTGGAAACAGAAATTTATGGCTGAAAAAAATGCTCTGGTAAACACGCAAAAATAAATGATTTGTAATTGAGAGTTGTCTCCTTTTTAGTTCAACTAAGTTCAACTTGAGTTTGAGTATGGTTTGCTCGTATATTGTTGGCTAATGGTAATTTTTGCAGTCAGAGGTGAAAGTAAAAGCTGCACTATTGATTTCAACACATAATTCAACCCCATTAAACATTCAAATGCATCACGCAACTAATTTAAAAATTAATTGGGCTCTCTCATTTGCAAAACCATTACAAATGAAAGTTTCCCTTGGTGATTTTTCTATTCCAAGTCTAAATACACGCAATAAACTATGTTGTTTTCAGGTTTCAAAGAATTTTTTTACAATACGATGTGTAAAAATTCTAAAGCGTAAAAATCATTGTAACTTAATTAGCTGTATAATCGACTCCTCAAATACTAGCCACATGAATGTAAGTAATACTGTCCACAGTCCTGTATCGGGGTGGCGATATGTCATGAAGTTTTCTATGCTGTTAGTTTGGTTCGGTCTCCACAGTTAGCTATCGGTACGGTATATACAATAACAGCTTAGAGTTAGTTCCATGTAAGTTAGTCAAACAGAATACTATTGCTCACTTTTGCATCATTCACTCCTTTCACAATCCCATAAATTTTGAGGTTCAGTTAGGTGGTGAGCATCTGTTTAGTCAGGCTGTGATTTAATTGAGTTATTTTGTTGATTAATGCAAACATTTTTCACGAAAGATTAATTTGATTAAAAAGTATTTTTAAATTCATCGCTATTAGTAGTGCCTTTTTTGTTTTATTTGCGTTTAAACTTGGCAATTGCAGTTTTGTTTGACTAATGGCATTTATTATTATTGTTTATAATGTTACGAGTTTACCATTTCCATAACTGAGAATAAATTCCAATCCACTATGATGTATTCCTATACTTATAATTTTCAATCAGAGCAGAGAAATCTGAATTATATATTGGAGCTAATTATTGGTATCAAAGGAGATTAATTCTGTGATTAATCAAGGTCGAAAAATAGAAATATAAGATTAATCTGGACTAGATTTCTTAACCATGTCACAGCCTTTCTTTTCAAGTTGATTAGATCTTGATCGGTTCCATTCCCTACTGAGCTTTAGAGTTGATTGTTAATCTTTGTTTCTATTAATGTAGGTAGTTTGACTGGCCAGTTGATGTCTCTAGACTAAATTGAACTGAGGTGATTACATGTGATATTGATTGAAATGCATTATTAGGAAAATGGGAGTTATCTACACTATAATATTTCATGAAAAGGAGGGGACAACTTTTGTTAAATTACTACATGTCAAGAAATGAGGTGAAATGTTGAGAGCAATCATCTGTACAATATTTTTCAACTAAAACAAAAGTTTTGATCAAATATGATATACCATTTCTCTGTCTAAGGTTGTTTGGTACAGGAAACAGCTGATTGTCAAGTAATTAGTCGGTAGAGTAAAAAATGTTGCGTTAATTTTGTTGTAACAGTAAGTAAAGTAGGGGAAATGTCAGTGCATAAGGGAACAGGGCTGACCCTCAGAACACAAGTAAGACCATTGACACATTTTTCGTCACTATATGTAAGAGGAGAGTTATCTTCTCAATAATAGACACTGCAATCTGTTGTCTCTACAGCCTCAGGTTGCATGTAACTCTCTGTAGACAACACTAATTTATCTAAATGATACTTCGATTATTTTAGATCTGGTGGTGAATTTTTATTTTTAAGAGAAGACAATTCTCAGATGGAAGATCAAATGTGGCTAGTTGGTAGAAAAATTGCATGAGGCCTGTTGCATGTTTCATTATTTACTAGCTTGGTAGACAGAGCGTTACGCACAAAATGGAAAACAGGGTTTTAGGGTATAATTAGCCTCTTCATGGAATTGCACGCATGTACATACAAGTACAAATGTACTCTTGTACTATACATATGTATGTACATACAAGTGCACATATACTCTTGTACTATACATACATATGTACATACAAGTACATATATACTATTGGGCTATACATACGTATTTACATACAAGTACATATATACTATTGGGCTAAACATACAAATGTACATACAAGTACATATCTACTCTTGGGCTAAACATACATATGTACATACAAGTGCATATATACTCTTGGACTATACATACATATGTACATACAAGTACACATATACTCTTGTACTATACGTATGTACATACAAGTGCACATATACTCTTGGACTATACATACATATGTACATACAAGTACATATATACTCTTGGACTATACATACATATGTACATACAAGTACACATATACTCTTGTACTATACATATGTACATACAAGTGCACATATACTCTTGGACTATACATACGTATGTACATACAAGTGCATATATACTCTTGGACTATACATACAAATGTACATACAAGTGCACATATACTCTTGGACTATACATACGTATGTACATACAAGTACATATCTACTCTTGTACTATACATACATATGTACATACAAGTGCATATCTACTCTTGGACTATACATACATATGTACATACAAGTACATATATACTCTTGGACTATACATACATATGTACATACAAGTACACATATACTCTTGTACTATACATATGTACATACAAGTGCACATATACTCTTGGACTATACATACATATGTACATACAAGTACATATATACTCTTGGACTATACATACATATGTACATACAAGTACACATATACTCTTGTACTATACATATGTACATACAAGTGCACATATACTCTTGGACTATACATACGTATGTACATACAAGTGCATATCTACTCTTGGACTATACATACGTATGTACATACAAGTGCATATATACTCTTGTACTATACATATGTACATACAAGTGCACATATACTCTTGCACTATACATATGTACATACAAGTGCACATATACTCTTGGACTATACATACGTATGTACATACAAGTGCATATCTACTCTTGTACTATACATACAAATGTACATACAAGTGCACATATACTCTTGTACTATACATATGTACATACAAGTGCACATATACTCTTGGACTATACAT
This sequence comes from Cryptosula pallasiana, assembly GCA_945261195.1. Lineage (NCBI taxonomy): Eukaryota > Metazoa > Bryozoa > Gymnolaemata > Cheilostomatida > Cryptosulidae > Cryptosula > Cryptosula pallasiana. Next base: position 21,915,942 of record OX183138.1, on the reverse strand, counting down.
ACGTATGTACATACAAGTGCATATATACTCTTGTACTATACATATGTACATACAAGTGCACATATACTCTTGTACTATACATATGTACATACAAGTGCACATATACTCTTGGACTATACATACGTATGTACATACAAGTGCATATCTACTCTTGTACTATACATACAAATGTACATACAAGTACACATATACTCTTGTACTATACATATGTACATACAAGTGCACATATACTCTTGGACTATACATACGTATGTACATACAAGTGCATATCTACTCTTGTACTATACATACAAATGTACATACAAGTACACATATACTCTTGGACTATACATACAAATGTACATACAAGTGCACATATACTCTTGTACTATACATATGTACATACAAGTGCACATATACTCTTGGACTATACATACATATGTACATACAAGTGCACATATACTCTTGGGCTAAACATACATATGTACATACAAGTACATATCTACTCTTGGGCTAAACATACGTATGTACATACAAGTACATATCTACTCTTGGGCTATACATACGTATGTACATACAAGTACATATCTACTCTTGGGCTATACATACGTATGTACATACAAGTACATATCTACTCTTGGGCTAAACATACATAGCACATGCACTTAGACTGCACTTACATCAAATATAGTCAACCTTACCTAAGAAACCATCTTATAAAAACTTTACCTGAAGAGTCATGATATCAAATAGAGCTAACTCAACATCTGCTGCAGGCAGCTAAAGCACTTTGTCACCTCACTCTCCAGGACCAGATGACCTGAGCAACAGAGTTATCTTCCTAAAAGAGGCAAACTCTGCTAAAATAATTGCTTCCATCGTAATTTTAATGTATAAGTGTTTTTTGTGAAAAGTTTGCAAATTTTCAAGAACTTCTTGGCACGGATGGCTGGGGATTACCATTTTTTAAATCAAGCAGTCAATCCCAACACGCATAAATGATCAAGGATTATATACAATAACAATATATACACTTTTAGTATATATAATTTTTGATTATCTATTCTTGGCGGGATTGTCTGTTCGATTTAAAAACTGGAAATTCCCAGCTGCCAGAGCTTCTTGGGTAGTAAAAGTACAATTTTTTTCTAAAACACAAAATATGCCATTGGCACCTTGAGAGTGTTTCTACTTTGCTTTTTATCTATTTTAGATGTTTCAACGACAGCTATTGCTATTTATTATAACAAAATTTAACACACATACCTGATACTAAAAACTATTATTATGGATAAATAAATCTGATGATAAATAATATATGCAGAGTTATCTCCTCCATTTCATTCTTGACCTAAATGAACTGCTTTGAAATAAATGTCACCACACCAACTGCGGTTCGCTTTTTTCTCCTAAGGCCCTGTTTTTACTGGTGCGCACCATAGCATAAGTGCACACTCTGTACAAATGTGAACACCGAAGTTCGCAGCAAAAACGCCAGCTATTCAAATAGGTTCACATCAATACCGTCACCGTATCGTCTCAAAACTGAAACGAGGCCCGGGGTGTTTTAAGGCTTGGTTTACACTAGTGCGCTGCGAAATACCATAAAAGTTCATAACAGCGACTGTTCGGTACTGGTCCGCACCAAAGTGCCTGTTTAGACAATTTTTTATATAGCGCATCAGTTCCATATCCATACTAAAATACCTTGGTCCCAGTTTCAGTTTGGAGATAATACGGAATTGGTATTGATGCCAACCTATTTTAACAGTTGGCGTTTTTTTTCACAAACTTCAGTGTTTACATTTTTATAGAGTGCGCACTTACGCTATGCTGAGCACCAGTGTAAATGGGTGCCGAATACTGATATTGGAACTGATGCTCTATATAAACGATCGTATAAGCAGGTACTTCTGTGCGAGCCAATACTGAACAGCAGCTGTTACGGATTTTTATGGTATTTCATAGCGTACTAGTGTAAACTGAGCCTAAGTTCACAAGTGCGTTTGTCTGAAACAGATATATGTAGAGTTGTTGTAGGATGATTAAACAGTTAGTTGTTATAGGTAGAGCGCATCCTTCCCCTTTGTATTCTAGAACATAAGAAAAAATGTATTCAAATTTATTAATAGAGACTTCTTAGGTATACAGATCATGGTGGTGTTTGTTGGTATATATGTTTGTGAGTTTGGATCACCATAATGCCATATGTTGATGGTAACGTTTAGTTTGAAGCAGTTCATTTAGGTCGATGTTGAAATGGAGGAGATAGCTCCATGTATATAATTATTATTAGTAAGTTTATATGAAATACTCTTAGTATCAGGCAATTAGCAAAGCCATTGAAGCAGTGTTATATCATAATTTTTATTTGGCTACACATAACATAATAATATACCGTTCTAGAAACTATGACATCTGTGTGATGTGACAATTTCACTGTATTAAATGAAGCAATAAAAATATTATTATAGTAATAACAAATATCATGTTTATATGCAATAATAGTGATATCATAAATAAACTGGTCGTTGTGACAATATGAAAGCAGATTTGTTTTGTTTGAATAAAAAATACATATTGTTAATATAAACTTACTAATAACAATAATTATATATACGGAGTTATCTCCTCTATTTTGTTCTCGACCTAAATGAACTGCTTTGAAATAAACGTCATCTACGCGATTCTCCAACCGGAACCGACATAATTAAAAACGTTCCATCACTAAAATACTTCCGCATCAATAGAGTGAAAAGTTTTTTTTAGTCAGTTATAATATAGCTTTATGAAAGCAATATTTGTTGCATCAGGTCTAAGGTGAAGGTTGACCACACTGGCATTTACGTTACTTTTTGGTCCATTGACTGTGTGCGCTGGTGGTGAAAAGCGTGTTCATTCCATTTATTTTAGTTATTATTTGAAAATACAGGAGAGTTATTCAGATTGGGTGGGTAAGTATTTTTTTTAATGATCTGTTAACAGGAAATACATGTATTTATGAACAAATAAATGAATAATGATAGTTGTTATTATTGTTAATTAATTATTATTATTATTATTATTATAAATAATAATAATAATAAAATAATAATAATTAATAACATAATAATAGTTATTATTGATGATCATGATAATAATAATATTAATAATAATAATGAAGAAGAAGATGATAATGATAATCATTTATCATTAATATTATTATATTAATATATATATTATTATTTATTATTATTATTATTATTATTAAATTATTATTATGATTGTAATAATAATAATAACATCAATAAACTTGTAATGATATGATGATGATATGATGACGATGATATGATACTTAAAATAATGATAATTTTTTATTATTCATTATTATTGTTGTTGTTACTAAATTGTGTTAATTAATATCAGTAATTTGATTAATCATCATGATTGATAGTAGTAAGTTATTATGTATAATTTTTCTTATTATTCATTTGCTTGGTTTCAACACACTTGATGATGATGTGATTATTGTTGTATGATTATTAGTATTATATTTTTTATCAATATTTATTGTAAACAATTACCACCCTCCAAAGTATGTTAGAAAAGAAATATGGTACCATTGGCATATGATTGGAAATATTCCACTAATTGAAAAGCGTACCAAACATGTTTATTAGTTGACATTGAAAGTAGGATGAAGACATGTCAATCATGAATTGCATTGGAGTGTTTATAAACTTGAGAAAATGTGTCTTTTTAGAGAAATTTTGAATTGTAGAACTGTAGCGAGCGAGTTAATAAATTGAAATGAGTGTTTCTTTGGGTGGTCGAGACGATTGTGGTGAGCAGAGCTAAGTAATGTATGATGTTGTCATTTATTGCAATGAGTGGTTGCATGAGTGAAATTATTAGCCAGCTAAGAAGGACGGTTGCAATTAATTGTTCCGAAATTCATTTAGGCAAGTAGAATATTTGGAGAGAGAAAGAGAGGGTACTAATGGTAACCCAAGTTCCCAAACCCCATATATCTGTTTTGATAGTAGTGGTAATTATATTAGAAATATTCATTGTGACCAAAAAGAGTAGATGTTTAGACATATAAATCTTGTTGCTTTAGAAGGTAGGGAGTTGGAGAATAGTAAATGTAAATTCCATATATGATGTAAGAGTGGATGAAGTGGTAATAGGAAAGCTTGGCTGTGTCAAATACTATAATAATTTGATGGTATTGTTGTTTGGCAATTATTTTTATATGAGTATTTTTGATTTCTAGGTCAATTTTCATGGTCAATCAGGCATGATAGTTTTCTGCTACTGCTGAAAAACTCAACAGCCTGACTGGGGTAAATAGGCATATAGGGTATGTAGGCTAGGTGACCTATGGCCACCTAGCAGTTTATATACCCGCTAGGTGGCTATAGGCGAGAGTTCCGTATCCCGTAGTCCAGACACAGGTACCATTCCCTGGCGAAGCTCCCTTTTTAGAGATGCATAGTTGGTGAATTGGTTAGTGTGTCTGGCCACTGGGCAATGTGGTGTTGTCATAGGTTCTCAGGTTCAAACCTCAGTCAAGCATGTTGAGGTTTTCTGCAACTATCATGTCTGATTGACCGTGCAAATTAACAAAAATAATCACATAATACTTTAGAATTTGATTATAATAATAATTTTAGTAAAATAAATAATAGTAATTGATGAATGAGAATGAATTACAATGAATGACCAACATTAATATTATAATATTAATTATTATTGTTCTTGCTCAATTACTTTTACTTTTTTATGTTAACATAGTTATAATAGCAACATTTTGTTAATTATTATTATAAATAATTATCATTATTATCAATAATCAAATGGTTATCAAACTTTCATTACTACTATTGTAATTGTAATAATTACTGTTGCAATATTTTATTGTTGCTTTTGGATTCCATTCACTATTACTATTGGCCATCACTAATATAGTCCATTACTATTATAATTTTCTTGCCAACAGTACTTCTCATTAATATTATTATTATTGATAATTATAATTGGGGATTTAATTTTAGACAATTAGTTTGCCTGCTACTACAGGTATTGTAACATTATTATATTATTACTTAACCTCTGGCTTTACGGCGATTAAGTATTTTATCAATAATTTAGTTATCGTCAATTTTCAACTAGATGAAATTTTTTGTCGGTAAATAACTGGCAATCGTCACCGTTACTGGATTTAGAATAAAAATGAAATGGCAAATAAGACCCAGTGATTTTTCAGCATACCATCATACAATGTCAGCTTGTCAATTCGCCCATTTTCTTTGCTGTGGACCATGTTTAAACTAATGTTTCTCCTGACCTGAGGTATGGTCTCTGCAAGGTTTTTAAGCATTTATCTCTGCAGCTCACTGGTTTCTCAGATTATGACTTCAACCAATCAATTTGACGGTTGGTTTTATCATTTATAGGTTTTTGTTTATTATCATCTATTACTGTTATCCATTAAGAATTGATGAGGCAAATATGTAAAATTTTTTGTCAGCCACTTCTGTATCAACAACGATGCAAGTGGATATATTTATCAGGTACTTTGAACAATTCTGTTATGCGAAGAATAGCACCGAGGGATACAAGTTCTGACATGGACCCTAAAGCAATTTGGCATGAACAATCTGTTTGAAATACCTAAAAACTGACTCAAAATTGAATACAGTGAAGTTTGGTTAGCGCCATAAAGTTGTGTCAGGCACACTGGTACCTGAATTAGTGTTATCTACAAAAGCACATCAAGTGTTTCCCTAGCTCTGAGTTGCAGAAGATCCATCCCGTTTAGAAATGCGATCCAGACATGAAATATTGTAAATCACAACCCTGACACTTGAACCATCAACTGTTTCCTGTATAAATGCCAGAATTATTAAAGCTTGAAAATACTCCAAAATTATCGAGAATTTCTTTGTACATGAATTGTAAAGCTTTTTTGGTTTGGCAGAAAAAACTTTTGCCCTTTCAGATAGCCAATCAAAATATGCAACTCTCATACATTTAATAGCGCTGCATGTACAAATCTGTATTTTATCTGCGTGAACTTGTCATTGAAAATTTGATAATTTACAGGCCAAACGTTCTCTCCACAGTTCCACTTCTAACACAAGAATGTTCAAAATTGCAGGTAATACTTCTGATCTCGGCGTTTGCATGTTCCGTGCCTCAGCCTCCACTAATGAAAACTTAACACCTTTTTTGCAAATAAAATAATCAAACTTTCACATGCAATTGTGCGAGACCTTATACATAAAATGTCAATTCAAATAGTCAGCCATCGGTTGAAGCCATGTCTGCAAGGCTAGGTGATGTAGACCATCGCAGATCTTACAATCTTGTTGACTCTGAGTGTTTAGACTGTGTTCTCTATCTGTGCTCTACTGTCAGCTTTATCACCCAGCCTACTTTATGCTGCTACTGCATAACAAACCTAATGATGTTAGTTGCCTGTGTTGCCACCTACCATCTATTGTCTAACTTATGTATTGCTATTGCGCATTGAAAGGTTTGAAAAATTTAAAAAAAATTCAAATCAAATACTTCGGTTTTTTATTTCTGGTTTTCTCTTGATTATAATTGAATGACAAGTTGTTTTTTCCATAGCTTGACCAGAAAACACACTATTTGAATATTGAAGAAGGAAACCATCTAGATAACAGAAGTTGTCATGTTTACATGTTTGTTTGCTGTCAGACCTTGATAGTACATTATTCACATTTATGTTATCGAAGGTTTAACACCTGTGGCTGTTTCTACTGCTCAATGAGTTGGAAAGCTAGTTTAGTGCTTTTCAATTAGTGACCAGCCAGAAATTTGGCTGAAATTATCCGTTTTTTATTTCAACAGTCTTTCACAATTTGTTATTTTCCCCTAGCTAGAGTGAGTATACACATATATGTCTATGTACATCCACTAGACCGCAGCTAATGGGTGTTTCCTCTTTCATTGGAGGTTTTGTTGCTCTATTGTCTGATGCTATCTTGGCTTACTAGATATGAGATACAATTGAGGGGGTCTATGATTGAGGTGTCTATGATTGAGGTGTCTATGATTGAGGTGTCTATGATTGAAGTGTCTATGATTGAGGTGTCTATGATTGAGGTGTCTATGATTGAGGTGTCTATGATTGAGGTGTCTATGATTGAGGTGTCTATGATTGAGGTGTCTATGATTGAGGGGTCTATGATTGAGGTGTCTATGATTGAGGTGTCTATGATTGAGGTGTCTATGATTGAGGTGTCTATGATTGAGGTGTCTATGATTGAGGTGTCTATGATTGAGGTGTCTATGATTGAGGTGTCTATGATTGAGGGCTCTATCTATGATTGAGTGGTCTATGATTGAGGGGTCTATCTATGATTGAGGGGTCTATCTATGATTGAGGGGTCTATCTATGATTGAGGGGTCTATCTATGATTGACGGGTCTATGATGTTTCATCTAACAATAATAGCCCACGCTGTTTGCCCAAGCTGCTATGTGATATGACATACCGAAACACGCCCACCTGGCATTGTGTGAAAACAAAAGCTGCATTCTTAAACCAAGTGAACAACAACTACTGCACATAATCTTTATTGATTGCCTTCAGCTGTGAAACTCTATATTAATTATTTCCTGCTAGAATTACTTAAACAAGTTGAAACTTGTTTTCTCAAGAGTGAGGTTTCACTAACAAATCCTCCTGCTCCATAAGGTCTTTGAGTATTGCTTATAATTAATTTATGTAAATAACCAATAATTAGGTGTTGATTCTAATGATATAGCTGGATTTGTTGTAATATTAGTGGATTTCTTACCAGGTCTGGGAGACTAATAGTCTCGTTTCTTTTGTTTGTTTTTAAAAACATTTAAATGTGATTTAAAATTGCTTTGCTTCTATTATTTCACAGTTGTGCATGTGTCTCTTCAACAGTCACACCTCAATCCTCGTCTTACCTCTTTCGCGTGAGATATTATTTTATTTTGGCTTTTACTACATATTTACTATCATCGTTTGTACCTGAGACATAACCAGTACTGGTCTTTGCATGCTAATTTATTTTGGATTTTCGTCAGCTCTCTCTCATTTTTCTTGATAGAAAAGCGATTCTATTGCCGCACTGTTAGCATTGTTAGCACTGTCTGTTATATTCAGTACCAAACCAGCCTAATTGTTAAGCCTTCATAATAACAACGATTTTCTTGCTCTAGTACTGCATGATCAACAGTGTTTGGCAGCGTATAGTGATTGTTGTGCCTTTTCTAGCTGAAAAGCCAAGTGATCTTCTACATTGTTTTCTTTTGTAGATCAATTGTTGTATAAACCTCTAGCTCGATATTGCTCAAAATCCGCTATGCACCGTCCCGTTGTTATAAGTGGACCCTCAGGCACTGGAAAGAGCACCCTACTCAAACGGCTCATGGAAGAGTTCAAGGGGGCATTTGGTTTCAGCGTATCTCATACCACCAGACAACCTAGAGAGGGCGAGGTAGATGGGATCCGTGAGTCTCACCACAGTTTATTTGTCGACTTGTACTCAGTCTGGCCCTATTGTCCCTGGAACATTATGTCTTTGGACCTTAATGTCTTTGGACCTTAATGTCTTTGGACCTTAATGTCTTTGGACCTTAATGTCTTTCGACTTTAATAGGCATTTTCGGATCAAGAACGTCCATGCCTTGAAAGAATTGGTACGGGAAAGTGCTTCTGAATGCAATTTTGACTTTCGTTCCTGGCATAATTTCTGTGAGTTGAACGTTCAAAAACGCAAATTTCTATATCAAGAGTTGTGTTCTTTTGTTGTCAACTAGTCGCAAAAATCCGGAAACAAATGAAACGATGGCGGCCCCCGAGGACGTCAAGTTTTAATTATTTAAAAATCATCATTTTCTATGTATTTACTTACTAACAACAGAAGATAACAGTGATAAATAATTATTATAATAATAAACAATAATAATACTTCAATAAGTAAAAAATAATTTTTGTTACCATCCATAATGATAAAAATAATAATCAATAATTATGATTAATATATGTATATGTATATGTTGCATCTAAGCGAAAATGGTAGCTGCCGTAAAAGAGCTCGTATTATGCAAAAAATATTTATTATAGCAGAACTGTACGTATTTGGCGCAAGAATGTCTTACAGTGAACAACCCTCTGAACGGTAAAACCACCCTTCAGCATAGAGTTCCAAAAATCAAGTTTTGTACTCGCCGAAAAACAGAAAATTTGCTCGTTTTGGCATGAACGTTCTCGATCCGAAAATGCCCAATGTCTTTGGACCTTAATGTCTTTGGACCTTAATGTCTTTGGACCTTAATGTTTTTGGACCTTAATGTCTTTCCACCTTAATGTCTTTGGACCTTAATGTCTTTGGACCTTAATGTCTTTGGACTTTAATGTCTCTGGACCTTAATGTCTCTGGCCCTTAATGTCTTTGGACCTTAATGTTTTTGGACTTTAATGTCTCTGGACCTTACTGTCTGTGGTCCTTGATGTCTGTGGTCCTTAATGTCTGTGGTCCTTAATGTCTGTGGTCCTTGATGTCTCTGGACCTTAATGTCTCTGGACCTTAATATCTCTGGACCTTAATGTCTCTGGACCTTAATGTCTCTGGACCTTAATGTCTCTGGACCTTAACTTGTTGTACATATTGGATGTAATAATTTGCGGCTAGTTTCATGGGTTGTTTCTTGCCATACCCATTTCTGTTTTTCCATCACAATGAAATCAGCCAGAATGCTGACTCTACATTTAGTGGGGTCAGCATAGTGCATCGAATCCAGTGCAACTGTGATGATTCAGTTTGATTGCTTGTGTGATTGCTAACTAAGTACAGATTATGTAATATGCTCTGGTAACAGCTGGTAACTAGGCTAGCATTATTTGATGACTCCTTCGTGGGCTGTTTGTAGACTACAACTTTGTGACGAGAGAAGAGATGGAGAGAGCCATAGCTAACAATGAGTTCATAGAGACTGCGGAGTATTCTAGAAACTTGTACGGCACAAGGTAAGTGAGTGGAGCAATGATAGGCTGGTTATTGTAGGTGTATGATATAGTGGGCGGACAACTCTTCCATACAAACACATGCAGTAGTGCATTGGACCTTTTGTGGAGCTAAAAAATAGCGAGGAAACTTTGCGTTGTGATATAAGCAGTCTTATTGATGAATAGATTGTTGAGTCATTTGCCAAGCTTTGTACAGCGCTGAAGCGCAAGCTTGGACAGTTGATGCTTTTTGGCTGTGTTTCGCGTGTTTATTGTCGATGCAAAACATTGATGTATTTAACTCTCAATGATAGTAGTAACGTCAGCAGTGCCTCCGTGCACGCCCCCTTCCACAACTTCCCCGTATTAATCATACATTTCTATAAGTTTGGTTATAATTAATTATCCCAATGCTCCCCTTTCATATCAAATGATTATGCAACTTTCTTCTAGTTCTGATATTTAGGACGATCGTTAACGCACAATAATTAATTTTTGGTTTTGTTGGTTAGATGCTGGTAGGCAGGCTCTGGTATATTAAAACTTTCTTATCAAGTTTGATTTTGTTTAATTTTGCCACCAATGAATTTTAAAGAAAAGCAGTTGATTATTGTAATTTCACTGAAAAAATTTGATTCTTAATATTTTTATAATTTCTAATACTATAATAAATAATATTATTATTTATAATTATGAAATTTTCAATTATTAAATATTAGGTAACACGTAACCTGAGCAAACCTTTTATTACTGCGGAAACCCCAAAAATTACGTCTGCACGCTTATGTAAATCAATGGACGTCTGCACGCTTATGTAAATCAATGGACGTCTGCACGCTTATGTAAATCAATGGACGTCTGCACGCTTATGTAAATCAATGGACGTCTGCACGCTTATGTAAATCAATGGATGAAATCCCAAAATCTGCGTAATTAATGGTTTGTACTAAAATGAGGACCGTCAAATTATTTTGTTTTTATTAGAGTTGTCTGCTCTAACTGAATATTAACCCAGTTTTTATTAGAGATGTCTGCTCTAACTGCATATTAACCCAGTTTTTATTAGAGTTGTCTGCTCTAACTGCATATTAACCCAGTTTTTATTAGAGTTGTCTGCTCTAACTGCATATTAACCCAGTTTGGGCAAAAATTGTGGGCAAGTTGTACTAAACCCTACTTCTATTATATTAAATGGCAACAAGATGACAAGTATGCGAACAATATTGTCAAAATAAAATGGATTTTGCACATTATGGATTTGTTTTGGAGTTGTCTCTTCAAAAAACTTATTGCTGTGAAAATTGCCATATACTCAGTGTCAAACAACTTCTAACAAGTTATTAATTAGCTTATGATTATTTTTTAATTTCATTTCCAAAACGTTAATTATTTTATTTCAATGAAATATATTTCTATTTTTTTCTGGCTGAGAGTTCTTTTAATCAGATTTATAGTTTCACTGTTGTTGAGAATGAAACTATAAACGACAGCGCCGGAAATGCTATATTTATACTTTAGAGGCTATATTTATACTTTAGAGGCTATATTTATACTTTAGAGGCTATATTTATACTTTAGAGGCTATATTTATACTTAAGAGGCTATATTTATACTTTAGAGGCTATATTTATACTTTAGAGGCTATATTTATACTTTAGAGGCTATATTTATACTTTAGAGGCTATATTTATACTTTAGAGGCTATATTTATACTTTAGAGGCTATATTTATACTTTAGAGGCTATATTTATACTTTAGAGGCTATATTTATACTTTAGAGGCTATATTTATACTTTAGAGGCTATATTTATACTTTAGAGGCTATATTTATACTTTAGAGGCTATATTTATACTTTAGAGGCTATATTTATACTTTAGAGGCTATATTTATACTTTAGAGGCTATATTTATACTTTAGAGGCTATATTTATACTTTAGAGGCTATATTTATACTTTAGAGGCTATATTTATACTTTAGAGGCTATATTTATACTTTAGAGGCTATATTTATACTTTAGAGGCTATATTTATACTTTAGAGGCTATATTTATACTTTAGAGGCTATATTTATACTTTAGAGGCTATATTTATACTTTCAATACATATATATATGATGAGGTGTGGTCTGCCATTCTAGCCACTACTGATTGATTCATATTATTAATGGAGTAGATTTTTAGCAGCAACACATGTTTCGTTTATCAACATGAAAAGCACCGAGCAACAAAAAAGGTTTTCGATCGTGCCAACGGTTTCAGCTTTCAGCGACTATGATGGCACATCGGACAGCAATGTTCAGTTTGAAAATTCACTGATTGCCACGTCTTTGTCACAGGCTGTAGCCTTGGCACATTGACGTCTATGCCATTTACCTCTTGCCTACTTAATTATTCTTTTTAATGGTTTGTCAAGAGTTGCTTCCTCTCTACATTGTAGTGCACAAAGTGAAGTGTTAAAGATGCCATGTCACCGATTCTGGGCTGAAATACACCTAATTTATCTATTTCTAGTGGTTTTTAGCAAATAAATTTTCTGGAGTCGCACTCTCGTTAATTCTATCTGTAGTATAAGCACAATAGATGCTGACTTGTACGCAATTTTGTTTCAATGCGCAACAACATATATAAGACCATAAAGCAAGAGTTGCAAAAATTTGGCTTGTTTGCATACGGGGCATCCCAGTAATAGTCATTGTGCATAGATCTGCCAGTAATAGTCATTGTGCATAGATCTGCCAGTAATAGTCATTGTGCATAGATCTGCCAGTAATAGTCATTGTGCATAGATCTGCCAGTAATAGTCATTGTGCATAGATCTGCCAGTAATAGTCATTGTGCATAGACCTGCCAGTAATAGTCATTGTGCATAGATCTGCCAGTAATAGTCATTGTGCATAGATCTGCCAGTAATAGTCATTGTGCATAGATCTGCCAGTAATAGTCATTGTGCATAGATCTGCCAGTAATAGTCATTGTGCATAGATCTGCCAGTAATAGTCATTGTGCATAGATCTGCCAGTAATAGTCATTGTGCATAGATCTGCCAGTAATAGTCATTGTGCATAGATCTGCCAGTAATAGTCATTGTGCATAGATCTGCCAGTAATAGTCATTGTGCATAGATCTGCCAGTAATAGTCATTGTGCATAGATCTGCCAGTAATAGTCATTGTGCATAGATCTGCCAATAATAGTCATTGTGCATAGATCTGCCAGTAATAGTCATTGTGCATAGATCTGCCAGTAATAGTCATTGTGCATAGATCTGCCAGTAATAGTCATTGTGCATAGATCTGCCAGTAATAGTCATTGTGCATAGACCTGCCAGTAATAGTCATTGTGCATAGATCTGCCAGTAATAGTCATTGTGCATAGATCTGCCAGTAATAGTCATTGTGCATAGACATCCCAGTAATAGTCATTGTGCATAGATCTGCCAGTAATAGTCATTGTGCATAGATCTGCCAGTAATAGTCATTGTGCATAGATCTGCCAGTAATAGTCATTGTGCATAGACATCCCAGTAATAGTCATTGTGCATAGATCTGAGAGAGCATTGAAAATTAGGTTTGCAATTATTTTCAGATCTTTTAGAGGTGTTTTAGTTGAGTCGGCATTTTAGGTTATTTATTGTGATAGGTTTGTTATCATACACGCTGGCATTCACGTGATAAATTACACGGCCAATATCTCAACAACTAAAGCAGTTTTACAGTTAAGAGATTTATTTTTAAATCAAATAATATCAAAAGATTAAAATTATCATTATTTAGAATTTATTTGTGAAGAAGAATAAACTGCTGTATTTGCGTTTTTGGCGTCGTTGTTGTAATCAACAACAACAATAATTTTCAAACCTGAATTACACTTTATTTGACTGAAAGTAATTATAAAATATAGATCCTAAAAAATAATGATTTTCAAATGCAATAAAATGAATATGTAGGAACTAATTCATGATTATTCTTAGCATTTTGGTTGAGACTATTTATCACTCTTTGACACTAAAGAAAAGACAACTCCCACAAATGAAATGCATATCAATCGGTGACACAACTTCTTTGAAATGTCAAACATTCACAACTCATTATTTCAGCAGAACTACTTTCTTATAAAATTTTACAACATTCGGCAGACGGAAACCAATTTCAATCGTTCTCCACCAAAAAAAAACTCTGCCGCTCAAGGCATGAGGCAAAACCAAGTCTTGAAGCCTGAGTATGCATGTGGGAAGTTTGCCAGAATGTCACTGTGAGCTGAATGGGTCATGTGAAGAAATGTTACCTGTATGGTGGCACCTGCGCACCACCTAGCAGGTACCTGCGCACCCTCAAGCAGATACCTGCGCACCACCTAGCAGGCACCTGTGCACCACCTAGCAAGCCCCTGCGCACCAACTAGCAGGCACCTGCGCACCACCTAGCAGGCACCTGCGCACCACCTAGCAGGCACCTGCGCACCACCTAGCAGGCACCTGCGCACCACCTAGCAGGCACCTGCGCACCACCTAGCACTGGGTGCTGGCAGGTTTTGAAGCACTTAGTGTCACTTTCACCTTGATACTAAGCAAACCATTGAGAAGTTTTTTGCTTTAATAGCCTTCATTGTTACTTCAGTGTTTGAACTCTGCTCAATAAATATGTGATGACAAGGACACCATTTGTGTGAGATCTGAATGGCCCATATTACTAAAACCTCCAAAGTGGCGCCACGTGGCCTTCTATATCACTCATATATACGTACAAACAAACTTGATATGTATATAATAGACGGATGAGATACTTGCTCAAGAGAGAGCAGATAACTCTCAAAATTTAAACTAAAATCGTTACACTTTACGCTGTAAGTTCTTATCTGTAGACCATGTGAATGTCTCAGCTCTACCATCTTTGGACTGTCAACTACCGATCATTGAGACATGGAGGCGGGTGCCTACTTTCTTTTGCGTAGTCGTCTTCTCTACGAGACTTTAATGTGTCTATGACAAACTCTACGTCTTTTTCGACTGCGTCTTTTTCTAACGCGTTTTACTGAAAGGAAGTGCGAGCTCTTTGTATATTTAATAACAGCCCTATTAATAACCAGCAATCCACTGACCCATTTGTGCGCAGCTTAGCCTGTGTATCCACAATGTCATAAACGATTTGTCACTTATAGCATAGAGGCTGTGAACCAGGTGACCAGCGCTGGAAAGATCTGCATATTGGACATTGACAGCGAGGGGGTGAAGAGTATGAAGAAAACCTCCCTCAAGCCCAGATATATATTCATTGAGCCCCCTAGCATAGACTGTCTGGTGAGTCTCTGCCATATCTCCGGTTCTGTGTGGGCCGTCTAGCTGTCGTCCCACCTATTTGTGTATGTGGTGTTGGTTTTCTTTAAGTAGAGTTGTCGTTTCAATTTCAATTGTCTCTTATGGGAGTTTTCTTCTCGTTGTAAATTTGATTGTCACAAGTGCTGGGTACTACTGCATCGGACATAACTGCTCAGTCATTTTTAATTCACAATTCGTTGACACCAACAATTATACCATTTTATTGAGAATTTGTTTCCCTCACATAAATGTTAATAATGTCAGGCTACAGGCGATTATTACATTCCGACAAAATTCTTTTACTCTCTTCCTTTAGCCCTCTGCGATGGCTGTGTCAGTTTGACAGCGATTTGTTGAGTTGTTTTTTCCACAATTCGTTTTAAACCAATATGTTAGGAAATAGTTATTGAAAAATGTGAGATTGTCATGTTTTATGGGTAATGATTGGTGTTTGTGAGCCCTTTAGTTGAGTGGGTGTCCTTAATTAAGTAGCAGGTCCTTTTTAGTAATTCATATTTGATGTTTATTATTATCAGTAACAAATTAAGGGTTGAGTATGTACTAGCTAATAGTTGAGTATGTACTAGCTAGTAGTTGAGTATGTACTAGCTAATAGTTGAGTGTGTACTAGCTAGTAGTTGAGTGTGTACTAGCTAATAGTTGAGTGTGAACTAGCTAGTAGTTGAGTATGTACTAGCTAGTAGTTGAGTGTGTACTAGCTAGTAGTTGAGTGTGTACTAGCTAGTAGTTGAGTATGTACTAGCTAGTAGTTGAGTATGTACTAGCTAATAGTTGAGTGTGTACTAGCTAGTAGTTGAGTATGTACTAGCTAGTAGTTGAGTGTGTACTAGCTAGTAGTTGAGTATGTACTAGCTAGTAGTTGAGTATGTACTAGCTAATAGTTGAGTATGTACTAGCTAATAGTTGAGTATGTACTAGCTAATAGTTGAGTATGTACTAGCTAATAGTTGAGTATGTACTAGCTAGTAGTTGAGTGTGTACTAGCTAGTAGTTGAGTATGTACTAGCTGATAGTTGAGTGTGTACTAGCTAATAGTTGAGTATGTACTAGCTAGTAGTTGAGTATGTACTAGCTAGTAGTTGAGTATGTACTAGCTAATAGTTGAGTATGTACTAGCTAATAGTTGAGTGTGTACTAGCTAATAGTTGAGTATGTACTAGCTAGTAGTTGAGTATGTACTAGCTAATAGTTGAGTGTGTACTAGCTAATAGTTGAGTGTGTACTAGCTAATAGTTGAGTATGTACTAGCTAGTAGTTGAGTGTGTACTAGCTAGTAGTTGAGTATGTACTAGCTAGTAGTTGAGTATGTACCAGCTAATAGTTGAGTGTGTTGTAGGAGAAGAGGCTGAGGGGTCGGGGGTCAGAGACGGAGGACAGCCTTCAGCTAAGACTCACTATAGCCAAACGAGAGTTGGACTACTGTAAGTATGCCATGATATGTACCACTTCGTCTTTACTGCACACGCCTATGTGCCTACTACTGCGTGTCTTTACCGCACACGCCTCCACTTCACTCAGCACCCGCCCCGCTCTGCTGTTACCCCACTCTACTGTTGCCCCACTCTACTGTTACCCCACTCTACTGCTACCCCACTCTACAGTTCCCCCACTCTACTGTTACCTCACTCTACAGTTACCCCACTCTACAGTTCCCCCACTCTGCTGTTACCCCACTCTACTGTTACCCCACTCTACAGTTACCCCTCTCTACTGTTACCCCACTCTACTGTTACCCCACTCTACTGTTACCCCACTCTACTGTTACCCCACTCTACTGTTACCCCACTCTACTGTTACCCCACTTTAACCCAACATTCCTCAGGTCGCCCAGCCCACACAACTCTCTCTTTCCCCCTATCTCTGGTCAATTTGACAGAAGAAACTGTACGCTAGTGTTTAACTGAGCTCCAAGTTTTAGCTATTGGCAGAGAATCCTAGTCTCCTCGGTCATACATTAAAGCAATGGGTATCGTTATATTTTATTTAGAAGTTGTTTCTGAAACGCAATACTTTCAGGTATAGTTACTCTTATTCAGGCTCCCTGCTTTAGTTTTTGTATTTCCATCCCGGATCAAAAAGCCTTTATTATAATGAAGCTGAGAATAACTTGTAATAGAAGTAAGCAGTCAAGTAATAATGGCCCAGCAAACATCAATATTAATCATTTAAATTGATTCAATAATAAATTTTAGTAGATAAATTAAATTACAATAATTACGATTTTTTTTCTTGTACAAATCCTGAAGATGTAACATGATCTACCACCACTGCTGATAATAATAATTTAAAATATCATATACAATAATAACAATTAACTTATGGTATTGTTATTTATTTCATACGATAGAAATTATTAGATAAAATAACCAAAATAGTATTAATAACGTACCTCTTCATGGAAAAATGTAGCGCTGTCGCTAAAAATGATTAATAATAACATTTTGTATCATCCTTTGTTAGTACTCCCACCCGAGACTTGTAGTTGATAATAATAAACTGTTAGCTTTTTTTGGTTTTTTCTATTTTTTCCAAACGGCATAACTACAAACCATAAACGAATGAAATGATAATAAAAATACTTGAATATGTTATAATAAATAAATTACACATAAGATAATATTAATAAAAATAATATACCAACTACGGAGCTAGCACCGAAGTAGTAATACTCAAAGTTTAGCTATCACTGTAAGCGAACCACGAGTTATAGCGATTTGTGCAAAGGTTAACGTACACAACGCCTTCCAGATTTACATCAAACCCAGTATACTACGATGGCTGGGTACACATCATCTCTATCATTTCCAAACTCCAACAGTGCACAAAGTGGAACTATGTAATGTAAAGCAATAGTTTTACTTTCGAAACTTTGGATCTCACTCTACAGGCAGAATTTTAAAGCGCAAATGTCCTTTGTTTGGGAACAAACAGCGAGTTGAACCGTGGCATTAATACCACCTGTAATACTACCTGTAATACTACCTGTAATACTACCTGTAATACTACCTGTAATACTACCTGTAATACTACCTGCAATACTACCTGTAATACTACCTGTAATACTACCTGTAATACTACCTGTAATACTACCTGCAATACTACCTGCAATACTACCTGTAATACTACCTGTAATACTACCTGCAATTTTACCTGTAAGTGGTCAAATAGACTGTTTGTGCAGCAGTTTTCCATTCTCTCAGTTTAATGGAGTTGATCATGGCAAACTTACGCAAACACAAACTTTCATGTTTATGTCTATAGATAGTACGTACCACTATATGCATACTATATGTATATCTATGTATACAACTGTGTGCGCGCTACATAAACATATTCCAGTTTGTAGACTGTATATTATATATTACTATGTACATGTACTCCTTACAGCCAATACACCCAATGCTTATGACTACAAGATAGTGAATGATGATGTAGAGACAGCCTATAACCAGCTCAGAGAGATACTTGCTAAGGTGTGTAGGTATATATATGTGTAGTATGTAGAATATATTATATAGCGTGTGTTACACGGTATATACACGACAATACATATATTGTATTTATCATTTCTCACTCCATAGGATGCACAAGAAGTGATATCGAATGGGCACAGTGTTCAGAAACCATAACCACAGAGTTATCATCTATTAGGAGACTTGTGTATAACATACCGGTAAGTGTGGATGTCTATGTATGTATCTCTGACTCCAATGTTTGTAACTGTGTATTGCGACAGCTCCAAGTCTTCCTATTGGCTTCATTTGTATCCTTCAAGTCTCTATTCCTCTCACACTTCGCTCATGGTGACTTGTTAAATGTTGTAAGTTTGAAGTTGTGTGGTGATGGATTGGTCGACTGATCCTCTAGAGAAAGGGCCCTGTCTTATCGCCAAACCACAACATGAAATGCACCCATTACCGTAAAATTAATTTATCTCTAGTCATTATGCTTTTAATCATTTATTATATAACTCTCAGTCACCCAGGAAGGCTTCCTGTTGGTCAGAAAAAGTAAATTATTGTCAATCAATCGATTAATAATAATAATTGAAAAAATCTCAAAGTAATAATATATTTTATTATTGTCTGTTTTTGACAAGATTGTATATCATTTGCTACAATTTAGATGCTTGCCTCTTATTATGTAATATTAATAAAACAGTTGTTATAATAATAAATAATGAGCTAGAAATGATATGCATTTGCAGAAAATTTTTAATTAATTTTGGTCTGAAGTTACCTTTGTAGGTGTGCTATTTCTTACTGTGAGTTCAATTGTGAGCTTTTGTTCTTTTCATCTCCAACATTATTAGCTGTCAATGCGTCTATTGTACAGTTTTTTGTGCAGTCTATTGTACAGTCTAGTGTACAGTCTATTGTACAGTCTATTGTACAGTCTAGTGTACGGTGTAGTGTAAAGCTATGTTGTAATGATCTACTTGCAGTATTACATATGATTAGTTGTTTTCTATATATAAAATATGCAAACAGTATTTAAAGCCAAAAATTCATAATGAGGATCCATTTTTTAGCTAGTAGTTGCACTACTCGGCATTGACACCGAGCAGTAGTGACACCGAGCAGTAGTGACACCGAGTGGTAGTGACACCAAGTAGTAGTGACACAAAGCGGTAGTGACACCGAGTAGTAGTGACACCGAGTAGTAGTGACACCAAGCAGTAGTGACACCGAGCGGTAGTGACACCGAGCGGTAGTGACACCGAGCGGTAGTGACACCAAGCGGTAGTGACACCAAGCGGTAGTGACACCGAGTGGTAGTGACACCGAGCGGTAGTGACACCAAGCGGTAGTGACACCAAGCGGTAGTGACACCGAGCGGTAGTGACACCAAGCAGTCTACTTATATTACTTTCTGATTCTGTGTGACAGAAATAAGACGATCCAACCCTAAAGCAGAAATAATCACCATACATTACTACTACAATATTACAATAATTAGTATTTTTGTCATTCCCAATTGATTAACTCATTTATCATTGACCATAATAATATGTAGCAGTCGAAAATTGTATCATCGGCTTTTCTCCTTTCATCGTAAACTGGTTTATTGACATTGTCTCTCCTCGTAGAACAAAAACAGGCAAAAATGCTACTTTTGAGTTGCTCGTTACAATTGAACTGTTCAAAAGTTAAATATCAGCACTAACTTCTGTGGTCAAACATCAATTTCCTGTGCGCGGAGTTGTCTTCTCTCCAAATGTCAAAGAGTGTGACAAGGCCAATACCAAAATTGCTAAAATAATCGTAAATTAGCTCTTACTTATATCCTTTTTGTTGATTTTAAAATTAATTTATTAATTATGTTGCTTCAATGCTTTTTCAGACAAATTACTTGTACTTATCAAAGTTGTGCTGGATAGCAACAACAACAACAACACTGCTAAATCAAATCTTTCATTTTTTTTTCTCCACTAGTAAACTCTGAACTACTATCTCAGATTTTAATAATTGTTCATTTGGAAGTAGTTTTTTTTTTACTGTAAACTTTGTTTAGTTTTCAATACTTGCGTATGTAACATATCACGTAGATACCAGTGTGTACATAACAGCAGGTTTACCCCGTGTGTGTACATAACAGCAGGTTTACCCCGTGTGTGTACATAACAGCAGGTTTACCCCGTGTGTGTACATAACAGCAGGTTTACCAACGATAAATTAATATGCTGACTCAACTCAAACACCTTAAAAAACAAAAATAATTACTAACCTAATTTTTGACACTCTTGAAAGTCTGCAAAATGACTATTCTTTGGACGCTCTCCTTCTGCGGAAATGAGTCAAACTTTTATAACTCCATTTTATGGCCTAATATAAGTTATTGTGTGTCGAAAACACTAGTCAGCATCTGCTGTCCCTACTGATAGAATTAACGACACCACGACTCCGTAACAAGTATTTGCAAAAAGGTTAACTGAAACAGAGAGATTAAGTTGAATTCAGTCTAAAATGTCTGACACAACACCTTTAGTTGGATCCTAGTTAAAAGTAACCAGCACTATAGATATTTGTTTGCTAAATGTATGTCTATTCTTGGATTTAAATCTGCTTATTTTTCTGTTGTCTAAAACATGGTTGTCTTGCAGTTGAAGATATACATTTATATACAGTGCTGTTACAAACAAACGGATCGCCCCAATTCTTTTTATTGTCCTTCGGTATAAAAGGTTGTGTTTTGGGAAAATCTAGTGACCCTGTTCACTACTTTTATATAGCAAAGTGATCAGACAAACCTCTTCTCTCGTAAAAATGTAACTTACACGTTTATTCAATATCTATGATGGGTGCATTGGAATGATACGTCATATGTCAGAGAACAACAATTTAATTACTGCTTCTAGGGTAAGCATTAGAGGTTAGTTTTTCCTCTTCTCTCTCCAATTTTTCAAGGAACTCTCAGTATGAGTGGCCCTGAAAAGGGCCGTTGGGCTATTTAGTTGAGATCAATATTTTGTAATCATGCCATTGGTTTCAATTACGGCTTTGCATCTGCGAAGCATGCTCTCGGCCAGAGTTCTGAGTTGGTCAGTGGTCGCAATATGGAACCAGGCTTTAATAACTTCCTCAATCGACTTGACTTTAGTTGTAGGCTTGTTCTTACTGATTATGAGCTTTAATTGATGCCATAAATGTTCTATGGTATTGATGTCTAGTGACTGAGGTGGTCAATCCAATTTGGGTACTTTATGCTGTCTACGCCACTATTTGACCTTCTTTGTAGCATGACATGTTGCATTGTCCTGCTGAAATATCCACTCATCATCTGTACCAAACATTTCTTGAGCAGATGGCAAAAGCTTGGTCTCCAATACATGAAAGTATTTTACTGCATTGATCATTCCTTCACAGATGTGAAGGTGGCCACTACCCCGTTATTGAGAAACAGCCCCATTTCATCACAGATGTTGGATGTGCTACAGTGGGAAGGAGGCATTTATTTGGCTTTGTACTCTTCTCCTATCCTGCGTCTGACTGGGGCTTAGCCACAATAATTCTGTGTGATGAAGTTTGATTCATCACTGAAGATAGCCTTGGACCTTTGATCTACTGTTCACTGTTTATGAATCTTTTCCCGCAGCTGCTTTCTGAGAAAAGATTTATTCCTTGGTTTACAGCCACGTAAACCATTTTTCAACAGAATTTCTCTCATTCCTGTTGGGCAGGTTGCTGTTCCAGTTAACTCCCTCAGTTCTCTGCACAGTTCAACACTATTCAAACAGCGACTCTGTTGACTGAGCTGCACCTGCTTTCACTCTGCTCTAGGAGCCGTCTTCTTCTTTCTTCCTCTTCCTGTTCTTTCCTCGAGGTCTCCTTGCTGTTTGAACCTCTGTATGGTATTACAGAGATTCAATACAGTAAACCTGTGTTGAACAGTATTGAGAACTGTTGTTTTTGCTACTCCACTCTCTTTGGATATCTGTCTTTGAGACTTTCCTTACTGGTGAAGATGAATGAGATGGCTCGTTTGGTTTTGGATAAATAGGTGGTAACGGGACTAAGAGGAATAAGAGCCGATCTTTTAAAGCCTGTAGGAGACATTTGTTCTGCTGCTAAACCCATTAGGATGTTGCACATGTAAAGTCAAACCCAATGAATTTGGAAATATTTGGTTTATGTACTGTGGGAGCGTCATTGATTGAACGGAAATTTTTGGTGGCACTGATGAAATTTGCCAAATTTTAGTAAGTTGCTCAATAAGTGTATTCGCGGGCTGGATTGATGAACATCTGCTATTAGTCATATTTGGGATCCATATCGCTGGGCGGCGAACACATCGATCCAGGCAATTAAATTTTATTATATAATAATAAGAAATAATATCTATTGATCAGCATCAGATGTAAAGATATAAAATTCCAACATGCATTAGTGGTACTATTAGCATGATGCATCGGTAAGTAGCAGATAGTGGTTGCGAGTCAAAGAATAAACAGCTTTACACTTGTCCGGTTGACAATGTTTATTTCAAAGCAATTCATTCTTGATTAAGTAATCTTGATTAAGTTATCTTTGTTGTTTTAACAAAATAGCTCTGCTTTTCGTTATTATGATCAATCTATTTCCAATGTATCCATATTGTTCATGGCAATCATAATAATTAATAATAATAATAAGCAACATATATAATTTATAATGATTAATAAGGATCAAGTAATAATAATAATAAATAATACTGGGAATGAACAGCTTTGAAACAAACGTCACCCACACGGGTATATATTAATTTTTATGTTATGGATCGGTAGTGTTCGCGACCTATGAGTATGCCTCGCAAATTAACATTTTTTCGCCTGTGGGGATAGTATTTTGCGATTCACCAAAAATATTGCTACCGACCCATTCGCATTGAATAAATTGCGGAAAATATTAATTATTAAATTTATTGTCCGGATCGATTCAGCCTGCGAATATACCTAATAACGTCGAGGGCTCCTAAATTTAATCTCTTCAGGATTAATGAGATACCATCAAAAGCTAGAGATAACAAGTTTTAAGTTGATATCCATTGTACTTTGTTTAAAAGATTTCATCAGCTTCTAACGTGCCGCAAAAAATGAGATATTCCGACCATGTACATAGTGCATTAATAGCAGGGGTGGTCCTTTTATTTTTAACACCACTGTATGCATAGTACGTGCTGCAATATCGTGATATTGTAATGGATTCTGGTCTGGTTCCACAGACATCCACTATGCTCAAGTATTATACCTCGCTCCAGAGAGGACACTGTCTTTCTTCACACAATTTTGCCTTTATTCTTTGTAACACAAAATATTGCCAATTTCTACTTTGGAGTTATCTGAACATGGAGAAGCAAATCCTGCCCGACAATCATCTAGGTTACGATTAAATGCAGACTGTCTGCTGTTTAGAATCAAACGAACTTTTGTGACCCTGGTTTATTCTTTGTTATCTAAAAACAAAATATATTTTCAGAAATACTCTATTGTTATTGACGTACCCGGCACATATTAGTAAATAGTCTTGTTTTTGATTTTAGGTTGTGCGTTGAAGTGCCCCATCACAAATCTGGGTGTGATTTATTGCTATCATCTAACTTTGTTAAGCTTCCATCAGACAATCTCTCTACTGTTCTCATAATTCTACTGTCTTTTGCTCAGTCAATCGTGTTTTATTAAAAACTCTTTTATTGCACCGCCTTTCAACATTTTACTAGCCGATCTGCTTCGATCTACGGCAATTATAGCTGTGAATATCAAGTGGCGTATCACTCTCTTTTGTTACATGCAGTCAGAATTTGATCTTTCATCAGGGAGCTGTAACCCATGCTCTAGCTATAAGAAACTTTGCTGTTTTATCATTCCATGTTCATACATGTTTTATTAGTAGATCAGCTTGTCAACTTTTTTATTATCTTTCAGTCTTTTAAATAAAGCATCTGTCTGGCTATTTTCTTGGCATTCACCTATTTTCCAGTGTTACCAGCCAATTTCTTCTGTATAAATAGTTGCTAATGGCAGCAGCGTCATTAGACAATGCTTGTCAAAACATCAGTCCATCTAAGGCAGCTTCATTGTCAAAGTGCATCCACCGAGAGTAGATACCGGCATAATTATTGTCTGCCAGGTGAGCCGACCGACAGCTAACATGACCGCCAACAGGTAACGTGACCACCAACAGGTAACACGACTGCTGAATAATATAAATGATACGAAAGCATTCCCTGCTTTGGATGACCTCGACACTTGAAAGGGCCTCACTATCTTAGCGGAGAGAGGGGGGGGGGGGGGGGGTGTGCATGATAGTGAGGCCCGTCCAGGTGTCGAGGCCATCCAAGGCAGAGAATGCTCTCTAGTAACTGCTGCTATTCATGAGTGACAATAGGCCAATGATAGCGGCTTTTGCGGTTTGTGATTGTAATTTATTTGACCCGGTGAAATTACTCCTGATAAGACCCTCTACAGTTACACTATGCAGTCAGTTCAGTAAACGAGGAAGTTGAATAGCAGATAACAAAAGGCATTGCACTCATGTTTTTAAATCAGTAGTTGTCAACTAGCCGGCATGGCAGAAGAGGTGGTTGCAAAATCCACGCTTAGAGTACCTGATGCTCAGTCCTTCACGGACATTCCTTTGCAGAATCTGCATGTTGACTCTGCTAACAACCGTAAGTATGACAGACTGAACTAACTTGACAAACTATCCTTGAAGCTGAAGTATCTATTTGTTATTAGCTCAAACTTACAATCAGATAATGCCTGTTACACAATTTTGTAAAACTTAATTGTGCTTCTGCCCTGTTTTTTTTTTTTTTGGTTGCACACGGCGTACTGTATTCTTAAATGTAGGGATCAACAAACAGTGCACAATTACGCACTTCAAAGAAATCTAGCTCTTGTGCTTCAAAGAGAACTGATAAGATTTTGCCATCTTTATAATAATTTTCATGAATATTTATTCATTGCTACCGAGTGGCTTCGCTTTTTTACTTGTGACAATACGGTTTCTTGTATCCATCCTCTATAGCGTGTATAGATGTTGGCAATCGCAGTCGTCAACGCCGTCGACATGTCTCAGTCAATCTGAGGAGCCATCATGGCCAGATGGACGGAAATAAACCATTGACACTGAATGTGCGGACACAAGAGAGCAGCACTGTCACAGAAGAGCAGGTATGTATTTCTACCTGGGAAGTTACGGCAGCAAAACTTCAAAAGCATCACAAACAAGTTTATTTTTTTTTAAAGATCTTAACTAGTCTTGCTTGAAAAGACACTAGAACTAGACACTAGACACTAGAACTTACTGAGTGCAAATATCTATTTACTAAAGTTTACATATCGTATTACTAGATTGTGGACTTGAGGAGGAAGGTAAAAGGTTTCTATGACACTCCCTGTGTCAAATGGAAAGCAAAACCAAGAAAGTATCCATTCCAACTTTTCACACAACTTGTCAAAGTGCTGGTGGTCACATTGCAGGTGAGAAGGAACCTCTGATTATTCATCGACAAATGTGTTACTGTAATTAATTGTTTTATAAATTATTTAATCAAAACTTTATTATTATTATTATTTGGTTCATTTATTTAGCTGTCCATCTTTGCTGCGGAAAGAACGTCATTTGAAATTTTTGCACAAAGAAACAGTATTTCATTTCATCATGTGTTTTTAAAAGATTGGGGTGCAGACAGAGAGATCCTACCATACCCACCAGGTAAGAAAAAGTTTTTTTTTGATTTTGTCTCAGGTCTAGCCAAGAGAATGCTTTCCTCTGTCTCAAGCAATAGTGTAGTTTGTGAAGAACATTTTTTTGTAATTGCTGAAGAAAAGTCCAGTCACAGCAACATTAGTCTTAGCATGATTTGGAATATTTTTCTAAATATTTCCGTTTTATTTATCAAAAAAATTGTGCACTGTGCGTCAGTAATCAATCATTTTTTGTGACTAATTGGGGCTTTCAACGGATATAATTATTTTTATGGACGGTTTAAGGGAAAAACCGTCTGTTTCGTTGGCAAACACTTACTTTTGGTAATAGATATGTGCATACTTTAATTTTCATTCATATTAAGAAAAACATAGGAAGCGAAAATTTTCATCTAATCTTTTATTTAGTACAGAGTTGCGGTTGTAGATGTGGGCACAAGTAGGTAGAGGTTGTAGATGTGGGCACAAGTACTATTGCTGATGACTTGTTCGTTTGATGCTTTGAAAGTGCATTAACACGCACTGTAAGCTCATAATAGTAATATGGGATTGTTTGGCATCGCCGGCTGCTCATCCTCAGCCTCATCCTTTATCAACAAGTTTTTTTTTAAAAATTGCAAGTAATAGTGGGAAATAATTTAATAGCTCTATTGATGGCAGCTTAAGGCGATAAGCTTAATGCTTCATGTACATATAGCTAGCTATCG
Source organism: Cryptosula pallasiana (assembly GCA_945261195.1). Lineage (NCBI taxonomy): Eukaryota > Metazoa > Bryozoa > Gymnolaemata > Cheilostomatida > Cryptosulidae > Cryptosula > Cryptosula pallasiana. The sequence continues at coordinate 21,888,739 of OX183138.1, read as the reverse complement.
ATCGTGCTAGCGATGTTGCTTAGCAAGATTGGGGAAGTCCCTCCCCCAAATTGCGCAATGTTTCGCTATTACCCATTCTTCAACGATTTCGGTCAAACTCGCTGTTACAGAGCATAGCCTTCAATTTATTGTATGGTCGTTGATAGATCGGAGCGATGATTATGACGAGACATTATTGGAAACAAGGATAAAGTTTTTTTACGTTGTGATTGGCTGATCAAGGAATCCGCTAGCCATTTTTTGATCTCGATCAAAACCTGGCGATAACCTCAAATAAAATGCTAGCGATTGCTTAGCAATTTTGTAGGAAACAGAATTTGCAAAATCACGCAATCGCTAAGGAAATCGCTTAGTAATCGCTATATGTACATGCGGTTTAAGGCTCAATAACGCATGAGTGTTTTTTGCAACGCAGAAATAACTCTGTTACAGAGCTGGGGTTTGAACCCTAAACCCTGCAGCGACACCACATAGCCTCATGGTCTGACACAGTAACCATTGCACTAACTAGGCATCCGTGAGAAAGGAGCTTCACAGGTGGATGGTACCTGTGTGCTAGACCGACTGGATACAGGACTCTCACAATGTCCTCGAAAGCCGACCAGCAAAAAAATCATCTAAAATAAATTACAAATATGTTAGTGATATTTACTTGTAAAACAACGGCTGATAGGTCCTACTGTAGATACTAATACTGTTTACAAAACAATTAAAAACTCAAGATTAGTAATTAAAGGCAACATGCAATCACAGCTATGCTGTACAACATGCAATCACAGCTATGCTGTACAACATGCAATCACAGCTATGCTGTAGAACTGTAGAAGGAAGCAGGGGGTAGGGGGTAGAGATGGGGTTATTGATTTCTTACTACAGTACAATTGGTTTAGCCTTTGGCCATTCATCTATGAAATGACACAAATTCATTATTTGTTTTTGCGTATTTATGAAGGAATTGGGGCATATGCTGTCTACTCACAGGAAGATCTCTATTCTCACATCAACTACGCTTTATACCAGGTGAGTTCTAGCACTTGTACACTCAGTACCTTGTCAGTCGGCTACATCGGCGCTCACACGCAATTGAGGAAGTTTGTATTTTATCCTTTGCATACATGCTTGCTATCAAATTAATTTCTTCTGTACACATTTTATAAATGTCAGTGAAAGTTTATCACCAAGGGTGCGACAGCGATTGATAAGATTGCCTGGCGTTGGCAGCTAGTTATATCACCAGCTGTCAGCCGTGCTGTCATTTAGTTTGTTTTTGCAATGATAAGTCACTGGGAAACTATTTGCATATAACATATAAAAGGAACTAGTACAGGAAATAATCAAGCCAATAAAAAGGGTTATATAAATAAGATAAGGAATGTTATTTAAAGGTAATGGGGTCCTGGCAGAGTAGTTTCACTGTAGCGATGCAACCGGAAGTAGCTCAGTCGATCGTAGAACTTATCATTAGAAAACACGACATGCTAGACTATTATTCTGATGTGAGGAAATTTGAGCAAGTAATATGACAAAAATGATGTTGTTGACAAAGCTCAAAAAGTCAATAAAGCCTTCGGAAGTTCTTTTTGAAAAAATTTGGTTTATTCAGTTAAAAAAAATAATTAAATATCATGTTCACGGGTAGAACCATAGTTTCGTATTTCGGGTTTAATTGAGCTTGCCAACGTAAACTAATGAAAAAGTGCCCTTGAACGATCACCGTGGCTTGCTTTCAAAGTGCTGTTGTAGTTTTACGATTTATGTTGATGGCGCATCGTCAGTATTATATACCCCAAACTTATCAGCCGTCGTGAATAAAAAAAAAATGTCTCTTTAGTAATTGTTAAAATGAAGCGACTTTCGTTTTAATAGTGTTGTTGGTGGAAAGCGGGCTTCCGGTTTCTTTAATACTAGCTCCGCACAAAAGACTGCCGTTGGTGTCAAATGGCTAAAGGGGGAGTCCTGTCTCTATTGTCTAATCACATACCTTGCAGGGCTCCCAGGCTATATCCAGCTTGTGATCTTTGCATCTGGTGATCTGAGGAAGGGTACTTCCGGTTCCTATTCTAGAGTGGGTTCCTAGGTAGATTTGAGGATCCTCCACTATGGCGGCCATCTTGTGCCGGCCCAGCATAACTATCCCGAGTCGGTAAGAGGTCAATACCGGCCCTGCATGCTGTGCCACCGGCACAGTATAACTCCCCACCTATACAACAGTCTACCGAAGGCTGTGGGTGGAATTCTAGCGCACGAATCTCAAGGAGTGAAGAGCACACAACCAGTTTACTTTGGGCTTTCACCAAAATCTACCACAATACTCCATTCAGCCAGCTTGCCAGTTCTTTGGCACATATAGTCAGCTGACAATCGCCCAATCAGCAGGCTCCTCTACCTGGTTTTCAGTTCCACAATACGCCTGGTTGGGTATCTGAGAAACTAACAAAAATATCTCAATTCTGCCTCAACAGAAGTTGCTAATCTTAAAACCTGAACCTATTTTGAAATTTGAGCTCAAAACTCTATAAAAAGTGAACGATTTTAATTTAATTTTTACCTTGGTCGTAGCTTAAGGTCAGAGTTAGTTTTTCCAAGGAAAGCTTGGGCAGCTGGGGAAGAGGGTCCCAAGGAAGCCACGTTACGAATGAGATAGGCTTTAGTGCGGAAATGAATCCAAAGGTTTCAGTAAATTCTTTGGTTGCTACAAGCTAAGGGTTGATGTGCTTTCTCAAGGAAGAAGAGGAGGCACTTTAGAGGAGTAAGGGGGTGTGCATGAGAGGATGGGGGCGGGTGTGCAATATAGTGAGTGTGTCCTTGAGAGCTGTAGACTGTATATTTACATTCAAAGGGTGGTGAGTGTGAAAAACGCAGATTGCCATGAAAATCCCTTTCAGTATCTACAAAATGGAGGAATTTTCAATCTTTACTTAGATACGTATATGATGATGGTTTTTTACAAAACTGTATTAGAAAAGATGGACACACTTTTATATGAATTGATCACAACCTAAATTATGAGACTTGTATTCGCCTGCGAGTAGTATATGATGAGACTAGTATTCGCCTGCGAGTAGTATATGATGAGACTTGTATTCGCCTGCGAGTAGTATATGATGAGACTTGTATTCGCCTGCGAGTAGTATATGATGAGACTTGTATTCGCCTGCGAGTAGTATATGATGAGACTTGTATTCGCCTGCGAGTAGTATATGATGAGACTTGTATTCGCCTGCGAGTAGTATATGATGAGACTTGTATTCGCCTGCGAGTAGTATATGATGAGACTTGTATTCGCCTGCGAGTAGTATATGATGAGACTTGTATTCGCCTGCGAGTAGTATATGATGAGACTTGTATTCGCCTGCGGTAGTATATGATGAGACTTGTATTCGCCTGCGAGTAGTATATGATGAGAAGATCCGTTCATACTCCTCCTGTGGCTTTTACTTGCAGTATGACAGGTTCTCTGACGTGACTCTAACAGCGTTCCGCACTATACCAAATGACACAGTGAAATTAACCAGTCAATACTACGCAGAGGCCCACCTAGACCCCTATAAAAGGACATACGATGTAGACTCCCGTGTTGGTGGGTAGTTACTATTAAGGTTTACAATAAATGCAAAAAACCACCATTTACAAGTTTGCTCACTTCTAGCTGTGTTCTATTCTTTACTTATATCTACATTTTTGTTGTACTTTTCAAGTATCTGAATGCTTTCCAAACTCTCTGAAACACTTTGTTAAACAGTTTTCATGATTATAGACCGAAGCCAATTCGCTAGTTTGATTTAATGATAATGTATTTTTGGTTCGCTTGGGGCAGGTAGGTTTTCTTTACTGAACAATCACAAAAGTTTTAATCAAATAAATACAAAAGTCTTTTTTATCATCAGTGTATTATTATTACGAATAATTACTCAAAATTCTGATTTTTTATTAAAGCTGTTTTTTGAGGTTATATCCAACAGTCGCTGAAATGGTTCCTTCAGACACTTTAAATAGATGTTGTAGACAAAATGAGGGCAGGTATTTTTGGTTTGAAAACCATTTCCTTTTCAAACTGTTTGATTTGTTTTTTTTTTTAAAATTAGTTCAGGTAATTTTAAAACAGTTCAGGTTTTCTCAATTTACTTCAAAATGCTTTGAAAAATATTTCATACAACTTCATGCTGTTTTAATTCAAAAGTATGTGGTTGATATTGCAAAAAAACTAGATTAATTGAAAGTCAGCACTGCTGGAAGGCAAGGAACAGTTGTTGTGCATGCAGTTCTAAACAATTCATCAATAACACACCAACTCGTTTTGAGATACAAATTCTTGGGCTATTTAATGCATTCTTCCAGATTATCCAGACTATTTGATCAGCGTTCAAGCTCTCTACGTCTAGATTATCAACTAATTTTTTTTCTGTAAACTTTTCATAGATAAGTGAAGTGGTCAGCTGACATCTTGGCTGTCTGATGGTCCCGCAAACTGAAGTGCTTGTTAAGTTTTGACGTCAAAACTATTAATCTAGAAATTAAGTTCTTTTTCAAAAGCCCATTGTTTTTAGAGCAGTACCATGATCTATCTATCCCAGAGTACCTTGGGGAGAACTGTACTGAGAATAATACTTATGACTGTTATGACATACAAAAGTACCTGGATAGCATAGGTAGACCTATTAACCTTGCCAGGTAAGTCTTCTCCGTTTTTATTGTACAAACATAGCAAGCAGCTGATCTACTGCAGCTCTGCTTTACGTACCAGTTCTTAGCTTGTGTCTTCCTCTCTGCTTTAGATTGACTCAACTATCCCTTGATATGTCAATAATTGGTATAAACTTGAAAGAGCCTGAGATATCTCTGAGCCAACCAGTAGCTAACGTTGACTGTGTGGAGTTCAGGCTCTCCGTAAGTATTATATACTGGTTGTCATGGTTACCAAAAGTGGCAAGACACCAAGGGCCGTGCGTATTTTCTTCCTGATCAGCAAAATATCCTCACAAATTATCGATTAATTGTTTTTCTTTATTCAACGGTTCACTCCCGCTGTAGTAAAACAGTAAAACGTAGAAATAAATAAATTTATTTATTTATTTGCTTGTATCCAAAAATATTCAATTACGCTGAGAGTAAATGTAGCAGTGTCTTTGAGTAAGACACCCGATATCATGCCGTTAAAACAATAACTGATGAATGTTTATTTATTTGGTAATAATCTTCCGCGGTGATATACTTTAAGTTGTTAACACTTCTCAACTGGTGAAATATAATAATATTTTTTTTTCAAATGTTAATGAATCAATAATGATTATTGATTATTAATTAATAATTATTGTAACAGTTAAATTAGCTCTCGGGCTCTGGCTACTAGATACTAATATCGCTCTAGCTACCGGGTAGCAACGCTCAAGAGCAACATATCAAATAAACGATGTAATTGCTCCACAACTATTACAGGTAATCTACGACAACTCAGGTGGTAATGGGCAAATTAGAATCAGCCTCCGATCTCGCCTGGACATGAGGAGGTGCGAGCCAGCTGACAATCAAAGACTTGATCCGGCTATTGAAAGCAGTGAGTGCTCAATTGACTGCATAAGATACTATTGGTTAATCTTCTTGCAATTATGTGTCTTTCCTTCCATGAAATATGAAGCCATGCTTTCTAATCACCTGCTTGTGAGTGACTGATGTCTGTTGACACATTTCAGTGAACATGGCAGCCATCATCGCTTTAACAAGTTTTGATGCGTTTGTTTTGGCAACTTGTGTACTCTCGTTTGTGCTAGCGTTGAGGAGTACTGCCAGGAGATGTGTCAAAATAAAGGTGAGTGTTTTTGTAGTTTATTTGTGAGCAATGAAGAGGGTGCGCAACTGTATATCACAAAGGTCAACCTGTCAGTGCTTTTGGCTATTTAGTAATATGCAGCATTTACAACTCCAACAATAATCTCCTATAATATCTCGGTGATGATACCATGCTACTGTTTAGTAGGCATATTAGCCACTACTGTTGATTAGGCATATTAGTCACTCCTGTCGTTTCATCACCGATTTCCTTCCTCTACCTTTTTGGTAAATTGCAGTTAGCTCGAGCGCTTTTTAAAGAGCATTATGGGTACACGCTGACTATACCAGAGATGACTGACTTCCTCTCGATATGGTACATACAGTACATGATTAGTGATGCCCTTGCCATTGCTGGAACTGGCCTGAAAATATACTTAAGGTTTGGTGTGAGTATTTTGTCTAGCATATCATTTGTAAATGCATATGATCAGTTATTGATCAGTTATTGATCGACTGCTGGTTTGATATCTCCACAAGTTGGTTTCTCATTTACCACAGAGTGTTGCCACCAAGGAGACATTCGACAATGATGTGGTTTATAACTCGGCAGCTGTCGCCTTGGGTATAGCTAGTCTGGCGCAGTGGGTTGGCTTGATTCGTTACCTTGGCTTCTTCAATAGATACTATGTAAGTGTTTGCCCTATCACTGTTATTTCTCATATATTCAGCGTTTGCAAGGCTACTCTGCATAAATGTAGCCGGGCGCATACAAGTAGTCCCGCAGGGAACCTAAAATGTGTGGAGTTGCCCTCTCTTGGTGGTAATGAAGTATCATAGAGAAGTTAGATGAGATGCCATGTATATGTGGCTGTATACAGCTCATCCTACATGTACAAGAATGTTCATGGTGTGAGAACTGGATAATTTCTAATATTTTTTCATAACAGACGCAGTTTGATTTATAGAGGTAGGAAATGCTGAATAGGTATTTCTATCGCAAACTGTACCGAAATATGCATCTTTATTGTTTTAATAACTTTTAAAGCCACATATAAGGCATGTAGATGAGATTGCAGAAAATTTCAAGACAGCCTAACCTTTTCCATTACAGTCTACAAGCAACTATGATGAACCATCAGTATAAATTTTGAAGTTTGTAAAATACTAACTAACATAATACTCACAATCACAAACTTTATGGCGTATGTGAAATTGAACTCAAAGTTTTATGGCTAGATTTCCTGTTTTGTGGATTGCGTTTATTGAAAGCTCCACTAGCTTTGGTATGTTTTAGATACTGATACTAACGATAAGCAATGCCGTGCCTGCACTCATCAGGTTTCTCGTTTGTGGTATAACTATATACATTGGGTTTGTCTTTGCTGGATGGGTCATACTTGGACCTTACAATCCTAAGGTAAGTATAGCACAGGTAGCTCAGGTGGCCTAAGGTAGCTATAGCACAGGTAGCTCAGGTGGCCTAAGGTAGGTGCAGCAAAGGTAGCTCAGGTGGCCTAAGGTAGTTGCAGCACAGGTAGCTCAGGTGGCCTAAGGTAGCTATAGCACAGGTAGCTCAGGTGGCCTAAGGTAGGTGCAGCACAAGTAGCTCAGGTACCCTAAGGTAGGTAGAACACAGGTAGCTCAGGTGGCCTAAGGTAGGTGCAGGTACTATCTGCGAGTATGTTGTATATGTTGTATAATGCTCAAATACCAGAAGCTCCAGCAGATATTCTTATGGCATTATTAGCATTCGTATCAGATTCTACTAAAAGAAACTTCCATTTCGATCTACCAATGTGTTGTATGAAACAATTATGAATAATTATTATTTGTTGTATTTATTTTTCTGCAAACAATTCAATAAACGTCAAATTTTTTAAACTTGAGACGATGTGTAAGCGTGTTTTTGAAAGCTTCAAAATTTCTTCGTTCCAGTTTAAGTCGTTAACCTATAAAAGACAATAAAGTGAAAATTTTTTCTAAAGTTTATTAGTTTAAACTATTTGTGTTGGTTTTTTTAGTTTGCTACGATAACATTCACAGCACAGACTCTGTTCTCTCTAATGAATGGCGATGAGATATATGCCACCATGTCTATTATAAGTGAACAGGAACAACCCACCATCTATTTTGTCAGCATTCTATACCTTTCCGTCTACACGGTTCTCTTTATATTTGCCATCGCTAACCTGTTCATAGCTGTCATCAATGACAGCTATGAAAGCATCAAGGTATGTTCTATTCCTTCAATTCTTGGCGTTGTCATTGCCTGAATGTAGTACTTTTGTGATGAGATTCAAACACAATTAACAAAAAATGTTTTGTCTCCATGCTTTTTTTAATTAAAAACACGGATGCTAGCAAGCTTATACAAGTTTTATTTTAATGTCATGGAGTTATCTCTACCTTTCCTGTCATGGAGTTATCTCTACCTTTCCTGTCATGGAGTTATCTCTACCTTTCCTGTCATGGAGTTATCTCTACCTTTCCTGTCATGGAGTTATCTCTACCTCTACCATGGAGTTATCTTTACCTTTCCTGTCATGGAGTTATCTCTACCTTTCCTGTCATGGAGTTATCTCTACCTTTCCTGTCATGGAGTTATCTCTACCTTTCCTGTGTTAACTTGTTGCATCGAATAACGCTAACCATATTTCAATAGAAAGGAGAAATCTCCAACAAAACATTTCTGCAGCACTTTGTGGACGACACGCTCGTTGTTATCGGCACAAATAGGAATAAGAACTACAAAGTTTATGACGAGCTAACAGAAGCTGATGTTGATGAACAATATGGAATGCTGTCACCTTTGCTATGCTGCCTAGATCGCTGTGTACACCACAATGTCAACGTTCTCAATTCTGAAGTAAGTATTGTTTAGATTTCAATAGATATTATTTTATCTTTTGAAAAGTATTTGAAAATACGAGTTTATTGTAAGGCTACAGTACACAACTGGCTTGGTATACAAGCAAATATCTTTTGCATGAAATTTTTCTGAGAAATTGATATCGTATCGTTATTGCCAAGAAGTGCTAATGGTGACCTTGTGTAACTGCTGCCACTATATTGCTGCCTCTGTTGTAATTGTTCATTTATTGTTTTTAGGCAAAAATAAACCCTGATTTGAGGTCAAACCACACAGAGCTGGATGAAGACTAGGCACTTTTTAGCATATCAAAATGTTTATTTTTTGAAAAATTGGTGTATACATTTATTTTGGTGTTCATTACATCCAAACTCGATTAATCTAAAGAACAAAATCAATATTTGTCCCAGCAGCGCTTTGCAGGTACCCACGTCAGCCTCTTATCTGATAAAATGCACAGAGTTACATCAGTGAGTGTAGTCTAGGTGCCTAGCTGGCTTGTGATGTTTTGTGGCGCTCCAGTATCATACACCCCTCACTGTCTAGGAAATAACCTTAGTCTAATGGGAGTTGTCTTCTTCTTTTCACAATGGTAAGGTATAAACCCAAAGATTTGTAAAACATTTTGTCTTATTTTATCAAGTTTGTTCTGATAAATAATCGCTACAGTGTTTCCTGCTGAAGAAGGAACTGGGGGGGGGGGGGGGGGGGGTTGAGGAGTCTCACAAGCAGGGTGGACCCTAGACTACAGTGAGTGATAAGAAGTCACCGCAGTAGATTAAGAAAGCTCTTTTGTTATTTTTTTATTTATTAATTAATTAACTTTTGATGTTGATAAAAACTTATCTGACAAGGTAGTCCCATGGTTGCAATCCTTAACCATTTACAAACCAAAGCAGAAACTGGCACTATGCCAACTCTTATTCTATTATACATTATTATTGTTACTAACAAATGATAAGGAAAATTCCAAAAATTTCAGATAACTTCATGATTTGACTTTACAGTTACTTGGGATCAACAAAAGTTTAAGTTTTTCATGAAACATAGCTAAATATTATATAACTATTCTATGACAACAGGTAGTTTTTCTTTTTTTAATCTGAACAAGCTGAATAGTGTAGAACAATCTCATATTTACAATGTAGTATTTATTATGTATTAAAATAAATATAAAATACGATATAGTATGATACATCTATTGTACAATGTGGCACTGGGAACCAAAAAGCTTCTTGAAAAGTATGTTATTACGTAACATAGCAGATCGGATTACATAAGTATCAATAGTTTGATATAGTCTAGAGAGGAAAATATATAATAGATAGTAAATTGTTCACTGGTTCTACAAGCACAAAGAAATGGAGAAAACTTAATAAAAAAAAAAACAAACACAATGCAACGCAATATGAGTGATTACTATTTGTCGGGTAGATAAACAAAAATACTGATATGAAGACTTGAGGACAGAGACATCTAGTAGAGAGTTGATTAGCTGGTAAGTGTAGCTTCTGCTGCTTTCAGAGTAGAGATGGTAAGAGCTCTGATTTCTTTCATACTAAAATGTAGATTGAATTGTCTTTCCAGCACCTGCTTGACCTCTGCAGCCGTTAGTGAGTCCAATCCCAGACTGCTCAGCGTGCTTTCTTTGCTTACAGCTGAGAGATCATTGATGCCTAAATTGAATGATAAATGCATGAAATTCTTGTAAAAAAAAACAAAACTCAATTTACATTTCATCACGTTTTGGGAACTTGGTGTGGAGTTGTCTCACTATGTAGGAGTACATAACTCCCATCCTGTTATACTCTGAACAAGAAGTAAGTTTTTGCTGAATAAGAAATTGATAACGCTGACCTATCATGATGTTCCACAATCAGTTTCACTGGTGGTTACATTTTTTAGACTTAACTAGTAGACCCGACTAGAAGATTTAGCTAACATATGTGATTGTGAGTTCCTACAGCTATTAAAATATTGCCAGAAGATTCCATCATTCGTTGCAAAAAAATGAAAAAACTGTCAAAGTGCACAGCAGCAAACAAAGAGAATAAGTTTTTACCTAAGATCTTAAAGACAGATCCAGCGACATCAATATTATCTGAAGCTTTCACCCCGGATGATTTGTCAGCGATGACAAAACTAGATAGGACTGGGTGAGATGTTTCACACAAGAAGGTGTCAAGAGCTGACAGGCAGCTTGTCAGTCTCTGTGGTAGAGCTCCACCTAGCACAAAGTCATTGTCTCCCATGGTACTCATCACTACACCGACATCTCCAATACTTCCCCATTGTATCGCCAAACCTGAAAGGTATGTCAGTGTTAGTGCTGGATCACTAAGGAAAGAAAACTTGACGGACAAAAGTGTTCATAACTTGTTCACAGAGATAAATAGTGTGTACCTGGCAGGCCTGCAGTGTGTCTATCCTCACAGATTCTCTCCATCACAGTGTTAGCGTAGGAATAGTTGGTTTGTCCAGCATTACCTCTACCTCCCCACACAGAAGAGAAGACAACAAAGTGATCTAAAGAATATGAGCAAAGGTCGCGAGTGACACTGTCCAAGTTGAATGTGCCTTTTACTTTAGGGTTCAGCACCGCCTGGAAACTCTGCTCCGTTTGGTTTTCCAACATCGCATCTCTCAGAACCTGAAAAGTAATGGAGGAATTGGAAATGAATCACTTAGTTACAAAAAATAATAGACAAACAGTTTTCTTTGCAATAATCATAGAGAACTGGATTAAACACCTACCATAGCGGAGTTGAACACACCACCCAGAGGTGCCATATTGTTACATTCTTTGATAAGCTCTTCAGCTTCTGTATATTGTACAATGTTCTTTGAGGATATCTTGACCTCAACTCCATTGTCTCTCATAGTACTCACCAGCTTGGCTTGGTAACCTGGTGATCAGAAATATATTGTAGGCAATTGATTCTAAGTAAACTATACTGAATGACATAAACATGTAAATTCTTACCATTTGTGATTCCAGATCTGGACGTGAGAATGAGTTTAGTTGCACCTCTGCTAACCAGCCAACGAGCGACCTCCAGACCAAACCCACCGAGTCCTCCAGTTAAGAGGTATGACTTGTTTGGGTTGCAGTGAAATCTAGGCATGGCATCCAATTTGCCATTAGAGTCTGTGTCAATCTATAAATAGCAATCATTTACTATATAATCTACACTCAAACGAGCCATCGGACAACAGAAAGTTCTTTATACCACAAATGTATACATACCCTGACAACTTTCTTCTTTTTGTTTCTTCCATTCACCAGAAATCCAAGAGCGTAATCTACTTCATCTTTGTTAAAAAGTACAAAGTCCAGTGGTTTAACTGCTCCAGTTTCGATTCCATTGGATATCAGATGTTTCACTTGCTGCCATTCCGTGCTGCCTTTGAGGAAGAGTGAGTCCAGGGTCACCCCATGGAAGCTGATGTCTTTGAGGAAACTTCCCAAAGCTGTTATGGCAAATAAAATGAGTTGAAAAAATTATTTTCTTGAAACTTTTGACAGCAACCAACTTATTGATTTCATTTTTGGTAGTTGCAAAAGAAGAAATAACGCCATACCAATTTGTGCATTGTTCTCCATGTCTGCTTTGCCAATCTGCAGGAATCTACCATGTTTGGCCAGTAACTGGATAGATGACTGCAGTTTCTCTTCTGGTAAAGAGTTGAGAACTACATCAACTCCTTTGCCTTTCGTCTGTAGCTTGATCTCAAACTCAAAGTCTGTGGATTGTGAGTCCAGAACATTTTCTGGCTTGATTTCTGGAAAGTTCTCTGCTATGTACTTTTTGTGCTCAGTATTCTTTACAGTGACAATGACCTAAAAGCATTAATAAAATATAGATAGCGAAACAACTTTTCATAAATTATTATTATTATTATTATTCTTTAGTTATTGCAAGTTTGCGCAGTAAAAAGAGTCATAATTGCTGTCAGTCTCACCTGACATCCCATGCTAAGTGCAATTCTTACGGCTGCTATTCCAACGCTGCCGTCCACTGCAGAGTGAACTAACAATGTATCTTTTGGCTGCAGATTTCCTCTGACAATGAGGGCGTAATATGCAGTGGAGTAAGCTAATGGGACGGAGGAAGCTTCACTCATGCTCCAGTCAGCTGGAACATCCCACAAGTAATCTTTGTCTGCCTTCACAACTGTAGCCAATGCCCTACCCTTGCACAGTCCCATCACACGTCTTTGATCTTTTTGAGAGTAACCTGAAAATTCTAGTCCCAGCATGCAATTGTTGAGTTCCTGGTGACCAGGAAGAGCTTCCTCTTGGAGTTTACCGCTAGCCAGCATCATGTCTCTGTGATTTAAGGCTACGTGTGAAACCTTACACATCTCACTACCAAGTTCCGCGGTGACATGTTTGAGAGAAGATTCAATCCATCTGAGATTTGACAGACCCGATCCAGGAGGGTAAACACTGACATCTGCGTATGGCGTACTAGTTTTGTCTACAACAACATTGTTCAATTTATCTACTGGTCAATGCTTTCAAACGGATGAAAAGAATGACAATGAAAAGAACTGCAGCAGGCTAATACAATTTTTCATTGAAAAGGCAGCAAGAATGAACGCTAACCTTTGACAGTGAGTGGGGTATGCCTGTATGCTCCCCAAGTACCATTGCAATATACATTCATCGGTAAGTTCTTGCTTCTCTGCCTTAGACATTCCTCTGAATTGAAATCTGGCAGCTTGCCTTTTCCTGCATTGAACATGCACCTGCAATAAAGAAGTAAATAAACTCCCTGAATGCACGTTTGGAGATACTAGCAAACTTGTGGCTAGATCCAGCGGAGCCTGAAAAAATGTGCACTAACCTGATTCTGTCACCAGATGTCTCTTCTCTAAGACTGTTAGCCAATCCAATGGTTCCATTTCGCTCATTAGATACAAGCCACAGTCTCTTCTCATTGTCTGGTGCACTCATTGCTTCCAGCCTCTCTTTCAGTGGTTCCAGCCATTCTGTACCAAATCCTTTAATCTCCATCATTTCATCATCCTCGCCTGTTAACGTACAAGTTTAATGGTAAAAAACTACATCATAGTCAGTAACTGCAAATTCATATGCTAAGAAAACTGCTATTGGTTTTGACCACATTGGGTGCTATTTTGGACGCCATGTTGGGTACTTATGTAATCTATGCATTGCTGACTTACTTGAGAGAGAGCTATTGGTTCGCCAGAGAGTCAGCGTTTGCAAGGGGTTCTCTACTTTGTATAGAAGTTCAAAGTCAGCAGACAGCAGGTCATTTATTTTGCCATTGTGGAAAGTGTAGTCAACAGTTAGTAGGAAACCATTTGACCTCAACATCTTCAATGCAATCTCAGCTTTTTTTGGCTCCTGAAACATCGCCAGTTCAAACAATGAAAGCTTATGAAACATAAAACTAATTAAGCCAACAACATCACAAATTTTTGAGACGTTTAGTACTCAAAACTTGTTGAGTGAATATACCAACAACAAACTTACTTGCGCGGTGTTAGAGGACAGCACCAGATGTTGATTACTAATTGGCAGCGAGTTGACATCATGCTCAGACTGTTTAACGTTAACTCTGGAGTCTTCCGGATTTTTGGCACTTCCCAAAGTGTGCAGCCATGATGTGTAGTCTGGTCTAATGTTTAGTATATTGTCAATAGAAGCCAAGATACTACTAGCAAAGGATGGAGATTGTGAGTCATTCAACTCGGTCATCTCAAGCTTATGAGTGGTAAAGCTCTCACAAACCGTGTCCAACGCAGGCTTGATGTATCTCAACGACAACAGAGAGGTGAACAGCGAGTCTTCCAAGAAACTTTTAGATGTGGTCGAACCATTCAAATCTTTGAGTTGAGAGAATAGAATGCAACCATCTTGGTCCGTGTATGAGTCAAGCGGAAGGTTGCCGTGAGTGCCTAGTAGCTGTGCCAAATGCTGAACTAGCTCCAAAGGTACGGCAGAAGAACTGACGTCAGCATTTGATTGCAATGCATGTTTGGCAGCAAAGCTGCAGCACTGTAGGTAATCAGGTGACTCGACATCTACTACTCTCTCATAGGGTGTAAACTCATATGTCTCCAAGATGGCTGCTTTCTGTTTGACTATTCGAGGCGCAACAGCTAACTCTAGCCCTACTAGTTGTACACCTCCGGCTTGAATGATACCCAAATCGTCATTCCTTGTCACAGCAACTAAAAGTCAACCATATTATATTACCACATTCATTACTGGTCAGCTGTAAACAAATAATTCATTCAAAAAGCTATAATTATGTTGAACTTACTGCAGGTAGGATGATTTTCATGTGACAGTACACTGCTTTTTTGTTGTGCAGGATCTATTCTCAGACTTCTCATCCTGAGAGGAAACCTGAAGGAATCATCCCTGAATGCTAACAAACCAGTTTGTAGCATATAGTCAACAAAAGTCAGCCAATTGTTTCCCCACTGAAGCAAACCTTCCTCGCCTGAATGAAAACAAACAATAAGCAATCTGATTACTGTGCTGTAAGTTTATGGACAGAAAATATTCTCAAACTCACTCTGAGCAATAAAAGTAAACTTTAGAGTTATTACCTCCTGACAGAGAGCTGACAATTCCTTGGAACTCTCCGGAATACTCATATCCTCTTAGCCTCAGTTCATAGTAAATATCTTTAGAGCTCATCTTCACCCCCTTGACATCACCTGAGGCTTGTGTTGGAACTTTAAGCAGAGCTTTTTCATCACTTTCAACAGTTCTTATCTTACCAGATGCTTTGATCTTGCCGTCATGAGTCACTTCAAAAGCTCCAGTAGAAGGTAGAATGCTCACAGACAGCGCTGTCTTTTCTGTTAGTAAACAGCAATATATTGGTGCAAGGAGGTGTTTTTAAATTATAAGTTTTCGTACATCGTTAATAATTAGTGTTTTTTAGATATACTAATAACGTAATACA
Source organism: Cryptosula pallasiana (assembly GCA_945261195.1). Taxonomy (NCBI): domain Eukaryota; kingdom Metazoa; phylum Bryozoa; class Gymnolaemata; order Cheilostomatida; family Cryptosulidae; genus Cryptosula; species Cryptosula pallasiana. Next base: position 21,873,151 of record OX183138.1, on the reverse strand, counting down.
TTTCATTCGAAATGAAAAGTAAGATTTACTAACCTTCTTTCTGCATCAGTATCGGGGCGTGGATTTCAGCATTATCAAACACAACAGGCATTGTCTTGTAGTCCTGGCCTAAAGATTGTGCCAAAGCCCTCCACGCAGCAATGAAGTATCCTACAAATAATAACCAAGTAGTTATACTCACAAGGCATCTGAGTATTACTTACATGCTTTTCATTTCTGACCGGCAGTAGTACAACATTTACCTGCGCTGGGATAAATAAGTCTGCCGTCCATCTTGTGACCTAGTAAAAACTTTTGTCCTTCGGTCAGGTTAATATCAAACTTCATCTCGTTGTTTGATGGGTCATAGAGATCAGACTCTGTGGGCACGTCATAGCTGACTGAGTGGTCCCAACCAATGAGAGAAGAGATTGAGGGAGTACCTCTTGGGACAGGAAAGGATGCGTCATTGTATAGAGCATTGACATTGACATTGATTCCATGCTGATACAGCCTGAAATTATATAATTTAAAATAAAGTTATCAGTACCACTGATTGCGCGCATGAATAAATCGTATATGTGTCAGTAATACTGTTATTGCGTACCTTCCAATGCCTTGGTAGAACAACTCCAAGTTATCACCATGACCTCTCTTTTGTAGTCCAATATTTACACAGTCAGCATTCAATGATCTCTTCAGTATAGATTGAAGCAAGGCATGAGGGGCAATCTCTACTGTGACAGCATTATTGGGCACACTAGCCAGTGCTTCCTGTTAAATAGTAAGTGAAAGTTAAGGGACAAAATGGAGAGAATGAACAAAACAATGAGCTGATGTACATATACAAAACCAACCTGGAATCTGACAGGACTAACCAGGTTGTTGACATGATACTCAGCGGAAGAGTACTCAGTCAAACCTGAAGCACTCTCATCAGTAACAGAGGTGCTGATCCATTTGGAGCTGCGCCGTTTTGGCTTTATAACCTGAAGCAGCAGAACAACCAGTTATCACTTGACTAAAACTTACTGAGATTTATCAGAGAAGCATAAATAAAACCTGGACAGTAAAGTACCTGTGCCAGGTGCTCCCTGAGAACTGGTGCTACGGCAGCCATGTGTGGTGAATGGAATGCAACCCCATTGGTAGACACTTCCTTAGCAAACACATCTTCTTGCTTGAGCTGCTGCACAAAGTTGCGAAGAATCTCAGCGTCACCAGAGATGGTCACCGTATCTTCACTGTTGTGACAAGCTGGAACAACTCCTTCCGGACATCTTGCCTTTGCCTCTTCCCAAGTCAACCCTGAAATTACATCAACTTGTTATATTTTTCTCACCACTACAGAACAGAAGCAATGCAAAGATCAATGAAGATTAATCTTACCAACAGCTGCCATAGCTCCAGACTTCAAGCCAGCATCTGTGATACACTTCCCTCTCCAATAAGCTGCCAGGATGGTTTCCTCTGCTGTCAAAGAGCCGTCAGCATACCCACTGCCGAGTTCTCCAACAGAATGGCCAATGATGCCATCCGGAGTCAATCCTAAGGCATTCAGTATGTCTACCAAAGCCACCTGTGGTAATAAAATATTAAACATTAATCTTGATATGACCAGAACGTCAGTTTTTGTCTCAAATACAAGAAATAAAAGAGACTTTTGGACCAACCTGTATTGCTGCCAAGGACACAAATGAGTTGATGGTGCTGTTGAATGAGCTGCTGTCATCACTCATCAAAAGCTCGGAGAGATCAATACCAAACTCTGATAGGTGACGGCTTGATCTCTCTATTGACTTGGCAAAGATTTCTAACTGCATCAGTTCCTTGGCCATCCCAAACCACTGAGAGCCCATTCCAGAGAAGATATACCATAGCGGTCTATTGTCTCCCTCACATTTCTGCAACGTTACATTTAGTTGTGAAATAAACCTATTTTGTTCACAGCATTGAAGGAACTCTCAATGCCTGACACAGAACACCTGATAGATCTTACCTGAATGTCAATTGTGGCATCATTTCCTGGTTGGTTGACCAACGTAAAACCTCTGTATGGAAGATGCCTGCAGCTCTGACCAGCTGATTTACCGAGGAGGGCGTGCAAGCTCGAATTGTTAGAGTGAGATCTATGTATCTCTTCAAATGTTCTTTTTAGGGCTGCTTCTGTCCTCCCGCAGTAAGTGATGAGTTTAGCTGCGTCTGTGGAAGGTTTTACACTCTTTGCCTGAAATTTTACCAGTAATAGAGAAACAGATTCAGTACATAATGTGAAATATCATTTTTTACTAAATTTTTATGAGTTGTTTTTGTACTCTGCACAGTTGGTATAGAATCAATTCAGCTCACCATTGCATCAGCAGCTGTGGTGTCTAGGAGCGCATGTGCATTGGTTCCACCAAACCCAAAACTACTGATGGAGACAAATCCACCATCCCATTTTGTGTTCTCTGAGACAACTTTCAATCGGCCATCAACCAGTCCTGGTATGTTCTTATTTGGGCTTTTGTAGTGTAGGTTGGCTGGCAGCATTCTCTCTTCACTGGCAATGAGCACTTTAGTCATGGCAGCAATACCTAATAATAAATTATAAGCAAGTAGTGAATAATTATTTTATTACCTCTCAAGTTAAAGTCAACTGAAATAATTAATAACCATCCAACTAGCCAGTTATTATGAATCTAATAAACAATTATGCAATACATACCTGAGACTGCTTCCGGGTGCCCCATGCAGGATTTAGTAGAGCCAAGCAAAAGTGGAGTCGTTCTCCCCTTACAGAACATGTCAGCTATAGCATTGACCTCTTCAGGGTCTCCTGCTTTAGTGCCAGTTCCATGAGCTTCCACGTATGAGACATCATGAGGGTTTACCCCACACTCTGCATACAACTCTTTCATTAGCCTTAGCTGACATTTCCCTGAAGGGTAGGTGATACCTGCACAAGCAGAGAAAAATGATAATAATTAACTACAGCAAACATGTTTATTGGCTGCTAACCCAAAGTATAACACATGTAAATATATTTAAAATAATAAAGATTAGTGTACTTTGGTCGCCATCTTTAGCTCCGTCTGAGTTGATCTTGGAATGTACAAGTTGAGCATAGATCCTGTTTGAAGATTTCTTCTTTTGTAAAAATATTGATACAATAGCTTCTGCTCTGGCATAACCGTTACCTAGCAAGACGCACACAATATTGAAAATACACAAAACCGAGCCTTTACAATACACAACTTATTGCTGATTTAAGAGTTTTTAGTCTACAGTTACCTGATTCATCAAATGATTTACAAGCTCCGTCAGCGGAGAGCATGTTTAGTTTAGTAAACTGTACAGACACTGTTGGTAGTAGACAGAGGTTTCCACCAGCGACTATAGCTGCATCACATTGTCCACTGCGTATAGCTAGCAAAGCTTGATCTAAGGCTACAAAACTAGCCGAGCAGGCAGTATCTATGGTGTAGCTCGGACCTGAAATATTACATAATAGGGATCGTTCGTTGCGCTTCAATTATAAAACCTAAAATTTTTATAGCATTGTCGGTATACTTGAACTACAATGTTGGTTTTTCTTACCTTTAAAGTCAAAGAAGAAAGATAGTCTGTTTGAGAACATAGCACTTAGGCAACCAATCATTGTGAAGCCAGAAGTGTCAGTAGGATTGCCAGTCCACCCCATCTGTCCATCTGTAGCACAGTTACCAACAAACACCCCAGTGTTGCTCCCCCTCAGGTCCTCTGGGTTCACACCTACATGTACATCATTGGTGGTATTTCAGTAATGAAGTTGGCAGAACCCTTTCAACTATCAGTTTTGTTAAAAAATGATATTTTAACCATGAGTTGTCTGTTTTACCTGCATCAACGATGGCTTCGTAGGTGGTCTCCAGCAGCATTCTTAGCTGTGGATCCATTCTGTTTGCTTGCTTTGAGTGCACACCAAAGAATGTTGCATCAAACTTGGTTATGTCTTTGATTTTACCCATTCTTTCAGGAATTCCATATTTGCCTATCGATAATATTACAATGAGTTAAACACTGTTACTACATCTAATTTTTGTGTGTTTTGTCAAAATGTTCAGTTTTAATGAACATTATATTGCGTCATTGTTTATTTTTCCGAAATGAAATAAATAAATAAAATAAATTTTTAAGAAGATATCTTTTACCTGGTGTCCATCTTCTCTCATCAGCTGTCATCATGTCAGTGTTGCTCATCAAATTATCTCTAAACTCATTGACGCTGTCAGACTCTGGCAGTCTGCATGCCATACCAGATATCACCACATCTTCTTCGCAAAACCTTAAATCATTATAAAAGCTCTAATTAAACACTGCATATGCTTATTACATAACAACTAATGACTCAAAGTGAAGATAAACTAATCATTTACATAAAACAAAACCAAGGCGCATACTCACTCAAGTTTGACCTTGCGCTCAGAGTCTTCAGTTTTTATTTTACTCTTCTGCTGCTCGATGTTATGACCTTGCATGAATCGCTGTGAGAAAGACTCATCTAGAAAGTTTCCAGGCATTGTTGCTGTTGTGAAAGATCGAAACTTATTTGTATGAGAAACACTTTGGAAACTTTTAATATGAAAAGAAGGTTTACACAATTGATAAACGTCTCGGCTTTTAAATAATAAATTATGTCGATGGATGAGAGTGTTCTTGTGATGTGCAGCAGTTGCTGATGTAGAGTCGCTATTGATGAGCTACGAGCTTGTTTGATTAAATTGTTTCTCTGCTGGTCTTTTATATGCGTGCGGGTCGGCTTTGACATAAATTTGGCAATTGATAATTATATCTATTGATATATTCAACCAATGAAATCTAAGAGGAAAGTTTTCTCTATAGCTATGGTAACATCCTTGTTCGTCTCCATAGCAACTAGAGCAATAATGGAATCAAAGCATTGTTGACCCTGTGAACTTCACCGAGAGAACGGAAAAGTCATGTACATTCACAAACAAACAATAGTAGCTCCACCATTTGCTCAATAAACAAAACAAAGTTTCGTTTATTGCATAAACGGTGATTAACGATTTATGTATCAGTTCTACTGTAGAAACCCAACAACTTGTGTGCTTTCCAACCATTATTTCCTTTAAGAACAATTCATTACAACACCATGCAGGAACATGTTGCAATTATCTGCCTTATTTCATCATTTGTGCATCCTTGAAATATACAAACAAACAACAAACAAACAACAAACAAAAAAGCGAAAATGGTTGAGACAGATTAATGTGACAGCAAATTTACAAACAAACAATGCTGATTTGTTGGCTAGATAATTTGTAATAATTCTTTTACTTTTAGAAAAAATTTTGGTTTGTTGTGGACCACAAATAATCAAGTAATCATAATAAGCACAATTGAGGTATTATGTAATACAGCCATCGGCACTATTCACATGTGTTGTCCACAGTCACAGAGCTGATTAGATAACTGAATAATGTGGTTGACAGCCACACATAGGTTAGCTTTGACACTGGATAGACAAGCAATTTGATACTGAAGTTGTCTTCTCTTTAAACACAGGAAGCTACCAAGAATGCTACATGGTGTGAATGAAAAGTTATTCATTGAAATTTGAAATAGTTTATAAGACAATTTTCAAAGTTCATCTGATTTATCATATGGTATAATAATATAATACAATAATATAATGTAATAATATAATATAATGGAATGCAGTAAAGTATTAAAAATTCAATCCAACAATATCGCTATTATCTATACAATGCAACACTAATCTCATTTTTTGTAGTTGAAAATACTGCATTATTTGGCAAGTTATGGTTCAGGTGTGTGCATGTAATAGCAGACTTACCGACTCAATATCAAACAAATGTTAGTGTGTGCATGTAATAGCAGGCCTACCATCTTGGTATAAGGTAATTGTGGTTGTGTGTATGTAATTAAAGACTTACTATTCCACATTAAGTAAACATGCAGGGGTGTATGTAGTAGCAGGTCTACCATCTCTATATCAAGTAAATGTTGGTGCGTGTGTATGCAATAGCAGACTTACCAACTTTATCTAAATTGATTTTACAACCAAAATAACTGTAGAAACTCTGAAAATTTTTGCATGTTTTTTTTGTAGCGATTACTGACGCCTTTGTATAGTGAACAGTTTTAGAGAGGCCCCTCTTTACGGCAACTAGTCAAGACTTTACATGAGTTTTAAATTTTCTGACAGGGCACTTAGTTTGTGCTGCTTCTTTGCTTAGATCTCTATTGCTTGCTGCCGTTAAGATCTCAATTGCTTGCTGCCTTTAAGATGTCAGTTGCTTGCTGCTGTTAAAAACAAGTAAGGTTACTCTTTCAGAGCAGCACAGCTGTAAATAAATTTTGTACCTTGCAAATGAGTTTTTTAGCTTCAGATTTCAACCTATATTCCCAAACATATACAGGGATATCTAGATGCTTCATATTGATTACACCTCCACTAGCTTCAGCTTGTTATTCATAATTGTAGTAGGTATGTTAGTTGCTACTGTTGTAGGTATGTTAGTTGCTACTGTTGTAGGTATGTTAGTTGTTGTACCTTTATTGAAAGACAATGGGATCTTTAAGCTGGTAGCTTCAAACAGAAATTGTATTTCTACAAAAGTGGTGAAGAGCTTATAGCAAGAACGACATATCAATGTCTATAGCCTCTACAATATGACATGGCAGAACTGTCACATATTCTATTGTCGTATCTACTGGGCTAGACACATGTATCTCCCATCTCCCCCTCCACCTCCACCTATTGTCGTATCTACTTGGCTAGACACATGTGTCTCCCATCTCCTATCTCCCCCTCCACCTATTGTCGTATCTACTGGGCTAGATACATGTATCTCCCATCTCCCCCTCCACCTATTGTCGTATCTACTGGGCTAGACACATGTATCTCCCATCTCCCCCTCCACCTATTGTCGTATCTACTGGGCTAGACACATGTATCCCCCATCTCCCCCTCCACCTATTGTCGTATCTACTGGGCTAGACACATGTATCTCCCATCTCCCCCTCCACCTCCACCTATTGTCGTATCTACGGGGCTAGACATATGTATCTCCCATCTCCCTCTGCACCTCCACCTATTGTCGTATCTACTGGGCTAGACCCATGTATCTCCCATCTCCTATCTCCCCCTCCACCTATTGTCGTATCTACTGGGCTAGACCCATGTATCTCCCATCTCCCCCTCCACCTCCACCTATTGTCGTATCTACTGGGCTAGACCCATGTATCTCCCATCTCTTCCTCCTCCTCCACCTATTGTACATACTCAACTTTCACCAACTAAAATTCGCCCAGTTTTTATATATCCATTTCACAATAAAAGTCGTCATTTCTCCTCATCCGTGAATATCGCAAAGATTAGCTCATTTGTTTTGTCACCAGCTCCTAGCCGTTAGTTGTTTTAGTTCCTTCTGCAAGACTCATCACATTTCGCAGTTAACTACGTCTTTTCTTTTTATCTTAATCTTAACCATCCTTTGAGCGTCAACTTCATCAACCTTACTCATAGAGTTAACGCAGCAGAACAAGTTGCCTGCCCCCCCCCCCTCCCTACCTTAACTGGAGAAAGATACTTTATTGTGTGTCATTGAATCATTGCAGAGACTTCTTTCTATTCGGCCACATCGAGAAATTCTTTAAACAATTATTCATTGATATAAATTTGCATTCCAAGTAAACACATCATATGATAAACTTGGCTGTAACCTTTACAAGGAAATATGAGAGCTCAACCTGATTGTTACACATTCAATAACCCTCAAGCTACAGCCTACGCTAAAGTCGCACTTAGACAAGGCAATTTTTCCTGGAAGTTTGCCAATGAGTTTTTTCGATGAAAGGATGTGCAACTTTGGGTGGAGACCGAAGCTTGTCCCAGGCTAGCACCAAACCCACAGAGTAGGGTATGAGTGGCAAGCTGCAGCAATATTATAACGCTTTAACACATTTGGACCATTTGTGTTGATATGTATAGCGTGTCCAATATTTTGTTTATTCAAACCTGGATATAATGTAAACAATGATTGTTATAAGATAATAAGACTATTATTATATAATTAAAAATGACCCAAATGTTGATAAACCCATATCGATTTTTTATAAAACAGGTTAAACTTCATATTTATTTATAATGCTAATTAATTCATATTCAGAATTATTATTATTATTATGAATGCAAACATAAAAGAAATCAGTTTTTCTTCAAATTGTGATTAAATCGTTGTTAATTTTTAAAAGAATTATGGTAACTTTTTTAGATAAGTAAAAAGTTTACTTTATAAGTAAATAAAAAAGCTTCTGAATGCACAAATAACTACTACCTAGTAGAAAACCATTAACAATTAAATTGCAGCCCATCAACCCAACTGCATGAGCAAGAACACACGCAAGTTATATTAGCTGTGATGGTCGGGCAAATTTAAAATCAGCAAACTCGAAAATTGCATGTTTTGCGATCGTGTAAAAAGCAACATGCAACTGCTTTTGCGACCACTAATTGAGATGAAGACGCGGTTGCTCTCTGTAAATGCAGCTTAGTTATTATTCATTTGTCTCACTCTAGCCATCGTGACTGCAAAGCTGATGTGATTGGCTTTTTAATACTAATCATATCCATGGCTGTTATTTTCATTAAATAAAATGGCGTAGATTATTTTATAAAAAACACATTTTTACTTTTTTGTTTATACCAAAATTATTTCAATCTTTTAGCAGCAAATTCCAGTAAAAATCTGCACAATTTTGATTGCAAAAAGTTTTGCATACAAAACATATTTGAAATAAAAAAACTGGAAAGAATATTGAAAAATTAATTTAATTATTCGTTTTAAAACATGCCATAGTTATAACTTTTCGTTTCACGACATGAATTATTTCATTTAAAATACTGCCATGTTTGTTCCTTTCTGTGCAACCGTCTTAGTCATCACAAGTTGAGGTTGAAGTTGCAACTCTGAATAAAGAAATAAGACTATCTGAGGTTACATCAATTTATTGCAACACCAAGCCCAAGGGGTGGGGGTGCAGTCATTTCTATTGTTCCATTCTTGCGTGCGTGACAAGGAAGTTTTCAAAAGCACAAGTTTGTGGTTGTAAGATGAGTTTTATCAACGAAAGACAAAAATAGTTGACATAAATGACTTGTATTGCGATGAATAACAATTGTCTTCTGGTTGAGAGGTACTCTGGTGGGGTGAGGAACAATAGCCAAGTATTGAGATTGTTGTCAGTCACCGCATTCCAGCCACTCAAACACTATTTACCACAATTCTTCGACTGACCAAAGACTTTTTCATTAAAGCTTTGCAGACAAGCATTTGGCTAAATTTTATCTGATATAATGTTTTTGTCTGGAAAAGTGACTTCGCTGTTTAAAATTATTGAGAAACTGAGATTCACTTAATGCATTATTTTAGTCCGGCCACAGCCGAGTACAAGCTGGTAGATTGGAGTTGCAGCCACTGAGAATCGAACGCAATAGCTCTCTTCTAAGAACGAAGTAGCCAGTTTGTAATAATTTGGTTAAAATTGAAAGCTTAAAACGTCAAATTTTTGGAAGACAACATACATAGGTGCATGACAAATGTTTATTTTGCATCATAGTGGTTATGTTCTGCCTTAAAAGGAATAAAAAACAAATTTTTGTGATTAAATGGGCCAAGTAGGGTTGTACCTAAAATTAACTTAGCCCAAAAGCTGGTTTTTGAATGGGAAGGCAATCGAACAATAAAAGCTTAGCAGTTTTTATCCCTGTTAACTAGCTGATTACCGAATGGGATAGGCCTTTGTGATATCAAATATATTTTATTTAAACTTAAATGGTTACATCAATAGAAATGTATGCAAACAAAATATATATAAAATGTTTTCAAAACAATACAAACAAACATAAAACTAAACTTCTGGTTAAAAAATTTTGGTCCATTTACTTCTTGACCGCTCTGAGTTTATTAGCTAAAAATCTTTTCGTCAGTTTCTTTAACTAGAATAGTAGTTACTTGACAACATACAGGTGTGTGTACAACATAAAGGTGTGTGTACAACATACAGGTGTATGTGTACAACATACAGGTGTGTGTACAACATACAGGTGTGTGTACAACTTACAGGTGTGTGTACAACATACAGGTGTGTGTACAACATACAGATGTGTGTACAACTTACAGGTGTGTGTACAACATACAGGTGTGTGTACAACTTACAGGTGTGTGTACAACATACAGGTGTGTGTACAACTTACAGGTGTGTGTACAACATACAGGTGTGTGTACAACTTACAGGTGTGTGTACAACATACAGGTGTGTGTACAACATACAGATGTGTGTACAACACGTGTGGTCTAGTGGCTAAAGGGCTCGCACTTCAATCCAGGATCTGGGGTTCAATTCTCAGCATGGTTATCTGTGATATTCGGCTTCCTATATGCTCTGCCTGGTTGGATATGGGCATAAAAACAATGTGGTCCCTAGTTTGATTGCACTCTCCATAATAACTATGGAGTCATGCTAGTAAAGAATCCCCCCTCTGCTTTTTCGGAAGAGTAGCCGGTGTAACGGCGGGCATGGGTATAGGGTGCTGCTCACACAAGCTCTGCTTATGAGACCCATCTTTAGGGTTGCTCACAAGGCACAACCCATACAAGTAGGTGTGTGTACAACATACAGGTACGTGTGTGTGTCCAATATAAAGGTGTGTGCTTCTTTAATTTGGTCATATAAAAAAATGATCGTTTACTGGGAAAAATAATTGACAGCGCAATTTTTTTTAAGAAATTTATTAAAAACAGATAAGAAGTTGGCAAAAAAAACAAGAAAAAAAATCCAACCTGCTAAAAAACAGGTGTCTACAAAGAATATCAACTGTCCAAACTAGACACAAACCCATTAACTGACAAAAATAGGTGTCCGCAAAGGATATCAACTGTCAAAACTAGACACAAACCCGTTACCCGAAAAAAATTAGTTAACTGTTTCTTTTAACTGAAATGTATCACCCAACCATTGAATGATAGATACAAGCCACAGCTGTCACAAGACTCGAGAATGTATTTTGTATGTATCAAAACCCTGTCACTAGAAGTCATGAAGGACTTAACTAAATATTATAACTGTATCAACATCAGGAAGTTAAGACTAGACTTTGCTGAAACGCAAAATCGGTCAAACAAAACTTTTAGCACTTTCATCATCAAACATATTTGTGCTGTATTTCTGTGTTATTAAAAATCATGTTATTGGTTTGGTAGCCAGGTTTAAAAACAGTGAAGATGCATAGTTGAAAGACAATGTGTATTCCATTACGTGGTGTGCGCACTAGCGTTAGCTTTCAGAAAAACTGCTGATGTAGATGAGGGTAGAGTACTTCGAGGATAAAGCTGGTTGTTGCCCAAAGCAACTTTCATTCAAAGATAAAACCCGAATGCTGTAGTTTTCAGAATTTAGGTTTAAGTATAAGATTGACAACACTATAACTAACGGAAATGATCTAGAGAGGAGTCGCTAACTGGTTGTGGGCAAATTGCTATATAATGGAGTTATTCAGGGAGATAATACAATTTGCTGTTTTGCAATAATGATATAAACTTTTCCCCTCGAATCTCGTCAAACAATGAGTAATATAAAAAGATGTTTAACGATTCGAGAAATTTTATTTCAAACTTCCTTCTGTGTCGCTAGTCACTACAGATATCTTTTAGTAGATCACTCTTACATGTGCCTTAGGACAAAACCTCCGTACATTGGCATATTTCCATTGCTCATCTGGTATATGATTAGTGGATAAGTCAATCAAACATTATCAATTGTATTTTTCCTTGACAGCAAACAAATGTAAAACTTGTTGCATGATGCACTTGATTCCTGTTTACAATCTTAGATCACACTGCTGGCAACGCGCAAAAAACCTGCTCGTGTTCATCACGTTCTCATGCCATGTGCTGTATGACAAGTGCGTCACAATATTTGAAGTTACATAAATGTTTTACTCACGAACTGGAGCCAGCGGACTAGTGCAAATTGTAGTTAAATACAAAGCAGGAGCAATTTGATCAATGCATATTCAATTATACAGAGCGTTGTCTGATTATTTGTTACCCTAAGAAATTCCAATAACTCAGTATTTCATTTAGCTAAAGGTGAAGGACTCGTTTATTTATCTCCATTACACGCACTGAATGGGTTTATTCATTTCAGTCTGTAGCTGAATTAGCTACAAAGGCTGTTTTGATAAACAACCCGATGCAATGGTTCAATCATAGATTTTTCCTCATAGCTGCTCATTGACGCAATCCGTCAGATTTCATCTCATCTTCCATCCGCCTCCAAAATACCAAATTAGATTTACCCATTTTTGTTGCAGATACCACTTGGCGCTGAAATATGTTTGGCTTCAGATCAAGACCAGATTTAATTTTTAGACTTGACTTCTTTATTTGTCATGACAAAGTTACCACAACTCGACAGAAATGTAGTTCACAGCCGGGTTACGTATCCTGTTATGTAATGAATGTGTGTTTTCACTTACTGCTGATTGGACAGAAATACAATAACAAACCTGTTAGCTACCCTAACAATGACCTTCTTCTGCGGCATAAACAGGAAATACAGGAAATGTTTATAAAACTGTGGAAGGAGAAGACCAAGTTTGGAGACAGCTATACAAACATTGTTGCCTAACATTTTAATCACTTGGCGTTTCGTTATCTAATTTGCCTCCAAGATAAAATTGTGATTCATTCTCAGTTTTACTTTTCAATTATTAATTTTGATTTGAAATTTATTTGTTCAGCTGCTGACTAATTGTTTGTCAGCAGTAGAAAAGCATCTTTCTACTAACCTGACATATTTTTCATAAGCGCAATGATGAATACATGATAACTGAGCAAAATGAACTCACAGAAACAGAAAACCTGCACATTCACAATCTATACTTGGCTCATAAGAAGTGCAACAGCCTTTATATGGTTTCGTTAAAGTTGATCTTTACTTTTCTAGTTCAAAAAGTAAACTATTTAAGGAATCGTGGATAAAATATTGAATTTACAAGCTGAATTGTGACTATTGCAGCAAGTGTTGGTAATGACTAACATACCAGTGTTGTAGCCTGCAATAAAAGCAAGTCACAACCTAATCTGTGAAGCAGTGAACATTGCTACTAACTTGATGGTTTCAACTAAAATATCAACCAAACCATTAAAAGATTGTTTCAACAAGCTTTGATCTAATTCTTCGCTATCTGGAGAAAAAACTAACACAATGAAAGTCACATATTGTATGATTTAATAAATCCTAGGAAATTGTTAATTATGAAATTGGTGATGTAAGCATTCTGCAACAGATATTGTGGTAGATTTCAGTGCACTCTAGTGGTAAACGGGTAGTTTACACTAGGAACCTTGTGAAGCAATGCGCGAGGCTTCTGCCCACAGCATTTGGTTAATAGCTGTTGGGTAGGAAGTCATACTGTGCCGGTAGCATGGTAAGCAGGGCCGGTATTGACCCCTGCAGGGTCGGTAGTGACCTCTACCGACCCGGTACAGCTGTACTGGGCCGGCACAAGATGGCCGCCTTAGACGAGGATCTGTAAAGATGTTCAGGAACTTAGTCAAGGTCGTAAACAGGAAGTGACTACCCCTAAAGTACCAACTTAGTGGACCTGATTCTATATACAGCCTGTGGACCCTGTAGGAGATGTCATTGGACAGTTGGGAGAAAAGACTCCGCCTTTAGCCACTTGGCACCTCCTTGTATTATCTTGCATTGCATTGTGATTGGTTAAGTATTTATATAATTGATGTCATTGGTTGCATTACTTCCTGTGCATTGTATCTTATATGTTTTGTGTTCCTTAGCTCTCCTATAAAAGGAGAGCTCCTACTGATAATCAGTGCATTCATTACAATGAGCCATAGCATGTATTCTTATATTGCTAAACACCTAGAGGAATAATTACCCTCAGGACTGCTTTGTAATAAAGCCACTATAGCAAACACTACCTCGGTACTGTTTGTCTGAGCCATGGGCTCTTGCCTTACCGGGTAATTCGGTTGCCCTACACAGTTGTCACTGTCGGTCAGTACAGTGTCCCCTCTGGAGAGAGGTAGAATACTCGAGACTAGTGGATGTCCGTGGTAACAGACCGGAATCCATTACATTGGTGGCAGCGGTGGGATAAACGGTACCTTCCCACGCTGTGCTCTTTCACGCTACCCTCTGGCCCTGCGAATGCACTGCAGGCCAGCTACCACTGAGGAAGGAGAAGTGATCTACCGGGTGTAGATCTGGAGAGAGGAGGAGAAATTGATCTACCGAAGTAGTAGATCTGAAGAGCAATTGACGCAAGATACTACCGGATTTCTCTGCAGGTTCGTTTGAGTGCGCTCCGAACTGCAGCAGCTATCCCGGCACAGTATCCACTACTAAAGGCTGTCTGCATCAACCGTAGAGCTTGCTCCGTTTGCAGCAGTCCAGTACAGACGCTACCGTATCTTCTACAGGCTCGTAGAGTTCGCTCCGACCTGAACATAGAGATACCGGCACTGTGCGAAAAGAAGAGAAAGTCGTGTATCAGCTATACAGACTCAGCTACCAGAGGTTATTCAGCTTGGAGTGCTACTCAGCTGGTAACAGTGACCCCGGCACTGTATCCATTTACAGTGTCACTACACTACTGCCTGTAGGCCCGTAGAGCTTCGCTCCGCCCTGCAGCAGTACAAGAAGTTTCGTAACGGTTGTTACAAGCAACGGAGTGCCAGATACTGCCACAGTATCCATTGGACCAACCCCTAGATCTGCTAGAGCCACTGGAAACACCGCTACCGACCCGGATCTAACCTATACCGGCCCGGGATCCAGTTGTACTGACCATTTCTTAGATTTGAGTTGAGATCACTCCTCTATCTGCAAAGAATGGCCAACCAGAGAGCACGCAGCGCTGGTCGAGCACCCGCTGGCAACCCAGAAGCTACAGCCATTGATAGATTGACCGAAGCATTGACGGCTATGATGAGGCCCAACCAAGACAATGCACCAGCTAGACTAAAGGCTCCGAAGTTCGACGGCGAAGGAGACGTCGAGTACTTCATCAGCCGATTCATTGAGGTAGCCGAAATGAATGAGTGGCCAGAGAACACGGCCATGTTATACCTAAGGGATGCATTACGAGGTAAAGCATTGGACTGTGGAAAGCCTCCACAACTGCAGGGTATCTTTGCTGCACTACGAGCACGTTTTGGGCTAACACCCAGGGAAGCTATGTCCCGGCTGACCAGCCTACGCCGCCAACACAAGACGTCGCTCCAAGAGCATGCAAGTGAAGTAGAGCGCCTAGTGCGCGTTGCGTATGCAGATCTACCTCACCGACCCATGCAGAGGATGATGCTGGACATCTTCAGCACCACAGTTGGGAATGCTTACCTGCAAAGGCACTTGTTGGCCATGCAGCCCATTGACATTGCTGAAGCAGTCAGGGCCGGCAAAGAGTATATGCAGATAAAGACACCGTTTGAGGAGCGCCAGGCTCACGTACGGATGTTGGAAGAGGATGCCGACGAGGAGGAAGAGGAATGGATGAGGACGGTTGCCAAGGGCCCGTCTCAACGTGTCTCCACCGCTACTGCCGTACAGCAGACACACCACACCCCTACACCTGCCATACCGGATCCTATGACAACAGTCATGGACAGCCTAAAGCTACTAACAGAAGAACTACGGTCGCTGAGAGCAGCAAGACAGGCGGCTCCCGCTCCACAGTTGGAGGCAGAGCCTGCAACACGCTGCTGGGGCTGCGGACAACCAGGTCACATGATGAGTACCTGCCCCCGAACTCAGCGCGCAGCTCACTTCACAAACAACCCCAGACAGACGGGAAACGGCCGGCGCCCGCAGTAGCGCCACCGGCAGCTGACTGCAGCTGGGCAAGCCGGACCACACCCACAACCCCTTATAGTCCTGGAACTCTGCAGAAGAGTGGACAACCTCCCAAGATACAACCGACAGCAACCAACCACAGCTGGACAAGCCAAGCAACTCCTGATGCCCCGTACAGTCCTGGAACTCTGAAGAAGAGTGGACAACCCCCCAAGAGAGCATCAATACCCGTTGACTGCAGCTGGACAACTCCTGACACCCCGTACAGTCCTGGAACTCTGAAGAAGAGTGGACAACCCCCCAAGAGAGCACAGACGCCCGCTGAGGACAGCCGGACAGCTCGACAAGCCCCCATTAGTCCTGTAACTCTGCAGAAGAGTGGACAACCCCCCAGGAGAACACAGACTGACAGTAGCCGGATTGCTCGTCAACCCCCCTACAGTCCTGGAACTCTGAAGAAGAGTGGACAACCCCCCAGGAGAACACAAATGGCAGCGCCACCGCTGGAGCGACCTTACCAGGCCAGCTACTTCCTGGCTGGAAGGTTAGCCGGTAGACCAGCCTCCCTGTTGATTGACACAGGCTGCACAACCAACTTGCTGTCGAGACATCTGTACCAGCAATTGCCACAGTCAGTGAAAGACACGCTGCAACGCAGCGAGGCACATGGACTCATGGCTGACGGGTCGAGGATTCCCTTTTACGGTACCCTGCAAGTAAGCTTGCAGCTTCGTAAACTGAGAACGAGCGTAAACTTCGTCATTAGTGACATCAATGAAGATGCCATAATTGGCATGCCGTTTCTCACCTTACACGAGTGTGCCCTAAGGTTTCCAGACTCCCATGTCATCATTGACGGACATGTGTTGCCTTGCACAGACAAGCACGGGCGGCCACTTAATGATAGTGTCTGTCTAACACAGGCAGAGCTGACGGAGAACACCCCTTACACCCCTGAAGAAGAGGACGTCCCCACACAACCAACCACTGTAGAGAAAACTACAGGTGGAATGTATCAGGCTGTGAAGAGCCCCCCGCCACAGGTAGATGGCAGAAGATTTGAGCCGGATCGGACAACAACTGTAGAAGCTATAGGCCAAACAGTGTTTTCCCCCCCGTTGGCTACGCCCCTGCGCTGGGGAGAAGGGAGCCCTGCTGCTGGAGAGAGGCAGCTGCCCTTTGACTATCAACCCTCTGTTAAAAGATGCAGAGATGAAGCAAACCAGCACCACACAGAAGCAGGCTATGAGAGCGCTCAACTGTGCATAGATGGGAATTCCCACCACCCGCCTAGAGGAAAGGCAAGGAAAGCAGTAAACAGACCCAAAAAGGCTGCAAGGAAGGTGCGGACCACATCACGCTTGGTTTCAAAAGAATCCCCAGGAGCTCCCCGACAACCTCCAGTGAACAGGATCACTGTAGCAGACCGTCGGAAGAAGTTGGAGAAGCGGCCAAAAACCCCCAGTGCCCAAACACTTCCTGTGGAGCCAGACAGAGTGAGTCAGAGTTGTGAACAACACTGCAGCTCCAAGAAGCCACTCATACCCGCGAAAGTCGTCGACAGAGTAACACTTGCTCACAAGATGTCCAACCACTGTCTAGAACTAAGTGACGCAGAGGATCTGCTACTGGACTTAGACGACTACCCACCTACCCAGAAAGAGCTGGAGACCATGCCCACGGCAGAGCTGTTCCCCAAGCCTGACCAAGGAAAAGCTGAGGAGAAGGAGATCCAGCTGGCCAAGAAAGAAACAGAAGGTGAGCAATTAAACGCAGCGTTTTCGAAATGGTTGTTTGAAAACTGCACGCCACGAGATCCGTTAGCACTACGGAGTGGCAGCCCACCTGGCTATGCTAAACCTGTACCTCTAGACTTACCATGCGCTGGTGACAGTAGAGAATGCGCTCTCCCACGAGTTGGGACTGCTGACACCCTCAGAAGGGCAGTAGATAAAAAAGAGCGGGGGATCAAGTGCCCACCACTTGATGCTGCCTGCCTGCCGGTCCGGGATGACACCCTACCGGCCCGGAGCACCTCTATGCCGGCCCGGGGCAACCCTGTACCGGCCCGGGGTCCTCCAGAGATTCAGTCAGGAGGGACTGAGAGGTTACAAGGCAGTAATTACCCTTGTAGAGCCTACCGAAGGAAGAAGCCTGTGGTGGCAGCTAAGGGTGAACGTCCCACGACGTCTTCACCACCAACCTTAGTGCCACACAGCACAGTGCACCACACCCCGGCACGGGATGTTGCTTGCACCCCCACGGTGCAGTGGGAAGAGGAGAAACGGCGCTGGCTTTCCTTAAATAAGGAACGGCGTTCTCCTAGGAGTAAGATACGGAAGGTTCTGTCGGCGTTAGAACTTCCAGGGCCACTGCTCTCGCCCATACATGACACTATGGTAGAGCAAGCTCCGCTGCAATATAGGCAGCCCATTAACACATTGCATAAAGTCTATCATGCACCTTGTGTTGTAGATTCACGCTCCCAAGTGGACGTGACACCGAGGCTCACCATCCGGTTGGTGCAAGCGCCCAGCCCTACTGCAGAGGAGAAGGCAGAGGAGACCGAGGAGAAGGTGCCGGCCCCAGTCACCCCTACGTTGGACGATGAGCCAACCACCTCATGGAAGGAGGATGGGAGACGAAACCCTACAAGATGGCGCATGCTGCGCTGGGTCACCTCGGAGACGGAGGAACGGGTGGAGCACCTGTTACAGGAGGCCGTGGACTACACTTGTATTCAGTGTACCTACCGAGGCCGAAACACTCGGCAGCTGAGAACGCACCTTCTGCAGCATTATGAGAGGCACTCCTGCCGAGTACACAGCGCTCTCTATTGAACGAGACGCCGGACACTGTATATATGCTATTAAATATATACTCTTGTCTAATATATATCTGTTATGTAATCAAATATATAACCTGGGTACAAGTGTTACCCCCCACACATATCTACTCTTAATATTTTATTATTAAAGCCAGGCTATGACTTTAATGGAGAGAGGTATGTGGTAGATTTCAGTGCACTCTAGTGGTAAACGGGTAGTTTACACTAGGAACCTTGTGAAGCAATGCGCGAGGCTTCTGCCCACAGCATTTGGTTAATAGCTGTTGGGTAGGAAGTCATACTGTGCCGGTAGCATGGTAAGCAGGGCCGGTATTGACCCCTGCAGGGTCGGTAGTGACCTCTACCGACCCGGTACAGCTGTACTGGGCCGGCACAAGATGGCCGCCTTAGACGAGGATCTGTAAAGATGTTCAGGAACTTAGTCAAGGTCGTAAACAGGAAGTGACTACCCCTAAAGTACCAACTTAGTGGACCTGATTCTATATACAGCCTGTGGACCCTGTAGGAGATGTCATTGGACAGTTGGGAGAAAAGACTCCGCCTTTAGCCACTTGGCACCTCCTTGTATTATCTTGCATTGCATTGTGATTGGTTAAGTATTTATATAATTGATGTCATTGGTTGCATTACTTCCTGTGCATTGTATCTTATATGTTTTGTGTTCCTTAGCTCTCCTATAAAAGGAGAGCTCCTACTGATAATCAGTGCATTCATTACAATGAGCCATAGCATGTATTCTTATATTGCTAAACACCTAGAGGAATAATTACCCTCAGGACTGCTTTGTAATAAAGCCACTATAGCAAACACTACCTCGGTACTGTTTGTCTGAGCCATGGGCTCTTGCCTTACCGGGTAATTCGGTTGCCCTACACAGTTGTCACTGTCGGTCAGTACAGTGTCCCCTCTGGAGAGAGGTAGAATACTCGAGACTAGTGGATGTCCGTGGTAACAGACCGGAATCCATTACAATATGAATAGAGACACAACAAAAACAAGCTCTTTGAACAAACAGAACCAGTTGATGCTAGACTCTTTGACCTGGTGAGTTGGAGGTTACAACTATCGAGAATATTTTGGCAATAAATTTTGCTCAACTTTTTACTGGAACAAGTTTTGCCTTATTTCCGGTCTCTTTTCTATACTGCAGATAATAATTTATTGCAATAATTATTACATAATACAATTATTATTATAAATAATATTACTTCGAACTACACTAAAAAAGTAATAACATCATTTTAAAATTTGCCATTTTTTTTGTCAAAAAAACTTGGAAAAAATTTCTCTTGATCGAATTTTTTTTGTGGAAATCGAGTTCAAAAATATTTTGAAATATAAAAGTAGTATTTGGTTATGGGCCTATTAAACTTTATAAAACAAAGTTGTCTCCACTTTGAAGTAAACCAGCCACATAACACCCGGTATATCTGCTAATTTACAAGTTTCTGTCTTAGAGTTGTTTGAGCCAAAAAGGATCAAAGTTTGAAATGGATTTGAAACCACTGGCACTCTTTGGTTGACTCAATTGAGCTGATTCTATGAAGAATTGGTAGTTGTCTCATCCTGTAGATGTACAAACGTAAAATATATTATATGATAATAATAAACCAGCCAAAAGTACAATATTTTTGAGAATGAGATTTATTTCCTACAAACGATCCCAATCATTTGTAAAAACCCATTAAAACTTTACTTTTGAAGACCAAAGTTTTCTTTTTTCACATGCTTAGCACTGGTCTTTAGCAATCCTGAGAAACAATAAAGTTTCATCATTTCATAAAATCTTTTATTAGCCAATTTTGAGAGATTGGATATTCACTTTTCCCTTACCTGTGGTTTGTTGACATTGACTTCATGATGTACACAACGATCTAGGCAGCATAGCAAAGGTGACAGCATTCCATATTGTTCATCAACATCAGCTTCTGTTAGCTCATCATAAACTTTTTGAGTTTGATCATTAGTTTTACCCACGACAGCCAGCGTATCATCGACAAAGTGTTGTAGAAACGACTTGTTAAAGCATGTTCCATTCTGGAAAAGAAATGGTGTGTCGATTAAAAAAATTATTTCTTTTAAAACCAGAAATTAAATTGTTGTAGTGGGTTTTATCTAGAATCTGTTGTTAGTTGAAAAGTGAAAGGTAGAGATGTCATTAAACAGCCAGTCAAATAGCAAATAAGTACCTTGACAGACTCATAACTGTCAGTGATGACAGCTATGAACAGGTTAGCTATAGCAAACATGAATAGTGTGGTAGATTTCAGTGCACTCTAGTGGTAAACGGGTAGTTTACACTAGGAACCTTGTGAAGCAATGCGCGAGGCTTCTGCCCACAGCATTTGGTTAATAGCTGTTGGGTAGGAAGTCATACTGTGCCGGTAGCATGGTAAGCAGGACCGGTATTGACCCCTGCAGGGTCGGTAGTGACCTCTACCGACCCGGTACAGCTGTACTGGGCCGGCACAAGATGGCCGCCTTAGACGAGGATCTGTAAAGATGTCTAGGAACTGAGTCAAGGTCGTAAACAGGAAGTGTCTACCCCTAAAGTACCAACTTAGTGGACCTGATTCTATATACAGCCTGTGGACCCTGTAGGAGATGTCATTGGACAGTTGGGAGAAAAGACTCCGCCTTTAGCCACTTGGCACCTCCTTGTATTATCTTGCATTGCATTGTGATTGGTTAAGTATTTATATAATTGATGTCATTGGTTGCATTACTTCCTGTGCATTGTATCTTATATGTTTTGTGTTCCTTAGCTCTCCTATAAAAGGAGAGCTCCTACTGATAATCAGTGCATTCATTACAATGAGCCATGGCATGTATTCTTATACTGCTAAATACCTAGAGGAATAATTACCCTCAGGACTGCTTTGTAATAAAGCCACTATAGCAAACACTACTCGGTACTGTTTGTCTGAGCCATGGGCTCTTGCCTTACCGGGTAATTCGGTTGCCCTATACAGTTGTCACTGTCGGTCAGTACAGTGTCCCCTCTGGAGAGAGGTAGAATACTCGAGACTAGTGGATGTCCGTGGTAACAGACCGGAATCCATTACATTGGTGGCAGCAGTGGGATAAACGGTACCTTCCCACGCTGTGCTCTTTCACGCTACCCTCTGGCCCTGCGAATGCACTGCAGGCCAGCTACCACTGAGGAAGGAGAAGTGATCTACCGGGTGTAGATCTGGAGAGAGGAGGAGAAATTGATCTACCGAAGTAGTAGATCGGAAGAGCAATTGACGCAAGATACTACCGGATTTCTCTGCAGGTTCGTTTGAGTGCGCTCCGAACTGCAGCAGCTATCCCGGCACAGTATCCACTACTAAAGGCTGTCTGCATCAACCGTAGAGCTTGCTCCGTTTGCAGCAGTCCAGTACAGACGCTACCGTATCTTCTACAGGCTCGTAGAGTTCGCTCCGACCTGGACATAGAGATACCGGCACTGTGCGAAAAGAAGAGAGAGTCGTGTATCCGCTATACAGACTCAGCTACCAGAGGTTACTCAGCTTGGAGTGTTACTCAGCTGGTAACAGTGACCCCGGCACTGTATCCATTTACAGTGTCACTACACTACTGCCTGTAGGCCCGTAGAGCTTCGCTCCGCCCTGCAGCAGTACAAGAAGTTTCGTAACGGTTGTTACAAGCGACGGAGTGCCAGATACTGCCACAGTATCCATTGGACCAACCCCTAGATCTGCTAGAGCCACTGGAAACACAGCTACCGACCCGGATCTAACCTATACCGGCCCGGGATCCAGTTGTACTGACCATTTCTTAGATTTGAGTTGAGACCACTCCTCTATCTGCAAAGAATGGCCAACCAGAGAGCACGCAGCGCTGGTCGAGCACCCGCTGGCAACCCAGAAGCTACAGCCATTGATAGATTGACCGAAGCATTGACGGCTATGATGAGGCCCAACCAAGACAATGCACCAGCTAGACTAAAGGCTCCGAAGTTCGACGGCGAAGGAGACGTCGAGTACTTCATCAGCCGATTCATTGAGGTAGCCGAAATGAATGAGTGGCCAGAGAACACGGCCATGTTATACCTAAGGGATGCATTACGAGGTAAAGCATTGGACTGTGGAAAGCCTCCACAACTGCAGGGTATCTTTGCTGCACTACGAGCACGTTTTGGGCTAACACCCAGGGAAGCTATGTCCCGGCTGACCAGCCTACGCCGCCAACACAAGACGTCGCTCCAAGAGCATGCAAGTGAAGTAGAGCGCCTAGTGCGCGTTGCGTATGCAGATCTACCTCACCGACCCATGCGGAGGATGATGCTGGACATCTTCAGCACCACGGTTGGAAATGCTTACCTGCAAAGGCACTTGTTGGCCATGCAGCCCATTGACATTGCTGAAGCAGTCAGGGCCGGCAACGAGTATATGCAGATAAAAACACCGTCAGAAGAGGGCCGGACTCGTGTACGGCTGGTGGAAGAGGATACCGATGAGGAGGAAGAAGGACGAGAGACGGTGGCCAATAGCCCGTCCCCACCTGTCTCCCCCACCATTCCGGCGCAGCAACCACACCACGCTCCCGCACCTGCAAACCTGGATCCCATGGGCACGGTTATGGACCGCCTGAAGCTTCTGACTGAAGAACTGCAGTCATTGACCGCAACCAGGCAGGCCGCTACCCTTCCACCGGTAGAATCGCTACCTACACCGGTAGCTGACTACGGTCGGATGACTCCTGACACCCCATACAGTCCTGGAACTCTAGAGAGGAGTGGGCAGATCCCTAGAAGGATGCAAGCGACCGTCCCACCATTGGAGCGACCCTATCAGGCCAGCTACTTCCTGGATGGAAGAGTGGCCGATCAACCAGCAACCCTGTTAATCGATACGGGTTGCACAACTAATTTGCTGTCAAGATACTTGTACCAGCAACTGCCCGAACCAGTAAGAGACACATTGCAACATAGCGATGCGCATGGACTCATGGCTGATGGGTCAAGGATCCCCTTTTTCGGTACACTACAAGTGGACTTGCAACTACAGGGACTGAGGAAAAGCGTTAACTTCGTCGTTAGCGACATCAATGAAGATGCCATAATTGGCATGCCATTCCTCACCTCACACGAGTGTGCCCTACGCTTTCCAGAATCCGAATTCATTATTGATGGACATGTACTGCCTTGTACGGACGAACACGGACAGCCACTTAATGATAGTGTCCATCTGACACGAGCAGAGCTGACAAAGGAACCCCCTTACACTCCTGAAGAAGAGGGCATTCCCCATCAACCACCCGCCGTAGAGAGAACTACAGGCGGAATGTACCAGGCTGTGAAAAGCCCCCCGCCACAGGTAGAAGGCAGGAGATTTGAGCCGGATCGGACGGCAGCTGCTGGAGAGAGGCAGTTGCCCTCCAACCACCAACCCTCTATGAAGAGACCGAGAGCTGAAACAAGTACTACCCCAAGACCAACGGCCAGCGTGCCGCAACTGCCTATCCGCCACAATAAGGAACTGCTCGAACGACTGGAACGGCATAACCCCGTACTACTGAAGCAAACCCACTCCACATTACCAAAGTACCGGCCCTCGGCACCACGGAATAAGTCGCACGGCTATCCTGCCCAGACTACCCGTGTCTCAGAACAACCTGGAATCCCTCAGAGAGCCACCGCCAGTCGGCCACCCGCAGTACTCTACTTCCTTCCAGGGCGAATAGAAGGCCATCCCATTTCGGTGCTAGTCGATGCCGACTGCACCCTCAACCTATTGTCGCAACAGGTCTTCCAAACCCTGTCCCCCGCCGTCAAAGGTACCCTACGAGCAGGACCTCCGTACGGGATTATGACGGACGGTTCAAAGGTACCCTACTTAGGCACCGTGACGATCCCCATCCGCCTAAGGGAAGTAAAAGTGGACGTCACCTTCACGGTGGGACGAATGAGCAAAGACGCCATACTAGGCAGGCCATTCTGCCTCTCTCAACGGTGTCAGTTGCACCCTGAAGAAGCAAGAATAATGGTCAACGGGCACCCTCTGCAGTGCACAGACCAGCAGGGCAGACTACTGGTCAATAAAGTACAAGTAGTACGAGCCGTCACTATCCCTCCGTGTTCAGAAATAACACTAGTGGGACGAGTAAACTCCAAGAACCATGGGCCCCTTGGTATGGTGGAAGGATACCCAGATGCTCCCCCCTTGGCTACCAGCATCAACCACCCAGATGGACAGGGGCGGATAATCGTGCGGTGCATGAACCCAACCGATCAACCGTTGGAATTGAAAGCAGGACAGACTATTGGGCGATATACCCTCTTGGACCCGGAGCACTGTCCCTCTCTGGACTCCCTCCCCCAAAAGGACACGGAGCATCCTGCAAACCCGGAATCGGTACCAACGGTGCCCGTCCACCTAGAGGACCTGTACAAAAGGGCCCTGTCAAACTGCAAAAGCAATCAAGAGGCCAGACACCTCGCCCAGCTGTTGGGACAGCATGGGACCACCTTCAGCGCGGGAGATCATGACATAGGGCGCACCAATTTGGCTGAACATAGCATCCCCCTCCTACCAGGTGCCAAACCTATCCGTCAACCCCCCCACAGGCTGGGACCCCAAAAGGAAGAAGAGGCAGAAAAACAAGTCAACCACCTACTGAGCAAGGGCCTGATAGAACCCGCCACCGGAGCATGGAGTTCCCCCGTGGTACTGGTTAAAAAGAAAGATGGGTCATGGCGGTTTTGCATCGACTACCGCCGGCTCAATTCGGTAACCCAACTAGATGCTCATCCCTTGCCCCGGATAGACGAGAGCCTGGATGCCCTTGCTGGAAGTAAATACTTCAGCACACTAGATCTCGTCAGCGGTTACTGGCAGGTACCCCTAGATGAGGACGCCAGCGAGAAGTCGGCATTCTCTACACGAGCAGGACTCTACAAATGGAAGGTGCTGCCGTTTGGCCTCACCTCGGCACCAGCCACCTTCCAGAGGCTAATGGAGAAGGTCCTTTGCGGGTTGCATTGGAAGACCTTGCTCCTATATTTAGATGACATCATAGTCATCTCCCCAGACTTTGCCACTCACCTTGAGCGGTTGGCTGAGGTCCTCCACAGGCTACGACAGGCGGGACTCAAACTGAAGCCAGACAAATGCGACTTACTACAGAAGCAAGTCCGCTACTTAGGACACATTGTCAGTGAACAAGGAGTAGCTACCGACCCTGATAAGGTCGCTGCCGTCGCCAACTGGAGCTTCCCTCGAGACCTGAAAGATCTCCAAGCCTTCCTAGGGACGGTAGGGTACTACCGCCAGTACCTATCGGACTTTGCAACAGTAGCCAAACCCCTCACCAGACTCACAGGGAAGAACGCTTCGTGGGAGTGGGGCCCAGAACAGGAACAAGCTTTTACCCATTTGAAGAAGAGCCTCATTACGGCTCCCATCCTAGGCTACCCTGAACCCCAAGGGTCATACATATTGGACACCGACGCTAGCAATGATGGCCTAGGGGCTGTCCTATCTCAGATCCAAAATGGTCGAGAAAGGGTGATCTCGTACTACAGCAAAACGCTGGGCTCAGCAGAACGCAACTACTGCGTCACCAGGAAGGAGCTCCTGGCAGTAGTGAAGGCTGTACGGCATTTTCGGCCATACCTGTACGGACAGAAGTTTAAATTGAGGACGGACCATGCCTCGCTGCTATGGCTTTGCCGAAAGAGAGAACCGACAAGTCAGGTAGCCAGATGGCTGGAAATTCTCTCCGAATTCCAGTATTCAATCGAACATCGGAAGGGCTCGCACCATGGCAATGCCGACGGACTGAGCAGACGCTGCCCGGATACCTGCCGTCAGTGCCAACACATCCAGGAAAGGGACGGTGGGCCCACTAAGGATGAAGTAGCAGTGGAGCTGACTCACCCCCAAGAGAGAGCAACCCTCTCTCCCAGCCACGTCGTCTCGGCTATAGGCCACCCAAGTGTAGCCACCCCAGACTCCGCCTTGGTTAAAGCGCAACAGGAAGGCCAACACGAAGTGGCCATCATGTATGCCGCAGTCTTAGGGAATCACACCCTGACACAAGAACAACTAGAACTGGGGAGTGGTGAGCTACGGACCCTGGCCCGCCGACAGTCGGCCATGAGAATCAGGTCTACCGGTGTACTAGAGATCCAGGTGGCAGTCAAAAAGAAGTCTCGGTGGTGCGCCCTCTGCCCTCCGGGACTGCGAGGAGCCACCATGTGGCAAGTTCATGAACTGGCGCACCAGGGTGTAACCCGTACCCAACGGAGACTATTACTCACCTGGTACTGGCCAGGAGTATATGCTGATGTCAGGCGCCTCGTACGGAGTTGCGAGGTCTGTCAGCGCGCAAAAACAGGAGGAGTCCACCCTAACCCCCACAGGCAACGCATGTACGCTGGCCGCCCTTGGCAAAAACTGGCGGTTGACCTGGTTGGACCACTGCCCGAGACGGCAAGAGGAAATCATTGGATCTTAGTCCTGACAGATCATTTCACTCGTTGGCAAGACGCGATAGCCTTGCCCGATGCAACTGCACCCGTAGTTGCCACTGCTCTCGACGAAAGAGTGTTCTCATATTTCGGGATCCCTGAACAAATCCATACGGATCAGGGGGCACAATTTGAGAGTAGCCTGATGCAAGAACTATGCTCCCTATGGAACGTAGACAAAACTAGGACTACCCCATACCACCCACAAGCTAACGGGGTGGTAGAGAGGAATAACCGAGTATTAGGCGATTCCCTGAGGTCCCTACTGCTGAGAAGACAGCCCAACGAGTGGGACCTGCTGTTGCCACAACTCATGCGTGCTTTTAGAGCCACACCCCATACAGTGACCGGAGAAACGGCAAACTTCCTCATGATGGGTCGAGAGCTCCGCCTACCCGACCAAATCACCTGCCACCCTCCGTTACCCGACCAGCTCCCTGTTCACGCCTACGCTCAGGCGCTCAAGGAGAGACTAGAGGAAGTACACCACACCTTACGAGAGGAACAGACCCAAATAAGGACAGACGAAGGAGAGGAACCCACCACGTTCGCCCCAGGAGATCAAGTATGGCTGCTAAATCGCAGACGGCGGAAAGGGGAGAATCCCAAGCTCCAGCCAAAGTTTGTCGGACCATTTGAAATTGAGGAGGCCTACCACAATCACACCTACCTTATTATGAGGCATGGCCAGAGATCCGTGCAGAATGGTTGTAACCTGAAGCCTTACTACCCCTGCACCGACCCCCGGGGTCAAGCCCCGGCAGCGCTTGAACCCAACCGTCGACCCAACATGAGGGGCGCCACCCGGAAGAAAAGGAGGCCACGAGAACCAGTGGAGACTGAATACGTTCCGCCCCCTACCTTGCCAGAATTCCCCCAAATCAACAGACCGATACCCATGGAAGAGGATCCAGTAGGCTTACCCGAGCCGCCTCCAGCCGCCACCCGGCCCCTACCACAGACCCCGGATCCGACACCTCACCTTCCAACGGAGGCCCCCATGACGAACCCCAGGAGCCGTCCACAACGGAATGTGGGACCTCCAACCAGATACGGAGAAGCCTATTGCCACTTAATATGTGCCGGCGAAGACTCCGACCAGCAATACCAGGAAAACTTTCCTGCCCTTCCTTCGCCAGACCCAGCAAAACGGTTGGCCTTCCCTCGACCCACCTGTCTTGACCCAGCTAACAGCCTCGTCAAGATGTCGGTTCGACGTCACGCTTAACTACACATATATAACCTGGGTACAAGTGTTACCCCCCACACATATCTACTCTTAATATTTTATTATTAAAGCCAGGCTATGACTTTAATGGAGAGAGGTATGTGGTAGATTTCAGTGCACTCTAGTGGTAAACGGGTAGTTTACACTAGGAACCTTGTGAAGCAATGCGCGAGGCTTCTGCCCACAGCATTTGGTTAATAGCTGTTGGGTAGGAAGTCATACTGTGCCGGTAGCATGGTAAGCAGGACCGGTATTGACCCCTGCAGGGTCGGTAGTGACCTCTACCGACCCGGTACAGCTGTACTGGGCCGGCACAAGATGGCCGCCTTAGACGAGGATCTGTAAAGATGTCTAGGAACTGAGTCAAGGTCGTAAACAGGAAGTGTCTACCCCTAAAGTACCAACTTAGTGGACCTGATTCTATATACAGCCTGTGGACCCTGTAGGAGATGTCATTGGACAGTTGGGAGAAAAGACTCCGCCTTTAGCCACTTGGCACCTCCTTGTATTATCTTGCATTGCATTGTGATTGGTTAAGTATTTATATAATTGATGTCATTGGTTGCATTACTTCCTGTGCATTGTATCTTATATGTTTTGTGTTCCTTAGCTCTCCTATAAAAGGAGAGCTCCTACTGATAATCAGTGCATTCATTACAATGAGCCATGGCATGTATTCTTATACTGCTAAATACCTAGAGGAATAATTACCCTCAGGACTGCTTTGTAATAAAGCCACTATAGCAAACACTACTCGGTACTGTTTGTCTGAGCCATGGGCTCTTGCCTTACCGGGTAATTCGGTTGCCCTATACAGTTGTCACTGTCGGTCAGTACAGTGTCCCCTCTGGAGAGAGGTAGAATACTCGAGACTAGTGGATGTCCGTGGTAACAGACCGGAATCCATTACAATAGGATGATGTAGATGTAGAAGTAGGCCTGGCTCACGGCAAAGATCCATGGGTGTTTTTGTTGACTGATAAGAGACATCGTGGCATAAATGTCATCTCCACTTACGAGACCGAACAAGGCCTGTGCCGTGTTTGTTATGGTGAAGAACTGTAACGTTGACGGCATGAATGTCACATCGTTTATTTGTTACCACAGGTCTACTTTCTTACTACGATATTTCACATCCAGAACAGCTTAACTAGATAGTGTCGTAACTCAGTTCGAATATTTCTTGTCACAAATCTTGATGTTGAGGCCATCACCCGCAGCCCCACAGGCAGCGAGTTCCATACATCAGCAGATTGGTAAGTGACCTGCCTTTGGCCACAGGCAGAAGAGGAGACTGGGTACGGCAAAGAATATTGAGAGTGTCGGGTATTATACGAGTGGGCTGGCGATGATATTAAGCTATAGTGTTTATAAGCAAGCAAACCTAGCTGGTGTTTGTATAACAAAGAGATGGGTAAAACTTTTGTCTTTTTGAACAAAGGAGAAGTGTGGGTGTTAGGCTTTTTGTGACAAATTATATGGATAAGGCGCTTTTGCATTATCAATATTGTGTTTATATAGCAAGCTGGAGCATTACCCCATGCCTCTAGACAATACAAAATCTTGCTATTTATCAGGGTGTTATAAAGTAGCAGTAGTGTGCTGCTAGGAAAATATGTGGATGCTTAATAGATTAGTCCAAGGCTTTTGTGGAGTTGATTCTTTAAGTTTAGTATATGGGAAGACCAATTTAGGGTTTTATCTATGGTAAATCCCAGAAATTTTATGTAATTGGTTTCAGCTATTTCAGTATTGCACAATTTTACTGTGTTGTACATGGTAAATTTATTTTGTGGATTTTTAATAACAATGTAGTTGGTTTTGTCAGTGTTCAGGGTTAACTTGTTGTTGTCACACCAGCTTTTGATGTTATACAGCTCTGCATTTATTTCTTCTGACTCTTGGTTAAGATCTTTACTAGTTATAAATAAGTTTGTATCATCAGCGAAGAGAATCGATTGAAATTTTTGACAGCATAATATTAGGTCATTAATATACAATAGAAACAGGGTTGGACCAAGAATGGCCCCCTGGGGGACACCACAGGTTATTGGCAAGGGTTGAGAAATAGTGTCATTAATTACTACACATTGATAACGATCAGTTAAATAATTATGAATAAGGGAGACAGCAGAGCTGGAGAAATTTAATGCAGTTAGTTTTTTTTACTAAAATGCTGTGATTAATTGTGTCAAATGCTTTTGAAAAATCAATGAAAACACCTAGAATAGCATAGCCTTGGTTGAGTGCAGCAAATGTGTTGTTAGTAAATTTAACCAAGGCCTCTAGAGTCCCCTTTTTTCTTTGGAAACCAAATTTTCGATTCGGAGATTATACTTTCGTGGGTCAAGTGGTTGTGAATTTGTGAGTTGATTAATTTTTCAAGTACTTTGGAGAATATGGGCGAGATGGAAATGGGGCGATAGTTATTGCATGAATCTTTGCTCCCTTTGTTTTTGTATATAGGTAAAACTCTGGCACTTTTCATTTTCTGTGGTACAGCACTGTCTTTCAAGCATTTATTAACTATGAAAGTGAAGGGTGACACTAAATATTCAGCACAAATTTTAACTAGTTTGGGTGGTACTTTATCTAGGCCCTGAGCTTTCCTTTCGTTTATACATCTTAGCTCATGTAGTACATCAGCTTCATTGATTGAAAAGAAATCAAATTGTTTATAGTCACATTTATAATCAATGCCTTTTGTGTAAGAGGATGGAATAGCATCAGCTAGCCTAGGTCCAATTTCGGTAAAGTATATGTTAAATTCAGAAGCAATTTCCAAGTCATCAGTAAATGTTAAATCAGCTTTGACTATTTTATTTATGTTTTGTGAAGATGCTTTTACTCGCCGGCTGGCAGAGTTTACAATATTCCAGAGCTTACGTGTATCTGATTCAGTTGATATAATTTTGTTATAATACATTGCTTTGGCTTCTTTAATCATAGTTGAAACTTTGTTCCTTTGTTTGGTATAACTTAGCTTCAAGCTAGGGCTAAAAGGATGAGCTTTGTGCTTGCTAAATATTCTGTCCCTTTTCCTTATCTCCGCCATCAATTTTTCAGTAATCCATGGGCTAGAGCTGCCTTTTCTATCGAGGGATCTTAGTTCTTTAATTGGGGCTAGGATATCAAATATTTCTAATGTTTTTTCCAAAAAGTTACTATAAGCGATATTTAAATTTTGAGCATTATATACTGATGCATTCCAGTCAACCTTGTCAAAGAGAGATTTTAAATTTATGTTGGAAATATTTTTGTAACATCTTTGACGTCTTGTCTTTGAGGTATGGGGCATAATTTTGTTGAGCAAAGCAAACACAGGCTTATGGTCAGATGTGTCCTTCTCAATTGTTCCACTGATGACCTCATGAGAGCAGAAGTTAACTAATATATGATCAATGCAAGTTTTAGAAAAGGCCGTAGTGCGAGTAGGAATGGTGATTAAGTTTTGGAAGTTATACTGGTGAATAATATTGAGATATTCGTCAGAATTTGAGCTCAGAGTGTCAATATTCAATCACTGACAATCACATGGTCCCTGCCTCTCCCTCCGCTCACAGCCAAGAACAGCTCTAAATCAGACAGAAACCCACCAAGGTCTGACGATGGTCTGCGGTAAATAGAAGTAAGATGCAGCGGCCCCCCACCAACACCAACCAGTTCCATAGTAATGGCCTCTGCTCCTTCAAGTTTCAATGGACGGCTCTCTCCCACTGCCATGCCACTGCGCACATAGACCCCTGTGCCTCCCACTGCCATGCCACTGCGCACATAGACCCCTGTGCCTCCCACTGCCATGCCACTGCGCACATAGACCCCTGTGCCTCCCACTGCCATGCCACTGCGCACATAGACCCCTGTGCCTCCCACTGCCATGCCACTGCGCACATAGACCCCTGTGCCTCCCACTGCCATGCCACTGCGCACATAGACCCCTGTGCCTCCCACTGCCATGCCACTGCGCACATAGACCCCTGTGCCTCCCACTGCCATGCCACTGCGCACATAGACCCCTGTGCCTCCACATCTAGTTGGCCTGCTCTCGCCTACAAAAGTATATTCAGGAATCGGAAAAAAAATTGTGTTCATGGTTATACAGGAATGTTTCACTTAAACATATCATACTAAAGGAAAATTTGAAGTTAGTTAACACAAATGAATGCAAGTTGACATCAACCTTGTCTTAATAATCAAAAAGTTGTCTCTGCAAAGATGGGCAACTCCAATGACCAATATAATTTTATGCAAAAGAATTGGGAACCTAAAAAAGATGTGGTGAAGAAAAAGTTTCACAATTTTTAAGCTCATACATTCTGGATACATCTATGATAAAACGTCTTATCAAAGGGTTCTAAAGCAAAGCTTACAACAGTTATTGTGAAAATGATTACATACCTTTGCAGGTACTCTCTGTAAACGCAGGTTAGTTTTATTCACTTGTCTCACTCTAACCATCGTGACTGCAAAGCTCACGTGATTGGCTTTTTAATACTATCCACATCCATGGTTGTTATTTTCATTAAACAAAATGCCGTAGATTATTTTATAACAAAACCTTGTTACTTTTATGGTTTTCATCAAAATTATTGCATTTTTTTAGCAGCAAAATCTGATGAAAGTCTGCACAATTTTGATTGCAAAAAGTTTTGCATACGAAACATATTTGAAATAAAGAAAGGGAAATAATTATTAAAACTTTAAATGCCTGTTTCAAAACATTTGTAGCTTCTCATTCGACGGCATTAATTGTTTCACACAAAGTATCTGCCATGTTTGTTTCTCTCTGTGCAACCGTCTTATTCATCACAAGTTGAGGCTGAAGTTGCAACTCTGAATAAAATAATGAAACTATATGAGGTTACATCAATTTATTGCAACACC
Source organism: Cryptosula pallasiana (assembly GCA_945261195.1). Taxonomy (NCBI): domain Eukaryota; kingdom Metazoa; phylum Bryozoa; class Gymnolaemata; order Cheilostomatida; family Cryptosulidae; genus Cryptosula; species Cryptosula pallasiana. The sequence goes on along the minus strand of OX183138.1, from coordinate 21,839,839 downwards.
AAGCCAGAGGGGTGGGAGTGAAGTCATTTCTATTGTTCCATTCTTGCGTGTGTGACAAGGAAGTTTTCAAAAACACAAGTTTGTGGTTGTACGATGAGTTTTATCAACAAAAGACAAAAATAGTTGACATAAATGACATGTATTGCGATGAATAACAAAATGTCTTCTGGTTGAGAGATACTCTGGTGGGGTGAGGAACAATAGCCAAGTATTGAGATTGTTGTCAGTCACCTCATTCCAGCCACTCAAACACTATTTACCACAATTCTTCGACTGACCAAAGACTTTTTCATTAAAGCTTTGCAAACAAGCATTTGGCTAAATTTTATCTGATATAATGTTTTTGTCTGGAAAAGTGACTTCGCTGTTCAATATTATTGAGAACCTGGGATTCATTTAATGCATTATTTTAGTCCGCAGTTGCAGCCACTGAGGTATTAAACAGAATAGTTCTATTCTAAGAACAAAGTAACCAGTTTTTAATAATTTGGTTAAAATTAAAAGTTTAAAATTTTTGAAAGACAACATACATAGGCACATGACAAATGTTTATTTTGCATCATAGTGGTTATTTTCTGCCTTAAAAGGAATAAAAAACAACTTTTTGTGAATAAATGGGGCCAAGTTGGGTTGTACCTAAAATTAACTTAGCCCAAAAGCTGGTTTTTGAATGGGAAGGCAATCGAACAATAAAAGCTTTGCATATTTTATCTCTATTAACTAGCTGATTACCGAATGGGATAGGCCTTTGTGATATCAAATATATTTTACTTAAACTTAAACGGCTACATCAATAGAAATGTATGCAAACAAAATATATATAAAATGTTTTTAAAAAATATTACAAACAAACATAAAATTAAACTTCTGGTTAAAAAATTTTGGTCCATTTACTTCTTGACTGCTCTGAGATTATCAGCTAAAAATCTTTTTGTCAGTTTCTTTAACTAGAATGGTAGTTACTTGACAACATACTGGTGTGTGTACAACATACAGGTGTGTGTACAACATACAGGTGTGTGTACAACATACAGGTGTGTGTACAATATACAGGTGTGTGTACAATATACAGGTGTGTGTACAACTTACAGGTGTGTGTACAACATACAGGTGTGTGTACAACACACAGATGTGTACAACACACAGATGTGTATACAATATACAGGTGTGTGTACAACATACAGGTGTGTGTACATCATACAGGTGTGTGTACAACATACAGATGTGTGTACAACATACAGGTGTGTACAACATACAGGTGTGTGTACAACACACAGATGTGTACAACATACAGATGTGTGTACAACATACAGATGTGTGTACAACATACAGATGTGTGTACAACATACAGGTGTGTGTACAACATACAGGTGTGTGTACAACATACAGGTGTGTGTGTACAACATACAGGTGTGTGTACAACATACAGGTGTGTGTACAACCTACATGTGTGTGTACAATATATAGGTGTGTGTACAACATACAGATGTGTGTACAACATACAGGTGTGTGTACAACTTACAGGTGTGTGTACAACATACAGATGTGTGTACAACATACAGGTGTGTGCTTCTTTAAACTTAATCATATTAAAAAACGGTCGTTTACTGGGCAAAATAGTTGAAAGCGCAAATATTTTTAAGAAATTTTTTAAAAACAGATAAGAAGTTGGCAAAAAATAAAACAAGAAAAAAAATCAAATCCGCTAAAAAATAGGTCTCTACAAAGAATATCAACTGTCAAAACTAGACACAAACTCGTTATCCGACAAAAATAAGTTAACCGTTTCTTTAACTGAAATGTATCACCCAACTATTGAATGATAGATACAAGCCACAGTTGTCACAAGACTCGAGAATGTATTTTGTATGTATCAAAACCCTGTCACTAGAAGTCATGAAGGACTGAACTAAATATTATAACTGAATCAACATCAGGAAGTTAAGACTAGACCTTGCTGAAACGCAAAATCAGTCAAACAAAACTTTTAGCACTTTCATCATCAAACATATTTGTGCTGTATTTCTTTGTCATTAAAATCATGTTATTGGTTTGGTAGCTAGGTTTAAAAACAGTGAAGATGTATAGTTGAAAGACAATGTGTATTCCATAACGTGGTGTGCGTACTAGCGTTAGCTTTCAGAAAAACTGCTGATGTAGATGATGGTAGAGTACTTCGAGGATAAAGCTGGTTGTTGCCCGAAGCAACTTGCATTCGAAGATAAAACCCGAATGCTGTAGTTTTCAGCATTCAGGTTTAAGTATAAGATTGACAACGCTATAACTAACGGAAATGATCTAGAGAGGAGTCGCTAACTGGTTGTGGGCAAATTGCTATATAATGGAGTTATTCAGGGAGATAATACAATTTGCTGTTTTGCAATAATGATATAAACTTTTCCCCTCGAATCTCATTAAACAATGAGTAATATAAAAAGATGTTTAACGATTCGAGAAATTTTATTTCAAACTTCCTTCTGTGCCGCTAGTCACTACAGATATCTCTTAGTAGATCACTCTTACATGTGCCTCAGGATAAAACCTCCGTACATTGGCATATTTCCATTGCTCATCTGGTATATGATTAGTGTACAAGTCAATGAAACATTTCAATTGTATTTTTCCTTGACTGCACACAAATGTAGAACTTGTTGCATGATGCACTTGATTCCTGTTTACAATCTTAGATCACACTGCTGACAACGTGCAAAAAACCTGCTCGTGTTCATCACGTTTTCATGCCATGTGCTGTATGACAAGTGCGTCACAATATTTGAAGTTACATAAATGTTTTACTCACGAACTGGAACCAGCAGACTAGTGCAAATTGTAGTTTAATACAAAGCAGGAGCAATTTCATCAATGCATATTCAATTATACAAAGTGTTGTCTGATTATTTGTTACTCTAAGAAATTCCAATAACTCAGTATTTCATTTAGCTAAAGGTGAAGGACTCGTTTATTTATCTCCATTACACGCACTGAATGGGTTTATTCATTTCAGTCTGTAGCTGAATTAGCTACAAAGGCTGTTTTGATAAACAACCCAATGCAATTGTTCAATCATAGATTTTTCCTCATAGCTGCTCATTGACGCAATCCGTCAGATTTCATCTCATCTTCCACCCGCCTCCAAAATACCAAATTAGATTTACCCACTTTTGTTGCAGATGTCACTTGGCACTGAAATATGTTTGGCTTCAGATCAAGACCAGATTTAATTTTTAGACTTGACTTCTTTATTTGTCATGACAAAGTTACCACAACTTGACAGAAATGTAGTTCACAGCCGGGTTACGTATCCTGTTATGTAATGAATGTGTGTTTTCACTTACTGCTGATTGGACAGAAATACAATAACAAACCTGTTAGCTACCCTAACAATGACCTTCTTCTGCGGCATAAACAGGAAATGTTTATAAAACTGTGGAAGGAGAAGACCAAGTTTGGAGACAGCTATACAAACATTGTTGTCTGACATTTTAATCACTTGGCGTTTCGTTATCTAATTTGCCTCCCAGATAAAAATGTGATTCATTCTCAGTTTTACTTTTCAATTATTAATTTTGATTTGAAATTTATTTGTTCAGCTGCTGACTAATTGTTTGTCAGCAGTCGAAAAGCATCTTTTTACTAACCTGACATGTTTTTCATAAGCGCAATGATGAATACATGATAACTGAGCAAAATAAACTCACAGAAACAGAAAACCTGCACATTCACAATCTATACTTGGCTCATAAGAAGTGCAACAGCCTTTATATGGTTTCATTAAAGTTGATCTTTACTTTGCTAGTTCAAAAAGTAAACTATTTAAGGAATCGTGGATAAAATATTGAATTTACAAGCTGAATTGTGGCTATTGCAGCAAGTGTTGGTAATGACTAACCTACCAGTGTTGTAGCCTGCAATAAAAGCAAGTCACAACCTAATCTGTGAAGCAGTGAACATTGCTACTAACTTGCTGCGTTTCAACTAAAATATCAACCAAACCATTAAAAGATTGTTTCAACCAGCTTTGATCCAATTCTTAGCTATTTGGAGAAACAAATCACTAAAGCCCAATGAAAGTCATATATTGCATGGTTTAATAGATCCTAGGAAATTGTTGATTATGAAATTGGTGATGTAAACGTTCTGCAACAGAGATAAATAGAGACACAACAAAAACAAGCTCTTTGAACAAACAGAACCAGTTGATGCTAGACTTTTTGACCTGGTGAGTTGGAGGTTACAACTATCGAGAATACTTCGCAATAAGTTTTGCTCAATTCTTTACTGGGACAAGTTTTGCAGTATTTTCGGTTTCTTTTCTATACCGCAGATAATAATTTGTTACAATAATTATAACATATTACATAATACAATTATTATTATAAATTATATTGCTTCAAACTACACTAAAGAAGGTAATAACATGATTTTAAAAGTTGACATTTCTTTTGTCAAAAAAACTTGGAAAAAAGTTTCCTTTGATCAAACTTTCCTTGTGGAAATTGAGTTCAAAAAAGATTTTGAAATATAAAGGTAATATTTGGTTATGGGTCTGTGAGTCCTTAGAAAACAAAGTTGTCTCCACTTTGCAGTAAACCAGCCACAAAACACCCTGTTTTTCTGTTAATTTACAAGTCTTAGAATTGGTTGAGCCAAAAAAGGATCAAAGTTTGAAATGGATTTGAAACCTCTGGCACTCCTTGGCTGACTCAACTGAGCTGATTCTATGAAGAATTGGTAGTTGTCTCGCCCTGTAAATGTACAAACATAAAATATATTATATGATAGTAATAAATCAACCAAAAGTACAATATTTTTGAGAATGAGATTTATTTTCTACAAATTATCCCAATCATTTGTAGAAACCCACTAGAACTTTACTTTTGAAGACCAAAGTTTTCCTTTTGTCACACTTAACGCTTAGCACTGGTCTTTAGCAATCCTGAGAAACAATAAAGTTTCATCATTTCATAAAATCTTTTATAAGCCATTTTTGAGTGATTGGGTTTATACTTTACCCTTCCCTGTGGTTTGTTGACATTGACTTCATGATGTACACAACGATCTAGGCAGCATAGCAAAGGTGACAGCATTCCATATTGTTCATCAACATCAGCTTCTGTTAGCTCATCATAAACCTTTTGAGTTTGATCACTAGTTTTACCCACGACAACCAGCGTACCATCGACAAAGTGTTGTAGAAACGACTTGTTAAAGCATGTTCCATTCTGGAAAAGAAATGGTTTGTCGATTGAAAAAATTATTTCTTTTAAAACCAAAAATTAAATTGTTGTAGCGGGTTTTATCTAGAATCTGTTGTTAGTTGAAAAGAGAAAGGTAGAGATGTCATTAAACAGCCAGTCAAATAGCAAATAAGTACCTTGACAGACTCATAACTGTCAGTTATGACAGCTATGAACAGGTTAGCTATAGCAAACATGAATAGGATGATGTAGATGTAGAAGTAGGCCTGGCTCACGGCAAAGATCACTGGATGTTCTTGTTGGCTGATAAGAGACATCGTGGCATAAATGTCATCTCCACTTACGAGACCGAACAAGGCCTGTGCCGTGTTTGTTATGGTGAAGAACTGTAACGTTGACGGCATGAATGTCACATCGTTTATTTGTTACCCACAGGTTTACTTTCTTACTACAATACTTCACATCCAGAACAGCTTCACTAGATAGTGTCGTAACTCAGTTTGAATATTTGTTTTTACCAGTGCATGCAAGTTAACATCAACCTTGTCCTGATAATAAATAAATTGTTTCTGCAAAGATGGAACAACTCCAATTTTGGTATGACCATCTAACTTGTTGCAAAACAAATTGGGGACATTGAAAAGTATTTGATGAGGAAAAAAATTGAAATTTGTAAGCATATGCATGATAAAATGTCTAATAAAAAGGCTATGAAGGAAAGCTTATGACAGTGAATATACAAATGATTATATACCTTAGGATGGTAGGGGCCGAGTATGACCCAGCCAGCAAACATAAAACCAAAGAATATGACTGCCCCACAGACTAGAAATCTAATGAGAGCTGGAACAGCATTGCTTAACGTCAGTATCAGTATCTGAAACAGGTAAAAACTGTTTTCAACTGAAACAATGGGTATTATTGAATCGAAACAGTGTCTACTGTTTGTTGAACTTGTGACACTGTGACACTCACATAATATCTATTGAAGAATACAAGATAGCGAATTAATCCAATCCATTGTGCCAGACTAGCTATGCCTAAAGCCATAGCCACAATGTTGTAGTAGGAATCGTTGTCATAGGTATCCGTTGTATTGCCTACCTAGATACAATCAAAACAATACAAGATATATAATGTATATATAACACATACCACAATGAAACTTGCACTTTCTATAAAATAACCAAATAATTGCCTTCAGGGAAATCTATGAAATCACAATCACTGTGTAAATCATCTTACCCCAAATCTTAAGTATATTTTTAGAGCAGTTCCACATATAACACAAGCATCACTAAACATGTACTGTATGTACCACATGGAGAGGAATTCAGTCCTTTCTGGTACGGTCAGGGTGTACCCATAATGCTCCTCAAAGATTGCTGTAGCGTTCTACAACATATTATTGAGTAACTGTAGTTTTGTGAAGCACCTCTCTCTAACACTAACTAACCTGCCGACACTTGCGTACATGGGATATACCTCCACCTCCTCTCTAACACTAACCTGCCGACACTTGCGTACATGTGATATACCTCCACCTCCTCTTTAATCGGTAGACCCACAGATCACTCCCCCACCCTTCTCATACTCACCTCTGACTGACCCCCTACATACACTCTTTGAAGCCCTCTATGAAGCCACATTTACCTTCATCTGTTCTCTGTAAAATGAGGCAACCAACCGTCTGTGTATTTGGAATATTTTGGATGTATTTTACTTTTGGAGACTTGCCCCGGTTTTACATTTGGGGGCTGAAACCCCCTAACTGAGGTTGGTAGCTTGCTGCCACCGGTTGTTAATTTAACCTGTTACAACAACAGGTCGGTATAGTACCGAAGATATGTATGATAGAGCATCTCCAACTCTACAACCAGTAAGGAGCCCTCGGCTCAAACGCATAACTCAGAGCTTTTGAGTAACTATGCATTTATTCATCCAGAATAAGAAAGAGAAGTAAAAGCCACATTACAACTGAACTGTCAAGGCACAAGTTCTGCCTTTCATAGGCAATTCACAGGAGGCGATTCTAAGAAATTACCAAGCACATAAGAATAATGTACAATGAGCAAATGAACAATTACAAAAAAATAGATAACGAATCAATTGGCTATGGTTAAATAAATAGGGCACCAAGTAAAGGTAGGTGGAGATATAGGGTATATAGCCAATCACAGTCCTAGCCACTTCCTGTCTATAGTTTACTGTCTTTATCAGCCTTTTATCTTGTCTTTTCCTCTAGTTTACGGGTGGTTATCTCCCAGATATGTCCTTCTGCTTCTCCAAGGCTATTTTGTAACTCCCAGTCTAGGCCAAGTCACTTCCTGCCGGCCCTGCAAGGTCGGTAATGAGTCATACCGGGTTGGTATAGCTTGCTGCAGGGTCGGCACTGAGTCATACGCAGGGTCAGTCAATCCTGCATGATTGATTTTGACCATTCCAGCTATCTAATGGCTAATACAAGGCTGCTAGTGTGTAATTACAGTGTGCGCAAAAGTAAATAACAATAAAATCCACAACACGCTTTCCCTAACCGTAGCCGACCATCCTCTCCCTAATGATCATAGTATATAACAAAAAGATAACAACCAATGAGAATTAAGAATTTTACCCCTTGCCCTGTTCAAAGTATATCTGGTCTGGAGGATAGTCTTTCCATCACAAACAGTCAAGTGGAAATTTAGACCGCCATTTAAATTGAAAGTTTGAATAGGATAGGTTACAGTTTGACAATTTAGTTCCTAGGACTTCTTTTCAGACAGAAATTGGATATTTTTTATTTAGTCGGGAGAAATTAACCTACTTCTAGAACTTGTTATGGAGAGGAAATGTTTCTTGATTGGTTGATGGTAGGCAGAAGAAATGGTACCCAGAAAAGGGAGAAGCTGGGGCCCTGAAAAAACTGAGTTTGAATTGCTTCATATTAATGTTTGCCATCATAGTATCTCTGTGTGATTAGTTCAACTTTCAACAGCTCATCAGCAATATCTATTTCTATACATAGCTAGATAATGCTAATTGGTGGAGTTTTGATTATCAGTTTGATTTCACGCTGATTGCATCAAATTATTGTAAAAATTAGTACACAGAGAGGCTAATAAAGCGTATATGTTGCTAAATACTTTGTACTACTGCTGGAGGTTTGCCTCTAGTTTGCTGATTGGTCTTTAGGGCCATAAAGAGAGGAATCCCGGCCCAAGGTAGACCTGTAAAGAATAAAAAAGGAAGTAATCCGGCACCGGGTGGCCAGAAGAAAAAGTTTTAGCCAGACTTCGTCACTAGAGTTTTAGGAGCATCATTGTGGGAGTTTGCTGAGAAGATTCTGCTAGGAACTAGCCATGATATAGAAAACCATGACTGCTATTGGTGAGCTCTACCTGCTAGGATGTAGCAAGCACTGGCTGCTATTGGTGGGCTCTGCCTGCTAGGATGTAGCAAGCCATGACTGCTATTGGTGGGCTCTGCCTGCTATGATATAGCAAGCACCGACTGCTATTGGTGAGCTCTGCCTGCTAGGATATAGCAAGCACTGACCGCTATTGGTGGGCTCTGCCTGCTATTGGTGGGCTCTGCCTGCTAGGATATAGCAAGCACTGACTACTATTGGTGAGCTCTGCCTGCTAGGATGTAGCAAGCCATGACTGCTATTGGTGGGCTCTGCCTGCTAGGATATAGCAAGCACTGATTGCTATTGGTGGGCTCTGCCTGCTAGGATATAGCAAGCACTGACTGCTATTGGTGGGCTCTGCCTGCTAGGATGTAGCAAGCACTGACTGCTATTGGTGAGCTCTGCCTGCTAGGATATAGCAAGCACTGACTGCTATTGGTGAGCTCTGCTTGCTAGGATATAGCAAGCACAGACTGCTATTGGTGAGCTCTGCCTGCTAGGATATAGCAAGCACTGACTGCTATTGGTGGGCTCTGCCTGCTAGGATATAGCAAGCACTGACTGCTATTGGTGAGCTCTGCTTGCTAGGATATAGCAAGCACTGACTGCTATTGGTGGGCTCTGCCTGCTAGGATATAGCAAGCACTGACTGCTATTGGTGGGCTCTGCCTGCTAGGATATAGCAAGCATTGACTGCTATTGGTGAGCTCTGCCTGCTAGGATATAGCAAGCACTGACTGCTATTGGTGGGCTCTGCCTGCTAGGATATAGCAAGCACTGACTGCTATTGGTGGGCTCTGCCTGCTAGGATATAGCAAGCACTGACTGCTATTGGTGGGCTCTGCCTGCTAGGATATAGCAAGCATTGACTGCTATTGGTGAGCTCTGCCTGCTAGGATATAGCAAGCACTGACTGCTATTGGTGAGCTCTGCTTGCTAGGATATAGCAAGCACAGACTGCTATTGGTGAGCTCTGCCTGCTAGGATATAGCAAGCACTGACTGCTATTGGTGGGCTCTGCCTGCTAGGATATAGCAAGCACAGACTGCTATTGGTGAGCTCTGCTTGCTAGGATATAGCAAGCACTGACTGCTATTGGTGGGCTCTGCCTGCTAGGATATAGCAAGCACTGACTGCTATTGGTGGGCTCTGCCTGCTAGGATATAGCAAGCATTGACTGCTATTGGTGAGCTCTGCCTGCTAGGATATAGCAAGCACTGACTGCTATTGGTGGGCTCTGCCTGCTAGGATATAGCAAGCACTGACTGCTATTGGTGGGCTCTGCCTGCTAGGATATAGCAAGCACTGACTGCTATTGGTGGGCTCTGCCTGCTAGGATATAGCAAGCATTGACTGCTATTGGTGAGCTCTGCCTGCTAGGATATAGCAAGCACTGACTGCTATTGGTGAGCTTTGCCTGCTAGGATATAGCAAGCATTGACTGCTATTGGTGAGCTCTGCCTGCTAGGATATAGCAAGCACTGACTGCTATTGGTGAGCTCTGCCTGCTAGGATATAGCAAGCACTGACCGCTATTGGTGGGCTCTGCCTGCTAGGATGTAGCAAGCACTGACTGCTATTGGTGAGCTCTGCCTGCTATTGGTGGGCTCTGCCTGCTAGGATATAGCAAGCACTGACTGCTATTGGTGGGCTCTGCCTGCTAGGATATAGCAAGCATTGACTGCTATTGGTGAGCTCTGCCTGCTAGGATGTAGCAAGCCATGACTGCTATTGGTGGGCTCTGCCTGCTAGGATATAGCAAGCACTGATTGCTATTGGTGGGCTCTGCCTGCTAGGATATAGCAAGCACTGACTGCTATTGGTGGGCTCTGCCTGCTAGGATGTAGCAAGCACTGACTGCTATTGGTGAGCTCTGCCTGCTAGGATATAGCAAGCACAGACTGCTATTGGTGAGCTCTGCCTGCTAGGATATAGCAAGCACTGACTGCTATTGGTGAGCTCTGCTTGCTAGGATATAGCAAGCACAGACTGCTATTGGTGAGCTCTGCCTGCTAGGATATAGCAAGCACTGACTGCTATTGGTGGGCTCTGCCTGCTAGGATATAGCAAGCACTGACTGCTATTGGTGAGCTCTGCCTGCTAGGATATAGCAAGCACTGACTGCTATTGGTGAGCTCTGCCTGCTAGGATATAGCAAGCATTGACTGCTATTGGTGAGCTCTGCCTGCTAGGATATAGCAAGCACTGACTGCTATTGGTGAGCTCTGCCTGCTAGGATATAGCAAGCACTGACCGCTATTGGTGGGCTCTGCCTGCTAGGATGTAGCAAGCACTGACTGCTATTGGTGAGCTCTGCCTGCTATTGGTGGGCTCTGCCTGCTAGGATATAGCAAAGCACTGACTGCTATTGGTGGGCTCTGCCTGCTAGGATATAGCAAGCATTGACTGCTATTGGTGGGCTCTGCCTGCTATTGGTGGGCTCTGCCTGCTAGGATATAGCAAGCACTGACTGCTATTGGTGGGCTCTGCCTGCTAGGATATAGCAAGCACAGACTGCTATTGGTGGGCTTTGCCTGCTAGGATATAGCAAGCACTGACCGCTATTGGTGGGCTCTGGCTGCTAGGATATAGCGAGCACTGACTAATACTCAGACAAAAGTTGATGTTTCTCCAAGCCATTTGTTTTTTGGGAATACTAAAGAACTTCCAGGCACACTTTGTGCAAAAAGGAACATGCAGAGCTAAATAAGAGATGATCGAGTGAGTGAGATGAATAATTTTAATTAGCTATAAAGCTAGCTCAACATTTTAAATTTTATACCACCATTCTTCTGCATCGTTGAATAGTACTCCTCAAAGCTAGCGTAAAAGAGGTGACACAAACCAACAGAACGAATACATCGAATGCTGTAATAGCAACCTCGGCAGCCATGTTGCCTACAACATCAACAAACGATAAAAAATGAATAGGTCACGAACCTTGCTAGTTTGAAACTAGCGGTCCAACCATCTCTAAAAAAATTTACTATTTTAATGTGGTCTTTAATTTTCAAAAAGATTTCAACACATATTTACTGATACGTTTTTTGTACGAGCTCTAAAATTACATAATGTAAAAATGCCGAGACGGCAGAATATGCATGCAATACATACTTTTATCAATAGATTCTTCCAAGTTGTTATTCTCAGAATTCCCCTTACATTTCGCCACATCAAGAAGAGACTTGAGCTTGATAGGGATTTGCCCATTCCCTCTTGAGTTGTCATACACAATCTGCTTAAATGTATCTGCACTTAGTAACAGCTCAGTCAACACTGGGTCTAGGGGCCTAACTGGCCTGCGCTATATCTATAGTACACCCCCCTCCCAGTTTAGGAAATGACCTTAGTGTACTGAGAGCTGTCCTCATGTTTTTCACAACAGTTTACATATAACATGACTTTCTTCACAAATCTTTGGGTTCCTAACTTATTATTGTGAAAAGAAGAGGACAACTCTCAGTACAGTAAGGTTATTTCCTAGACAGTGGGAAGTGTATGATAGCGGAATGCCACAAAACTTCGAAAGGCAGCTAGGCAGCTAGACTATCAAATCTGTTACTTATTTTAATTGAAGCACAAATGAAAGGGCAACTTGAATCCACAACAATATTGTGGTAGATTTTGATGCACACTAGTAGTTAACAGGTCGTTTACACTAGGACCTTTCGAGACAATGCGCTAGACTTTTACCCACAGCGTTCGGTTAACAGCTGTTGGGTAGAAAGTCCTACTGTGCCGGTGGCATAGTGAGCAGGGCCGGTAGTGACCCCTGCAGGGTCGGTAGTGACCCCTACCGACCCCGTACAGCTGTACTGGGCCGGCAAAAGATGGCCGCCATAGAGGAGGATCCTCAAAAGTGTGTAGGAGCTTAGTCAAGGTCGAGAACAGGAAGTACTTACCCTTAAACTACCAACTCCATGGACCCAACTCTATCTACAGCCTGGGAGCCTTGCAGGACTGCTCATTGGACAATAAGGAGAAAGGACTACGCCCTTAGCCACTTGGCACCTCCCTTAATTAATCATACTGCATTGTTGATTGGCTTGTTATTTATATAATTAATTGTATTGGTTAATCTGCTTCCTGTGCCTTGATTGTTATATGTTTTGTGCTTACCAGCTCTCCTATAAAAGGAGAGCACACACTGTTACTCTTTGTATTCATTCCTATGTTGCCATGGCATATGCTCTTATATTGCTAAACCCTAGAGGAATAATTACCCTCAGGACAGCTTAGAGAATAAAGCCATTATTACAAACACTACACGGTACTGTTTGTTTGAGCCATGGGCTCTTGCCTTACCGGGTAATTCGGTTGCCCTGCACAGTTGTCACTGTCGGTCAGCACAGTGTCCCCTCTGGAGAGAGGTAGAATACTCGAGATTAGTGGATGTCCATGGTAACAGACCGGAATCCATTACATTGGTGGCAGCGGTGGGATAAACGGTACCTTCCCACGCTGTGCTTTTTCACGCTACCCTCTGGCCCTGCGAATGCACTGCAGGCCAGCTACCACTGAAGAAGGAGAAGTGATCTACCGGGTGTAGATCTGGAGAGAGGAGAAGAAAGTTGATCTACCAAAGTAGTAGATCTGAAGAAGCAATTGACACAAGATACTACCGGATTTCTCTGCAGGCTCGTTGAGGCCCTCCGCCCTGCAGCAGCTATCCCGGCACAGTATCCACTACTAAAGGCTGTCTGCATCAACCGTAGAGCTTGCTCCGTTTGCAGCAGTCCAGTACAGACGCTACCGTATCTTCTACAGGCTCGTAGAGTTCGCTCCGCCCTGGACATAGAGATACCGGCACTGTGCAGAAAGAAGAGAGAGTCGTGTATCAGCTATACAGACTCAGCTACCAAAAGTTATTCAGCTTGGAGTGTTACTCAGCTGGTAACAGTGACCCCAACACTGTATCCATTTACAGTGTCCCTACACTACTGCCTGTAGGCTCGTAGAGCTTGCTCCGCCCTGCAGCAGTACAAGAAGTTTCGTAACGGTTGTTACAAGCAACGGAGTGCCAGATACTGCCACAGTATCCATTGGACCAACCCCTAGATCTGCTAGAGCCACTGAAAACACTGTTACTGACCCGGATCTCACCTATACCGGCCCGGGATCCAGTTGTACTGACCATTTCCTAGATCTGAGTTGAGACCACTCCTCTATCTGCAAGAATGGCCACCCAGAGAGCACGCAGCGCCGGTCGAGCACCCGCTGGCAACCCAGAAGCTACAGCAATTGACAGATTGACTGAATCATTGACGGCTATGATGAGGCCCAACCAAGACAATGCACCAGCTAGGCTAAAGGCTCCAAAGTTCGACGGTGAAGGAGACGTCGAGTACTTTATCAGTAGATTCGTGGAGGCAGCCGAGATGAACGATTGGCCAGAGAACACGGCCATGTTGTACCTGAGAGATGCATTACGAGGTAAAGCATTGGACTGTGGAAAGCCTCCACATCTGCAGGGTATCTTTACTGCACTACGAGCACGTTTTGGGCTAACACCAAGGGAAGCTATGTCCCGGCTGACCAGCCTACGCCATCAACACAAGACGTCGCTCCAAGAGCACGCAAGTGAAGTAGAGCGCCTAGTGCGCGTTGCGTATGCTGATCTACCTCACCGACCCATGCAGAGGATGATGCTGGATATCTTCAGCACCACAGTCAGAAACGCTTACCTGCAAAGACACTTGTTGGCCATGCAGCCCGTTGACGTAGCTGAAGCAGTCAGGGCCGGCAACGAGTACATGCAGATAAAGACGCCGTTTGAAGAACGCCAGGCTCATGTACGGATGTTGGAAGGGGATGCCGACAAGGAGGAAGAGGAATGGATGAGGACGGTTGCCAAGAGCCCGTCCCAACGTGTCTCCACCGCTACTGCAGTACAGCAGACACCCCACACCCCTACACCTGCCATACCGGATCCCATGACAACAGTCGTGGACAGTCTAAAGCTCTTGACGGAAGAGATACGGTCGCTGAGAGCGGCAAGACAAGCGGCTCCCTCTCCACAGTTGGAGACAGCACCTGCAACACGCTGCTGGGGCTGCGGGCAACCAGGCCACATGATGGGCACCTGCCCCCGAACTCAGCGTGCAGTTCGATATACAGACACCCCCAGACAGACGGGAAACGGCCGGCGCCCGCAGTGGCGCCACCGGCAGCTGACTGCAGCTGGGCAAGCCGGACCACACCCACAACCCCTTATAGTCCTGGAACTCTAGGAGAGAGTGGACAACTCCCCAAGACACTACAAACAGCACCCAACCACCGCTGGACAAGCCAAACAACTCCTGATACCCCGTACAGTCCTGGAACTCTAGGAGAGAGTGGACAACCCCCCAAGAGAGCATCAACACCCGCTGACTGCAGCTGGACAACTCCTGATACCCCGTACAGTCCTGGAACTCTAGGAGAGAGTGGACAACCCCCCAAGAGAGCATCAATACCCGCTGACTGCAGCTGGACAACTCCTGACACCCCATACAGTCCTGGAACTCTAGGAAAGAGTGGACAACCCCCCAAGAGAGCACAGACGCCCACTGAGGACAGCCGGACAGCTCGACAACCCCCTTTTAGTCCTGTAACTCTAGGAAAGAGTGGACAACCCCCCAGGAGAACACAGAATGACAGTAGCCGGATTGCTCACCAACCCCCTTTTAGTCCTGTAACTCTAGGAAAGAGTGGACAACCCCCCAGGAGAATACAGACTGACAGTAGCCGGAAAGCTCGCCAACCCCCTTATAGTCCTGTAACTCTAGGAGAGAGTGGACAAACCCCCAGGAGAACACAAATGGCAGCGCCACCGCTGGAGCGACCTTACCAGACCAGCTACTTCCTGGCTGGAAGGTTAGCCGGTAGACCAGCCTCCCTGTTGATTGACACAGGCTGCACAACCAACTTGTTGTCGAAACATCTGTATCAGCAATTGCCACAGTCAGTGAAGGACACGCTGCAACGCAGCGAGGCGCATTAATCATACTGCATTGTTGATTGGCTTGTTATTTATATAATTAATTGTATTGGTTAATCTGCTTCCTGTGCCTTGATTGTTATATGTTTTGTGCTTACCAGCTCTCCTATAAAAGGAGAGCACACACTGTTACTCTTTGTATTCATTCCTATGTTGCCATGGCATATGCTCTTATATTGCTAAACCCTAGAGGAATAATTACCCTCAGGACAGCTTAGAGAATAAAGCCATTATTATAAACACTACACGGTACTGTTTGTTTGAGCCATGGGCTCTTGCCTTACCGGGTAATTCGGTTGCCCTGCACAGTTGTCACTGTCGGTCAGCACAGTGTCCCCTCTGGAGAGAGGTAGAATACTCGAGATTAGTGGATGTCCGTGGTAACAGACCGGAATCCATTACAATATATAAGACAATCGTGGGCGCTGGGATAAGATCTATGGGCGCTGGGATGACATCTATGAGTTTTTAATTATCTTTAAAACGCTCTTAGTTAAATTTAGTTTAACTTAAATGTTTAAAAATTAACAAAAAAAATTTAATTACTAGTCAAATGACTTTCAAAATATACTTTAAAATTTTAAAATGATTATTGTACAAAATAACACGAAATTGTAAAAAATAAATTTTCATGAATATTTTAAGACTACCTGAAACTTTCAAAACAAATGGATGTCATCCCAACTCCAGTCTCATTCAATTGTTTATACATAAATGGTTTTGTTTATGCGTAAAATTTACCTGAATCCTGAATTTGACACATTCTACGTCAGCGACTGGTTGACTAAATGAATACGCCGGTTCCTTCACATTTATACCACTTATTGTAAACCTCACAACCAGCTCAGTTAACCTGAAATCCACAGAACATGGCAGTAAAATACATAAAACCATTGCATATACATGATCAATACAAGAATGTTAAATATATATGTATGCAAGCTCAAACCTGTGAAAATGGATAGTTCGATTTCTGGCCTCCAAATAACTTTGTATGTCATAACACTCCAAGCTATCCTTTTTTGTGCAATTTTCCGCAATTGAATTTGTGATATTGACATAATTATGACTTCCTGAAACAAACGACTAACTTGCAGGATAATCCTAAAGTAGGCTTCTTGTTTCTCTCATTCCTCAGCACATACAATGAACACTCAAATGCGCCTTGATTGTGTCGTTGCTATGACAATATGTAAATAATGAGGTAGGAGTTATCTTACCGACGTGAGAATCTACACTATAATTTTGTTCAGCATTGAGGTCCTGGTGTACCTTAGCGTATTCTTTAACACCCAGTTGGAGTGACTCCTGTGGTGTTGTTTGAAAAGCATTTACGGTTACTTTTGAGAACCTAAAATACTGTTTTTGAGATTATTGTTAAATGAAGATGATAACTTTCAAGGTGATAATTTAGCTAATGCGTAAATTGTTTGGGACCAAAAAAAAAGAAATGGTCAAGTAAGCATATAGATACACATAACTAGGTACTATCTGAAATATATATATAATAGGATGAGTAAGTACCTGGTATGCTACATAGTTGATGTTAGAGAAAAGATCTTCTTGTGAATATACCGCGTAACTTTCAGGTTCTACAATATAAATGCTGTCGTAGACCTTATTTGCTTAGTGATATTGTAAAGGATTTTGTCGCACCTTTACCAAACAGCTACTAGAGAAGTGTACTTGTTTAGCAATGTAACAGCAATTGCTAATGAGAGCTACTTGTTTACTAGTAGTGGCTCTATCTATAGATGAGCTATGAGTCAATAAGCTCCGTGTTGTGCCGTGTGCAAGTATACTAATACTATTTGGCCAACTGCCAACTGAACACACCGGGTTACAATAGCTTACACTTTATTGCTTCAAGAGACAAAAGCTTACTCAGAGTACCTCTCTTTGTAAGCGCACAATCCAATCTGCCCACTGGGCCACATGTTGACAAGGTTATGCAGTTAGATATGCTAATGAACAGTTGAAAAATAGCATAAGATAATTGGTTCATAACAATAATATAGGTCATACAAAAATAACAGACAAACAGGTGCAATGCAAACATATACTCATCAATAGGTAGTAACAATAAAGCGCCAGTCCAGTTCTTCAGTAAGGCGGGAAATCCCCTGCTTGTGTTCTTTACTCATCTATCCTTGCGGTAGGCACGCATACACCTTTGTACTGAGGGCAGTCAGGCGGAGCTGAGTCTAGTATAGCTGATGTGTGTTTACACACTGCATACTGGCTAGCATAGCATCCATGAGAGAGGCCACCTATGCTGAAATCCATTACATAGGCCGCTTCAACTATTAGTATCGCCGTACTCATAGTTAACTAGTCATGAGGTGGCCTCGAATCACAGGGCCGAATCAGGTGGGGGAGGAGAGAGATATACGCTTACAGCGCAACCCTTTGCACAAGTCCATGTGCGTTTAAAGTAGGGAGAATCACGCCCTGCATAGTTGGCAGAGGGAGTGAAGGGGGCCCACAACCAGTGGGCTAATAAAAGGGGGGTGAGAAAGATAACACATCACCCGGTGGTTAATAAGGTAGAAGGTGCACACAACCAGGGTGACCGACTAAGGGAGGAGAGAGTTGCACACAACCAGTGTGACTGACGAAGGGAGCGGAGGAACACCTTTCCTAGAACAGCTGGCCTCGCACTGTCTGTGCGGCTTGCTTTAGTTCAACTATCTCTCCCTTCAGGAGTTCTGCTTGCCCCTTTAGCCTGGCGACTTCTATCTCTGAGAGGGTGCCCGTGACCACCATCATCCGAAGGCCCTGCAACTGAGAGTCCAGTTCAGCGGCGCCCTGCTCTATCGCAGCAGCCCATCGCGCCCTGTTCTGTATAAACCGTACTGGCAGATCTACCTCAAAGACTGGAGGGTCTGCTGGTGAGAGCACGGAGGGAACACTGGGTGCTGAGGTCCGGCATACTGCAAGGGGAGCAGGGGGTGGAGAAGAAGGGGGCCCAGGGGAGACAATCATGGCCTCAGGTCTTGGTACAACCACCGTGTGCGGCTTCTTTGGTATCTTGTACCCGGTTAGGGGTAAAGCCATCAGCGGCACAATGCCAGGTGGTGTAGAGGAGGGTCCTGGGAGGGGAGCCGTGACTGCATCACACCTCGAAGGTGCTGGGGGAGGAGACGGGATCTTTCCAGTCTGGGTGGGTTGGCAGGTACCGAAAGGCGCTGAATTAGTCCATTTCTGGTACCTGCAGAAAGCCGAGTAACTCTCTCGGTCTACAGCATAAATATAGCCAAGGCGTTGGTGGTGATCAGTATCGTCTGGACCTCCACGCGCCCTCTGGTGACAGTATATGCTGTCTCTGCTGCTACTTGAGTATCTACAGCGGCAAAAGTAGCGTACGTGGTGCTGGTGGACATGCACCGACAGTTGTCTCATGTTCTTTGCTGCGAACTTACAACTTGGACAGGTACTGCGCCGTGCCCTGCTCAAATCTCTCTGGATGGCTTTCTCCGTATTGGGGGCAACCCACTGCAAGAGCCGCCGGGCAATAGGAGGTTTCTTGCCTACCAGGTGAGGAGCTACCACCTCTTCCTCTACGGTTGGTGAGGAAGGGCGGGAGGCAGCAATGTCAACTAACTTGACTACAGGCGTAGACACCGAACGAGGCGGTTCGTCTACTGGCAAAGGGGAGGTGGGTACAGGTGCTGGGGCACAGCAGGAGTCCTCGCCTTCCTCCGTGTGGGAATCAGGTCGAGGAGCGGGATCTGTCCTCTGGACGCCGTACAGCCAGGCAAGGTGAAAATGGCTCGCACGGTCAGTGGAGGAGAACCTAGTGTAGAGGAGGGGGTGGCTGTAAGGGGGGAGTTACCCCGCTTAGAAGGTCCAGCCAAGAGCTCTGCTCCTCTCCTCTTACTAGGGATGATCTTCCCCAGCGTCTGCATACGCTCCCTGGTGACCGCGTGAGGTAGTCTAGTACCTACAGGTGGCTTTTCCTGTACCACTATTGTACTCAGACTCAGCCCTGGGTCATCCCGGGTCGGGGGAGAACTGGCAGAAAGCTTCGCAACACTCTGGCTACAGGGGAGAGTGTTTGCTGCCGGCACCGTGGGTACACTGGAGGGTGTGGGGGCAGCTGGGAGTGGTGGAGACTACGTGGACTGCCACTGAAGAGGAGGTGTCTGCTTGAGTGCCAAGGGGTCACGGGAGGAGCTATGGCGGCGAACCCAATTGTCCATCAGCTCGGTCTGACTAGTGATTCCTAGGAGCTCGTTCTCTCCCTCTATCTCTTTCTTCATTCCCTCTGCGCAGGGTACCCGGTGGATAGCAGCAGTCATCTGTGCAGCAAGGGTGGACTGAGAAGTAGGACAGTCCCGTGAAGAAGGGGAGGGAGGCAGCTGTGCAGCAGCAGAGGTGATCTCGTCCTCGAACTCTTCTTCGACTTGCAGTTGAAGGCATTCATCTCCTTCCTGAGGCAAAACACTGGTAGAGAAATCCATGTAGTGGTTGGCACGTCCAGTCACTTTGGGTACTTGTTTAGAAATGCCTGTTCCCGCGCGCGGCAGGCCTGTTTGATCTTGACTAGAAGCAGTGCAAACAACAGGCAGGGGTGGATCCGCAAAGACTGACTGGTGGTTCAACTCAGATTTTGACCGGCCGTAGTTCTCTGATGGAGAGGAATATTCTCCTGGATTTTTTCTGACACCTTTGCTAGAGTGTCCTCTTTCCAACGACACCCAATATGGGGGTATGGCTACATCCCGTCCGGAGCTATTCTTCTTTCCGGGCGGCACTAACCGTTTTTGGAAATTATTACCCCTAGGTGGAAAACGGGTCGACTTTGGGTCCTCAGCGCTTGATGGATTTTGCTGCCAGCAATCTAAATCTTGGCATGCAGCAGTGCTAGAACCTGGCCTTCCCGCAGATACCCAGTTTGTGGGGCTTTCTGTAAGAACTCTACCCAAGAGAGCCGTTTGAATCTCAGGCATTTTGGCATTTTCGGACATTCTATCCACTTCTTTTGCAGTTGCAATCAGATGGCATAGTGGCTGTCCATAGTGCATGGGTGGGCCGACGTTCCTTCGTGGCCGTTGTGATGACCCAAGTGGTGGTTGGTTCTCAGTCTGTGCAGGGGGTGAGGGTGTCTCAGCTACTGGGGGAGACAACTCCTGCACGTTTTGGCCATTTCTAGCTGAACCGCTCGTCCGATCTTCACCAGATTTGCTGTCAACAACTGGGGGAGTGGCAGGCCTTCTTGCAACTGGCCGCTCCAAATTTGACACTCTCCTTTCTGGTGGAAGAGGCAATTCAGTCTTCAATGGCGGCGGTTCAAACAGAGTGGACGCAGGCAGGGAGACAGGGGTGGAGAAGATTGAACAGGAGGGGTGAAAGCGGGCATGGCAACCGCCTCGGTTGGTTCAACCTCTCCAGGGCCCGCTCCTCTGTAGTGGTCTCTCGTGCTTCCCGCCTTCAGTTCTACTGGCTGAGCAGTCGGGTTCACACACCTCACTACTTCATGTCCTTTGCTATCTGGTTTGTTCAGACTAGCAGTAATTGGAGGGCATCCGTGTCGGGGCTCTACTAACCCAAGGGGTAGGCAACTCTGTGTGGTGTCCTTACACAGGATGGTAGACTCCTTGCCTGGGGGTAGCTGCGTGGTACGTAGGACCTGAACATTGTTCATTAGCAGTGTACCGTCCTTGTCAGTACAGCGCATCTCTTTTCCTGCTACGACAATGGCACACTCGTTGAACCTCATTCGGCAATCATGGTCGGTGAGGAAGGTCATCCCCAAGATAGCGTCTTCGTTTATGTGACTGACAACAAATGTGGCTTCAGTTTTCATACCACGGAGACGAAGGGTAGCTCTCACCGTGCCATAGAAGGATTTTGTCGCACCTTTACCAAACAGCTACTAGAGAAGTGTACTTGTTTAGCAATGTAACAGCAATTGCTAATGAGAGCTACTTGTTTACTAGTAGTGGCTCTATCTATAGATGAGCTATGAGTCAATAAGCTCCGTGTTGTGCCGTGTGCAAGTATACTAATACTATTTGGCCAACTGCCAACTGAACACACCGGGTTACAATAGCTAACACTTTATTGCTTCAAGAGACAAAAGCTTACTCAGAGTACCTCTCTTTGTAAGCGCACAATCCAATCTGCCCACTGGGCCACATGTTGACAAGGTTATGCAGTTAGATATGCTAATGAATCAGTTGAAAAATAGCATAAGATGATTGGTTCATAACAATAATATAGGTCAACAAAAATAACAGATAAACAGGCGCAATGCAAACATATACTCATCAATAGGCAGTAATAATAAAGCGCCAGTCCAGTTCTTCAGTAAGGCGGGAAATCCCCTGCTTGAATTCTTTACTCATCCATCCTTGCGGTAGGCACGCATACACCTCTGTACTGAGGGCAGTCAGGCGGAGCTGAGTCTAGTATGGCTAATGAGTGTTTACACACTGCATACTGGCTAGCTTAGCATCAATGAGAGAGGCCACCTATGCTAAATTCCATTACAATATGCTTCCCCTTAAAACCGATGGGTCACATCCCAAGTAGAGCCAGGATGGTGCCTCATTAGAGCCTAGAAACTCCTGCCATTTGTATACAAAAGAACGCTTCACTTCTCACCTCAGCATTTTCCTACTGTCTACTTGGAACTCAGTATTTGTTGTTTTACTTGCTGGTGTTCGTATACTTACCAGTATTGTATTGTATATTTGTACCAGATGAAATAAATGTGTTAATTTGCACTAATATAACCAGCATGAGTCAAGGGCTCTGTCTATTGTAAGAGGTTGTGAGGGCTGCCCTAAACTGAGTGAACTCAGATGAAGCCAAAGACAGCTAGTACCTGGTAGTCAGGGCCAGCTAGTACCCGGCCATCAAAGCCATCTAGTACCTGGTAACCAAGGACTGCTAGTACCTGGTAGTCAGGGACTGAAAGAGATCTGATGGCATCCAGTGGTACAGCTGTGGATTGAGCAACGAATACAAGAAAGTAGCAGGTAATTATGGTGGGTAAGGTCATCCACTTGCACAAACGCATACTTGGGGGACAACCCAACTTGTGTTTGCAAGGAAAGAGTATTGACACAACATTGTGCTACGGTTAGAGTAAAAGCAATGAAGTAAATCCTTTTACCCTGGGTGGTGTGAAGACTAAAGCATTTTTGTTGAGATTTAGGCTTTATTTTAATGAACACAGATTGCAATGCTTTTTTTTAAACACATTAATTAAAAAGTAGTTCTAGCAAAGAGATTGAAAATATTTGTATCATCCGCGTTAGTCCTGAGAACTCTTTAAGACTTTCCAATTATCTTTGATTAACTCTCACTTAAACTTAATTAAATTTAATTGTTTAATACCAACAAAAAATGTCAATTAATAGTTGAATAAACATAAAACTTTAATTGTTTTCAACTTTTAAAGTAGATATGGCAAGTAATAATGTACAGGAAATGGCTCAAATCCAACCAAGGCACTGCATAACTCTATCCTAAGAAGACAACTCCCAGATACGGGCCTACAGGAGGAATATCAAAAGCAACAAACTCTGCTCTGTGTAGCTAACCATACAAAACTTGCGTACATGACATTTGTGTTGTACACTTTCTTTCACTAGCCACTTGTTATGCCACTAAGGCTATTGCGTTACTCGTTTACAATACCCTATGCTAGCCCACCTACCTTTTGTATATATTATTGGGCTACCTGTAAACAAAGAATACTATGTAACCTTTCTGTACAAATACTGGCTGCTGCTGCCTCAAAACTCAGAGTAGTTGGAGGAGCACAGACAGAAACATTTTTATAAAATGATATTGATGCCAATAAAGTATTATATATATATATATAAGAATACAAGCTATACTACTGTCACACACACACTCTCTCTCTTATTGCTTACATGAAGATAGCAATACTTGTTGCAATAATAGAAGCCTTGCAATAAATTACAAGTTTACAGAAGCAAGCGATCCAGCGCTTAGGCCAGCATGCAGTCCAGCACCTAGGACAGCACTCAGGCAAGCACGCAGTCCAGCACGCAGTCCAGCGATGCCGGCCGGCGCTACTAACTAGTAGTGCCTGCCTAGGCTACTGAACTGAGGCCTGCAGTCTAGTCGAGTACTGAGGGAGGTGCAGGTGTCTGCTACCTGGTGAATCGCACACACCACTACAAAATCCCGCACAATAACACAAATTCTAAAAAAAAATCCTCGTGAGTTTTTTTTCAACATTTCCACAAATTTTTAGGACTGGTAGATGTCATTTTATCTATTCACGGTTTCATGTCGATAAGCAACGGTTTGATCTATCAATGTTTTTGTTAAAATTTTTAATAGAAATTTAAAAAAAACCTTTCTTGATGAAGTAAACTAACAGTTGACACAAAAAAATGTGAGTAAACTAATTTATACCTAACAAACTGAGAATTAAACTAAAGTTGTTATTGTGTAAAACAAATATAAAAGAGTTTTGTGCAAGTCAAACTTACCCCAATCTTTGAGAAACACCTGACAAAAAGACATTTTGCTTCCTTGGTCGAAGGCAATGAATGAGGTTCTTTCGGCAGCAAATGCTGACAGCTACAAAAACAAACAAATAAATGGATAAACTTTTGCTAGTTTGCAAAGAATAGTGCTTCTCTGGTTTTCTTAAGGTATGTTACCATATATACTCCGTTGTGGATAAAAAAAATGCAAACTATCTTTTCTGTAATAATGTAATCGTTTCTATATACTTCAATCACATTATGTCCTTGTAACACTATCCAATAAAATGTTTCACCTTCGCATGCCACGTGAGTGCCTAGGTTATGTAACAATTAAACATCTGTTCTTACCTGAATCGTTACCACAAGCACTTTGAGAAGTTGAAGAACTAACTTAAATGGAACCTTTCGAGGCGAAGAATTCCACTTTTCACACGGAGTGACATAGAAACATTTAATCTTTTTTTTCAAGTCTGTAATCTGTTGGATAACCAAAAATCATGTGATAAAATCATTATAAAACGAAACATGAGACTTAGAATAATATACTAACATCTTAATAGAAAGCATATCTTTGTGAGGGTACTGATTGAAGATGAATTTTGAAAACAACCAAATGGTGTCCTGTATATAATGTGTCATTAAAATCTGAAAACAAATAGTGACATTTGATACACGAGTATTGGAAAGCAGATGATGGTGATTTGACATCGACGTACCATATTTTCAGTTACTTCACTGTTTTCCTGCTCATAAACTCTTAGTTGGGAAAGTCCATTGGAGTCAATTTGGCTGCGTCGGGTTTTTCGATTAATTGTTCTCTTGAACCTCATCTGGGATCTGCGAATGGGACTTTCCCCGTCGTCTGTAAATAATCACTATTAAATAGTAATTAATAAATAATAAATAATTCGGTTTATGCTAAAGCTAAATACATTATTTTATTTTTATTACCACATAAAGCTCATAAGTGAATATAGTACAGGATTTTTATATTTGTGTTCTCCAGAAAAGAGAGGAGACAACTCATACTATGGCAATGGCAATGTTATTTAAAAGGTTTCTCACAATGTATAAACAGCTTATCTTAACATGTGGTGTTGACATATGTGTCAAGTTGACACATAACAGCTGATAACTGTCAGAACTTCCTGGAAGGTTATCAGACTGAAAGGCTAATGAATGTATGACATTAGCGATAGTAAACACCGATAGCAAGCAACCTTTACCATATCATAATAGTCCCTGATGTAGATAAGAGTTAAGGGAAAACTTCCTCTATCAGGCTAAAGTGACATACAAGTTCACCTACTCTCTCCGTGACTTCAAGTAATTTTAAACATCAGGTAAATACTGATGACAAAATGCAGGTAAGCTTGATGATACCAAAGGATAACTTTGGAAACCAATACCCTCCAATTCGCTTCTGCTCGTCATATTGTAGTGGATTTTGGGGGCGCTGATCAAATATCCCCCAACAACACCTCACTCCAGAGGTCAACTTCCAAACGGAGAAGTATACCAACTCCACAATCGTATTCAGAGCCCACGGCTCAAATGCACAACTCAGTGTCTCAATGAGTATATCATAATGTATTATACAACAACAACAACAACAACCCAGTGTAGTATAAAACCTGCAATGTATTATGCTGCTTGGTACAATCACAAGCAGAATAGCAATACAGGTACACAGATTAGTGAACAGTCTCTGCCTTTTATAGGCAGAGTAGGAGAAAACATATGCCCAAATAAGGGGGCAACAAATCAGCAGTAACAGGAAGTAATTGTACGGATAGAAAGATAAGATATAATTAACACAATGCAGTATTGGCTAGGATAGGGTTAAATGTATAAGGCGCCCAGAAGTAAAGGGCGGAGCTTCTCAGTCAATAATGCTGAATCATGGTGGTGCAATAGGTAGCTCGAGTTCCTAGCCGTTATGGCTTGTGTTCCCTGTCTTTTGTCCTTCCAGTGGTAGCTAGGCTGCAAAGTTGGGCTTCTGAATCTTCTGTACTATTTTGGGTCCACAGGCTATAGTCCTTCTTCCTTTACCGACCCGGTATAGGGTCATTAGTGACACTGCCGACCCGGTATAGGGTAGTTAGTGACACTGCAGGGCCGGTAGTGCATGCTGCAAGGCAGGCAGTGACTGCTGCAGGGCCAGCAGTGAATGCTGCAGGGCCGGTAGTGCTTGTGCAGGGCCAGTAGTGCTTCTACCGGTTCTCTTACTTGTTTTCTGGCTGCACCAGACTCAGTTTAGGTGTGCCTGACACTCAGCAGTTGTCAGGAGGACCCTGCGCACATGTAGTGGTCACGAAAATCCACCACAATGTCAAATCACAAAAAAAAAAAACGATTTTCAAAACACTCATAACCGAAAATAATGAATGAAAGATCTTCACAAAACTCCATACCCAGGTCACTGAGTAGGCAATATTTCACCACACATTAAGGCAAGGACTAGTGCTGCATCATGACGTTAGTTTGAATAAGATGCTATGTATTTGAGGCTACATGAAAGTAGCAATTATAATTTGTTTCTAAATATCAATGGATTGAGGCTAATTAAACAACTACAAACATTTAACAAATAAAGGAAACAAGATTATGATAAGATATAGAGTTACCCAAGTTATGCAGCTCTATGTCGGACATTGCAGACACCTCTAACATTGCTGTCGGTCTAGTACCACCTTCTGCCATGCTTTCTACACTCAGAATAAAATCTATTGTAAACTTCCTCACCCTTATCAACTTACTGTTGGCTTATCTCAGCTCTGAATACCAAAGAGAGAGTTACAGTAACATTGTACAAATAGTCTTATCAGCGGAGCCTTATTGGGCGTTTAGCAACAGACTTAGATTAGCAATGGTTAGTCCTAACAGTACCAGCGCATAATTAGCTTTTTTCTAGCGAGCAGACAAAGTGAAACTGGAATTGTAAAATGCAACATTGGGTCTTGATCAGAATAGTTTTATTCTGTGGTAAGAATCTATTGCAAGTATTAAAGTGTCAGTACTAACAGTACTAATAAATGTATGCAAGGAACTATTTCAACTGTTTTTCTGAAAGAAATATAAAAACTGAGTTGTTGCTGCAGGCAGGGGAGTTATCTTCTCTCATGCGCTTAATATAACAGAGTTGATTTAAAAAGCAAAAATTAGGAGTTGCTCTGCTGCAACTGCTTAACCACCCTGGATTAGGCAAAACAATGAACAACTCTGCTCACAATAGGGAAACAAATAAAAATAAAGCTGCATTCAGCTCAGGCAATCCTCATATTTCAGGTGATTGTTACATCATTTTTTAGGTGATTGTGACATCATATCTCAGGTGATTGTTACATCATATTTAAGGGTTCAACGAATAGCTACATCATAAGGATAGCAGCATGAGGTGCATCAGTTTGTTGTGTCTCAAGAGCGCAGACCATTACAAGCTCTTATCACAATACAATTGCCCAGCTGGGTAGGTCAACACCAGTTTGTCTATAGAGTAAACATAATCTACTCATCCCACACAGCTTACATTTGCCATATACTCTCTACTTCTCCAATTCAGTTAAACTATGGATTTATTGCAATAGACTTTCACCCTCCACTATGGAAACAATTACAGCCTCTCTGTGTCTCTCTCTTATGTACACTCCAGTTCTCTCCTCACTCGGATTCTACCCCATTAGAACTGCATCAGTCCTGACCATTGGCTCTCACAGAGTCAACTGCACTCGGAGTCCGCTCCAAACACTGACGCTACCAACTGTAACAGAGTCAATGACTCAGACAGATTACACAAGAATTAGTAGTAAATATTGTATTAAACACAATTTGTTTAGCAATATATTATGTACTGTACACAATCCACAAGACTTCTACCTTCTTACTGCACAACAGCTCCTTTTATAGGAGAATACAAGGAAAACTCACCCCCATTATTAGGGATGAGCCAATAGCATATATCAATACATACAGCAGGTCAACAATTTGGGACAATGCAAACATACAATAACAATAGTGTCCAATCACATAGTTAGTCCATAATTACACATGGTGTAATGGTGTGGTGGTGTGGTGGTGCGATGGTGTGGTGGTGTAATGGTGCGGTGGTGCGGTGGTGCGGTGGTGCGGTGGTGCGGTGGTGCGGTGGTGCGGTGGTGCGGTGGTGCGGTGGTGCGGTGGTGTGGTGGTGGTGTAGTGGTGTAATGGATTTTGGGGCCTTCTAATCCACTACTAAACACTGTCACCAGCCAAACTCCTCGTTCGCCGGCACAGTCAGGTCAGTAGTTTCCGATGGCCTGCTGCCATCAACTGCCTCTCTCCAAGAGGCAATACCAGGTTGGTGCAATACCGAAACTGTAGTGAAGAAGTAATCTCAACTCCATAACCAGTAAAGAGCCCTCGGCTCAGAAGCATTACTCAGCGCTTTAGAGTAAAATGCATTTATTCTTATCCAAAGAATACGAGGAAGTATGAGATCCAATACGGTACTGATTGTTTGTGGCAAAAGCTCTGCCTTTTATAGGTAGAGTACAGGAAGTAACAAAGCTAGGTAACCAATAATACATAAGTAAGACAATGTGACTAATGAGCATGTAGATATAAATACAAGCGAGTGAGACAATAGATATAGAGTAAAATGTAAATGGGGCCCAGAAGTAGTGGACAGAGTCATTGGCTCACTGGCCAATCTAGGCATCTCTACTTCTTATGGTAGGTTTATCAGGCTTTCTAGCTTTGCTTTGCTTTACTTTCCTCAGGTATACAGGTGAGTATCTTGTGGATCTTGACTTCTGACTCTTCTAAGGCTATTTACATCGCCCAGGCTACAGTAGCTATCTTCCTGCCGGCCCGGTATGGCTCTCACAGGGTCGGTAATGATTCATACAGGGTCGATAATAATTCATACAAAGCCGGTACTGGACCAATGCAGAGTTGGTATCCCACCGATGCAGGGTCGGCCATTTGTGTAGACAAGTCTGCACATGTGGGTGCTATAAAAGTCCACCGCAGTGGTTTCTGCTCTTACTGAAACCAATCCGAGGCAGGTGGAAGCTTGATATCCATATGGAGTATGCTGACTTCCTTAGGTTGAGTTCCCACTTGTTGCTTTACTTTCTCTTAGGGTCCATAGGGGGTATTTTGCCCCCCTGGTCCTCAGGCTCTCCTCTTTGCTGTTCTCCACTAAATGGGGGTTAGGAGATTGGCCCAGGATAGGCCCTTTATAACCTATGTAAGTGAAACGGGGTTAAGCATTGGCGCGATATGACCCGGTATAGCATCCCTCTAAACTTGGTATAGGTAATATATATTAAAGAGGAGTGATACTGGGACCATGGAAAAGCTGTGTCTGGATGCTGCAGATTGGCTGTAGAGGGAAAGTATAGCAAGAAGTGGAAGGGGTGGGGGTACTGACCAACTATACTGCTTAAGTCTCTCACAATATGTATGTGTAGATAACTACTAAATATATGTATGTGAAGATAACTACTAGCAGCTAGTGTATTTAGTATAATGCTGAATTACGTGAATTAGCATTCATGGTGACTTCACATTTATCATGCATTAAGCCTTAAAGTAATATATTTATTAATTTCAGCAAATGATGAGGATAATTGATTTTAAGCAGTTATTTTGAGTTCGACTCGCTAAATTAAATAATTTCGTGCTAAGGAAATGAAAAATAATTGGATTCTTTGCTGGACAACTTCAGCATATTGGTTACCAATAATCAAAGCTTTATATAAAATAGTACACAACGTAAGCTGTGGCAGCAGGCGTTATTGAGTGATGTGATATCATGGCTGACTTCACCATGTGCAGGTTGGCATGTTGTCTGCTTGTTGTTCTACTTTTTTTTTCTCTATTCGTAGAAACTGCTTCACCAGAACAAATTGCAGAATGTAGAAGGTAAATTTGAGCAAATATAACTTTACAGTATACATGTAGGTATGGATGAAACCAGTGTGTCAAGTATACACAGAAGTCTATCACATGCTGCGTGTGTCAAGTATACACAGAAGTCTATCACATGCTGTGTGTGTCAAGTATACAGAGAAGTCTATCACAAGCTGCGTGTGTGTCAAGTATACACAGAACTCTATCACAAGCTGCGTGTGTCAAGTATACAGAGAAGTCTATCACATGCTGTGGGTGTCAAGTATACAGAGAAGTCTATCACATGCTGAGTGTGGCAAGTATACAGAGAAGTCTATCACATGCTGTGTCAAGTATACACAGAACTCTACCACATGCTGCGTGTGTCAAGTATACACAGAAGTCTATCACAAGCTGCGTGTGTGTCAAGTATACAGAGAACTCTATCACAAGCTGCGTGTGTCAAGTATACAGAGAAGTCTATCACATGCTGTGTGTGTCAAGTATACAGAGAAGTCTATCACATGCTGTGTGTGTGTCAAGTATACAGAGAAGTCTATCACATGCTGCGTGTGTCAAGTATACACAAAACTCTATCACATGCTGTGTGTGTCAAGTATACACAAAACTCTATCACATGCTGCGTGTGTCAAGTATACACAGAACTCTATCACATGCTGTGTGTGTTTCATTTTCAGTTTAATCTCTGGAGAAGTTGTGGAGAAGACTTGGGATGTGTTAGACAGACACTCTGCAATAATAGAAGATGCAACTAATG
This sequence comes from Cryptosula pallasiana, assembly GCA_945261195.1. Classification (NCBI taxonomy): domain Eukaryota; kingdom Metazoa; phylum Bryozoa; class Gymnolaemata; order Cheilostomatida; family Cryptosulidae; genus Cryptosula; species Cryptosula pallasiana. The sequence continues at coordinate 21,809,142 of OX183138.1, read as the reverse complement.
TGACAGACTACATCATCTCTACAGATAAGAATGTACTTGTTCATCTCTCTACAAGTAACTAGTCTGCAACCACTCTCATTGGTTCCTACGCCTCACCTCATGTCTGCGACCACTCTCATTGGTTCCTACGCCTCACCTCATGTCTGCAACCACTCTCATTGGTTCCTACGCCTCACCTCATGTCTGCAACCACTCTCATTGGTTCCTTCGCCTCACCTCATGTCTGCGACCACTCTCATTGGTTCCTACGCCTCACCTCATGTCTGCAACCACTCTCATTGGTTCCTACGCCTCACCTCATGTCTGCAACCACTCTCATTGGTTCCTACGCCTCACCTGGGTACAAATTTATGTCTCCAAATTGTCTTATGGGGCCTTTTATAACAATGCAATCAAAAATAAGAATTTGAGCAAGCTTTGAAATTTAAAAATTCAAAATTTTGACCATTCTCTTTCAAGTTTATGGGGGAGAAATGACTGAGAATTTTCTGCTCCAACAACTTGCTGAAAGTAAAAAAAGTCAGCTCATTTTTATGGATATTTTTTGTTGAGAATCAAACTCATCTACTGTAACTGGGCTGGAAAAATAAAACTTATAACTATAGAAACAGAATCATTTTTAGCGCAGTTCTGCCAATGAATGCTACATCCTATTTAAGTTTTTTAAAATCACGATGAAATCTAAAAGGTTCTTTATTCAATGATTGTATGACATTTCAAAAGCTGCTTCAAATCTTTTGGCATGCTTGTAGTTGCAGAAAGTTGCTTCTGAACCTGACTTGAGACATTGGATGGCTTTGTTACGTTGTTAGACAAATAGTGACATACATTAAAAAACTTCAGACTTTGTTCTTTTGTCTCATACAAGGAAGGGTACGGGACTTTGGCACTAATAATTGGTGTTTCAAGCATAGTCTACGTTCCTCTCTTAGACACGATCGTGCCGGCAGTGAATCTATTCATTGTCTAACTGTACTTGAGCGGAGGGTGCTGAAGACCTCAATGTATGCAGGAAAGTGTGGGTCAAAAGTTGACGTTGATGCATACCGATTAGACCCGAGACTTCACACAATTCAAAAACTTGTGTACGAACCAGCTTCTGCCAGACTATACATGACTGATAGATTTGCTGGAAAAATGAAAGTTTTGTCTCTCAACTAAGATATGATAGAAACTGTTCACCAATTTCATGAGACAGAAGGTTTTGGATTCGCCTTCCCTCCAGGGAGTCCAGAGCAGATGATTGTGTTGTTCAACAACTCAGTACTCCAGAATTCATTTATTGGCTTCACTGAAACGATAGGTGATCGACTAGGAACACCCAATTCATTACCAGAAATAGTTAGCCTGTTTCCAGCTTTGCACGCTGTCACTGATTATGAAATGACTGAACTGCTGCTGCTTGATACGTCTAAATTCAACTTCACAATCCTTTGCAAGACTCATTTGATCTACCCTGTGGAGGAGCACATCCTGCCTTGCGTCATCAGAAGGAAGCCTACAGTTGCCATGGTAACACAACAAACTTTGGTCATTCCTATGGCTCAGTGATACCAAACTATGATCTACCACTTGCCAAGTAAGAAAAAGGGTTGACTTTATTTTTTAGTCAATTATCAAGTATGGCTACTCAAGAATACTTCGTCAACTACCCAATAATACACCAAGTCAACTACTCAATAATACACCAAGTCAACTACTCAATAATACACCAAGTCAGCTACTCAATAATACACCAAGTCAACTACCCAATAATACACCAAGTCAACTACCCAATAATACACCAAGTCAGCTACCCAATAATACACCAAGTCAACTACTCAATAATACACCAAGTCAACTACTCAATAATACACCAAGTCAACTGCTCAATAATACACCAAGTCAACTACTCAATAATACACCAAGTCAGCCACTCAATAATACACCAAGTCAACTACTCAATAATACACCAAGTCAGCTACTCAATAATACACCAAGTCAACTACTCAATAATACACCAAGTCAACTACCCAATAATACACCAAGTCAACTACCCAATAATACACCAAGTCAACTACTCAATAATACACCAAGTCAACTACTCAATAATACACCAAGTCAGCCACTCAATAATACACCAAGTCAACTACTCAATAATACACCAAGTCAGCTACTCAATAATACACCAAGTCTACTACCCAATAATACACCAAGTCAACTACTCAATAATACACCAAGTCAACTACTCAATAATACACCAAGTCAACTACTCAATAATACACCAAGTCAACTACCCAATAATACACCAAGTCAACTACTCAATAATACACCAAGTCAACTACTCAATAATACACCAAGTCAACTACTCAATAATACACCAAGTCAGCTACTCAATAATACACCAAGTCAACTACTCAATAATACACCAAGTCAACTACTCAATAATACACCGTCAGCTACCCAATAATACACCAAGTCAACTACTCAATAATACTCCGTCAGCTACTCAATAATACACCAAGTCAACTACTCAATAATACACCAAGTCAACTACTCAATAATACACCGTCAGCTACCCAATAATACACCAAGTCAACTACTCAATAATACACCAAGTCAACTGCTCAATAATACTCCGTCAGCTACTCAATAATACACCAAGTCAAATACTCAATAATACACCAAGTCAACTACCCAATAATACACCAAGTCAACTACTCAATAATACACCAAGTCAACTGCTCAATAATACACCAAGTCAACTACTCAATAATACACCAAGTCAACTACCCAATAATACACCAAGTCAGCTACTCAATAATACACCAAGTCAACTACTCAATAATACACCAAGTCAACTACTCAATAATACACCAAGTCAACTACTCAATAATACACCAAGTCAACTACTCAATAATACACCAAGTCAACTACTCAATAATACACCAAGTCAACTACTCAATAATACACCAAGTCAACTACTCAATAATACACCAAGTCAACTGCTCAATAATACACCAAGTCAAATACTCAATAATACACCAAGTCAACTACTCAATAATACACCAAGTCAAATACTCAATAATACACCAAGTCAACTGCTCAATAATACACCAAGTCAACTGCTCAATAATACACCAAGTCAACTACTCAATAATACACCAAGTCAAATACTCAATAATACACCAAGTCAACTACTCAATAATACACCAAGTCAACTACTCAATAATACACCAAGTCAACTGCTCAATAATACACCAAGTCAAATACTCAATAATACTCCGTCAGCTACTCAATAATACACCAAGTCAACTGCTCAATAATACACCAAGTCAAATACTCAATAATACTCCGTCAGCTACTCAATAATACACCAAGTCAACTACTCAATAATACACCAAGTCAACTACTCAATAATACACCAAGTCAACTACTCAATAATACACCAAGTCAACTGCTCAATAATACACCAAGTCAAATACTCAATAATACACCAAGTCAACTACTCAATAATACACCAAGTCAACTACTCAATAATACACCAAGTCAAATACTCAATAATACACCAAGTCAACTGCTCAATAATACACCAAGTCAACTGCTCAATAATACACCAAGTCAAATACTCAATAATACACCAAGTCAGCTACTCAATAATACACCAAGTCAGCTACTCAATAATACACCAAGTCAGCTACTCAATAATACACCAAGTCAACTACTCAATAATACACCAAGTCAACTGCTCAATAATACACCAAGTCAACTACTCAATAATACACCAAGTCAGCTACTCAATAATACACCAAGTCAACTACTCAATAATACACCAAGTCAACTACTCAATAATACACCAAGTCAACTACTCAATAATACACCAAGTCAAATACTCAATAATACACCAAGTCAACTACTCAATAATACACCAAGTCAACTACCCAATAATACACCAAGTCAAATACTCAATAATACACCAAGTCAACTACTCAATAATACACCAAGTCAACTACTCAATAATACACCAAACATATAATTTGTAACCTTTTTGTATATGACAGCAAACTGTTCTTCGTCCAGTTGGAAACTCTTTGGTCAAGAATTGGTAGATAAAAGATTCTTGAGAGAACCAGGATACACTTGCATTTCTTCTAAACCGAGCTTGATCCATGCTCCCTCACCTGGTAGTCAGATATTCAGTTTGTCAGATTTATCAAAATCATTACAAGTAGTTTTGTCTGAACTGGCAAAATATAACATATCAAATAAAAATTACTGCGAAAGTTTAAAATAATTTTTATTGGTTTCATGTGGCAGCGTATCCTACTACATAAAACAAAGAGCTGGATGCTCACTCATAGACGAAATGCTGCCGGTAGAAAGTCGCATCAGATGTGCTGCAGCTTGTCCAATAGACAGACAGTGTGAATCCTTCCAATTTACCAAAGAAACAAAGATATGCAGGAAAGCCATGGTGTTGGCTTCTTGTTTAGAAAGCTGCTTTGTGAACTCTTTAGTTTATTGTAGCTAGAACTAGACTTGTATATAGCCCTAGTCGTGGCAGGCTAGTATATATAGCCCTATATATCAATTGAAACAAAGCCGTAAGTTGCAATCTTCAAACAGACAAACCTTACAGCAGCTGGTGAAATCTCCTGAGTGGTTGTATCAACTTTACAATATTTGTTGTCTTGTTGAAGATTTAGTGACCCCAACAACATGAAGGTGTTTTAACCTGACTGACAGCAATTAAAATTAATGCCAGTTTCATGATAACAACTCTGATCTTAATAAAATGTGGATGAAAAACTCTTTGTCGCTTGTGATAATATAATTGTTACATTTTGAAAGTATTTGGCTGCTGTCACAACAAATGAAATATCACAAGAGTTTTACTTGAGCTCGCGCTTAAGTGTCTGCGAAAAAAATAATTAATTTTGATAAGAAAGTAATATACTGCATACAAAATTCTATCTGATCATAAAATATCCTGCCCCTTAGATAGGCAGTCGCTGCACCCATTTTCATATAAAACATAATTAAACATTTGCAATCTCTGTGATGTATCAGATGAAACGCATGCATTGCCTGGATATAAACTCATTTCATGATCTACTACTTGAGACGATACTTGAAGCTTTTGTCAATACGTGACAGCAAAACAGCACATCCAGCGAGTCAAATGAGCTGTAGTTTTAATAAGAATAGCTCCATGTCTGACTCGGTACAAAAATATATCAACATGGTTGTTGAGGGGTTCATTTTGAAAAATGAACGCCACAAAAATAAATTTGACTAGAAAAACTGTCCTTTAAACCCTGAGAACGCCTTGAGGCTTATAAAGAAGGTGCATATATAAAGATGATGAGAGGCTTGGAAATGCAGTGAAATGACAGACCTGACCCAAAATAACAGAGAGCTATGACTTAAAGGATTTCTGTTTCATCTGTAGGCATTTCTAACTAAAATCAAATACAAGACTGGCCGAGGTAAAGGTGATCAATAAATCATATTTTTGACTAACATTTCCTTCATTAGAAAGTTTTCTCGGATCAATGTTCCAGTTACCAGCTTATTTTGCAGACACTGATGCATGTGTGTGAGTACTCTTCCGTAGCAAGAATGGCACAGAGCAGCTATGTGTAAGTGTAGACAACTACTAACAATGTGTATGTGTAGACAACTACTAACAATGTGTATGTGTAGACAACTACTAACAATGTGTATGTGTAGACAACTACTAACAATGTGTATGTGTAGACTACTACTAACTATATGTATGTGTAGACAACTACTGACTATATGTATAGATTACTACTATCTATGTATATGTGTAGACTGACTATGATACACTTTAATACTAAGTTGATAGTTGTACACATAGTAGTTACTGATACAACGGTAGAGTGCTGGACAGCTAGTTGGTACACCGAGTTGACTGCCCTGCCAGTGTACACTAACTTGTGTCTCAGATATTGCCTTCTGGGTTTGGCTATTGCCCTTTGATCCACTTTAGCTGAAAATGCTACAACAATATCGGTAGAGTTGTCAGAATACAGCAGGTAAGTTTAAAAAAAGATTGTTTATTTGGCATTAACAAAACTTGAACCATATTTTCACATAACTCTTTTAAAAAACATTGTTGTTTGTTAGTCATCTTAGGCAACATGATTCAAGAAAAATGTTACTTCAGTTTAAATGAGCAAGAATAACTATGTAGGATAGGAAAAAGTTGGGCAGAGATCACAGGGAAGGAAAGGAGGGAAGGGAAGTGATCATTTGGGGCCGTACACCGAAATTCATTTCAACATTTTTATTTTTAAAATGCTACAAATACTAATAGTACATTTCTTCACACCTAAACATGGTGTCACAAGGATGTCTAACTGTGTTGATGACTATGAAGCACAAAAATTTATCTGTTGGGCCAACGTAGCCAAGTAACCATCTAATTACATCGTCTTTTTTGTATTACAACTAGTGGTATTGAGCACCAAATTCATTGTTTTTACACGCAGATATTGTTAGATAACAATCATATTCACTTAACATAAAACTTACAGTCAACTGGTTACTGTTCCTCACCACATATGGACTGAAAAATTAAAAAAATTCAGAAGCAAGGACCTGCTTGCACTGATCTTAAAAACCTGGTCACCTTTAGCAACGAACTTGCTTTTATAATAAATTATGTTCAAAATGTTTTAGTAGACATAACAAGTGTTTAACATGATTGTGACATATTTTAGACCGGTTTTTTGTTTAAGTTAAAATGCAGACGTACATGCGTTTAGATACTTCGTTTTACTTCATCTGCTCATGTGTAAATGCTGAGTGTATTGATAATTGTGAAAAAGGGGAAACTCTCTCGTTTGGAAAAGTTGAATCCATTAATGGTTTCATGTGGCGGCGTATCCTACTACATGAAACAAAGAGCTGGATGCTCACTCATAGAAGAAATGCTGCCGGTAGAAAGTAGCATCAGATGTGCTGCAGCTTGTTTACTGCTGAGCCAACCCGCCAGTCAAGTTCTGATTAAGCTACAGTTGGCAGATCTGACAAGATGCTCTACAGTATTTGCCAGACTTCTCAAGTCATCATCCACCCAAACAATGAGGCATATATGATAAACCAGTTGGAGATTCCCTTGCAAAAAAACACTTTTACTGAAGGCCTACTTTTTTTTTAGATGAAAACTACCTAAACGATTTAGTTAAGTTGTACATCAGTTGTTTACAAAAATGAGTTTAACATCTAAATGTAAACATCAGGTTGTGAGGCTGTGTGAATACTCTCTAACTGTAGAAGAAAATTATAAGATAAGTTTTACTTTTTAAAAACATGGAAAGCAGACAACTCCGTGAGTACGTTGAAAGTTTTGTTTTTCAAGTTTTTTGATTTGGTAAAAATTTTATTCGACTAAATGAAACGGAAATCACAATGGAGCTGGTATACAAATCTAGAAATGTAACAATGATTAGAAAGACCAAACTGAAATTAACTACAATATAATTGCATAAAAATATGGCAGTCATTTCTGTCTCTAAATTACATACCAATGTAAACACCAGGTAGTAGTGTAAAGAAAAACTCAGTAAAACGTTTTTCTAACTAACTAGAATTTATCTTCAATCTTCACCTTGGTGTAGCTTCTCTATTTTTGCTACATGTCCTGAGAGAAACAAATTGTAGATAATAGCTAATGAAAGACACTTCCTCTCACCCTGCATTGTCAGTAACGAAATGGTGCAATAAGCTTTTTATTGCGTGTTGAGGTTGAGAAAAAGTTGTTCAACATAAAAAAAAAACAAAAGGTCATTGTGTTAACTTTTATTGTCAGCTTGGTCGGCAAATGAGATGCCATAATCATAAGTTGTCTGCTCTTTAATTGAGAAGTAGACAACTTCAACCATCCAGCGTAGTCTACACTCACACTCAACCAAAAGAAAAATTCTTTTGATAACAAAATTAGGAATAAGACTGAATGCAATTAAATTTTTTATTTGACATTTTAAACGAGGCATTTTTCACTTTTACAATTTTAATTTAAATTTAACTGTTAACGTTTTGGAATTGGAGTATATTTGAACTTTATCTGAATTTGCAGTTTCGCCAATGAAGGCATTTGAGTTTAATTTGAAGGGTCCTATCTCTGAGGACACATTGAACACCCAAACTGCCTCGAGTAATCTTTTTGGTTCCTTGGTCACTCATGTTCACCTTAAACAAATAAATGGGAAGTTTTGGTGCTTTATTACTTTAGTCCATCTTGTTACCGCCGACCAACATTGAAATTACGTAGCACATACAAGGATTGCACTGGCAGTAGTGATGCTATGACACTCCATTTAGTTATAATGCATATATATTCACATAGATTCATATAGATCACCTTCTCATTCACCTTCAGATCGATTGAACTTGGCTAAAAGCGAAGTGAAAGGTTTTCTTTTATTGAGATATTCAATTCGTTGAACAAATTGAAGTAAGGAGAATAATGAGATGAGATGAGACTAATTGTGCTTTAACCGTTGTCAAAAGTTGACAAAACTATCAGCAATCATAGACATTGAGAGGGTCAGCTAGACTAACTTGCTTTTGTATCAATTTAGCTCATAACTAATAAATCTTTTCTTGCAAAGATTTGATATTTTTACTAAAGCAATTCCATTTTGAAACAATAAATTTTTATATCAACAAAATGGTGTGGTGTATTTACAGGTAAATTACAAAATAACTCATAGATCTTCTGGCAATGATACACAATCAGCTGTTGATTATTACATAATAAAGCTACAAAATGCATATCTGACAGAAACTGACAGAGCTTGTTGACTATTAATTGGATAAACTATAGGAGCATTCAAGGTATTGTAACCCTCTCAAACCAGGCAATTGTGTTGGACAGTTATTTGTCTGTATTTATTCCGTGTGTAACCTCAACACTGTGGTTTGTCCTCTGTGAACATGAGCTGGTAGTAGCAGCTGTGGACAGACCACACGTGTCCTGTAATGTAGCAAAGTATGCAGTGATAGGGGCGGTTATGGCGCTGGTAAGGGTGGCTACCAACTGGTTCCGATGTGGTTGTCAGTTCCACAGGCTGAGCTTCCTCCATATCCTGCAAACAATTATGAGTCGCTTGTTGCTAGTATTCCTACTATACTTGGGCTTTGGCTGTCACAACGCTGAAGCAGGAAATAATTAATCATATCTCTAACTATTTCTACACTTTTACCTCAGTGGTGATAGGAGAGCTTTGTGCATACATTGCTATAGAAACAGTGAACAATACAACAACATATATTATTCATTGTTATTATACTAATTCACACAGAGCTGTATCCAAAAAAGAAATATACTCCGTCATCATAAGCCAACAATATATACATAAGGAAGGTTAAAGTTCACACAGCGGGTCATCCAGGTACTTACATATATCTTATTGGTTGAATGCGTGCATTCCATGGCTGTTGCACTACCAGGTCTAACACACACAACTTGTCACACTAACAAGTGGACAAATCTGACAGATATTGTGCCATTTTGTAGACCAACTATCAACAAATAGACTAACACTTTTGAATTCTTTACACAAAAACTGGTCCTCGACACGCTCAAAGTGATTTAATATGTTACAGGCATGTTGATCACGAGTGCTTTAGAGAATATAGGTTTGAAACATAAAACTACTACAAAACATACTAACGTACTACTAACCTACCACTAACATACCACTAACGTACCACTAACATACCACTAACATACCACTAACATACCACTAACATACCACTAATATGCCACTAACATACCACTAACATACCACTAACATACCACTAACATACCACTAACATACCACTAACATACCACTAACATACCACTAACATACCACTAACATACCACTAACACACCACTAACATACCACTAACATACCACTAACATACTACTAACATGTCACTAACATACCACTAACATACCACTAACATACCACTAACATACCACTAACATACCACTAACATACCACTAACATATTGACTGACACAGTTTGTTTGATAACTCTCCCATTGGTGAAACCATCGTCCAATCACATTGCGACTTACCCCTAAGTGAAACCAGCAGTAGTTAATTAGCTGTAGCAATTGCTACTTCACTCATATTGTGATTTATCTAGACAGGTGTTTTATATCTAGCTACCTGCTCGGAATGTGGCACATTCTTTCTGTCTAAAGGTGGGCTTGTGGTGATGTAATCAATCAGTTATTAGTAAGGAAATTTGATTCATAGTAAAAGTTATTAAAGCCTTGTATTTCATTTCTTTACAGTAATAAACATCTTATTTCACACAAACAGCTGCTGACGCTATAAATAGATTATGTAAGTATCACAACAGGATGTAGGGCCAAAACTGCATATATTATAGGCAGCATGTGGCAGCTGCCGGCTTTAATTGTTGCACGTGACACTTTAGAAGTTTATGTGAAACTTTGTCTTTCAAAACTGGAAAAACCTTTAGTTAAAAGTTCGTTATCTGACAAAGAAATTGTTACACTTTATTGTCAATCAAATTTTGTATTTTTCTTTTGGTCAAATATTTTCTCCCTTCCACACTTCAATGTTATAAATCAAATCATTTTAGCAAAACTTGAATTTCCATTAAATTTAATCGGTGAGAAAAAAAATAAAGCGCATTTTCATTTTCTTGTTTATGTCTGCGCGAATGAAAACTAGTCAATTATTTGTTTTTTAAACTCGAAAAATATTTCTACATACCTCCACTTCATATATACCATTCACGTTTCATCACGTATTTTATGGTTTGAATACTTTACACCGTTTTTGTGAAAGTGACTTAGTGATCGAAAATTTTGATCAGCCGTGAACAAATTATCCGCTATTGAACTCAATAAAATCAAAAAGGTCGACATGTTACTAAAGGTGTCATTCAGTGTCAGAGCTAATGCTGATTGAACTCCAATAGAACAAATGTTTTTGAGTTTGTAAAATATTTTGGTATGTATGTAAACATTCTAAACCTATCATAGATGTTTTTTTTCGCCCAGCGTGGAAAAGGGAAAACTCATTTCCTTTCGTCAATTTAAAGACATGTGCTGAAACTAAAACAAAAAGTTGATTTTAATCAACTCAGCAATCAAAACTAAAGAAATGCAATATTCAATCAACCAAGTAAAAGAAAACAATGCTTTGTATTTAAAACAATAATTTGCTACAATAATAAAAAAGTAGCAACTAAGAAATGAGTGGCCAAAGTTTTTATTCGGAAAAGATAATGTTGCTGGTTCCATGCATTGAATAAGTTAATATGAAACGGCAGTTTATAAAACAACACAATTGTTCAAGCTAACACAAGTTGTAAAATTTTCAGATAAGTTGTGCATATATTATTATGTATCAATAACAAAAGAACTCGCATTTAATAAAAATAAATTCACATAAACTAATATTGTATGAAAATGTATCAAAGCACGCCGCATGCTATGGAACTACAAAAGTTTTACAGTGCAAGTATTCAGCCAACATTGTAGGTAAAACTGGAGGTCAAGGTTGATTCTAAGCCATTGACCTCTGCTTATTTATCACAAATGAAGTCTCCAGCCATACACTTCTCCATGCACTGCTCCATAGCCCTCGAGTAACCGTTCAGAAATGAGCGAATACACCTATTCAGGCACACGTCTGCAGTGAACAATGGGCTTGTGTCTCCGAGAGGTAGTTCTGTTATACTTTGTGCCATGGAGCTGTCACCTGCCATAGAGCTGTCACCTGCCATAGAGCTGTCACCTGTGGACTGCCAAATATACGCGAGTAATCAGTTTCATTAGAATGAGGGCATACTGAAGTATTCAACTGATAGACAAGAACATTTCTAGAGCATTCTCTGTGACCGTTTTCTAGCTTGGTAACATCTGGCACACACCAAGCAATAGATGATTAAATCATACGAACTGTAGAGACTTTCACTTTGTGAAACTTTTGGTAATTCATCAGAATTTTTATGAATTTCAAATTTTATGTTTACAAAAATTCCACCTAAAAATGCAAAAATATTTGTAACATTTTCAGATTCAAGTTTTTTTATACAATAATGTTTTCGAATAAATAATTGGTAACTGAAGTGTGTTATGTTTAGTTCATATGAAACTCTAGCTCAGTTTGCTCTGATATTTTAAACAAATCAGAAAATTAGTTTTATATAAATTCAGACTAGATGATTGTAAAAAGATAATAGCCATTTCCGCTACCATTACTTTGTAGTTTCTAACAATAAAATATGTTGCCTAAATTAAAATTTAAGATCTCACTGGCGTGCCAAATTTTTTGATATAGTTGCTTGGCAAATAACGTAAAACATTGCAAGATTTTCAAAAATAAATAATTATTACAGATAAATTTGGAGTTTAAATTAATATGGAAAGAAATACGAGTATCAGCAATTTATATTTAAAGCATTTAAAAATCTAAACTGAACTTAGCTGTAATAAATTTAGAATTGTTATAATAGACTCACCTCTCTAGCAATTGGTGTAGCTCTCACCTCCAGTGACATCATAAATGTGAATAACAAAACAACAATAATACAACTCATATCTGATATTTATCGAATACTTTCTAGATTAGCTCTGAATGACTTTGATGTTTCTTGTGAAGTTTGGACATCAGCGTAGAGCTTTTATACAACTTTACACAGGAAATGAAATTTACTTTGAATAATTGTTTTTGTTTACTGAATTTTACTAACATTTTAAAATGGATATAAAATGTATGCAGGGTGCAATGAATGACCTTTGCACACCTCACGATCCTCTTATAATGATAGATAAGTGATTTGTAATAGTATTAGTAATTGTAATAATAAATCTGATGAACAACAATAATTAATTAAATCAGACAAGCATCGAATCAAAAAGTCATATCATTGTATTCTGTACAAGTGATTCTTGCATGCACTTTACATAGGAAATAATTAATTATAGATAGAATAAAACTACTGTTAAAGAATTTGTATCATTTTTCAGAAAACACATTTTCGCTCCCCATTTGATCATTTTTTACTCAAGTGACACACAGGTCAGCAGCGGTCAGCAGCGATGTGAATTCTTATTGGTTAAAAAGTTTCTGATTCTGTTAGACGCAAATTGGTAACAACTTTGACATTCACTGAAGCAACGAACTGTTGACTCAATATATATCTAGTTTAATGTAAATCAATGGTAGTAAACATTGCTGATGGTTTTTATATTGATACAAAATGGATGCAGAGTTACTCAAAACAACTATCTTGACTCCAATGCCCTTTCATAAATTTTTTGCTAAATTTAAAGCAAAAAGCAATCAAGAAATATCATAACCAAAGTTACTATAAAATACATATAAAACTGTAAATTCTGGCGTTGTCAAAAAGGACCAATAATATACCTGATTTACAGATTTTGCTTCCACTGATTAAGTAGTTTCATACGTACCACTTCTACAACTCATTAGGGAGTTATGCAACTACCTTCACTACTAGTACACCACGCTACCAGTTCACTATGCTTGTCTTTGATATAACAAAATTTCCTTCAGTAAACTTTTACAAACTCTACAACGCACTGCATAAAATTGCATGCAATATTTGATTCCAAACCTTTTTTTTAATAGTAGAGTAAAGCCATGGCTACACACACCTACATTTTGTCGGTATGCAAGGAAATGCGTTTCTTTTCTTTGCAGGCAAAGTTTTTTCTTTACAAAAGATGCTCAAATACATAGACCAGTACAAAAACATTTTTTGCCGGGCATTTCGGTAATTGTAAAAATATTATCAGGCAACCACTTTCAATTGGATAAGGTATAACGACAAAATTTGACGACTCCAGTAAACGTTTTTTATATTGTGACCTTGACCTAGTCAATACTGATTGGCCATCAGTTCGTTCTGTTGCTGTTACCAAAGAGGGTGGTTTTTATTTATAAACAACACATCATTATTTATAAACATTAATTATTTATTATGGCTGATAAGATTATTTATCTCGTATTTTAAACAAACATCATAAATTATTATAATTTATATTTAGAATTGCTATTATAATGACTATTTTCAATAATTATGTCCTTTTGCCTCACTGGACACTCCGTAGCGTTGCGGTGATCAAACATCTCTATGTGTAGCCACCAGAAGATGTGTGTAACCAATGCTTAAGAGGGTAGAGCCAAACACTGTAGTATGGCGGCTGTCTATTCAACTAAGATTGTTTTTCCTTGAAAACTTCTTTTGTTTAATGGATTTTTGTTATTATTATATTTTATTTTTTCAGTTATTTATCATTTTTTATACTTTAAAGCAAAAGAACATTTTTAATTTCATGTGTTTTCTTGTTACACTATTTAGGTCTACCCTAAACCAAGTTTTTAAAAAAAACAAATTAGTGCCTATCATTTCATTCATAATTTCAACTGATCCAACTGACACTTTTATCAAATCATCCTGACTGCTGCACTATGGGACAAGCAATGATTAACCTGCAGTCATATACACACAGTTGCGCGGGTGGAAGTTATTACCATGGAAACTAGTCCACACAATTATTAGCAATCATATGACTTGTCATTAAAAATAGTTGACTTGCTCCGAAAGGTCATTGTTTTACCAAACATATACTTGCCATCTCTTGCACTCTTTTACAAATATTTGTGCTAAAGAGCCAACTTAACACACTCATTAGCCAATTATATGGCTTTTGGTAGCAAATACAGGAAATTATCTACGTTGAATGGACCAATTGCCATTGTGAGCATGAACAATATGAATAATGGACATTTGGTTGCAGCATTATTTTGAAAGATTATTTTATATCAATAGCAAGCAAAGTCTTTGGTATGGTATTTCACTGGAAAATTAGTAGTTTATGGGATTTGACAACAATACTATTTCAGTTTATAGAGGCCATTTTCATCGGAAATGAGAAATTTTATAAAACATTGACACTTAGGCCTGATAGTCTTTCCTTAGGCTGGCCATAGACACGTAAAATTTGTGTGTTTGTGTAGACAAAGAGGTTTTTTCATATTTTGTAATCTATGAAAACTCAACTGCCATGCTATTTCCTTCAGATAAGTTTGTAGTAGACTACAAAATTTCTCTATTGTAAGTTATATAAAAAATAGGCTCCGCCCCCTAAAATTTAACCTCAAATCCACTTTTGTATAAGCTGCCTGATTCGATCAAACTGTATGTATACGACTGTGGATTGAGAGACACCGCACACTCAAAGTGCATTACGTGCATAATGTACTACTGTGGTGGATTTTTGTGATCACTAACTTTGCGCAAGGTCCCCCTGACAACTGTTGAGTGTCAGGCAAGCCTGAATAGAGCCTGGCACAGCCAGAACATAAGCAAGTCAGCCGGTAGAAACCCTACCGGCCCTGCAGCATTCATTGCCTGCCCTGCAGCATTCACTGCCTGCCCTGCAGAGGTACCACCGGCCCTGCAGCACACCCTGCCGGCCCTGCAGCATGTACTACCGGCCCTGCAGTGCCATTACCGTACCTATACCGGGTCGGTGAGCAAAGTTCTACAATAGCCTGAGGACCGAAATTACTACCAAAGGTGCAGGAGCCCGACTCTGCAACATAGCTGTCCTCGAATAAGACAAAAGCCAAGGACCACAAGCCATAAGGACCAAGAACCAGGGCTACTCATTGCACCACCATGAGTAAGCAGGATTGACTGAGAAGCTCCGCCCCCTACTTCTGGGCGCCCTTCATATTTAACCTCATATTAGCCAATGACTGTATTGCATATTTATACCTTATGATCTGATTAGAGTAAACACTTCCTGTCATCACTGATTTGTTGCCCCTTGTTTGGGCATATGTTTTAATGATGCTCTGCCTATAAAAGGCAGAACATCTCACTTCACTCCTTGTATTGTATTGGGATTCTACCTGTGCTTAAGCCAAGTAGCATGATACATTTACCCTTATTATACATTGCTGGTTACGCTGTGTAATAAAGTATGGTTAACTCAACAAGTCATTGAGTTGTACGTTTGAGCCGTGGGCTCCGGGAACAGTTGTGGAGTTGGCATACTCCTCTGTTGGAAGTTTACCTCTGGAGTGAGGCGTTGTTGGTGGAAGTTTGGTCGGCCCCCCAAAATCCACTACACTGGTGGCAGCGGTGGGATTGTTCTCACGCTGTTGGACTGCGCTACCTTGGAACTGCATATTGCAGCCCAAAAATCCGGATCTGTATTCACTGTACAGACCCCCCATTTGGACACTCTTGAACAGACGTTGAGCTTGCTCCGCCTGAAGAAGTGCTCCCAGAAAGTGTGCGTCACTTAGCTCTGCATAAACGTTGAGTTTACTCCGTTGCAGCAACCAGACAACCCAGTATCTTTGATACCGGCCCTGCACACACTGATACCGGCCCTGTGTCTTCTGATACCGGCCCTGCTAACACTGATACCGGCCCTGTGTCTTCGGATACCGGCCCTGCTAACTTTGTGACCGGCCCTGCGCTCTAAACGCCGGCCCTGTACACATTACTACCGGCCCTGTGCAATATTGTACCGGCCTTGTGTTACTTTCCAGTACCTTGTTTACTGAGACAATTTGATATAAACAGCCCTAGACGCTGTAGAGACCTGGTGCCGCTAAAAACGGACCAGCACACTATCCATTGTACACTTGAGTTGAGTTACTCCTCTAAGTCTAGACAATGGCGAACCAACGGGCACGCAGCGCTGGTAGGGTACCACCTGCAAACCCCGAAGCGAATGTGATGGAACGTTTGACAGAAGCGTTACAAGCCGTCATGCAGCCAGCCGCTGCCAATCACCGGTCTTTATTTAAAGCACCGAAGTTCGATGGAGACGGAGACGTGGACTATTTTATAGAGCGCTTCATGGGAGTGGCTGAGGCCAACGAATGGCCAGAGCAGACAGCGTTGCTGCATCTGCGAGAGTCCCTGAGAGGGAGTGCACTTGAATGTGGTAAGGCACCACAGTTGCAAGGCATATTTGCTGCTTTACGGACAAGGTTTGGTTTAACCCCCCGTGAAGCAAGATACAAACTTACTGGCCTCCGCAGGGCATATAAGACTACGCTGCAGGAGCATGCCACTGAAGTAGAACGACTGGTGCAGGTCGCGTATGCGGACCTCCCCCACAGATCGTTGCAACGAATGATAGTAGATATCTTTAGCTCTACATTAGGCAACCCCTATTTGCAGAGACACCTCCTGGCAATACAGCCAGTGGAACTTTCAGACGCAGTGAGAGCAGGGAACGAATACCTGCAGATCAGGACAGGTCCTGAAGAGAGGTCTACTCACGTGCGTATGGTAGATGACGAATCTACAGATGAGGAGGAGTACACTGACAATGAGTCGGACACACCGCATACTGCAGTGAAGAATGTCCGCCCTGCACCGCCAAACAAGGACTCTCTGACAGCAGTCATGGAGGCGTTAGCAGAACTCACGAAAGAAATCAAGTCATTGAAATCAGGAGTTACCCCTACACCTCAGCCTCCTCCACCACTGCCTGATCAACCACCACTCCAATGCTGGGACTGTGGAGAGTTGGGACACATGCAAAGACAGTGTCCAAAGAAATCGTGGAGTACCAGACCACGACGGATGCCTGCCCAGGCGGGAAACGGCCGTCGCCCGCAGTAGAGCTACCGGCATCTACCTGCGATTGGGCGAGCCGTAACACCCCCAAACGGAGCCCGAGGACGCAACATCCCTACACGAGCCAGTCCCCTGCTAAAATGCACGCGGCGGACACCACCTGCTTCCCCCCTGTACGTCCGTACAAGGCAAGCTATTTCCTCACTGGAAAAATGGAGGGACGAGATGTGTCAATACTTGTAGATACCGGATGTACTACAAACCTGCTATCCCGGCATGTCTATCAAAGACTGCCGCTGAGCGTAAGAAGTACGCTACGGAACAGTGAGCCACATGGGTTGATGGCTGATGGGCCAAAAATTGCTTTCGATGGCACGGTGAAGGTGTCCGTACAGATCTGTGGGTTACAGACCAATGTCAGCTTCCTGATAAGGGACATAAGTGAGGACGCCATCATAGGGATGCCGTTCCTCACCACTCATGAGTGTTTACTCAATATTCAGGACTCCGTTATTACTATAGACGGACATGATGTGCCGTATATGGACAAACATGAGGAGCTGTTACCGGCTGGTGTGATGTGGATAGACACCACGCACAAGGATGCTTTTTCACTTGGTGGTTGGGATGGATTCTCCCCAACAGCACCTACAGGAAGTGAGCAAGTAGTCTGCAGGACCTCCCAAACGATGGAGAGGGGGAAAGATAGCCTGCACAGAAAATTTGAGCGTGAAGGGATGAAAACTGAGGTCGCCAGAGGAAAGAGCGCGAAATTTACCTCTGAGCCCCTGTTGGCTACGCCCCTGGACAAGCAGGAGAGTCACCAGAAGAAAAAGAAGGAGGAGTTACGTAGTAACCACCCTCAGGCAGTGAAAACGAGTGGAAAGAGCTGTTGGTTGCCAGCATCGAAGACAGTGGCTAAAACCACTCATGATGCAATAGCCGGGAAATCCGGGGAAGGCGCCAAAACAGCTATATCTGCCAAAGAAGTTGCACCACTGTGGTCGTATGTGGTTTCAAAAGGATTGCCAGAAGCTGCTCTACCAGATATGCCAAGGCTCCAGCTGAACTCCCCCCGTGAGAGCTACCAGGGACCACCAAAGTTTGCTCCTAGTACCCCTGCTCAGCCGCCTCCTGCAAGCACAGACAGGATGAGTCGGAAGTCTGACAAGAAGGAGACAGTCATTCCCTCTCAAAACAGTGACCAGGGCACTACGTGTACTGTCTCCACTAAAGAAAGCCTCGTGCCACAGATTAGCACTATGGCTGCTTCCAACTGTTTGGAGATAGAAATGAAGAACGAGAGCTTGCTGTTAGAAACTGACCTAGCAGGAGCGTACCACCCTCCAGGACTTGGAGAAGAGGAATTGTTGGCCATGCCCGCGGAGGAGTTGCTACAGACAGAAACTGCACCTCCCCAGCCAACTCCTGTTGCTGCTGCCGCTGATACGGAGCTAGCACCTACAAATGGAAAAGATGCTGAATCGCAGTCAACTGTCGATGTCAAGCCAAACCTTGAGGTGTACTGGATGCAGATCTTGCCACCGCCGATGCTGGAAGAGGAGGTTCCAGGAGAGAAGCTGAGGCTGGAGAATGAGCCGGCCATTTCGTACACCAAGGGAGAAGAGAGAAACCCTGAATACTCTTTCTCTGCTTATGCATCAGATGCTATGGTAGCAGTCTGTGCAACGAGAGATGTTCTCGACTTCCCCTATGACCCTGGGGGATCGAAACAGGCATGGAAAGCCGCCCCTAGAGATGCTAGGAGGCAGTAAGATGCTCTCCCCACAAACTTGACCGAGCACGGGTGTTGCTCGCCACTATTATTCTCTTTGCTAAATTATATAATTAAAGACAAAGAGATACTGTCTTTAATGGAGAGGGGAATGTGGTGGATTTTTGTGATCACTAACTTTGCGCAAGGTCCCCCTGACAACTGTTGAGTGTCAGGCAAGCCTGAATAGAGCCTGGCACAGCCAGAACATAAGCAAGTCAGCCGGTAGAAACCCTACCGGCCCTGCAGCATTCATTGCCTGCCCTGCAGCATTCACTGCCTGCCCTGCAGAGGTACCACCGGCCCTGCAGCACACCCTGCCGGCCCTGCAGCATGTACTACCGGCCCTGCAGTGCCATTACCGTACCTATACCGGGTCGGTGAGCAAAGTTCTACAATAGCCTGAGGACCGAAATTACTACCAAAGGTGCAGGAGCCCGACTCTGCAACATAGCTGTCCTCGAATAAGACAAAAGCCAAGGACCACAAGCCATAAGGACCAAGAACCAGGGCTACTCATTGCACCACCATGAGTAAGCAGGATTGACTGAGAAGCTCCGCCCCCTACTTCTGGGCGCCCTTCATATTTAACCTCATATTAGCCAATGACTGTATTGCATATTTATACCTTATGATCTGATTAGAGTAAACACTTCCTGTCATCACTGATTTGTTGCCCCTTGTTTGGGCATATGTTTTAATGATGCTCTGCCTATAAAAGGCAGAACATCTCACTTCACTCCTTGTATTGTATTGGGATTCTACCTGTGCTTAAGCCAAGTAGCATGATACATTTACCCTTATTATACATTGCTGGTTACGCTGTGTAATAAAGTATGGTTAACTCAACAAGTCATTGAGTTGTACGTTTGAGCCGTGGGCTCCGGGAACAGTTGTGGAGTTGGCATACTCCTCTGTTGGAAGTTTACCTCTGGAGTGAGGCGTTGTTGGTGGAAGTTTGGTCGGCCCCCCAAAATCCACTACACTACTGCATTGCGTTACATGACGTATCATCTCGTATGTCAGCTGTCTCGCGCTTTCACATTTACAATGTCATGGAATGATCATGCAACAACTGACCAACATGTCAAGGTCAATTCTCATATGTAAAGGTGATGATGAACATGATTGTACAATAAAGTTTAGCTGATTAGCAAAACAGGAAATGATACAATAGATGGGTACTTTTCAGTGATTTCACTATTGCTTGTTTACCCTCCGTTATGAATGTTTTAGTATAATAATTTTTCATATAAAACATATTTTACTAAGTTGTAAGCCGAAAACAAGGTTCAAATATCAATTAATATTTGATATAGAGTCAGCTATCACCACTGCAGGCTGATTTGTATTTCACTGGCCTTCAATCTTCGATGATGTCATATATAAATTTCGTTGCTCGCTGCCAATAGAGTGAGATTGGCAGCAACAACAAACTGAGTGGTCACATGATCAATTTTTCTGTCAACATTAAAATAGCTTTCAAAATACTGTGTATCTCGTTTACACCAATGCACTAAACGTTAAAAATATATTGCTAATGACAATAAGCCTAAATTATGGACAATTTTATTCTTGTGATTACCATGTTTGCTGAACCAAAGATGAATAAAACAATTTCTACCATCTGCATGAGTTGCATGGTCAGCCAGTATAAGTTCCACGCTTTCATTGCAAAAGACATTTTGGAAAAATCTCTTTTAAAAATTTATTAAAAACCACAAATAGTGATTACGTATCCAGTTACCAATTGAATTTGATAATAAAATTTATTTTGATTAGTTGTTAAAGCAAAAAAAAACCCCAAACTCGATAGATTAAACTACTAACCATGTAGAATAACACTGGAACATAGTGTCAGCCAAATACATTACGAATACTTATAAAAAAATACTGAATTTTTGCTTTTGTCCAATAAAAATTGTTGTATTGTAGCAAAATTGCTGGAAAATCAGCTTTTCTGCTTTCCTGTATTCACTTCTTAACACCTTGTTCATTCCACTCTTTTGTTACCCGGCCTACCCCGCCTACCCCTGCCGACCCAAGTGCTCCCCGTACTGAAAAAAGTTGGATGAAAAAGAGGAAACAACTCCATATATATCTAATAGTGACATATATTTTTAATAATATGTCGTTTTATTTATTATTAAACAAATCGAAAATGCTTTCCTATTGTCCTAATGATCAATTTAGTTATATTACTATTAATGCACATGATCAGGATATTTATTATCGTTATTATTATAACAAATCGTTATTTTTAACTTTATGTAGTGTCATCAAATTTTCACCTCACACAGCTGTCATGTTTTCCATAACAATACATATCATTATATTATATATAGCCAAATAAAAAAATTATACTATAATACTGCTTTTATAACTGCCTGATATATAAAATAGACAATATTATTATAAATAAACTTCTGTTAATAAACTTATATGGAGTTGTTTCCTCTTTTTCTTCTAAAATCTAACTGAACTGCTTGCAAATAAACGTCACCATACCAACAATAGTGTAAGGGAAGATGAACAACGGTTATATATTATAATGGTGATCGATGATAGCATACATAAATCTTAGCAAACTGTGTGGAGACATCTCAATGTTATATTGTAATGGATTCCGGTCTGGTTACCACAGACATCCACTAGGCTCAAGTATTATACCTCTCTCCAGAGGGGACACTGTGCTGATTGACAGTGACAACTGTGTTTCAGGTAGCCGAATTACCCGGTATAGCAAGAGCCCATGGCTCAGACAAACAATACAGCGTAGTGCTTGTGTCAGTGGGTATATTCTCATAAGATAAAGTCCTAAAGGGTAATTATTCCTCTAGGGTGTTTGTGGCAAGACATGAGAATGAATGCAAAGATTATGGCAAAAGTCTCTCCTTTTATGGGAGAGCTCACAGGAACTAATTAGCATAAAGTATATAACAACAAGAGCACAGGAAGTTATCTAGCCAATGCAATGAATTATATAAATAGTGATCCAATCATACAGTTAATAAGGGTTAAATAAATAAGGCGCCAAGTGGCTAAGGGCGGAGTCCTGTCTGCTACTGTCCAATCAGACAATCTTACAGGGTCCCAAGGCTCTGGTTAGCTTGTGGTCCTGGTTATCGCAGATGTTAAGGTAGGTAGCTTCGGTTCCTGGTTTGGTGGAAAGTCCTAGCTGTTTTCGGAAGTCCTCAGCAATGGCAGCCGTCTTATGCCGGGACCGAGTCATCATACCGGCCCTGTAGAGGTCACTACCGACCCTGTAGAGGTCACTACCAGCCCTGTACCGGCCCTGGTGGCATAGTATGGCTTTGCTACCGGCACAGCATCCCACCGATGGCTGTGGGTGCATTGCCAGCGCACTGAGTGGAGAAATGGTGGAGCAAACTCCCAGTTTACTGTGAACATTCACCAAAATCTACCACAATATAAGTTATAAACGATCACAATTACATCAATGATCATATTGTGGTCGATTTTAGTAGCACACGTGCCCTGCACACTCATATTAATCTAGAGGTGACTCTGACTGAAGCATTCAGCCAAACAGACCACCCAAAGTGATGAATCAGAGAGCCATCCCCTCAGAAGAAGGAGGAAGTACCCCAGCGGCCCTGCAGATACTATTCCGGCCCTGCAGACATTATACCGGCCCTGCAGCTTTACCTACCGGCCTTGCAGTGACCTATACTGACCCGGGAGTAACCTATACCCACCCTGCGGTGACCTCTACTGACCCGGGAGTAACCTATACTTGCCTTGCAGTGACATAGCAGGTCGGCAAAAAGATGGAGCTGTAGCTGGAGATCCAAAGTAGCCAAAGTCAATGCACAAGGATGAATCCAGGACCTATCCACCTCTATATTTTATCTATCTGAGATCTAAGGCTAACAAAGACTGAAAACTTTATCTTGAAGTGTTATTCCTTGCCGCTAGGCACCTTGCACATTCACTATTATGCGCTATTATATGTATTGTTTTCCTGATCGGTTGATTTACTTTCTGTTATATTTCATTAATTGTACTTAGCATGATGCAATGCACTTCCTTCCACCATCCTATAAAGGGCTGGATTCTTGTGCGTTCATTTCCACTATCACTGACTGCTGCTGTTGTTGACTACTCTAGGCGATTGTCTCCCTAGAGCATGATTAGGGGGCAAATAAATGTGTTTATTACTTGAACTATACCTAGTTTGTCTGAGTCGTGGGCTCATTAGGTGTGAAGTTGTGAGCAACTTCTCTACTGCATCCTGCAGGTCTGGCCGACCCTGCATTACCTCTTTGACAGAGGTGTAGTTTGGCTGTGCCTCGAGCTGCGCGCTGTGGACGGATGTTTGTTAGTGGACGGTAGTAGGAGCCCTACCGGCATGATCCGCTACAATATTACGTGATAGTTTGTATCACGGTGATTGTCTATAACTTATATAACATTGAGTTGTCTCCACGCAGTGGCCTTCGGTTCATATACGCTATCATCGATAACCATTATAATATATAACCGTTATCCATCTTCCCTTATACTATAGTTGACGGTACTAGCCACAGGAACTGTTTAACCTACTGACCCTACTGCATATTGCTGCCCTCCCCTCAGTCAAGTTTTGTACAGCTAAAGGTGTAGCAGGATCATTTACATCATTTTTTGTAATTACTTCTTGAATTGTATGTTTTGGGACAAAACCTGCTATCAAAAGTAGACTTATCTCTAGTAATAGCGGAGTCAAGTTGTGTCTTATAACATTATTAGATCCCTTTCTGGTTGATGACTTTGAGTAGGTGTTCAGTAACAGGAGGGCTGATGTATAATTACTGAGCCAGGGAGAAACTGATGACAGCACAGCTCACACTCATGCATACCAGTTGCATGAGAAGATAATTCTTAATCTGTAATTTAGTATCAGCGTAAAAATCAAAATAGAGATCGCCGCCAATGTAAACACTAGAAAACCTGAGTTCTGCGACAGGCTTGAAAGTAAAGAGGCAGTTACCATTAATCTCGGATTCAAATAATAGGACATAACAGTTAGTTTTAATCTAAAATCTACAATGATAGGAAGCCCAGGCAAAGCAACTGCACACAAGAACCCACAGCGGCACTTACATGAGCACACAATTCCAACAATTGATATCGTAGACCCCTTGTTATGGATAATCTAATTAAGCCATTAACTCAAAAATAAATTCTCATTTGTGGGAAAACATTGCATAATAAGTCACACTGAGATATTTCTGTATTTAGTGCAAGCAATGCGATCAGAGGCAGCTTTTAGGCATCAATAAAAAGCATGAATGGTTCTTGATAGAGTAATATACGCTAACACGTGGTACAAGTAGTCATCAGACAGCTAATACAACACGTAATTATTTGTTGCAGCAGTAATCTAAACACTGCGTGCATCCAATACTCAAATAATAGCAAGTAAAAGTTATGTGAAGAGCATTGAGTTATGTTGTAACTATATGTAAAATTATTGTATTGTATTCTGTTGTATTACGTAAATAACAAACAACTGCCATAACCTTATGGTTTAGACACTTTTATATACTTGAATGCTTCAAGTCTCTGCTAGTAGCAGACTATCAAACGGTTGTATCAACTAAAGGCCAAAGTCACAAAACTTTAGACGGTCTCAGTTAATGAATATGTCCAGGAGTGTCCATGCAGTGAGTTAAACATAAGCCTAAGTCATATGTTTCACCACTTAGAAACCCCTTTAAACACCAGTCTATGCATGCAGTTTCATGGTTTGGCCTGATTCTGCGTTCTGTATCCGAAGCAGGTTGTGCTGTTGTGGTTGGTTTCAGAGAGTCTTTGCCTACATCCTATAGACAGAGTGAAACGGCTTTCGTAAAGCAAATGCTAATTAGTAAATAAACATTTCACCACAGTGTAGCATAACAACACTTTACCTAGTTTTGTATTTTTATTGGTGAGAACTTTTCCAATGGAATCGAATAGTTTACAAAAAACAAATTGATTAATTCTTGTTTTAATAATACCCCAACAACGACTAAACAACTTGTCTAAAACTGAACTAAAGTAAACTAAACTAAAAATAAAACATTTTTTTATGAAAACCTGAATTAGAGAAATAAAAACAAACATTTAAGAGCATTATAAAAAAACATCAAAGTCAAATCATAACTCAAATGTGTAAAAGATATATAATGCACAATCCAGACGGAATGTTGTAAGTCACCTTGTTTGTAACTGGTACACCTTCTACTTGAAGTGATACAACAACAACAACCAGTATAACTACTACAGTAAGTCTATACATTTCTGTGCTTCAGCAGCTCATGTGCACAGCTGAACAAACTTGTGTGTAAATGACATAACAAGCTGTCAACAGCAGTATTATATGACAGCAAACTTGTGTTTGTGCTATTTTGGCCAAAGTCATCTAAAAATATAATTCATTGCATCAATAACAGGATGTTTTGTAACCTTTGGCAGCTTTCACAATAGTTACATAAGTATTACATCCACTAATGACAAACTGCTGATGGAAAATAACCACATAACAAACTAGTTTAACTGTTTGTATTACTTGATATATAATATACTCTATTAGACATACACATAACCTACTCAATAGACATACACATAATCTACTCTATAGACATACACCTAATCTACTCTATAGTCATACACATAGTCTACTCTATAGACATACGTATAATCTACTCTATAGACATACATATAATCTACTCTATAGACATACACATAATCTACTCTATAGACATACATATAATCTACTCTATAGACATACATATAATCTACTCTATAGACATACACATAATCTACTCTATAGACATACACCTAATCTACTCTATAGACATACACATAATCTACTCTATAGACATACATATAATCTACTCTATAGGCATACATATAATCTACTCTATAGACATACACATAATCTACTCTATAGACATACACATAATCTACTCTATAGACATACACATAATCTACTCTATAGACATACACATAATCTACTCTATAGACATACATATAATCTACTCTATAGGCATACATATAATCTACTCTATAGACATACACATAATCTACTCTATAGACATACACATAATCTACTCTATAGACATACATATAATCTACTCTATAGGCATACATATAATCTACTCTATAGACATACATATAATCTATTCTATAGACATACATATAATCTACTCTATAGGCATACACATAATCTACTCTATAGACATACACATAATCTACTCTATAGACATACATATAACCTACTCTATAGACATACACATAATCTACTCTATAGACATACATATAATCTACTCTATAGACATACATATAATCTACTCTATAGACATACATATAATCTACTCTATAGACATACGTATAATCTACTCTATAGACATACATATAATCTACTCTATAGACATACACATAATCTACTCTATAGACATACATATAATCTACTCTATAGACATACACATAATCTACTCTATAGACATACATATAATCTACTCTATAGGCATACATATAATCTACTCTATAGACATACACATAATCTACTCTATAGACATACACATAATCTACTCTATAGACATACACATAATCTACTCTATAGACATACACATAATCTACTCTATAGACATACATATAATCTACTCTATAGGCATACATATAATCTACTCTATAGACATACACATAATCTACTCTATAGACATACACATAATCTACTCTATAGACATACATATAATCTACTCTATAGGCATACATATAATCTACTCTATAGACATACATATAATCTATTCTATAGACATACATATAATCTACTCTATAGGCATACACATAATCTACTTTATAGACATACACATAATCTACTCTATAGACATACATATAACCTGCTCTATAGACATACACATAATCTACTCTATAGACATACATATAATCTACTCTATAGACATACATATAATCTACTCTATAGACATACATATAATCTACTCTATAGACATACGTATAATCTACACTATAGACATACATATAATCTACTCTATAGACATACATATAATCTACTCTATAGACATACGTATAATCTACTCTATAGACATACATATAATCTACTCTATAGACATACATATAATCTACTCTATAGACATACACCTAATCTACTCTATAGACATACATATAATCTACTCTATAGACATACATATTGTAGTGGATTTGGGGGGCTTAAAATCACTGAGGTTGGTCGCTTGCTGCCACCAGTTGTTAGATTAACCTGTTACAACAACAGGGTCGGTGAGATACCGAATGTATACAAGATAGAGTATTGCTACTCTACAACCAATTGTGAGCCCTCGGCTCAGACGCATAACTCAAAGTAGTTGAGTCCACATGCCTTTATTCATTCAGAATAAAACGAGTTAGTAAAAAGTCCCAATTACAACTGATGATTATGGCCAAAGTTCTGCCTTTTATAGGCAGTGCACAGGAACAATCATCCAATTACAGTACAATATTGCAATACACACCAATGAGAGTAATTATATAAATACATAGCAAATGAGATGGTAGTAAAGGGCTTAAAAGGAGTAGGCCCCCTGTGGGAGTAGGCGGAGTCATAGGCTCATAAACCAATCACAGCTAGTCTCTGGGTCCTAGGTCTTTCTAGCTCTTAATCCATCATCTTTGGTAAGGGGTAAGGGTGGATACTTCTGGCAGATGGCTCTTAGGTCCTCCCAGGCTACTTCTAAGATCTCAGGCTCCACTGACTCACTTCCTGCCGACCCAGTGATGTCGGTATAGGTGTACACAAGGTCGGTATAGGTGTACACAGGGTCGGTATAGGCATAAATATAGTTACCGTCCACTTGGTTAGTGGTTACTAGGCATTCTGGCCATCCAATGGCTATTATAGTGATGCCAGAACGTGATGCTAGGTGTGCACAGAGGATGTGTACACTGAAATCCACCACACACCTCTCTCCATTAAAAACATTCTCTTGTTTCTAATAAAACATATCAAACAAGAGAAGAAGTAAAGGGTGAACAACTCCCGTGTTCAGATTAAATATATTTTCTGCAATCTTTTTGTTGCAGATAAAAAAGTATA
Source organism: Cryptosula pallasiana (assembly GCA_945261195.1). Classification (NCBI taxonomy): domain Eukaryota; kingdom Metazoa; phylum Bryozoa; class Gymnolaemata; order Cheilostomatida; family Cryptosulidae; genus Cryptosula; species Cryptosula pallasiana. The sequence goes on along the minus strand of OX183138.1, from coordinate 21,780,650 downwards.
ATAATTCTGCAGAAACTATGTCTGCAGAGCAAGGCTAAAATGAGTACTATGTATATATATATGTACAAATGACTGTTCTCCTAGAACAAGTCCCGCCCAGGTTGTTAGCCTGAGCTCTGAGTCTTGCCATCTCTTGAGTGACGGCTCGCGCTTCCGCCTTGGTGAGGGTAATATCCTCCTCTGTAAGTTGCTGGCCAACAATTAGCCGCCGCAGCTCTTGTAACGTCTGCTCTAGATTGGCTGCATGCTGTTCCACTGTCTCCGCCAAGCGGTTATTATGCTGCGGAAATTGTAGTGATGGCCTAGGCACCGTCAACACAGTAGGCTCTTTCTTTGGGTCCTGGCTCTCAGGAGGGGGTGGAGTGGTACTGGCACCCCGTTGTACAAGCTTGGGTATTTTGTACTGCCGGACTGTTATCAGCAAGTCGGTTGCTGTGGGTGCTGCCACTTTGTTCATCTGTTGTTTTGAAGAGCATCTCCGTTTGACTGGTGGTGGTGTCGGGCGACAACCACTTTGAGTAGGCTGGCACGTACAAAACTTTGCGGGGTTCTTCCACGGCACGAACTGGCAGAAACGACTATAGCTCGCTCTGTCTACTGTATACACTATTCCAGTTTTGAGATGGTGTACTGCATCTCCTGGCGCGTCAAACTTTGCTTGGTGTGAATACACTCCATCCCGGCTTTCACTCCCGTAGTGGCAACGGCAGTAATGCCTTATATAATGTTGCCCTACAGATATACGCAGTTGTCGTGCATTCCTTGCCTGGAAGTTGCACTTGGGGCAGACAGCATGGGTTGCCTCCCGCATCAGAGTGTCTATTCTTTCCTCCGTGGCCGCAGTTATCCACCGTAACATGCGCCACCTGGTGGGGTTTCGCTTCCCCTCTGGTGTCCATGAAGTAGTTGACTCGTCCTCTACAGTGAGCTGCTCCTCTTGTTCCAGCTCTCCCTCTTCCAACGGTGTTGGAGGAGTTGTCCTCACCAGCCGGACCACCAACTTCGGCTTTTCAGCAGCTGCAACAATAACATCCTTATCGGAATCAGCACAAGCATTGTGCGCTGGCAGTGTTATGTGGCAGGGGGAAATTGGGGGGCTGGACTGTGAGGGTGGCACCTCTACAGGCCTTTTTAACACAGGAGGTGTCTGAGCACCGTCCAAAGGGACAGTAGAAGGGACAACGCCTTCTAGAGAACACCGACGTCGTCGGTCTACGCTTTGTTGTTCTTGTTTCTTCACAAGACTTCTCCCACGCCCCTGGGTTGGGGTGGAAGGCACAGACTCTGCAGGGGTCTGCTCCACACTATCTGTGTGAGGGGTGCTTGCTATGTGAGCAGTGGCACCGTTCTGTTTACTCTGATGGGGCCGTGAGGGGTGGCTATCGCCTTCGGCCAATTTTCGCAACTTTTTACTTGTTGCAGGGCGACCCCGGGCCTTTATAGAGTGCTGCAGGGCCGGTATAGAGTGCTGCCGGGCCGGCATAGAGTCAACCAGTTGTGTGGTCACTTTACTTTTACTAAAATCTGATCCTGCTGCTAGGTTAAGGTTCTTAGCTGGGTTCAAAGTCAGTAGGGGAGCTTTCCTACCAGAACTACTTGGTAGGTGCCCTCGGGTTTGGGGCTTTGAGGGACTGCCATTACGTAATGCTAATGGATCTGAACTGTTTTTGTTTCTAAATATCCACTCAGCAATTTCTGAATCGGTCAACTCACCAGTTGTGGCTTCAGGCAAGGTGTTCTTGGCAGCGGCAGCAGGAGTACATCCTGTGGGATCTCTCAGTATGTCAGCTGTTGGCATTGCCAGCAGGGCCTCCTCCTCTAGTTCTGCAAAGGGCTTGTACTCTGCCAGTCCTGCTTCTAGCAAGACGCTTTCGTCGTCCTCGTTTAAATCTAAACAGGCAGCCATTTTATCTGTACAATGTGGCTGGTCAAGTAGTGGTCTGCACTGGTCACTGTCTTCAGAAAGAATGAGCGTTTCTCCTCTGCTGCATGGTCTCTCATAACTATGACTCATCATGCCTGTACTCTTAGGCAGTGGAGTTGTAGTGGGGGTACTAGGGGCAATCTTTGTCGCCTCCTGTGGGCTGACCGACTGTCCCTACAGTGGCAGCGTATAGGTGGGTGGCAAGTGTGTCCATGGGGGTTCCATAGACAATAAGCACGGCTGTTCTGGCGTGAGCGATTTGGCAGCTACGGCTATTTAAACGGTCTTCCAGTACTTTCCAAGTATTGCATCGTAAGTGCTGGCTACACTTTTTTCGGTCAACCGCCTCGAACTGCATTTTGCACTGCTTGCAATTGCTTTTAATGTATTGGAGGGCTTTCTCCATTGCTTCTGGCTGTTAGGCGTATTCTTGGCTACAAGGGGTGTAGCCAACAGGGGCGTAGTGACATCTTTCACCTTTTTTTCAATAATTTTTTCAGTTTTGGCCGTATTTGGCTGAAACTTTCTGGAGAAGCATACCTCCCCTCTCTCCAGAGTATGGATAGGTTTTTTAGCAGCTAGTTTTGCTGAGCTAGGTGTGGTAGGGGGAAATCCATCCCTGCCAAGGGGGAACAGTGCTGCGCTATACCTCAGGTCACCTCTCCTCACTAGATTTGCGTCCAGCAGCCTGACACTATCCTTAAGCAATCTCCCATGCTTGTCAGTGCAGGGTAACTCATGGCCATCTATTATGATGGTCGAATCTATAAAGCGCATCATACACTTGTGGCCGGTGAGGAACGGCATTCCTATAATGGCGTCCTCGTGAATGTCACTAATGACAAAATTCACTTCAGTCCGGAGTCCACGGAGCTGTAAAGATACCTGTACAGTGCCATAGAAGGGGATTTTCAAACCGTCTGCCATCAGTCCATGGGGTTCGCTATCCTGGAGGGTGACTTGGACCCATTGAGGTAGTCGGCGGTAAGTATGCCGCGACAATAAATTAGTTGTACACCCGGTATCTACCAGAATGGACATTAGGCGCCTGTCCATCTTGCCAGACAAGAAATAACTTGCTTGGTATGGGCGTTCGAGGTTGTTACTGGCAACCTCCGTTGCCTGTATTTCAAGAGGTTTACTCGCAGGGACGTAGTCCACCTGCTGACCTCGCTTAGGGGGTGTACGGCTGGCCTTATCGCAGCTAGACGCCGTCTTCTCTACTGCGGCCGGTAACCGTTTCCCTTCCTCGACGGTTGGCTAGCCTTATCCTGCCAAGGTCTCTGCGTACAGTGCCTCTGTACATGTCCGACTCCACCACAGCCCCAACAGCGCAGTGTGGGCGTGGCTTCCATTAGTGGAGTGGGCGCTGGGGAGTTGTCTTTCCTTAACGACTTTATCTCCTGCGTTAAGGCCTGCAAAGTCTCCATCACCAGCTGAAGCGGGTCCTGTCCAGTGCTGGGTGGTGCACTGACTTGTTGCACAGGAGAGTTAGGGGGGTGGGGGCGGAGTAGATGGCAACGGAGGAACACCACCTCCACACTCATCATCATCGTCCGTTTTGTCTCCTACAGCGCGTACATGCGTGGGGCGCTCTTCATGGGCAGTCTTGATCTGCAGGTATTCGTTGCCTGCTCTTACAGCGCCTGCAAGGTCTGTTGGCTGAATAGCCAAGAGATGCTTCTGCAGATATGCATTCCCTATAGTGGAACTAAATGTGTCAAGCATCATGCGTTGCACTGCTCTCTGCGGGAGGTCTTCGAACGCCAGACAAATCAACCGCTCCACCTCATTAGCGTGTTCCTGTAGGGAGGTCTTATAAGACCTTCGAAGACTAGTCAACCTTGACATAGCTTCTCAAGGGGTCACTCCAAAGTGTGCTCTCAACACGGTGAAGATCCCTTGTATTTGTGGGGGCTTTCCACACTCCAATGCGCTGCCTCTCAATGACTCACGCAAGTGCAACATGGCAGTCTGTTCTTGCCAGTCATTAGCCTCGCAAAGTCGGGCTCCTACATCTTCTGTATCATTTTGGGCTTTCAGGCTATAGCCCTTCTTTCCTCACCGACCCGGTATAGGGCCTGCAGTGAATGCTGCAGGGCCGGTGGTACCTCTGCAGGGCCGGCAGTGAGTGCTGCAGGGCCGGCAGTGTATGCTGCAGGGCCGGTGGTACCTCTGCAGGGCCGGCAGTGAATGCTGGAGGGCCGGTAGTGAATGCTGCAGGGCCGGTAGTGTTTCTACCGGCTTACTTGCTTGTGTTCTGGCTGTGCCAGACTCAGTTTAGGCGTGCCTGACACCCAGCAGTTGTCAGGGGGACCTTGCGCAAAGATAGTGGTCATAAAAATCCACCACAAAGTATTAAAAGAAAGAAAAAATATTTTGACATTGCTAGTCTGTATTAAAGTTATGGCACACAGATAGTCAAAATTGTAGATTATCAAAATGCTGCTCTATTACTATTCCTGTTTGTTGTATCCCAAATAGAAATATTGATGAGTGTAATATGGCTCCTATCTTGGTTTCAGTGCATAAGTGCAGGCAAAGCAACTCCTAATTTTTAAACAAGTATGCGTTTTTTTATTTAAATATAGCGTTGTCAGATCTCTTATGACGCAAAACTGAACGAGTTACAATAAGTAACTAGATATTGATTTATGTTTGCGAGTAAAAGCAAGAGTATTTTAGAGAATAAAGATGAAAAAATTATTCTAAATGGGCTTGAACACCTGTACTGGCTGTGTTCATTCACGCACGACACCGACTACGCCATCAACCTCTCAATGAAACTGCATACTTATAACACCCTCATTATTCCTAAACATTATATTTAGCAGTAAACATGTACTTGCAAAGACTTTTTATGTAAAAAAGATTTCCCCTGGTAATCGTACTTGGACCCTTGGACGTAAGGCAACAACCTTAGCCATTGAGCTATACAGACATGTTGCCGATGCACACTCTAATTCAGCACATAATGACAACTTTTTTGAGATAGCTTTATTTTTGCAAAAAGCAGCTTTTTCAAGTGCATAGATGCTTTTTTGTTCTGGGGGCCACACAAGCACATGCTTCACAACTGCCAATGCAACCTGCACTCCTGTTACTACATATTGTGGTGGATTTTTGTGAACACTATTTGTGCGCAAGGTCCCTCTGACAACTGCTGGGTGTCAGACATGCTTAAACTGAGTCTGGCATAGCCAGAAAACAAGTGAGAGGACCGGTAGAAGCACTACGGGCCCTGCAGCATTCACTACCGGCCCTGCAGCATTCAATGCTGGCCTTGCAGAGGTACCACCGGCCCTGCAGCATTCACTGCCGGCCCTGCAGCATGCACTACCGGCCCTGCAGTGTCACTACCGGCCCTATACCGGGTCTTTGAGGAAAGAAGGGCTATAGCCTGAGAGCCCAAAATGATACAGAAGATGCAGGAGCCCGACTTTGCAGCTTAGCTATCCTCAGACAGACCAAAGACAAGGACCACAAGCCATAAGAGCCAGGAACTAGAGCTACCTATTACACCATCATGAATCAGCAATAATGACTGATAAGCTCCGCCCCTCACTTCTGGGCGCCTTGTGTATTTAATCTCATATTAGCCAATGCTGTATCATATTATTTATATCTCATGTTTTGATTAGTGCAATTACTTCCTGCTACTGCTGATTTGTTGCCTCCTTATTTGGGCCTATGTTTTCCCCTGCTCTGCCTATAAAAGGCAGAGCACTTCTCATTATTCTTTGTACTGTATTGGGATTCTGCTTGTGGTTGTACCAAGTAGCATAATACTTTACCGTTGTTATACCTTGCTGGGTTGTGCTTGTATAATAAACTATGACATACTCATTGAGACATTGAGTTGTGCGTTTGAGCCGTGGGCTTCGAATACGGTTGTGGAGTTGATATACTCCTCCGTTTGGAAGTTGACCTCTGGAGTGAAGTGTTGTTGGTGGACATTTGGTCTGCCCGCCAAAATCCATTACAATTTTTAGTAGCAATTATCATTTATCATTATAATGATTAACAATCCAATATTAATATTCCAACTTTTAGCCTTTGTGACATAAAGTTGTTGTAAGAAAAGACAGCTCAATCAACGGAGGAAGGTGGGTGGCAAAGTGAGTTCTAAGGTGGATTGAGGAGAATGTATGTGTGTGTATGTGGGTGGGTGTATGTATGTGGGGAGAAAGGGTATGTATCTGGGTGAATTTGGAGGGGGGGGGGGGGAGGGGGGGGGGGGGAGGTGGGGGAGGAGGAAAGGGACTAAAAATTGCCCACACAAAATTTATCTACAAAGAGCACATTCCACACACTCATAACTTTGTGTTGAAAACCGAAGTATAATTTATTGTTGCAAGTTGTGCAAGTCATGAAAGTGTTAGAACTCCAACAACAAGGCCAAATAAACGCTGGTGTTATTTGTGTAAAACGATCACCAACTTGTGCAGAGTACTAACTTATGTGTTACTTTTGGCTGTGCAGCAGTCAGTAGATGCTCATTCAACCAATGAGATACAAGTAAATACCTGGATAAGCTCCTGTATGATTCATCTGATATTGTGAACTCTAACCTACATTACAGTAATGTAGTGTGATAAACATGTATGGCAGATAATCTGTTTCCTTTGGTTTTCAATCTCCGTATTGGCTCCACTCCCCAGTGCGACCTTTTCAACTTAACTTCTTCCATTCAACATTTCAAACTCCATGCGCCTCCAACACCTTCAACCTCCACCACCCTACACCTCTACCACCCTACACCTCCACCACCCTACATATCCACCACCCTACACCTCCACCACCCTCCACCTCCACCACCCTACGCCTCCACCACCCTACACCTCCACCACCCTACACTTCCACCACCTTACTGCCTCCAATATCCATCTGACACTCAAAGTCTTCTGACATTGCCTATTGGCTTGTTACGTTGCTGTCAAATGCAGGTAAGACTTTCTGCTATAGGAAACAATTCTACCCGAGTGCTAGACCTGGAGACTTGAGATAAATAACAGGAATGATTAGGAAATCAAGAACTAACGAGAAAAAGGAGAATTGGAGTTGTGTCACATGGAATTATCTTATAAAAATATCCAACAAGTACTGATACTAAATAAGGGAAGCTGTATAGACAACTCCTGATTGGATCTACATCACAAAATAACTTTGATATGTTTCAGAGTTCAAACAAGGATTATATTATTTTTTTCAATATACCTGTACTAGCAGCATGACCTGTCATCACCTCACTTCTCCCTTTGTCCACTCCACTCTTTCATCACCACTCTCTACTCCCTTCGTCCTCTCCACTCTTTCATCACCACTCCCTACTTCTCAGCTTCTTCTTTGCTCTGCCTCTTCCACATTCCACCCCTGCCCCAGTCCACCTCTCTCTCCCTCTCCCATTCCCCCCTCACTCTACCTCCCCTCCCCTCCCCACCCTTTCTCTCATCTAGTCAATAGTATTTGACTAACTGATCCAGCCACTGCTGCCGACCAATTACTTTTTGAAAAGAAATAATCAAAGAATGCTGCCGCCAATCCATACTGGAAGTGAACAATATACGCCATGAAACATTTTGAAATTATTATTTTACACTTTAACTGTTTTGTAATGGCGAGATGCAACTTTTTAGCATATATCTCCTCTCAGCCTCTCAGATTAATAAAATAAACTAAGAAATCATAATCTTCTGTTTGAGAACTAATGGCAAACTTGAACCCCGACCATACAAATAATTAGTCCAATAGGATGTTTGTACAACAGACTTACTCTCTCTCAGTTTAGTGGTATAAGTGAGCATGCTTTGTACTCACAACTTGAGGGATGAGCATCTCAGTCCAGTAGTATAGGTGTGCATGCTTTGTACTCACAACTTGAGGGATGAGCATCCCAGTGTAGTGGTATAGAAGTGCAGGCTAACAAAGCTTATAATTTTCTATTTCATTGTTTCATCATCTAAATAAGTTGCAGTAAACATCAGCTCCGTTACATCGTCTTTGGTTTCAATCGTACGTATCTCTTGTTTATATCCTTCATGCCCTAGAAAAACTTGTGATTTGATTTTTTATGCAAAGTTTTGTTGAGTTGATAGATTAAAATGGTCAGCTACAAATAGACCATAGAGCAGCGAGAATAAAAATAATCAAGTGTATTATAAAAGAGAAGAAAGCCTGAAGCTGCTTCAGTCTTTTATTTTTTTCTTGGAGTTATCTTTTAATGAGGAGAAAACTCTAAGTCAATCCATCACCTCAAAGATTTGTAAAATGTTATTGAAAAATGATGTACCACAAAATACAACGTTTGCATAGTTCATAAAAAGGTGGAGAGATGCTTGAAGGAACAAAATACAGTAATGAGTTAGATCCCTGGTTGATGTTGCAATATACAGCAGGAATCATTGCAAAGAAACGATCACAAAGTTAAAAAAATCAAACCATAAACCAGCAAAAATGCTGAAAATGATGACCGGAAAGAGATTTTAACAGAAAAATGTTATGTTGAGGATCTTTATGGCTTTGACATAACTAGTAGATTTTGACATAACTAGTAGATTTTGACATAACTAGTAGATTTTGACATAACTAGTAGATTTTGACATAACTAGTAGATTTTGACATAACTAGTAGATTTTGACATAACTAGTAGATTTTGACATAACTAGTAGATTTTGACATAACTAGTAGATTTTGACATAACTAGTAGATTTTGACATAACTAGTAGATTTTGACATAACTAGTAGATTTTGACATAACTAGTAGAGTTTGACATAACTAGTAGATTTTGACATAACTAGTAGATTTTGACATAACTAGTAGATTTCTGAACAGTAGTTGTTTAGAAATGAATATTTTTCTCCACTTCTCTCCAGCTGCCCACAACTCCTTTGTATCGCTGTCACACTACACAGTATGAACTCTGCTCTCCTGTTTATCTCCTTTCGCCTTCAAAGTTCACAGCATTCCGTACTGTTTTACAACGCCTGAGCCAAGTTCTCCTCAACTCGAGGTTCTCCAGTTATCCCCAAATACAGAGCTAGAGCCATACAGACTGTACGAATTGAAGAGAAACAACTATTGCTTGCTTATAGATACTTGCTCTTTCTGCTTAGAGCGATACAGTCTCAAGTGGTAGCTGTATGGGCCTGTATGTTATATAGGGAGCTCGGTGTAGCCACTTCCACTCAGTAGAGGGGTTTACACCTATATAATTGTTTTTCTTTCAAAGGCAATGGTTGTCTCCACATGGAGTTTGGTAAGCTGTCTACCTGTTGCAGGAGTGGCAGCAGGCCATACTAGGAAATAGGCTGTCCCTCATCTTGTGTTGCTCATGCTCCAGATACTCACTCAAGGCCAGGAAAATTAATGTTCCAGTGGCAATGAGTCCATGGCAAGCCCTAGTAGGAGTGAACGATTGTTGTCAGGAGTTACAGAATAAGTGGTTGCATAGAAAACCCTCTGTTCAGACATGAGAGGGAGTGATAAAGTGGCGATGGATAATCCAAGCATTGTACTACACACGCTCACTAATGTTGTTTATCAGTAACTTTACAATGTAAGCACATAGCAAGCACAAAATGGCTAAATATTATCTTTGTACATCATTTACCATCTTCGACTAGAGCCTGAGGTCCTAACAGTAAACCCTGTGACTCTGCGTTGGCTTTTTATCATAAATCTCATCTTGTTTAAGAAGCTGTTCAACCATTAAGCAAGGAATGCTCCCCAGCAATTGGTGAGGAGTAGAGCGAGTTGGAGCCACTTAAATTGTGTGCAAAACCTCACTTCAAATGTTGTTTTTAACAAAGCTTACAAAGTTCAGATACTTTTCTTCTGCTTCGTGTAGAAATATTAGTAACATCAAAAGGCTGGAGTATTAGGTAACCCATTTATAGATTTGTAGTTGCATTATTGAAAGTGTCTGAGTCTCTGTTTGTTTGGTGACATTCTGAGACAGCAAACTGCATGTTCTGTGTAAGAAATGGTTTCCACATTGTTAAAGTTCAACAAACTGACTAACGGTTGAAAAAAACTCAGCTTTGAATCAAACTTTCATTCAATTAGTTGAAATCTGAAAAAAAACTTAACAACATACCAAACTGTATACTCTCTTGTCAAGTAGACGCCATTTTTGCCAATGATTTGCTCTAGTTACTTTTAGTAATTAGACTTGAGAGTTGTGTCCACGGTACTGATTATGGTTATTATCGCATGCTTAGCTCGTCTCTTATTATTGTTTGGTATGAACATTTGTCCCTACTAGTTTCTTATGTAGTAATGTAAACCATTTCAGCAGCTAAATCAACGTAAAGAGGAATTGATCTGATTTATTAGTGGGTTATAAAGCATAAATCATGAGTAAGTGGACAAGGCTCTGCAGCGTAGATGTGATCTCATAGACAACTGAGGGAGCACGTAGTGTGTGCGTAGGTCTTATTACATCATGATTCATTGACTGGTCTCGTGTTTGTTAGTCATAACTCTCGGCACAGCGCGCTTGAGAACCTCAACAACTTTGATTGCCTACTATTGAGCACATTGATCTGATAGAATTGTAGAGATAAGATTGAATAATATGTATGGTCAAATGCCACTAAGCTTGTTACTTTGAAGGCTTTTAACAAAATCCCTGGATTATCAACAATTAAAATTAGAAGAGGTCATTGGTGACTGAAACATCAAGTTCTACCCTGCCGTACTAAACATTTCACAGCTGGTAATGACATAGCGCAGTAAGGTCCTGATAAAACAACAAAACTAAACCTCATCATAAATTTTATTAAAAACATAAATTCTATTTGCTATTCTTGAACACAAGCATCAATAAACAGCGTGTTAATATATTATAGCAAAACAAATAATCATGCTTTAGTCACCACGCACAAGTGGTGATAATATTATACACAAAAAGTACAAAAAGGCAATAACACATCTCCATATACAAATATGGTCGATGGTTAATTAAAAAAGAGATATGGAGGTAGTTTACAATATGGTACAACATGATGTGGTCTTAGGTTTGGCTATACTTCTTTCTCTGATCAGCTCACCTCCTATATCTTTGTACAAGGCCCTCATCTCTGACTCACTCTCCAGTTTGTTAATCATCGTAGAATGGTAGACTCCCCAACCGTCACTTTTCGTTTTAGACTTCAGTGATTTACGGCGAATGCTGGCGCTCATGGTCTTTGGCTTGAGACCGACTACCCTGACAGCTTTGCCTTTTGTTCTTATAATGTCTTTTATAAACAAGTCATAGATGGAGACTGTGTTCGGTCTTGTTGGGTCATAGAATATTATGTAAGCGTCTGTTTCGCTGCATTTCTCTTTGAGATCTGCCACGCTTTCAGCCAGGTAAAAGTTTAGCTTTATTCTCCAGCAACCGTCAACCTAAAGATAGAAATGAACCATTACATAACACTCCTACTCTAGTTGGTTACTTTACTACCAACATCAACTGTTAATATAAATTTTGCGTAGCCATTTGTTTGAAAGCCGGAGTATCTTTTAGCTGTGAAACAACTTAATGACCCACAAGTAAATAACAAAAATGAATAGAATCTCACCTCTATCTGTTTGCTCATTTTAGTCACCATTTTGTTAACCATTTTGAACTCAGGTACAACATTTCCACACAAAATAATCAGAACATTAAACTCAGTGTCAACAGACATCCTTGCGGTTTCTACAAAAGTGGACATATTTTAAAGGTATAACAACACAAATTTGTCAATAATACATTAAATATGGTTACTATTCTAAACCACACAACTGCTCACCAGAAAAATGTGTTGTGTCTTTTGTTTAGCTTTGAACACAAAAACAAACTCACAATTTCTGCAGAGAAAACTAGAAATGATCAAGAGTTACACTCACCAGCTGGTAGTATAAGATATAGTATACCTGTGTAGTTGAGTGCTCAGGGTTGAGACAATAGATCTACTTTGTGAGGCTATATATTCTTGTATGGCCATTCAACAACATATGGTGCAATGATATAGGTAATTCCACGACATTAATCACTACCAAACGCCAAAACCATGGTTGGGTGAGTGCGTTGCCATGACAACATTTTAGTCAACTTCAGGGTTTTGGTGTAATATTCATCTTTGAATATTGTTGATTTGAAAGCAAAAGAATGACGGTAAAGTATGGAGTTGCACGTATTGTTGACAGAAAACAGACATGCGTGTTGTGCTAGTCACTAGTACAGATTCTGATCAATGAAGGACTATTTATTTACATCAAAAACTAAAGTATGCCATAAACAACTAACATAAACAACAAAGATCATTTAGCCTAGTGCTAGCAAACCAGGTCATGAATCAGACATCAAAACACACTGTCAAACTGAATTCAGATATCAAATACTAACTGGATTTCTACACTAAATGATCAATGCTTGCTAACATGCACTCGCAACAATTTCAACAGATCTGCTATCAAAACATCAAAAGTCTATTTTTTAAATTAATTTTGCTGATGTCACACATTTTTGAGTTTTAAATATGGCTCCGCATACTTTAAAATATTGTTTCTTGGTTATTGCTCTAACATGCTTAGGAAACCGTGTTACTGCGAGTTTGTTCGCTGGACCAATGTGGCCAGGTAAGCTAAAGTCTATAACAACTTTTGGACAAGTGTTGACAAGGAAATAGTGAGTGTTCTAATTACAGGGAAGTGAGGTTATTCTTCATGCAATGATGAGTCAAGGTCAATGGGTGATTCAAAATTGAATGATTTTCAAAAAAAGTTATGGGAGTTTTTCTGGGAGGCAAATGAGCTAATGGTTGCCAGACTACATGACTGAACAATCCCAAAAAATTCAATTTTTTCAAAAAACATATTAATGAGAGAAAATGATGAAACAGGTTGAGGATACACCATAAACATATCGTCAAATAATAAAACTGAGAACTCGACAAAATGTCCGTTGCTCACACAGATAGTTAGAAACTACCCATAATGCATTGAAATAGGAAACTACACAGACCAGTTGACATGTTTATGACTCAAGAGAAAGAGTCAGCAATCAAGTCCAGGTTCCAATCGCTCACAAATTACACTTGGAGAGATAATTGATAGGTTTTTGTTCCACCATCATCTTAGAGAATAGAATAAAACTCTTCTACACTTTAACTAGATATTTCAATTTATTTTTTGCTTTTGTCATTTCTAATCTGTCCACAAGAAGCACCATCGTGCCTAAAACTAAAACTTTTTACACTGATTTGACTGACTACCTTTTGAAGTGATTAGCTGCAATTATTCTCAAATTTATTTTGTGTAAATTGATACAAACTATCTATGCTCTACTACTTAAACTGATAAATGATTCAAGTAATCTAGGTGGAGCTGTGTTGGAGACTGTTTGGTACTGAGTTGCAACTACTTATTTAGTCATGCTGAGCTCATCCAACATTACAAACAACGTGCGTGTAAGTGTTACTGACTCCATTGTAAGTAACCAATGGCTCAGTCTTTCCTGTAAAATAAGGAATTACAAAACGTGTCCGACAAAAGTGAAATCTGAATTAGTGAGACTTAACAAATCAATGGTTTTATGAGTCATTTTATTAAAAATCTTTATAACTCTGACATTGATTGATGGTAATAAAAACTAGCGTCTGATGACGTGACCAGAAATTATGAACTTTGAAGTATCTGTGTTAGTAGAAACCAAACACAACAATTCAACCAAAATTTACGGCAAACTTTTAAGCAATTAAACGGTAAAATTTAAGGAAGCAGACGTGGAGTATGCAGAGTATTTTAGAATTCTTTTTAAACACACAAAATGGTTTGATATAATGATAATTAATCAGTTTATTGTGACCATACATTCCTACAGGTATATGTGTGAAGTATTCAGCTACCTTCATGCGCACAACCACTGTGTAGCAATACACACAACTTCCAACAACAACAACAAAGCTAACACTATAACTTTGAGACTTAAAGTTGCTCTACCAGACCGTACAAGTTGGTCTGGTTTATATAGGAATGCCCTAGGATGCTACCTTACTAAATAAATACAAAACCAATCATATAATGCAACAACAAAAATGAAACCAATCAGCAATAGAAGTAACCGGGGCACCGTGGACATAGGGGCACAGTGGACCACCCAGCTTCTATTACAAAATGATATGTATGGAGTTGTTTCCTCGTACTTTATAAACAGGTTATGATGTCATAAGTCAACCATATTGCTTTGAAAGTCATGCTTGCAAAACTACAGCTGTGGCAAGTAAATTACCCTTTTCTCAATCCAAATGTAAATTATTGTATAGTTGGTCTTTTGCTTCTTGGCTAAAAAGTTTTGTGATTGTGTGCTTGTACTGTACAACATTAAACTGTAACCCTTTTTGTACATAGTGCGTTGTGTGAAGATTGCTCAGATTAAAATATAAGTTTTGTTTTACTAATATTGTTAGACTTGATTGGTGGGGCAAAATGTTTTACTGATATTGTGGTAGATTTTGATGCACACTAGTAGTGAACAGATCGTTTACTCTAGAACCTTGCGAGACAATGCGCTAGACTTCAACCCACAGCATTCGGTTAACAGCTGTTTGGGTGGAAAGTCCTACTGTGCCAGTGGCATAGTGTACAGGGCCGGTAGTGACCCCTGCAGGGCCGGTATTGACCCCCTACCGACCCGGTATAGCTGTACCGGGCCGGCACAAGATGGCCGACATAGCTGAGGATCTTCAAAAGTATGTAGGAGCTCAGTCAAGGTCAGGAACAGGAAGTACCTACCCTTAGACTGCCAACTTCATGGACCCTACTCTATATACAGCCTGGGAGCCTTGCAGGACTACTGATTGGACAATAAGGAGATGGGACTCCGCCCTTAGCCACTTGGCACCTCCCTTATTTAACCGTATTGCATTGTTGATTGGCTACTTATTTATATAATCAATTGTATTGGCTAGTCTGTTTCCTGTGCTATGATTGTTATATGTTTTGTACTTGTTAGCTCTCCTATAAAAGGAGAGCACACTGTCTTACTCTTTGCATTCTTTCTCATGTTGCCACTTAGAGGAATAATTACCCTCTAGCATCTTGCCTTTGAGAATAAAGCCACTTATACAAGCACTACGCGGTACTGTTTGTCTGAGCCATGGGCTCTTGCCTTACCGGGTAATTCGGTTACCCTGCACAGTTGTCACTGTCAATCAGCACAGTGTCCCCTCTGGAGAGAGGTACAATACTCGAGACTAGTGGATGTCCGTGGTAACAGACCGGAATCCATTACAATATTGTCGTTAGGCTCGATTGGTGGACCAGGGTCAATTATTCCCTGAAACAGCAAGGAATGGTCGCACGGTTCTAATAATTAAAATTTTCAGTGTTACCAAGAAATCTAAATCCTAATACATTGACTGTTGGGTTGGTTTTAATTTCTTTCAATTTTTTTTGTGTTTGCACTAAATGTGGTCGCACTTTAATTTTTAGATATGCATAGCAATCTAAAAAACCATGGTTCAAAGTTATAAATGAACAAAAGATGTCAGAGCGACGGAGGAGACAATGCGAACTGCAGTAAAGATTGTCGTAGAGCAAGGCATATCAGAAAGGCAAGTCGCAAAAAATATGAACATACCACAGACAACATTAAAACGTTACTTGAATGCTGCTCGCAGAAAAAGTGTCAAAAACACTGACTTTCAAAAGACCAATGCTACTCGACAAGTATTCACAACTGCTTAGAAGACTATGCTCAAACAGTATTTGGTTGTTGCCTTTATGCACCACCAGAGCTTAACACAATAGAGAAAAACGCCGGCCTAAGAAAGTTTTTAAGCAGTGGGGAAACCCCAATTATTTACGGGGGATTTCAAGAATTTGTCCAATAGAGAAAAACGCGCGGACTGTGAAAGTTTTCAAACAGTGGGGAACCCCCAACTTATTACGGGGATTTCCAAAATCTGTCCATTTTTTTATATAAGCCCGCAATAATTATTTTTTGGGATTCCCCAGTAATAAATCTTTTGCACAGCTTGCGCGTTTTTCTCTATTGTTTTATATAAGCCCGCAATAATTATTTTTTGGGATTCCCCGGTAACAAATTTTTTGCGCATGCGCGTTTTTCTCTACTAAGCAAGCTCAACAATTGTCATGGGAATTCGCTAAGAGTAGCAAACGTAGCTATCCTGCAAATTGGGATGTAAAAAAGTTGGCGGGTGAAGACTGGATGTATGGCTTCATGAAACGACACAAAGACGTATCTTGCCGAAAGCCAGAAGCCATGAGCCTCAGCAGAGGAACAAGCTTCAACAGAAAAAATGTAAATGACTTTTATGATAACCTGGAAAAACTATTGTCCAAATACTCATTTCTGCCTAAAGACACATGGAACATTGATGAGACGGGACTCACTACCGTACACAAACCTCCCAAAGTCTTGGCCAGTCAAAAATTTCGTCAGGTTGGACAAGTTACGTCTTCGGAGCAAAGTGTGCTAGTCACCATGGTTGGCTGTGTCAGTGGTTTAGGAGGGACAATTCCTCCAATGCTAATCTTTCCTCGTGTAAACTTTGCAGCTCACATGCTAATTGGAGCACCTCCCGGCACTATTGGAGCTGCTAACCCATCTGGTTGGATCTCTACAGATCTCTTTTACAAATGGCTGGAGCATTTTATTGAGCACGCTCGACCATCTAGAGATAAATCGGCCTTAATGCTGATGGACAATCATGAGAGCCATTTGAGCATTGCTGCGATAGATCTAGCATGGGAGAATTGAGTTATGTTTCTGACCTTTCCTCCTCACTGCATTCATACGTTACAGCCACTGGAAATTTCTGTGTATGGCCCACTAAAATGCTACTTTAACTCATGGTGCCTTGAGCACCCTGGTGTGACCATTTCTATTTATCGAATTGCTGGATTACTTTGGAAGGCCTATCTCTTAGCAATGACAATATCTAACATTATGTCCGGCGTCAGATGACCAGCCATATTGCCATTTGACCGCAACAGTTTCGGAGATGATGAGTTTCTTGGCGCATTTGTGACAGATCGGCCAAATCCTGAGGAAATGCCACCAAAAGTTGTCACTCCCTCAGAAAATAAAAATACAAACTGCTGGCAGAGTGACATATCAACTGCACCACTACCAACAGTTACACCTGAGCAAATTCAACCCTACCCTAAGTCTGGACCTTGAAAAACCACAGGTGGAAGAAAGAAGAGGTCAACGATTATCCTCACTGATACCCCAGTAAAACTCAAACTTCAGAAAGAAGCAGAGGAGAGACAGGAGCGGAAACGAAATCGAAAGAAGAGAAAGGTCAGTTTGTTTTGGCTATAAAAACTTAATACACAGTTATGAACATAGAGCACAATCACAAATTAAGATCAATCTAAAATTGTTATAAAGTGTCAATTTATGCTTCAGGTTGCCACAGAGATTTAATCCAGCAGTGTGGAGGAGGAAATAGCATTTGAAATAGCTGAAATCAATAGCGAAGACGACTCAGCGAGTGAAGCCGCTCAGCGAGTGAAGCTGAACTGCCTCCCGACCCAATCGCTATAGCTTGCAAAGATCTCCAAGTGTCTAGTCATGTCCTGGTTGCCGTTAGAGGCAAAAAACAGTGTGAAACACTTTGTTGCTATCATATTGGAAACCTATGAATAGGATGGCATGATACAAGTGTCCTTCCTTGCTCGACATCGTTCCAATTTTATTGTTCCTTATAAAGCAGACATTTCTGCAGTAGATGTTAGTGACATTGAAATGATACTACCTGAGCGCTCAGCGATTGGTGGGACATTGAGATTGAGCAAGCAGCTACACTCTGATATTGACCTCTCCCCAATGCTCTAAGCAACAGGCCTATACTTTGCTATGACTTTTATGACAAGCTCAGTTAGTACACTATTCACTTTTGACATGTTATTATATTTCTGCAAATGCTGTTCTTATGCCTGTAATAAATATACACCATAAAGCTGCTGAAAAGTGGTTACAATTGGGTATGTCCATAGTGCCTCGGTGTGTGGCCCATGGTGCCCTGGTGGGTGGCCCATGGTGCCACAGTGGGTGGCCCATGGTGCCCTGGTGGGTGGCCCATGGTGCCCCAGTGGGTGGCCCATGGTGCCCCAGTGGGTGGCCCATGGTGCCCCGGTGGCGGTACATCATGGACCATTATTATAGGTTTGCTGAAATGACTATTATATCACACCATTGCATTTGACAGCAATCTCATTTAAATCAAAGGTAGGCAATCTCTAAAAGTTGGTCATGACAAAAATTTGACGTAAAATCTCTAAAACTGTTTCAACGACAAAAAGGCTAATGGGTTTTGGTCCACGGTGCCCCAATTACCCTTACTATACATATCGTAGTGGATTTTGGGGGCTAAAACCCACTAACTAATGTCAGTAGCAATCCGACAGGTAAGCTGCCACCAGTTGAAGTTTAACCTGTGACAACAGCAGGTTGGTATGATACCGAGAGATGTGTGAAAGAGTATTCCCAACTCTACAATCAGTAAGGAGCCCTAGGCTCAGACGTATAACTCAGTGCTGTAGAATATCTATGCATTTATTAATCCAGAATAAAACAAGTAGTAAAAGGCACATTACATTACAACTGACTTGATGGAGCAAGAGTTCTGCCTTTTATAAGCAATTTACAGAAAGTGATTATGAGTACTAACCAATTATATAACAATAATACATAAGGAGCAAATGAACAAAGAGATATAAATAGAGAACGAATCAAATAGAGTATATAGAGCTACAGGTAAAGGGCACCCTGTAGTGGTAGGTGGAGTCATAAGCTATTGCACCAATCACAGTCCTATCTGCTTCCTGTCTCTAGTCTTTAGTCTTGCTAGCCTTTGTCCTTGATCTTTCGTCGGGTTTACGGGTGGTTAACAACGGGAGGTGGTTTCTTTCTTTCCTCAAGCTACTTTCTAACTCTCAGCCTATGTTGACTCACTTCCTGTCGACCCTGCAAGGTCGGCAGTGAGTCATACCGGGTCGATACTGCTCCATAAAGGGTCGGTACAGACTCATACGCATGGTAGCTCAATTCGGTATTACATCTTTCAGTCATTCTGGCCATCTAATGGCTAATATAAGGATGCCAGAATGTAAGTACAGCGTGTGCAAAGAAGTAGACAACATGAAAATCCACAACAATATTTACAAAGAAAAACACATTTTTTTCTAGCAAATAGTCTAAGTCTTGGGTCTCTAGGCTGCGTCTCTACTTGTGGGTATTGCATCAGCATGTCATTGTCCAAGTGGAGTTGCATGAGTTCTTTGTGTCTGGCCACCCTCTCTTTACTTTATCCCTTATACTTATCTGTACGACTTCCTCTCTGTCTGTCAGCAAGTGGCTATATCCTACTTACAAGCTGTGTAATGATTGCATAAGACGCAGTGCAGCTCGGGTAGCTCAGGGTATCTTGGGGTAACTCGGGGTAGCACGAGGTAACTCGGGGTAGCTCGGCGTAACTCGAGTAAGCTCGAGTAACTGTTTGAGGGAAAGAGAGGGCTTTCTTGGTGTTTGAAATGGGTGAATTTTAATGGAAAAGTGATTATCCATTACCCCAGATCTGCTGTTAATCCAAGTATCCAGTTTCTGTTTATAAAAAAGGAGCAGAAAGGGAGGAAAGTTGCTTTTCAAGATCCCAAGTTTTGGACCACACAGGGTAAAGGACTGTGGATATTTTAACTCCTGTTGTATGGGGAAATAGGCACTGGGGGTAGGGGGAAGGGAGTGTACGTACATGGGGTGTTGGGAAAGGGGTAAAGATACAAGGGGCGGGGATGTATAGATTCAAGGGATGGGGGGTGTATGTAGAGGTGCACTAAATTTCTCTACACATGCATAAATACATACATACAAATCCAAAGCTCAGCAACATTTTTGTTGCTGAGCTTTGGAGTTCTCTCCAACATAGTCGACTTTCATTCCAGGCCTGTCAAAGTTCATTCCAGCTATGTCTGCATTCATTCCTGTTGGCGTTCATTCCTGTGTACATTTGTTTTAAGTTCCACAAAAATAGTTCTACCTGACTATGATTATGATATTAGACTGATACTTTTAGACCTTCCTCAATTAACTGACTTTTATGTTCAGTCCTTCCTATCCCCATTTCAGTCCTTCCTATCCCCATTTTCAGTAAGTGACTTTTAATAATGGAACCAGAATATCCACCAGAGTGGGCAAGACTTTTCGCCCCACCGTTAATTGATCAAGCAGACATTTTTAGTTATTCTACCATAATTACTGTAATGGATTTTAGGGGCTTTCAATCCACCAACTGATTACTGTGTCAGTGAATTCCTCGTTCACTGGCACAGTAAGGTCAGTAGCATTCCGGTGGCCTGCTACCACCAATTACCGCTCTCCTAGAAGCAATACCAGGTTGGTACAATACCGAATCAGAAGTGAAGGTGTATACTCTACTCCACAACTGGTATAGAACCCTATGCTCAGGCGCATTACTCAGTACTTTAGAGTAAAATGCATTTATTCTTATCCAAAGAATACGAGTAAATATAAAATCCAATACAGTACTGAACATCATAGCAAGAGCGTTTGATAGGCAGAGTACAGGAAGTCAAACAGATAAACAACCAATAATACATAAGTAGGTTGTAATACAACAAATAGGCATACATATATAAATACTAGCCAATGAGATCAGGCATGTGGAATTAAATGTAACTGGGGCCCAGAAGTGGTGGGCGGAGTTATGTGCTCTCTAGCCAATCATAGGTAGTCCTATATTTCCTGTGGTTGGTATCTTGGTCTTTCTAGGCTTGGTTCCTTAACTTCCTTGGTTATACGGGTAGGTATCTTGCTGCAGGTATGGCCTTCTGACTTCTCTAAGGCAATTTCCAGGTTCCAGGCTATAGTGACTCACTTCCTGCCGGCCCGGTGTGGCTCCCACAGGGTCGGTAATGACACATACAGGGTTGGTAATGACTGATGCAGGGCCGGTATTGGTGGTATACAGGGTTGGTACTGTACCGATGCAGGGTCGGGTTCCTACCGACGCAAGGTTGGTCAATCCGGTATTGTGTATAATTGGTGTTCTAGCCATCCAATTGCTAAATGAGTGGTACCGGAACAGCTTGTAGACAGGTGTGCACATGTGGATGCTATAAAATTGACTACATTACATTATTTATTAAGAACGATGGTATGGTCTCTATAATAATTGCTTTTTTATTGCTTATTGTAACTCATTCAGGTTTGTGTCCTAAGAGATATGACAATGCTATATATAAATAAAAAAACACATACTTGTTTAAAAATTAGGAGTTGTTTTGTCTGCACTTATGCACTGAAACCAAGATAGGAACCCTATTGCACTCATCAATATTTCTATTTGGGATACATCAAACAGGAATAGCAATAGAGCAGCATTTTGATAATCTACAATGTTGACTGTCTGTGTGCCATAACTTTAATACAGACTAGCGGTGTCAAAATAATTTTTCTTTATTTTAATATTTTTAGTAGTAATTATCATTTATTATTATAATGATAAGCACTCCAATATTAATATTCCAACTTTTAGCCATTGTGACATAGAGTTGTTGTAAGAAAAGACAGCTCAATCAACGGAGGAGGGTGGGGGTCAAAGTGAGTTCTAAGGTAAATTGGGGGCCATGTATGTGGGTGTATGTGGGTGGGGGTATGTATGTGGGGGGGGGGGGGTATATATGTATCTGGGTAGATATGTATGTATCTGATTGGATTCGGGGGGGGGGGGGGGGAGGGGAAGAGACTAAAAATTACCCTCACAAAATCTATCCAAGATAGAAACTGTGTGAGCACTAATCGTGACAAGAATACATCATGTTTGCACTTTGTGTTGAAAACCAAAGTATAATTTATTGTCGCAAGTTGTGCAAGTCATGAAACTGTTAGAACTCCAAACAACCAGGCCAATTAAACACTGGCGTTATTTGTGTAAAAACGGTCGCCAACTTGTGCAGAGTACTATCTTATGCGTTAGTTTTGGCTGTGCAGCAGTCAGTAGACGCGCATTCAACAAATGAGATACAAATAAATACCTGGATAAACTGCTGTATGAATCATCTGATATTGTGAACTCTAACCTAGATTACGGTTATGCAGTGTGATAAACATGTATGGCAGATAATCGTTTCCTTTGGTTTTCAATCTCCGTACTGGCGCCACTCTCCAGTGCGACTTTTTCAACTTGACTCCTTCTACTCAACATTTCAAAATCCATACACCTCCACCAACTACATCTCCACCACCCTACACCTCCACCACCCTACACCTCCACCAACTACATCTCCACCGCCCTACACCTCCACCGCCCTACACCTCCACCACCCTACACCTCCACCACCCTCCACCTCCACCGCCCTACCACCACCACCCTACACCTCCACCACCCTACACCTCCACCGCCCTACGCCTCCACCGCCCTACACCTGCACCACCTTACTCTTCCATCATTCCACTGCCTCCAATATCCATCTGACACTCCAAGTATTCTGACATTGCCCTTTTGCTTGCTATGGTGTCATCAAATGTAGGTAGAACCTTCTGGTATAGGAGACAATTCTACCCGAGTGCTAGACCTGGAGATTTGAGATACATGACAGAAATTATTAGGAAATCAAGAACTAAAGAGAAAGTAAAAGAATTGGAGTTGTGTTACATGGAAATATCTCATAAAAAATATCAAACAAGTACAGATACAAAATTAGGGAAACTGTTGAGACAACTCCCGATTGGATCTACATGACAAAATAACTTTAATATGTTCCAGTGTTCAATCAAGGATTACATTAATTTATTTCAATGTACCTGTACTAGCAGCATGACCTGTCATCACCTCACTTCTCTCTTCGTCCACTCCACTCTTTCATCACCACTCTCTACTCCCTTCGTCCTCTCCACTCTTTCATCACCACTCTCCACTTCTCATCTTCTTCTTTGCTCTGCCTCTTCCACATTCCACCCCTTCCGCAGTCCATTTCTCTCTTCCTCTCCCGCTCACCCCTCACTCTACCTCCCCCCTCCCTCTCCCGCTCCCTCTTACTCTACCTCCCCCTCCCCACCCTTTCTCTCATCTAATCAATAGTATTTTATTAACTGATCCAACCACTGCTGCCGACCAACAACTTTTGGAAAAGAAATAGTAAAAAAATGCTGCAGCCTGTGCATACTGGAAGTAGATAATATCCGTCATGAAACATTTTGCAATTGTTATTTGACACTTTAACTGTTTCGTAATGGCGAGATGCAACTTTTTAGCATAAATCTCTCAGCCTCTCAGATTAATAAAAATAAACAGAAAAATCAAAATCTTCTGTTTATAAACAAATGGCAACGTTTAACCCCGACCATACAATTAATTAGCCCAATAGGATATTTGTACAGCAGACTTACTCTCTCTCAGTGTAATGGTATAAGTGTGCATGCTTTGTACTCACAACTTGAGGGATGAGCATCCCAGTTTAGTGGTATAAGTGTGCATGCTTTGTACTCACAATTTGAGGGATGAGCATCCCAGTGTAGTGGTATAGAAGTGCAGGCTAACAAAGCTTATAATTTTCTATTTCATTGTTTCATCATCTAAATAAATTTCAGTAAACAACGGCTCGGCTACATTGTCTTTGGGTTTGTCTATACATATCTTTTGTTTACATCCTTCATGTTCTAGAAAAAATTGGGATTTGATTTGTTATGCAAAGTTTTGTTGAGTTGACAGATTAAATTAGTCAGTTACAAAATAGACCATAGAGGAGAGAGAATAAAAATAAACAAGTATATTATAAAAAGGAAGAAAACCTGAAACCGCTTGCCTTTTATTTTTTTTTGGAATTGTCTTCATGAGGAGAAAACTCTAAGTCAATGTATCACCTCAAAGATTTGTAAAATGTTATTGAAAAATGATGTACCACAAAATAAAAATATTTGAATAGCTCATAAAAGTGTGGAGAGATGCCTGAAGGAATAAAATACAGTATTGACTTAGATCCCTGGTTGATGTTGCAATATACACAACAGGCACCATTGCAAAAAAACTGTCTCAAAGTTAAAAACATCAAACCTTTAACCAGCAAAAACGCTGAAAATGATGACAGGAAAGAGATTTTATCAAAAAAAGGTTATGTAGAGGATGTTTATGGCCTATTTTGACATAACTAGTAGGTTTTGACATAACTAGTAGATTTTGACATAACAAGTAGATTTTGACATAACTAGTAGATTTTGACACAACTAGTAGATTTTGACATAACTAGTAGATTTTGACACAACTAGTAGATTTTGACATAACTAGTAGATTTTGACATAACTAGTAGATTTTGACATAACAAGTAGATTTTGACATAACTAGTAGATTTTGACATAACTAGTAGATTTTGACATAACTAGTAGATTTTGACATAACTAGTAGATTTTGACATAACTAGTAGATTTCTGGGCAGCAGTTGTTTAGAAATAACTATTTTTCTCTACTACTCTCCAGCCGCCCACAACTATTTTGTATTGCTGTCACACTACACAGTATTGTAGTGGATCGTGCCAGTAGGGACCCTACTACTGCCCACTACCAACAGCCGTTCACAGCGCTCAGCTCGTGAAGCAGCAAAGCAACACCTCTTTCCTAGAGGTAACGCAGGGTCGGTCAGACCTGCAGGGTGCAACAGAGAAGTCGGTAACGACTTCACTGTTAGTGAGCCCTCGGCTCAGATAAACTAGTTATAGTTTTATGTAATAGAATACATTTATTGTCCACATATCAAACTCTAGGAGGCAATCGCCTAGAGAAGTCCACAACAGCAGCAGTAAGAGATAAGTGGCAAAGTATACTGGCAAAAGCAGCCTTTGATAGGATGGTGACTGGAAGTGTATTGCATCAGCATCATGTTGGTGCAACCAAAATCACATAACAGGAAGTAATACAGCTAATCAGATAACAATACATACAATGGTATACAATATTAAAAGGGTAAGGCGCCTAGTGGCAATGAGTAAGGCTATAGGATTAAATTCTCAGTCTAGTTAGCCTTGTAATCCAGGTAGATGGAAGATAGAGGTTGCTGGGTCCTGGATTCGTTCTCGGGCATCGATATAGTCTGTCTTTGGAACTCTGGCTATGGCGACCATCTTGTTGCTGGCCCGGTATGTCACTGCAGGGCCGGTAGGGGTCACTCCCGGGTCGGTATAGGTCACAGCAGGGCCGGTAGAAAAAGCTGCAGGGCCGGTATAGAGTTTACAGGGCTGGTATCACATCTGCAGGGCTGGTAAGGCAACTCGTTTGTCTCTGAGGTGATGCCCTTTCGATGCATCACTTGGGGAGGCCTGTCTGACTAAATACTGTTGTCAGAGTCACCTCTAGGTTGAAGTATATACAGGTGCAAAGTATGTGTGCTGCCAAAATCCACAACAGTGTGAACTCTGATCTCCTGTTTATCTCCCCGCGCCTTCAAAGTTCACAGCTATCGATACTGCTTTAGAACTCCTGAGCCAAATTCACCTCAACTCGAAGTCCTCCAGTTCTCCCCAAATACAGAGCTAGCAACTTCCGACTCGAGACAAAGTCAACAGAGCCATACAGACTATACAAATTGTAGATGAACGACTTTTGTTTGCTTGAAGATACTTGCTCTTTCTGCATAGAACGATACAATCTCAAGTGGTAACAGTATGGGCCTATTTGTTATATAGGGAGCTCGGTGCAGCGACTTCCACTCAGTAGAGGGGATTACACTTCTTTAATTGTTTTTCTTTCAAGGGTCATGCTTGTCTCCACATGGAGTTTGGTAAGCTGTCTATCTGTTGCAGGAGTGGTAGCAGGCCATACTAGGAAATAGGCTGTCCCTCATCTTGTGTTGCTCATGCTCCAGATACTCACTCAAGGCCAGGAAAGTTGATGTTTCAGTGGCAATGAGTCCATGGCAAGCCCTAGTAGGAGTGAACGATTGTTGTCAGGAGTTACAGAATAAGTGGTTACATAGAAACCCTTTCTTCAGGCATGAGAGGGGGTGATAAAGTGGCGATGGATAATCCAAGCATTGTACTGCACACGCTCACTAAGGTTGTTTATCGGTAACTTTACAATGTAAGAACATGACAAGCACAAAATGGCTAGATATTATCCTTGTACATCATTTATCATCTTCGACTAGAGCCTGAGGTCCTAACACTAAACCCTGTGACTCTGCGTTGGCTTTTTATCATAAATCTCATCTTGTTTAAGAAGCTGTTCAACCGTTAAGCAAGGAATGCTCCCCAGCAATTGGTGAGAAGGAGTAGAGCTGAGTTAGAGCCACTTAAATTGTGTGTGCAAAACCTCACTTCAAATGTTGTTTTTAACAAAGTTTACAAAGTTCAGATACTTTTCTTCTGCTTCGTGTAGAAATATTAGTAACATCAAAAGGCTGGAGTATTAGGTAACCCATTTATAGATTTGTAGTTGCATTATTTAAAGTGTCTCAGTCTCTGTTTGTTTGGTGACATTCTGAGACAGTGAACTGTATGTTCTGTGTAAGCGATGGTTTCCACATTGTTAAAGTTCAACTGGCTAACAGTTGAAAAAAATTCAGCTTTGAATCAAAATTTTTTTCAAATTTGTTGAAATTTGACAAAAAACTTGAAAACATACCCAACTGTATGTTCGCTTGTCAAGTAGACGCCATTTTTGCCAATGATTTGCTCTGATTACTTTCAGTGATTAAACTTGAGATTTGTGTCCACGGCACTGTTTATGGTTATTATCGCATGCTGAGCTTGTCTCTTATTATTATGTTTGGTATGAACATTTGTCTATACCAGTTTCTTATGTAATAATGTAAACCATTTCAGCAGATAAATCAACGTAAAGAGGAATTGATATGATTTATTAGTTTGTTATAAGGCATAAATGATGAGTAAGTGGACAAGGCTCTGCAGCGTAGATGTGATCTCATAGACAAGCGAGCGAGCACGTAGTGCGTAAGTAGGTCTCATTGCATCATGATTCATTGACTGGTCTCGTGTTTGTTAGTCATAACTCTCGGCACAGCGCGCTTGAGAACCTCAACAACTTTGATTGCCTACTATTGAGCACATTGATCTGGTAGAATTGTAGAGATAAGATTGAATAAAATGTATGGTCAAATGCCACTAAGCTTGTTACTTTGAATGCTTTTAACAAAATCCCTGGATTATCAACAATTAAAATTTGAAGAGGTCATTGGTGACTGAAATATCAAGTTCTACCCTGCCGTACTAAACATTTCACAGTTGGTTATGACATAGCGCAGTAAGGTCCTGATAAAACAACAAAACTAAACCTAATCATAAATTTTATTAAAAACATAAATGCTATTTGCTATTCTCGAACACAAGAATTAATGAACAGCGTGTTAATATATTATAGCAAAAAAAAAATAATCATGCTTTAGTCGTCACACAAAAGTGGTAATAATAATATATACAAAAAGTACAAAAAGTCAAAAACACATCTCCATATACAAATATGGTCAATGTTAAATTAAAAAAGAGATATGGAGGTAGTTTACAATATGGTACAACATGATGCGGTCTTAGGTTTGGCTATACTTCTTTCTCTGATCAGCTCACCTCCTATATCTTTGTACAAGGCTCTCATCTCTGACTCACTCTCCAGTTTGTTAATCATCGTAGAATGGTAGACTCCCCAACCGTCACTTTTCGTCTTAGACTTCAGTGATTTACGGCGAATGCTGGCGCTCATGGTCTTTGGCTTGAGACCGACTACCCTGACAGCTTTGCCTTTAGTTCTTATAATGTCTTTTATAAACAAGTCATAGATGGAGACTGTGTTCGGTCTTGTTGGGTCATAGAATATTATGTAAGCGTCTGTTTCGCTGCATTTCTCTTTGAGATCTGCCACGCTTTCAGCCAGGTAAAAGTTTAGCTTTATTCTCCAGCAACCGCCAACCTAAAGATAGAAATGAACCATTACATAACACTCCTACTCTAGTTCGTTACTTTACTACCAACATCAACTGTTAATATAAATTTTGCGTAGCCATTTGTTTGAAAGTCGGAGTATCTTTTAGCTGTGAAACGACTTAATGACCCACAAGTAAATAACAAAAATGAACAGAATCTCACCTCTATCTGTTTGCTCATTTTAGTCACCATTTTGTTAACCATTTTGAACTCAGGTACAACATTTCCACACAAAATAATCAGAACATTAAACTCAGTGTCAACAGACATCCTTGCGGTTTCTACAAAAGTGAACATATTTTAAAGGTATAACAACATAAATTTGTCAATAATACATTAAATATGGTTTCTATTCTGAACCACACAACTGCTCACCAGAAAAATGTGTTTTGTCTTTTGTTTAGCTTTGAACACAAAAACAAACTCACAATTTCTGCAGAGAAAACTAGAAATGATCAAAAGTCATACTCACCAGCTGGAAGTATAAGATATAGTATACTTGTGTAGTTGGGTGCTAGGGCTATATATGAGACAACAGATCTACTTTGTGAGGCTATATATTCTTATGTGGCCATTCAACAACATATGGTGTAATGATATCATTAATTCCACAACATTAATCATTACCAAACGCCAAAACCATGGTTGGGTGAGTACGTTGCCATGACAACATTTAAGTCAACTTGAGTGTTTTGGTGTAATATTCATCTTTGAATATTGTTGATTCGAAAGCAAAAAAAATGACAGTAAAGTTTGGAGTTGCACAACAGAAAACAGACATGCTTGTGGGGCTAGTCACTAGTACAGGTCCTGATTAATGGACTATTTATTTACATCAAAAACTAAAGTTTGCCATAAACAACTAACATAAACAACAAAGATCATTTAACCTAGTGCCAGCAAACAAAGGTCATGAATCAGACATCAGAACACACTGTCAAACTGAATTCAGATATCAAATACTAATTGAATTTTTTCACTAAATGATCAATGCTTGCTAACGTGCACTAGCAACAATTTCAAAAAATCTGTCTATTAAAACATCGAAAGTCTTTTTTTTAAATTAATTTTGATGATGTCACACATTTTTGCGTTTCAAATATGGATCCGCATACTTTAAAATATTGTTTCTTGGTTATTGCTCTAACATGCTTTGGAAACCGTGTTACTGCGAGTTTGTTCGCTGGACCAATGTGGCCAGGTAAGCTCAAGTCTATAACAACTTTTGGACAAGTGTTGACAAGGAAATAGTGAGTGTTCTAATTACAGGGAAGTGAGGTTATTCTTCATGCAATGATGAGTCAAGGTCAATGGGTGATTCAAAATTGAATGATTTTCAAAAAATTTTGTGGTAAATTTTCTGGGAGGCAAATGAGCTAATGGTCACCAGACTACATGACTGAATAATCCAAAAAATTCATTTTTTTCAAAAAATACGTATTAATGACAAAAAATGATGAAGCAGGTTGAGGATACACCATAAACATATCGCCAAATAATCAAACTAAGAGCTCGACAAAATGTCGGTTGCTTACCGAGACAGGTAGAAACTACCCATAATGCATTAAAATAGGAAACTACACTGACCAGCTGACATGTTTATGACTCAAGAGAAAGAGTCAGCAATCAAGTGCTGGTTCTAATCTCTCACAAATTACACTTGGAGAGATAGTTGATAGGTTTTTGTTCCACCATCCAGGGCCGTAGCCAGGATTTATTATCAGAGGAGGCAATCACCCACACAGGGCCGGGGGTCCAGGGGGCCGCCAAGGCCCCCGGCGGGGTCCGGGGCAGCGCCCCGGCCGCCAAAGCAATTTTACAGGTTTTACAACAAAAAGACAAAAAATTAAAGCATCTGCAAGAGGTTATATTATGAACAAATTTTGATTGATTTGAAACATCTATGAGCCAAGTTCATATGAATACATGGCATGTATGTACATATGAGATATTTGTATGGTCACACAGATGAGACAACTTTCTAGCGTTGTTGTTTTACTACATACCAATAAATGAAGTTAGGCTGAGAGAGGAAAAAGCTGTGGAACCTCATATTACATAGGTTATTCAAGATCGATTGCTCTATTCTGCAGTCATGAACCCGTTGCAATTAATTGGTTCCATCTTTCTCGCCAATAAAAAGAACTCGCAATGATGGTCATGTTAGACAAAGTTGAATGCGCTTTGACTGGCAATACCAGTAGCAATAAGTTTTTGTTAGTAAGTATATTTGTGAGCAATGTCGGCTAGTATAATTATCTCTTCCTTCCTTGCTTGCTGATAGCTATTCATCACAGGTGCCAGTAACCCATAGAGAGTGCCAGGATGTATGTAAGTTTACTACTTAGCATTTGCTAAGTGTCCCATAAAAATAACGTTTCTCCCTCAATTTTGTGTTGATGGTAGTGGTAGTTGCAGTAATAATAAGAACTATAATAATCGTTTAGTTACCAGTAGTAACAAATTTATTGCTATTATTAATGAAAATAACAAAATGCCAGGAAAATAATAAGTAATGAAAACGTCAAATAACTCAAGCAAAGAAGGGAAGTAGTAATTAACATATTTGTACGATGTAGGTATATGGAAATAGTGCAACAATTCTCCTACCACCACTACTCAAGTATAAAAGAATGAACAGAGTAGCTTATCAAGTTGTGTGTTGCTGTAAACTAATTATTATTTATTATAATGATGATAATCCTCATTTTTTTCATAAGTTTTATAATAATATAATATCAATATTATTGTTAGCTGTGAAAAATAATAATAGCAAGAATAAAAAATTATTATTATTTACATTAATATTAATTATAGTAATAGATTTATATAATGGAGCTGCTCAGTGAATTAAATAGGATGACAACTTTATCTCAGAGTCATTATAATAACAATTCAATAAATAGTATCATTACTTTTTTGTAGTTTTATGTTAATGTTATATTATTTTTACACATTAATTAATATATTATTTTATATGATAAGTAAGTCATACATATGTACAGGAATTTGTGTCTGGGTGGTAGCCACCTGTACACCTTCCCGACGCGTTCTGCCTCTACCCTAAGTCGGCGTACAATAATGTGTTATTATTGTTAGAGAGCATGGATTGGTTTGTGCAGTTATGAGTGCGGCCGAATCTGGGGTGGAATGATTGCTGGCAGTTTACAATAATTATATTATAATTATTGGCTGCATCCGAACATGGCTATGTTCGACAATAATTGTGCTGTAATTATTGTTTAGTTTATAGTTTGTTGCGAACTTTGTCACCTACAATAATCGTGCTGTAATTATTGTTTGTCTACTTCGACTCAGTCGAGATCGCCAATAATTGCACTGGAATTATTGGTGCATTGTCTTGTCCCGAACTCTGGAGTCCGAATATATTATGAGCCGAACTATCAGGGCACCAGGTGCTTTGCGTCGTACTTCTCACCGTGGTGAGGGAATACGCAGTGAGAAGGCGAACCGTTCTCACTTTCTGCCAAGCCTCGTGCTTGCCAATAGTCGACCAGGTCAGCACTTGTAGTTATGTTGCTTCTAGCTGTGCTTGCTTCTTGAGAGAAAGAATCTTCTGAGAACCAGGCTAACTCTGAACTTTGTTGCTCAAACATAGATATTTATACAAAGTAGGCGGGTAAAATATGGTAAAGCCACGCCTGGGTAAAATCTGGTACAAGCCACGCCTTGTAAGCACCAAAATGCAATTGTATAATAAAAACCGTGGAAAAAGTATAAAATATAATAATAATAAATATTTGGGCACATCATAGAACTGTTCTAGATAGACGCTTGTAGGACAGGTAACAATAGAACTAGGACAAAACATAGACAAGCATAAGCGAGCACATATTGAGATGATGTGTAGACAGTGAGTTAATATCGAGCCAATGCGTAGACGGTGAGATAATACTGAGTCAAAGGCTTAGGCCAAGTACGAGTAGTAAATAATAAATGTTTGACAAGTACTGGCGTACCTCACACATATAGATATATATAACTACAAACGATAGTAGTTGGTGTTAGTGTTATTTATTATCATCATTATTATAATAACAATAATAATATTAGCACTAACAATAATAATTATTATTAGAATAATAATAATAATTATTATTGTTAACTGTCATTAATAAAATAATATTCAATGGTAATAATAAATAATAATAATTAGTAGGTATACAAAATAATGATTAAAAAGACTAAAAGAAAATATTGAACTAAATAACTATCTGTTGTTAATATCGACAAACAAAACTAAATAAAAAAATATAAAAACTAGAGAGAAAGTTATATTAAAGGAATTAGATGAATACCTAGCTTTTTATTTTCTTGAGTCCATATAATAATAATTATTTATTAATATTAAATATCAATCAATCACTTGATTATTATTACTAGTTCTCATTATTTAAAAAAAAAACACCTTTGCATTGTACCCTAAACTCTCTGCAGAGGGAAGCGCTAACCATAACTAAAAATAAAATGCAGCAGACAACAGTAGTCATCCAGAAAAATTGAAATATACCTTGAAAAAAATATTTGGCAAAAAGATTATTGCAGTAGTAATAAGCACACAGGAAATGGTATGTTGTAGTTTGAGAGTCTAATGTTAGATTGGGTTTTTATGATAAGCAACGTGATTACAGTAACAGTATTAGAACTAATGCTACGTGTGTGCAATAACGGTAATCCTTGTGGAAATACCAAGTACTGCTAAAAGGGTGAATTTTTTGGGAAAATCCGTTTTCTGATTTGGAAATTCCCATTTTTGCCTAAACTTTCAGACGAGGCAAGAGCCTCGTCTTGCCTCAATGTGGCTACGGCCCTGCCATCATCTTAGAGAATAGAATAAAACTTTGGTACGTTTTACCTAGATATTTCAATTTGTTTTTTGCTTTTGTCATTTTTATCTGTCCACAAGAAGCACCATCGTGCCTAAAACTAAAACTTATTACACTGCTTTCACTGACTACCTTTTGAAGTGATTAGCTGCAATTATTCTCAAATTCAGTTTGTATAAATTGGTACAACCTATCTATGCTCTAATAATTAAACCTATAAATGATTCAAGTAATCTAGTTGGAGCTGTGTTGGAGACTGTTTGGTACTGAGTTGTCATTGCAGCTACTTATTTAGTCATGCTGAGCTCATCCAACATTACAAACAACGTGCGTGTAAGTGTTACTGACTCCATTGTATGTAACCAATGGCGCAGTTTTTCCTGTAAAATGGGGAATTACAAAACATGTCAGACAAAAGTGAAATCTGAATTAGTAAGACTTAACAAATCAATGGTTTTATGAGTCATTTTATTAAAAATTTTTATAACTCTGACATTGATTGATGGTAATAAAAACTAGCATCTGCTGACGTGACCAGAAATTATGAACTTTGAAGTATCTATGTTAGTAGAAACCAAACACGACAGTTCAACCAAAATTTACGGCAAACTTTTAAGCAATTAAACGGTAAAATTTAAGGAAGTAGGTCTGGAGTATGCAGAGTATTTTAGAATTCTTTCTAAACACAAAAAATGGTTTGATATAATGAAAATTAATCAATTTATTGTGACCATACATTCCTACAGGTATATGTGTGAAGTATTCAGCTACCTTCATGTGCACAACTACTGTTTAGCAATACACACAACTTCCAACAACAACAAAGCTAACACTATAACTTTGTCGAAAGAGTTCACCTTGAATTCCTTTGCTTCTGCTCCTAGACTCACAACTCCCAGCTCTTTCAAGTCTGCTGATGAGTTCCCAACCCAGCAATCTTCTCCTCCACTTCTGCTCCTCCTAGCGATAGCCAACAGGCCAAACAGAATCACATGTCTTTAAAGGTAATATGGTTTATTCCAGCAAGATACGATACAAGTATCCGATCCTAACTGAGACTTAAAGTTGCTCTACCAGACCGTACAAGTTGGTCTGGTTTTTATAGGAATTCCCTAGGATGCTACCTTACTAAATAAATACAAAACCAATCATATAATGCAACAACAAAAATGAAACCAATCAGCAGTAGGGGTAACCGGGGCACCGTGGACATAGGGGCACAGTGGACCACCCAGCTTCTATTACAAAATGATATGTATGGAGTTGTTTCCTCGTACTTTATAAGCAGGTTATGATGTCATAAGTCAACCATATTGCTTTGAAAGTCATGCTTGCAAAACTACAGCTGTGGTAAGTAAATCACCCTATTCTCAATCCAAATGTAAATTATTGTATAGTTGGTCTTTTATTTCTTGGCTAAAAAGTTTTGTAGTTGTGTGCTTGTTACAGTACAACATTAAACTGTAACCTTTTTGTACAAAGTGCCTTGGGTGAAGATTGCTCAGATTAAAATATAAGTTTTGTTTTACTGATATTGTTAGGCTTGATTGGTGGGGCAAAATGTTTTACTAATATTGTGGTAGATTTTGATGCACACTAGTAGTGAACAGGTCGTTTACTCTAGAACCTTGTGAGACAATGCGCTAGACTTCAACCCACAGCATTTGGTTAACAGCTGTTTGAGTGGAAAGTCCTACTGTGCCGGTGGCATAGTGTACAGGGCCGGTAGTGACCCCTGCAGGGCCGGTATTGACCCCCTACCGACCCGGTATAGCTGTACCGGGCCGGCACAAGATGGCCGATATAGATGAGGATCTTCAAAAGTATGTAGGAGCTCAGTCAAGGTCAGGAACAGGAAGTACCTACCCTTAGACTGCCAACTTCATGGACCTTACTTTATATACAGCCTGGGAGCCTTGCAGGACTACTGATTGGACAATAAGGAGATGGGACTCCGCCCTTAGCCACTTGGCGCCTCCCTTATTTAACCGTATTGCATTTTTGATTGGCTACTTATTTATATAATCAATTGTATTGGCTAGTCTGTTTCCTGTGCTATGATTGTTATATGTTTTGTACTTGTTAGCTCTCCTATAAAAGGAGAGCACACTGTCTTACTTTTTGCATTCTTTCTCATGTTGCCACTTAGAGGAATAATTACCCTCTAGCATCTTGCCTTTGAGAATAAAGCCACTTATACAAGCACTACGCGGTACTGTTTGTCTGAGCCATGGGCTCTTGCCTTACCGGGTAATTCGGTTACCCTGCACAGTTGTCACTGTCATTCAGCACAGTGTCCCCTCTGGAGAGAGGTACAATACTCGAGACTAGTGGATGTCCGTGGTAACAGACCGGAATCCATTACAATATTGTCGTTAGGCTTGATTGGTGGACCAGGGTCAATTATTCCCTGAAACAGCAAGGAATGGTCGCAGGGTTCTAATAATTAAAATTTTCAGTGTTACCAAGAAATCTAAATCCTAATACATTGACTGTTGGGTTGGTTTTAATTTCTTTCAATTTTTTTGTGTTTGCACTAAATATGGTCGCACTTTAATTTTTAGATATGCATAGCGATCTAAAAAACCATGTTCAAAGTTATAAATGAACAAAAGATGTCAGAGCTACGGAGGAGACAATGCGAACTTCAGTAAAGATTGTCATAGAGCAAGGCATATCAGAAAAGCAAGTCGCAAAAAATATGAACATACCACAGCCAACATTAAAACGTTACTTGAATGCTGCTCGCAGAAAAGGTGTCAAAAACACTGACTTTCAAAAGACCAATGCTACTCGACAAGTATTCACAACTGCTTAGAAGACTATGCTCAAACAGTATTTGGTTGTTGCCTTTAAGCACCACCAGAGCTTAACACAATAGAGAAAAACGCCGGCCTAAGAAAGTTTTCAAACAGTGGGGAAACCCCAATTATTTACGGGGGATTTCCAGAATTTGTCCATTGTTTTATATAAGCCCGCAATAATTATTTTTTGGGACTCCCCAGTAACAAATTTTTTGCGCATGCGCGTTTTTCTCTACTAAGCAAGCTCAACAATTGTCATGGGAATTCGCTAAGAGTAGCAAACGTAGCTATCCTGCAAATTGGGATGTAAAAAAGTTGGCGGGTGAAGACTGGATGTATGGCTTCATGAAACGACACAAAGACGTATCTTGCCAAAAGCCAGAAGCCACGAGCCTCAGCAGAGGAACAAGCTTCGACAGAAAAAATTTAAATGACTTTTACGATAACCTGGAAGAACTATTGTCCAAATACTCATTTCTGCCTAAAGACACATGGAACATTGATGAGACGGGACTCACTACCGTACACAAACCTCCCAAAGCCTTGGCCAGTCGAAAATTTTGTCAGGTTGGACAAGTTACGTCTTCGGAGCAAAGTGTGCTAGTCACCATGGTTGGTTGTATCAGTGGTTTAGGAGGGACAATTCCGCCAATGCTAATCTTTCCTCGTGTGAACTTTGCAGCTCACATGCTAATTGGAGCACCTCCCAGCACTATTGGGGATGTTAATCTATTAGGTTGGTTGTCTTCAGATCTCTTTTACAAATGGCTGGAGCATTTTAATGAGCACGCTCGACCATCCAGAGATAAATCGGCCTTAATGCTGATGGACAATCAAGAGAGCCATTTGAGCATTGCTGCGATAGATCTAGCATGGGAGAATTGAGTTATGTTTCTGACCTTTCCTCCTCACTGCATTCATACGTTACAGCCACTGGACATTTCTGTGTATGGCCCACTAAAATGCTAGTTTAACTCATGGTGCCTTGAGCACCCTGGTGTGACCATTTCTATTTATCGAATTGCTGGATTACTTTGGAAGGCCTATCCCTTAGCAATGACAATATCTAACATTATGTCCAGCGTCAGATAACCAGCCATATTGCCATTTGACCGCAACAGTTTCGGAGATGATGAGTTTCCTGGCGCATTTGTGACAGATCGGCCAAATCCTGAGGAAATGCCACCGAAAGTTGTCACTCCCACAGAAAATAAAAATACAAACTGCTCGCAGAGTGACATATCAACTGCACCACTACCAGCAGTTACACCTGAGCAAATTCAACCCTACCCTAAGTCTGGACTTTGAAAAACCACAGGTGGAAGAAAGAAGAGGTCAACAATTATCCTCACAGATAGCCCAGTAAAACTCAAACTTCAGAAAGAAGCAGAGGAGAGACAGGAGCGGAAACAAAAGCGAAAGAAGTGAAAGGTCAGTTTGTTTTGGCTATAAAAACTTAATACACAGTTATGAACATAGAGCACAATCACAAATTAAGATCAATCTAAAATTGTTATAAAGTGTCAATTTATGCTTCAGGTTGCCACAGAGATTTAATCCAGCAGTGTAGAGGAGGAAATGGCATTTGAGATAGCTGAAATCAATAGCGAAGACGACTCAGCGAGTGAAGCTGAACTGCCTCCCGACCCAATCGCTATAGCTTGCAAAGATCTCCAAGTGTCTAGTCATGTCCTGGTTGCCGTTAGAGGCAAAAAACAGTGTAAAACACTTTGTTGCTATCATATTGGAAACCTATGAATAGGATGAGATGATACAAGTGTCCTTCCTTGCTCGACATCGTTCCAATTTTATTGTTCCTGATAAAGCAGACATTTCTGCAGTAGATGTTAGTGACATCGAAATGATGCTACCTGAGCCCTCAGCGATTGGTGGGACATTGAGATTGAGCAAGCAGCTACACTCTGATATTGACCTCTCCCCAATGCTCTAAGCAACAGGCCTATACTTTACTATGACTTTTACGACAAGCTCAGTTAGTACACTATTCACTTTTGACATGTTATTATATTTCTGCAAATGCTGTTCTTATGCCTGTAATAAATATACAGCATAAAGCTGCTGAAAAGTGGTTATAATTGGGTATGTCCATAGTGCCTCGGTGTGTGGCCCATGGTGCCCTGGTGGGTGGCCCATGGTGCCCTGGTGGGTGGCCCATGGTGCCTTGGTGGGTGGCCCTTGGTGCCCCGGTGGCGGTGCATCATGGACCATTATTATAGGTTTGCTGAAATGACTGTTATATCACACCATTGCATTTGACAGCAATCTCATTTAAATCAAAGGTAGGCAATCTCTAAAGGTTTGTCATGACAAAAATTTGATGTAAAATCTCTAAAACTGTTTCAACGACAAAAAGGCTAATGGGTTTTGGTCCACGGTGCCCCAATTACCCTTACTATACATATCGTAGTGGATTTTGGGGGCTGAAACCCACTAACTAATGTCGGTAGCAACCCGACAGGTAAGCTGCCACCAGTTGAAGTTTAACCTGTGACAACAGCATGTTGGTATGATACCGAGAGATGTGTGAAAGAGTATTCCCAACTCTAAAACCAGTAAGGAGCCCTCGGCTCAGACGCATAACTCAGTGCTGTTGAGTATCTATGCATTTATTAATCCAGAATAAAACAAGTAGTAAAAGGCACATTACATTACAACTGACTTGATAGAGCAAGAGTTCTGCCTTTTATAAGCAATTTACAGGAAGTGATTATGAGTACTAACCAATTATATAACAATAATACATAAGGAGCGAATGAATAAAGAGATATAAATAGAGAACGAATCAAATAGAGTATATAGGGCTAAAGGTAAAGGGCGCCCTGTAGTGGTAGATGGAGTCATAAGCTATTGCACCAATCACAGTCCTATCTGCTTCCTGTCTCTGGTCTTTAGTCTTGCTAGCCTTTGTCCTTGATCTTTCGTCAGGTTTACGGGTGGTTAACAGCGGGAGGTGGTTTTTTTCTTCCCTCAGGCTACTTTCTAACTCCCAGCCTATGCTGACTCACTTCCTGTCGACCCTGCAAGGTCGGCAGTGAGTCATACCGGGTCGATACTGCTCCATAAAGGGTCGGTACAGACTAATACGCATGGTAGCTCAATTCGGTATCACATCTTTCAGTCATTCTGGCCATCTAATGGCTAATATAAGGATGCCAGAATGTAAGCACAGCGTGTGCAAAGAAGTAGACAACATGAAAATCCACAACAATATTTACAAAGAAAAACACATTTTATTCTAGCAAATAGTCCAAGTCTTGGGTCTCTAGGCTGCGTCTTCACTTGTGGGTATTGCATCAGCATGTCATTTTCCAAGTGGAGTTGCATGAGTTCTTTGTGTCTGGCCATTCTCTCTTTACTTTATCCCTTATACTTATCTGTACAACTTTTTCTCTGTCTGTCAGCAAGTGGCTATATCCTACTTACAAACTGTCTGATGAATGCATAAGACGCAGTGCATCTCGGGTAGCTCAGGGTATCTTGGGGTAACTCGGGGTAGCACGAGGTAACTCGGGGGTAGCTCGGCGTAACTCGAGTAAGCTCGAGTAACTGTTTGAGGGAAAGAGAGGGCTTTCTTGGTGTTTGAAATGGGTGAATTTTGATGGAAAAGTGATTATCCATTACCCCAGATCTGCTGTTAATCCAAGTATCCAATTTCTGTTTATAAAAAGGAGCAGAAAGGGAGGAAAGCTGCTTTTCAAGATGCCAAGTTTTGGACCACACAGGGTAGAGGACCGTGGGTATTTTAACTCCTGTTGTATGGGGAAATAGGCACTGAGGGTAGGGGGAAGGGAGTGTACATACATGGAGTGTTGGGAAAGGGGTAAAGATACAAGGGCGGGGATGTATAGATCCCAGGGATGGGGGTGTAGGTAGAGGTGCACTAAATTTCTCTACACATGCATAAATACATACTTACAAATCCAAAGCTCAGCAACATTTTTGTTGCTGAGCTTTGGAGTTCTCTCCAACATAGTCGACTTTCATTCCAGGTCTGTCAACTTTCATTCCAGCTATGTCTGCATTCATTCCTGTCGGCGTTCATTCCTGTGTACATTCGCTTTAAGTTCCACAAAAATAGTTCTACCTGACTGTGATTATGATAATAGACTGATACTTTTAGACCTTCTTCAGTTAACTAACTTTTATGTTCAGTCCTTCCTATCCCCATTTTCAGTAAGTGACTTTTAATAATGGAACCAGAATATCCACTAGAGTGGGCAAGACTTTTCGCCCCCAGCGGTGTCAGACGGTTAATTCATCAAACAGATATTTTTAGTTATTCTACCATAATTACTGCAGTGGATTTTAGGGGCTGTCAATCCACAAACTGAGCACTGTCACCAGCTGAACCCGTCGTTCACTGGCACAGTAAGGTCAGTAGCATTCCGGTGGCCTGTTACCACCCATTACCGCTCTCCTAGAAGCAATACCACGTTGGTACAATACCTAATCAGAAGTGAAGGAGTATACTCTACTCCACAACTGGTATAGAGCTCTAGGCTCAGGCGCATTACTCAGTGCTTTAAAGTAAAATGCGTTTATTCTTATCCAAAGAACACGAGGAAATGTAAGATCCAATACAGTACTGATTGTTCGTGGCAAAAGCTCTGCCTTTTATAGAGAAAGCACAGGAAGTCAAACAGATAAACAACCAATAATCCATAACTAGGTTGTAATACAGCAAATAAGTATACATATAAAAATACTAGCGAATGAGATCAGGCATATGAGATTAAATGTAACTGGGGCCCAGAGGTGGTGGGCGGAGTCAGGGGCTCTCTAGCCAATCATAGGTAGTCCTATTTCCTGTGGTTGGTATCTTGGTTTTTCTAGGCTTGGTTCCTTAACTTCCTTGGTTATACGGGTAGGTATCTTGTTGCAGGTATGGCCTTCTGACTTCTCTAAGGCAATTTCCAGGTTCCAGGCTATAGTGACTCACTTCCTGCCGGCCCGGTGTGGCTCCCACAGGGTCGGTAATGACACATACAGGGTTGGTAATGACTGATGCAGGGCCGGTATTGATGGTATACAGGGTTGGTACTGTACCGATGCAGGGTCGGGTTCCTACCGACGCAAGGTTGGTCAATCCGGTATTGTGTATAATTGGTGTTCTAGCCATCCAATTGCTAAATGAGTGGTACCAGAACAGTTTGTGGACAGGTGTGCACATGTGGATGCTATAAAATTGACTACATTACATTATTTATTAAGAATGATGGTATGGTCTCTATAATAATTGCTTTTTTATTGCTTATTGTAACTCATTCAGGTTTTTTGCCCTAAGAGATATGACAATGCTATATATAAATAAAAAAATGCGCACTTGTTTAAAAATTAGGAGTTGTTTTGTCTGTACTTATGCACTGAGACCAAGATAGGAACCATGTTGCATTCATCAACATTTCTATTTGGGATACAGCAAACAAGAATAGCAATAGAGCAGCATTTTGATAATCTTCAATGTTGACTATCTGTGTGCCATAACTTTAACACAGACTAGCAATGTCAAAATATTTTTTCTTTACTTTAATATTTTTAGTAGCAACTATCATTTATTATTATAATGATAAACACTCCAATATTAATATTCCAACTTTTAGCCATTGTGACATAGAGTTGTTGTGAGAAAAGACAGCTCAATCAACAGAGGAGGGTGGGGGTCAAAGTGAGTTTTAAGGTAAATTCGGGGGCATGTATGTGGGTGTATGTGGGTGGGGGTATGTATGTGGGGGGGGGGGGTATGTATGTATCTGGGTAGATATGTATGTATCTGATTGGATTCAGGGGGGGGGGGGGAGGGGAAGAGACTAAAAATCGCCCTCACAAAATCTATCCAAGATAGAAACTGTGTGAGCACTAATCGTGACAAGAATACATCATGTTTGCACTTTGTGTTGAAAACCAAAGTATCATTTATTGTCACAAGTTGTGCAAGTCATGAAACTGTTAGAACTCCAAACAACCAGGCCAATTAAACACTGGCGTTATTTGTGTAAAAACGGTCGCCAACTTGTGCAGAGTACTATCTTATGTGTTATTTTTGGCTGTGCAGCAGTCAGTAGACGTGCATTCAACAAATGAGATACAAATAAATACCTGGATAAACTGCTGTATGAATCATCTGATATTGTGAACTCTAACCTACATTACAGTAATGTAGTGTGATAAACATGTATGGCAGATAATCGTTTCCTTTGGTTTTCAATCTCCGTATTGGCTCCACTCTCCAGTGCGACTTTTTCAACTTGATTCCTTCCACTCAACATTGCAAACTCCATACACCTCCACCAACTACATCTCCACCACCCTACACCTCTACCACTCTACACCTCCACCGCCCTTCACCTCCACCACCCTACACCTCTACCACCCTACACCTCCACCGCCCTTCACCTCCACCACCTTACACCTCCACCACCCTACACCTCCACCACCCTACACCTCTACCACCCTACACCTCCACCGCCCTACACCTCTACCACCGTACACCTCCACCACCGTAAACCTCCACCACCGTACACCTCCACCACCCTACACATCCACCACCCTACACCTCCACCACCCTACACTTCCACCACCCTACATCTCCACCACCCTACACCTCCACCGTCCTACACCTCCACCGCCCTACACCTCCACCACCCTACACTTCCACCACCCTACGCCTCCACCGCCCTACCACCACCACCCTACACCTCCACCACCCTACACCTCCACCGTCCTACACCTCCACCGCCCTACACCTCCACCACCCTACACTTCCACCACCCTACGCCTCCACCGCCCTACCACCACCACCCTACACCTCCACCACCCTACACCTCCACCACCCTACACCTGCACCACCCTACACCTCCACCACCCTACACCTCCACCACCCTACGCCTCCACCGCCCTACCACCACCACCCTACACCTCCACCACCCTACACCTCCACCACCCTACACCTCCACCACCCTACACCTCCACCACCCTACACCTGCACCACCTTACACCTCCACTACCCTCCACCTCCACCACCCTACACCTCCACCACCCTACACCTCCACCGCCCTACACCTCCACCACCCTACACCTCCACCACCCTACGCCTCCACCGCCCTACCACCACCACCCTACACCTCCACCACCCTACACCTCCACTACCCTCCACCTCCACCACCCTACACCTCCACCACCCTACACCTCCACCGCCCTACGCCTCCACCGCCCTACACCTCCACCACCCTACACCTCCACCGCCCTACACCTCCACCACCCTACACCTCCACCACCCTACGCCTCCACCGCCCTACCACCACCACCCTACACC
This sequence comes from Cryptosula pallasiana, assembly GCA_945261195.1. Classification (NCBI taxonomy): domain Eukaryota; kingdom Metazoa; phylum Bryozoa; class Gymnolaemata; order Cheilostomatida; family Cryptosulidae; genus Cryptosula; species Cryptosula pallasiana. Next base: position 21,737,799 of record OX183138.1, on the reverse strand, counting down.
TCCACCACCCTACACCTCCACTACCCTCCACCTCCACCACCCTACACCTCCACCACCCTACACCTCCACCACCCTACACCTCCACCACCCTACACCTCCACCGCCCTACGCCTCCACCGCCCTACACCTGCACCACCTTACTCTTCCATCATTCCACTGCCTCCAATGTCCATCTGACACTCCAAGTATTCTGACATTGCCCTTCTGCTTGCTATGGTGTCGTCAAATGTAGGTAGAATCTTCTGGTATAAGAGACAATTCTACCCGAGTCCTAGACCTGGAGACTTGAGATACATAACAGAAATGATTAGGAAATCAAGAACTAAAGAGAAAGTAAAAGAATTGGAGTTGTGTTACATGGAAATATCTCATAAAAAATATCGAATAAGTACAGATACAAAACTAGGGAAACTGTTGAGACAACTCCCGATTGGATCTAGATGACAAAACAACTTTGATATGTTTCAGTGTTCAATCAAGGATTACATTAATTTATTTCAATGTACCTGTACTAGCAGCATGACCTGTCATCACCTCACTTCTCTCTTCGTCCACTCCACTCTTTCATCACCACTCCCTACTTCTCAGCTTCTTCTTTGCTCTGCCTCTTCCACATTCCACCCCTGCCCCAGTCCACCTCTCTCTTCCTCTCCCTCTCCCATTCCCCCTTACTCTACCTCCCCCCCTCACTCTCCCTCTCCCGCTCCCCCTCACTCTACCTCCCCCTCCCCCTCCCTCTCCCGCTCCCCTTCACTCTACCTCCCCCTCCCCTCCCCACCCTTTCTCTCATCTAATCAATAGTATTTTATTAACTGATCCAGCCACTGCTGCCGACCAACAACTTTTGGAAAAGAAATAATAAAAGAATACTGCAGCTTATGCATACTGGAAGTAGATAATATCCGTCATGAAACATTTTGCAATTGTTATTTGACACTTTAACTGTTTCGTAATGGCAGGATGCAATTTTTTAGCATAAATCTCCTCTCAGCCTCTCAGATTAATAAAAATAAACTAAAAAATCAAAATCTTCTGTTTATAAACAAATGGCAACGTTAAACCCCGACCATACAAATAATTAGTCCAATAGGATGTTTGTACAACAGACTTACTCTCTCTCAGTGTGGTATAAGTGTGCATGCTTTGTACTCACAACTTGAGGGATGAGCATCTCAGTCCAGTAGTATAAGTGAGCATGCTTTGTACTCACAACTTGAGGGATGAGCATCTCAGTCCAGTAGTATAGGTGTGCATGCTTTGTACTCACAACTTGAAGGATGAGCATCTCAATGTAGTGGTATAGGAGTGCAGGTTAACGAAGCTTATAATTTTCTATTTCATTGTTTCATCATCTAAATAAATTTCAGTAAACAACAGCTCCATTACATCGTCTTTGGTTTCAATTCTACCTATCTCTTGTTTACATCCTTCATGTTCTAGAAAAAATTGCGATTTGATTTGTTATGCAAAGTTTTGTTGAGTTGACAGATTAAATTAGTCAGTTACAAAATAGACCATAGAGCAGAGAGAATAAAAATAAACAAGTATATTATAAAAGAGAAAAAAACCTGAAACCGCTTGTCTTTTATTTTTTTCTTGGAGTTGTCTTCATGAGGAGAAAACTCTAAGTCAATCTATCACCTCAAAGATTTGTAAAATGTTATTGAAAAATGATGTACCACAAAATAAAAATATTTGAGTAGTTCATAAAAGAGTGGAGAGATGCTTGAAGGAACAAAATACAGTATCGACTTAGATCCCTGGTTGATGTTGCAATACACAACAGGCACCATTGCAGAAAAAACTGTCTCAAAGTTAAAAACATCAAACCTTTAACCAGCAAAAACGCTGAAAATGATGCACGGAAAGAGATTTTATCAAATAAAGGTTATGTAGAGGATGTTTATGGCCTATTTTGACAAAACTAGTAGACTTTGACACAACTAGTAGATTTTGACATAACTAGTAGATTTTGACATAACTAGTAGATTTTGACATAACTAGTAGATTTCTGGGCAGCGGTTGTTTAGAAATAACTATTTTTCTCTACTACTCTCCAGCCGCCCACAACTATTTTGTATTGCTGTCACACTACACAGTATTGTAGTAGATCGTGCCAGTAGGGATCCTACTACTGCCCACTACCAACAGCCGTTCACAGCTCGCAGCTCGTGAAGCAGCAAAGCAACACCTCTTTCCTAGAGGTAACGCAGGGTCGGTCAGACCTGCAGAGTGCAAGAGAGAAGTCGGTAACAACTTCACTACTAGTGAGCCCTCGGCTCAGACAAACTAGGTATAGTTTTATGTAATAGAATACATTTATTGTCCACATATCAAGCTCTAGGGAGATAAGTGGCAAAGTATACTGGCAAAAGCAGCCTTTTATATGATGGTGACTGGAAGCGTATTGCATCATGTTGGTGCAACCAAAATCACATAACAGGAAGTAATACAGCTAATCAGATAACAATACATACAATGGTATAAAATATTAAAAAGGTAAGGCGCCTAGTGGCAATGAGTAAGGCTATAGGATTAAGTTCTCAGTCTGGTTAGCCTTGTAATCCAGGTAGATGGAAGATAGAGGTTGCTGGGTCCTGGATTCGTTCTCGGGCATCGATATAGTCTGTCTTTGGAATTCTGGCTATGGCGACCATCTTGTTGCTGGCCCGGTATGTCACTGCAGGGCCGGTAGGGGTCACTCCCGGGTCGGTATAGGTCACAGCAGGGCCGGTAGAAAAAGCTGCAGGGCCGGTATAGAGTTTACAGGGCTGGTATCACATCTGCAGGGCTGGTAAGGCAATTCGTTTGTCTCTGAGGTGATGCCCTTTCGATGCATCACTTGGGGAGGCCTCTCTGACTAAATACTGTTGTCAGAGTCACCTCTAGGTTAAGGTATATACAGGTGCAAAGTATGTGTGCTGCCAAAATCCACCACAGTATGAACTCTGATCTCCTGTTTATCTCCCCGCGCCTTCAAAGTTCACAGCTATCGCTACTGCTTTAGAACTCCTGAGCCAAATTCACCTCAACTCGAAGTCCTCCAGTTCTCCCCAAATACATAGCTAGCAACTTCCGACTCGAGACAAAGTCAACAGAGCCATACAGACTATACGAATTGTAGATGAACGACTTTTGTTTGCTTGAAGATACTTGCTCTTTCTGCATAGAGCGATACAATCTCAAGTGGTAGCGGTATGGGCCTATATGTTATATAGGGAGCTCGGTGCAGCGACTTCCACTCAGTAGAGGGGTTTACACTTCTTTAATTGTTTTTCTTTCAAGGGCAATGGTTGTCTCCACATGGAGTTTGGTAAGCTGTCTATCTGTTGCAGGAGTGGTAGCAGGCCATACTAGGAAATAGGCTGTCCCTCATCTTGTGTTGCTCATGCTCCAGATACCAACTCATTCAAGGCCAGGAAAAGTTGATGTTTCAGTGGCAATGAGTCCATGGCAAGCCCTAGTAGGAGTGAACGATTGTTGTCAGGAGTTACAGAATGTTTGGTTGCATAGAAACCCTTTCTTCAGGCATGAGAGGTAGTGATAAAGTGGCGATGGATAATCCAAGCATTGTACTACACACGCTCACTAAGGTTGTTTATCGGTAACTTTAGAATGTAAGAACATGACAAGCACAAAATGGCTAGATATTATCCTTGTACATCATTTATCATCTTCGACTAGAGCGTGAGGTCCTAACACCAAACCCTGTGACTCTGCGTTGGCTTTTTATCATAAACCTCATCTTGTTTACGAAGCTGTTCAACCATTAAGCAAGGAATGCTCCCCAGCAATTGGTGAGGAGTAGAGCGAGTTGGAGCCACTTAAATTGTGTGTGCAAAACCTCACTTCAAATGTTGTTTTTAACAAAGCTTACAAAGTTCAGATACTTTTCTTCTGCTTTGTGTAGAAATATTAGTAACATCAAAAGGCTGGAGTATTAGGTAATCCATTTATAGATTTGTAGTTGTATTATTTAAAGTGTCTCAGTCTCTGTTTGTTTGGTGACATTCTGAGACAGTAAACTGTACGTTCTGTGTAAGCAATGGTTTCCACATTGTTAAAGTTCAACTGGCTAACAGTTGAAAAAAATTCAGCTTTGAATCAAAATTTTATTCAAATTTGTTGAAATTTGACAAAAAACTTGAAAACATACCCAACTGTATGTTCTCTTGTCAAGTAGACGCCATTTTTGCCAATGATTTGCTCTGGTTACTTTCAGTGATTAGACTTGAGATTTGTGTCCACGGCACTGTTTATGGTTATTATCGCATGTTGAGCTTGTCTCTTATTATTATGTTTGGTATGAACATTTGTCCCTACTAGTTTGTTATGTAGTAATGTAAACCATTTAAGCAGATGATCAACGTAAAGAGGAATTGATCTGATTTATTAGTTTGTTATAAAGCATAAAATGATGAGTAAGAGGACAAAGCTCTGCAGCGTAGATGTGATCTCATAGACAACTGATGGAGCACGTAGTGCGTGCGTAGGCCTTATTACATCATGATTCATTGACTGGTCTCGTGTTTGTTAGTCATAACTCTCGGCACAGCGTACTTGAGAGCCTCAACAACTTTGATTGCCTACTATTGAGTACATTGATCTGATAGAATTGTAGAGATAAGATTGAATAAAATGTATGGTCAAATGCCACTAAGCTTGTTACTTTGAATGCTTTTAACAAAATCCCTGGATTATCAACAAATCAAATTTTACCCTGCCGTACTAAACATTTCACAACTGGTTATGACATAGCGCAGTAAGGTCCTGATAAAACAACAATACTAAACCTCATCATAAATTTTATTAAAAACATAAATTCTATTTGCTATTCTTGAACACAAGCATTAATAAATAGCGTGTTAATATATTATAGCAAAAAAAAATAATCATGCTTTAGTCGTCACACAAAAGTGGTAATAATAGTATATACAAAAAGTACAAAAAGGCAATAACACATCTCTATATACAAATATGGTCGATGGTTAATTAAAAAAGAGATATGGAGGTAGTTTACAATATGGTACAACATGATGCGGTCTTAGGTTTGGCTATACTTCTTTCTCTGATCAGCTCACCTCCTATATCTTTGTACAAGGCTCTCATCTCTGACTCACTCTCCAGTTTGTTAATCATCGTACAATGGTAGACTCCCCAACCGTCACTTTTCGTCTTAGACTTTTGTGATTTACGGCGAATGCTGGCGCTCATGGTCTTTGGCTTGAGACCGACTACCCTGACAGCTTTGCCTTTTGTTCTTATAATGTCTTTTATAAACAAGTCATAGATGGAGACTGTGTTGGGTCTTGTTGGGTCATAGAATATTATGTAAGCGTCTGTTTCGCTGCATTTCTCTTTGAGATCTGCCACGCTTTCAGCCAGGTAAAAGTTTAGCTTTATTCTCCAGCAACCGTCAACCTAAAGATAGAAATTAACCACTACATAACACTTCTACTCTAGTTGGTTACTTTACTACCAACATCAACTGTTAATATAAATTTTGCGTAGCCATTTGTTTGAAAGTCGGAGTATCTTTTAGCTGTGAAACGACTTAATGACGCACAAGTAAATAACAAAAATGAACAGAATCTCACCTCTATCTGTTTGCTCATTTTAGTCACCATTTTGTTAACCATTTTGAACTCAGGTACAACATTTCCACACAAAATAATCAGGACATTAAACTCAGTGTCAACAGACATCCTTGCGGTTTCTACAAAAGTGAACATATTTTAAAGGTATAACAACACAAATTTGTCAATAATACATTAAATATGGTTAATATTCTGAACCACACAACTGCTCACCAGAAAAATGTGTTTTGTCTTTTGTTTAGCTTTGAACACAAAAACAAACTCACAATTTCTGCAGAGAAAACTAGAAATGATCAAAAGTCATACTCACCAGCTGGAAGTATAAGATATAGTATACTTGTGTAGTTGCGTGCTAGGGCTATATATGAGACAACAGATCTACGTTGTGAGGCTATATATTCTTGTGTGGCCATTCAACGACATATGGTGCAATGGTATCATTAGTTCCACAACACTAATCATTACCAAACGCCAAAACCATGGTTGGGTGAGTGCGTTGCCATGACAACATTTAAGTCAACTTGAGTGTTTTGGTGTAATATTCATCTTTGAATATTGTTGATTCGAAAGCAAAAAAAAATGACGGTAAAGTTTGGAGTTGCACAACAGAAAACAGACATGTTTGTGGGGCTAGTCACTAGTACTGGTCCTGATCAATGGACTATTTATTTACATCAAAAACTAAAGTATGCCGTAAACAACTAACATAAACAACAAAGATCATTTAACCTAGTGCTAGCAAACAAAGGTCATGAATCAGACATCAGACCACACTGTCAAACTGAATTAGGATATCAAATACTAATTGAATTTTTACACTAAATGATCAATGCTTGCTAACGTGCACTAGCAACAATTTCAACAAATCTGTCTATTAGAACATCGAAAGTCTATTTTTTAAATTAATTTTGATGATGTCACACATTTTTGCGTTTCAAATATGGCTCCACATACTTTAAAATATTGTTTCTTGGTTATTGCTCTAGCATGCTTTGGAAACCGTGTTACTGCGAGTTTGTTCGCTGGACCAATGTGGCCAGGTAAGCTCAAGTCTATAACAACTTTTGGACAAGTGTTGACAAGGAAATAGTGAGTGTTCTAATTACAGGGAAGTGAGGTTATTCTTCAAGCGATGAGTCAAGGTCAATGGGTGATTCAAAATTGAATGATTTTCAAAAAATTTTGTGGGAAATTTTCTGGGAGGCAAATGAGCTAATGGTCACCAGACTACATGACTGATTAATCCCAAAAAATTTATTTTTTTCCAAAAATGTATTAATGAGAGAAAATGATGAAACAGGTTGAGGATACACCTTAAACATATCGTCGAATAATAAAACTGAGAACCCGACAAAATGTCGGTTGCTGACAGAGACAGGTAGAAACTACCCATAATGCATTAAAATAGGAAACTACGCAGACCAGTTGACATGTTTATGACTCAAGAGAAAGAGTCAGCAATCAAGTGCTGGTTCTAATCTCTCACAAATTACACTTGGAGAGATAATTGATAGGTTTTTGTTCCACCATCATCTTAGAGAATAGAATAAAACTTTTGTACATTTTAACTAGATATTTCAATTTTTTTTGCTTTTGTCATTTCTAATCTGTCCACAAGAAGCACCATCGTGCCTAAAACTAAAACTTTTTGCACTGATTTGACTGACTACCTTTTGAAGTAATTAGCTGCAATTATTCTCCAATTCAGTTTGTATAAATTGGTACAACCTATCTATACTCTAATAATTAAACCGATAAATGATTCAAGTAATCTAGGTGGAGCTGTGTTGGAGACTGTTTGGTACTGAGTAGTCATTGCAGCTACTTATTAAGTCATGCTGAGCTCATCCAACATTGCAAACAACGTGCGTGGAAGTGTTACTGACTCCATTGTAAGTAACCAATGGCTCAGTTTTTCCTGTAAAATAAGGAATTACAAAACATGTCCGACAAAAGTGAAATCTGAATTAGTGAGACATAACAAATCAATAGTTTTATGAGTCATTTTATTAAAATTTTTTATAACTCTGACATTGATTGATGTTAATAGAAACTAGCAAATCAGTTTCATCTGCTGGCATGACGATGAACTTTGAAGTATCTATGTTAGTAGAAACCAAATACGACAATCTCACCAAAATTTACGGCAAACTTTTAAGCAATTAAACGGTAAAGTTGAAGGAAGTAGGTGTGGTGTATGCAGAGTATTTTAGAATTCTTTCTAAACACACAAAATGGTTTGATATAATGATAATTAATCATTTCATTAAAAATCAAAAACTTGTTAATGTCTTTGCCATTGAAGGTTTCAGTAAATTTATGGTTTACACCTGCTGTCTGTATCACGAAGTATATCAATTTAAATACCTTTCAAGGTGCTTCAACATAGAATTAACTAGAATGTCAGTAGAGATTGAATTATCGCCAAGTTGTCTATAAAAAAGCAAACACTTTAGGTTTTACATTTGAATAATAATCTTAACTACCAGAGCGTCTGAGGGATTGAGTGGTAAGAATGTATTACGTGTGACGAGGTGTCTGTTTACCGTATGGTTAACTAGGTCAGGTTTATACTGGGCTTTACCAGATGTGCTACCTTGGTATCTATGGTGTGGTATGTACAGTGCTGTATGTACGGTGCTGCATGTACAGTGCTGTATGTACGGTGCTGTATGTACAGTGCGGTATTGTGAGAGATTTGTATAAGTATTCCTCTCCCCCTTCGGTCTAAATACGAATCATCCCCTTGGGAGTGGACCCTAAAGGCTCAGACACCGTAGAGAGAGAAGGTTACACCTAAAAAACTACCCCGGGTTCCCCGGGTCTACCCCGGGTCAGCTACCCCGGGCCGGGATAGAAAGGAAATGGAAGAGGTAGCCTGGGATCCAAGCTACCTAATGCCCCAATCAGGGATCAAATCGGACCACTACGAAGCCCAGGAGGACAAGCCAAGTACAAGCGTGCCCTAATAAGGACTGGAAAATTACCAGCTACAGAAAAGAGCGGCAACAAGTGCCCAGAGCAAAATACCATGTGCTCCAGACTGTGATTGGCTAACTTTGTATATAATCTTGTATGCTATATTGTGATTTGTTTATATTTACTATTGTATTATGTGGTTGGCTCACCCAAATAAGGGGGTGAGTGTTCCTCCTCTTCTCCTATAAAAGGAGCTTTTTGTGTGAGTAGAAGCAGAAGTCTTGTGGAGTTGCTAGCTAACTTTATATCTTGCTAAATGGATTGTGCATAAATAAAGTATTATTAATTGAACCTTTGTCGTTGTGTGTTTGGGTCTAGGACCCCGTCAGTTAGTAGCATTGTTATTCGGAGTGATCCCAAAGTAACATACAGAAGTCGATGCAGTGACCCCGTTGTGTCTAGTAGTCAGTGTAAAAACTACTACAGTATGTATGGTGCTGTATGTACGGTGCTGTATGTACGGTACTGTATGTACGGTGCTGTATGTACAGTGCTGACGGTGCTGGATGTACGTTACTGTATGTACAGTGCTGTATATACAGTGCTGTATGTATGGTGCTGTATGTATAGTGTGGTGTGTATGGTGCTGTATGTACGGTGCTGTATGTACGGTACTGTATGTATGGTGCTGTATGTACGGTGCTGTATGTACAGTGCTGTATGTACGGTGCTGTATGTACAGTGCTGTATGTATGGTACGGTATGTATGGTACTGTATGTACGTTGCTGTATGTACGGTGCTGTATGTACGGTGCTGTATGTACAGTACTGTATGTATGGTGCTGTATGTACGGTGCTGTACAAACAATGTGATATGTACAGTGAGGACTTACATGGAACGATCACTGATGGACATTATTATGCAACATTTTTTTACATACTCTGGGTGTTTTTTTTTGTTCAACTTCACCATTTTTTGAAAAATACTTCTATTTACAAAACTTAAATCAAGAGATGATGAATTTATACAAAACTAGCGTACCTGTACATCCCTGAACACAAATTAGGTAGAAATCTTATGAACGGAACCCTTTACCTAGATGTGCTGTTGTAATATTGTTATGAAAATTGGTATCTGACTATTTCTGCACCCGCCCTTTTCACCCGTTCCCCCTTATCTTATACCCCTGCTCACCTCTGCCCCTCCCCCCCCCCCCCCAAACATCCCCAGCCCCACAGAAGAAGAAAACGAATTTCCCCTCTTCTCCCTTGCCTGTCTTAGCAACCTAACCCAGTAGTAGTAATATATGAGCAGATCTCCCTACCAAGTGTTTTTTTGTGGATTAGACCTTGGGGTTGAGACAATGGGTTACGACGTTGGATGAATTCGCCGAGTTTATATTGTATTTTACTTGAGGGGTACTTGAGTGGCATTTGAATGGCATTTAAGTGGCATTTGAGTTTTGATTATTTTTTTACTTGATTTGAACTCATATGGCATCTAGATTTTGAATGTATGGCATTCAAGTTTTGATAACTTTTTACATAACTCGAACTCATATGGTATCTTGAGAGAGAGGGGAGAGGAGAGAGGAGAGAGGAGAGATGGGAGATGAGAGAGGAGAGAGATTTTTTAGTTTTCTATACATTCATGTATATATGGTTAGTTATGTACATATTTATGGTTATATTCATATCTACATAGAGAGAGGAGATATATCTACATTGAACAAATATATTGATCAAAAATGAAAATTATATGATTATATACCTGATTACATAATAAGTAGGGAAAATCTTCTGGAGAGAGGGGAGAGGAGAGATGAGAGAGGAGAGAAGAGAGAGGAGAGATTTTTTTTAGTTTTTTATACATTTATGTATATATGGATAATTATGTACATATTTATGGATATATTTACATTTACATCATTGAATAATATACATTTATTACATAATAAGTATATTAAATGCTATAAAATATGTTGGAAAATTACCAAATTAGACCTCTAGATGGTTAAAATCTACAGTATTTGGGAAATAACTGCAAGAGAGGAGAGAGGAGTATTTGGTAGAGGAGAGAGTATGTTGAGAGAGAGGAGAGATAAAAAGAGGAGAGAGGAGAGAGGAGATATATCTACATTGAATAAATACAGTGATTAAAAATGAAACAATATGTGAATATATACATTTATTGTGTAATAAGTAGGGAAAATCTCATACAATATAGCTAGAGTCAGTAAATATTAAATAATACAAACTTAGGAAGGAATACTTCTGTTCTATGTACTTTTGATTCCATAATGAACTAAAATAAAAAGTTATGTATTAGTATAGAATGGTTAAACAGAAATTTAAAACAACTACAAACTGTTACTAAATAGTATTTTTTTATTAATTATTACCTTATCATCAAAAATTGACTGTTAATCGGATGTTTTTGTAGCTTTTCGTGTCTTACGTTGTTGAGTCCTTACCCTTCTAGCTTGTCTTTGAGCGGACTGTCGCTGCATGTTTCTTCTTTTTAGAGCAAGTTCTTTACGAGCACACTCGATAGAAATTGGTGTGTTTACCTGTTGTAGTTGATATTGTCGTTGTTGTAATACATAATGTAATCTCTGAATATCTGACGTAACATCATTCCCTAAGAGCTTTAATGTTAGAAAAGATTCAGTTCGAAAACTATTTAGCTGCTCTATCAAGTCTTTCTGTATGAATTTACAATTGTTTGAGATAATTCGCACTCTCTCTTCAATTTTCTTATTGCATATGTTTTGTAGAAGTATCAAGTCCTCTTGAGTCAAAGATTTAGGCTGAGTTTCTGATTCTGTGTTGTTAACTATTTCCATTTTTTGTCATTGAATCTGAAAAAAAACAAAAAAAAACAGATGATTAATTTTGTTCAGTTGTTTTAGTATAATAAATAATATATGAGTAAAAACTGTAATTTATTAAGTTTTTACCTTGATGCTCTTCTAATAGCTGTAGTAGATGTTGCTTCTCTGATAGCTGTTGTAGAACTGGATGCTTTCTGTGTGAAAACTATGACTCTTATATAGCTAAAGTTGTACTGATTAAACCCTATGAATACCATCTCGTGTCAATCTCTATGAATCAACATTTGTTCACGCGAAGGAAAGTCAATGCTTTCGCGGGAATAAATGAATTATTTTCACGCGAATACAAACCAATGCTTTCGCGGGAATAAATAAACTATTTTCACGCGAATGGAAACCGTTGCTTTCGCGGGAATAAATAATTTATTTTCACACGAATAGAAACCAATGCTTTCGCGGGAATAAAGAATTTATTTTCACGCGAATAGAAACCAATTCTTTCGCGGGAATAAATAATTTATTTTCACGCGAATAGAAACCAATGCTTTCGCGGGAATAAATGATTTAATTTCCCGCGAATGGAAACCGTTGCTTTCGCGGGAATAAATAATTTATTTTCACGCGAATAGAAACCAATGCTTTCGCGGGAATAAATGATCTTATTTCCCGCGGATGAAAGTCAATGTTGTCGCGGGAATAAATACTTTATTTTCACGCGAATGGAAACCGTTGCTTTCGCGTGAAAATAAAATATTTATTCCCGCGAAAGCAACGTTGCCTTCGCGTGAAAATAAAATATTTATTCCCGCGAAAGCATTGGTTTCTATTCGCGTGAAAATAAATTATTTATTCCCGCGAAAGCAACGGTTTGTATTCGCGTGAAAATAAAGTATTTATTCCCGCGAAAGCAACGGTTTCCATTCGCGTGAAAACAAAGTATTTATTCCCGCGACAACATTGACTTTCATCCACGGGAAATAAAATCATTTATTCCCGCGAAACATTGGTTTCTATTCGCGTGAAAATAAAATATTTATTCCCGCGAAAGCAACGGTTTCCATTCGCGGGAAATTAAATCATTTATTCCCGCGAAGGCAACAGTTTGCATTCGTGTGAAAATAAAGTATTTATTCCCGCGAAAGAATTGGTTTCTATTCGTGTGAAAATAAATTATTTATTCCCGCGAAAGCAACGGTTTCCATTCGCGTGAAAATAGTTTATTTATTCCCGCGAAAGCATTGGTTTGTATTCGCGTGAAAATAATTCATTTATTCCCGCGAAAGCATTGACTTTCCTTCGCGTGAACAAATGTTGATTCATAGAGATTGACACGAGATGGTATTCATAGGGTTTAATCAGTACAACTTTAGCTATATAAGAACCATAGTTTTCACACAGAAAGCATCCAGTTCTACAGCGACTAACAGAGGAGCAACATCTACTACAGCTATTAGGAGAGCAACAAGGTAAGAAGCACTAAAATAATTATTTGTTTTTAATTAATTGAAACATCTAGGTTTTTGAATCTTAGTTTTTAAAAACAATCTTTTAATAAAACAATAGTTTCAGTATATTTACATCATTAAACTAAGTTCTTTTACTTTTTGCAGGTATGATGACATCACACTCCAAAGCACTTCCTAAGCTCCATATTGAACCAATCACAGCTACCAACAACACTAACGCTATTTCCACTACAACCATCATTTCCACCACCAACGGCATTCACATTGATGATAGAAGATCCAATCCTAACACCTTTAATGATACATCTTCTCGCTCAAACACCAATGCTCATGCTGATATAGCAATGAATCATCATGTAGTTTCAGCTGACTCTCCTTTGAGTCCCACACCGGACTACACATATCTGCATGAGAACAGTGAAGGTGATATGACTGAAATGGTTGTTTAAGTAGTTATGGGTTTAATGGTAGTATATATATGGATGGTATGTGAGTGTGTGTATGATTGATTGTGCAATGCAAGTCAAGGTGAAAGTGGGGGTTTCTAGATGTTATTATATTTCATCAACAGAACAGATTTGACAGCAAATGCAACAACCAGTCAACTCAGACGAAGGCCAGACAGCAACCAGATGACAGGAGGAAAGCCGATGACCAACGGAGAATATATCTACAACAACAATTATATAACTATAACAGAATGATAATTATCATTGTAATTAATAACACCAACTACTACTGTCTCATCATATCAATAGTTAAATTGCTTGGCATGCAAGAGAACAAGTTAGCTGTCGTAGTTAGATTGCTGCTAGAATAATTGTACACTGTATATTAACAGAGGATAATAGTCTACCTAAGCAATTGCTATTGTTGTCAAGATACTAATTAGATGTATGTATTACTATTATTATTATTACATAATATTATTGTTATTATTATTCTACATATTAAACTACACATATATAATTATATTATCTACATGATTAATTAGTTACTAGGGATTACATAATGAGAAAGGAAAGACAAGTAATGATTAAACAAGTAAGCACCTTTTTAATAGAAAAGGAAAGCTTCAGTGCTCTCTCCTTCTCGGATGTAGGAATGATTATACACGTCTGTATGTCGCTCCTCAGGTAGATGGATAGATAGAGATTCTGGGCCTCTCTGGCAGGCCACAACCTACGTGGAGCACCTACTTCTGTGATGCAGGCAGTATGTGTAGATGTTCACTCATCAGCGTCTGTAACATAAAAAGGGCTGATCTTAAAACATGTGTTGTATATGTATGTACAACTTGCTAGAGCAACATAATATTCATTGGGTAATAGCTAGCAATCCAGCAAGGCTACAATTCTATTGGCTATCAATCTCCAGCCATAGCAATGACAACTTAGTGCGCGCTTCTAACCATCACTACTACAGAAGAATAGAGTTAACTATAGAATAGCCTAAGCATGGAAACACTCAAGATGTTGGCATAATCGGGAGGACAACTCCAATGAAATAAATTGCCATGAGTAATTAGAAAGCATCAAAACCGGATATATCAATTCTCCCGTATTAAAAGAATTCACAGTCCTCTGTGATAAACTCAATAAGAGACGAGTGAAGAGTTATCCCAAAACAGTTAGGATGCGTGAGCGCTGAGACATAATAAAAGTTAACCTACCGTGCAGTGGTAAAAATATTTATACCACCTATGTTGTATGTGAAACAGGAGAAAGGGGAAGATGGGTAGAAGTCTCCAATCTTCTTGTACTATAATATAACCTAACTAAACCTACTAAAAGAAAGAAAAACATAATGGATTAAACTGTACAATAACATTGCTAATGTATCAACTAGCATAAGATGATTATAACGCCAATGCATTTCGGGTAAATAAGTGTATGCTAATGATTAGCTAGCTAGCAGGTCAGTGACAATTTAACATGATTGCCTAAACAAGTTTGGTTAACGATGTAGCATTAGGAAATTTAATGAGTGCGGGAGACGAAATTCTCAAGTGGCATGTGGTAATGTAATCAAGTAGCGGTATTGTACTCGGCAGAAAAACAAAATTGCAATCAAGGATGTAGGAATAAATTTGAGTGACACCAGACAATGTCAAATCGAGTGACACTAGCCAATGTCAAACAGCATATAGATAGACATGCGGTTTGAGTATAGAAAAGCAATACGCGTATAAAGGGTGATACAGGCAGTAACAATAAATGGTTAACCTGCTGAGTAAATACGATAGCATAGCAGTGCAAGCATAGGAGTAATCTAAAATCTAATTTTTGTTTGGTTTTATCTTTACAGTAAGGCTAGATGTATATGTATGTAGGCTAATGATGTAGGAAAGCATGAGAAAAAAAAATTATAATGGTAATATGCTATAAATTGCAGACATCTCCGAGACTTGAAATTGACTGTCCTCAGTCAATGGAAATAGAGGACAAACAACCACTCAAATGGAAACAGATGCTCAGGGAATAATGTACTAATTCAAACACAGACAGAAAGAAGCAGTAGACACAAAACAAAATTAATATGTACAACAGAAAGAACAATCAAACTAACTAATACCTATATACAAATGGAGGGGCATGCTTCTGCTTGCTAAGCAGAGCACACCTGTCATCTACTCGAGAGTAAGGGTGCTTGCCACTGGTATTTGATCTATGAGAAGAACAATTTGGACGTGCTTTATTTCTACGAGCAGGGTTAGATGTGTGATAGCGATCATGGAAATGGTGCTGGGCAGACAGCGTAGTTGTGGGGTACTGAGTGAACTTTGTAACAGTCGTTGCGTCAGTATGTAGTTGTGTACCCATGGGAATGATTGACTTGTTAAATTTGAATGTACAGTCTTTGAAATTGTAAGTCACTTCACCTAACTTTCCCAGAAAATCTGTACCTAGTATCACTTCCTGTGACATATCTGCTACGACAAATAGACGTTGAACATGGCGTTCTTTACCAATTCGAATGCGAGCAGTAGTCTGTCCTATGATATTCAAGGAGTCTTTGGTGACACTAGAGGCACGTAATCTACAGGAATCAAGCTCTAATCCCAACTCTTCAGCAATATCACTGCGAATAAGTGTTATAGAAGCACCTGCATCTGCTAGAGAGATACAGTTTCTTCCAGCCACATTCACAACAATATTTGCATCACAACTGGGTCTTTTAGCATTAACTCCATTAGCAATAGATGGTTTTATGACAGGTGATTGACAAGGATTGAGTTCTTTTACAAACTTTTTGTGGGAAGTAGTAGGAGCAGGACAATGCTTTTTAGTACTAACAGAATTACACTTTTTATTGATGGGGACTGTACGAGTGTGGTGTGTATTAACAGTGCCAACTAAATTTACTGCACTATCACTGTCTGAAAAATCATCGGCAGGTTCACCAAGCATTTCATATTGTTCAGGTTCAAATTCTTGTTCAACCATGTGTACTTTATTGGGACATCTATCAGCCCAGTGGTAAGGATCACCACATATGTAACATGAGCCTTTTCGTTTCTCACTAGGTGAACGGTTTGGGCTATGTGAGTAATAGTTTTGAACTGGGTAACTTGGTTTAGGAGACTGATAATGAATAGAAGGGTGCATTTGATGATTTGAAGACGAATGGGGATACATGGAATTAGTCAAGGGAGGAGAATGATTGTTACTGGGTCCTCTATATCTATACTCGGTGGAATGAGGATCGACAAACTGTTGTGAAGCGTTAGCATGGTGGACTGTCTGACTCTCTACAAGTGCTCTCAAATCGCTGATCTGCTGCCTGAGTGGTTCCAGCAGTAGTTCAACAGAGTCATTGGTGTTGACTTGAGCGACTCGAGGTACTTGATGAGTTTGCAGCTCACTGAATTCAAGTTTTTCTGCTTCAGTAACAGCTTCAGATAGAGTGATTTTGCGTTTAGTGGCGAGGACTTTTCTAATCGGCTCTCTAAGACCTCGGATAAAAATATCGGCTAAGAAACAGTCACGATACTTCAATGGAATGTCTGCGTATACAGCAGCGCCAAGATCAGAAATTTCAGTATAATACTCTCCAACCGACTTTTTCCCTTGAATCAACGTGTGTAGACCACGACCTTGAAGATTAGAATGGATGGTAAAGATCCTATTCAACTCGTAACGGAGTTGATCATAATTCATCAAACAACTAGGATTTTCTCTGGAAAGGACGCGATACTTAGTAAATGCAGATCCTTTAAGCATTTTTGGTAATGTAAGGGCTAATTGTTCATTAGAGAACATGTAGGGACGCATGTCAATTTCCCATCGCTCTATAAAATTTTCCCAACTATCACCTGGGCGATTGTAAAATGATTCCATGCACGAAAAATCAGGTATAATGGTGGGTTTGGGAATGAAAGGAGCTGGACTAAAACTTGGGAATTGAGGGGTAAATGAGTTTGGAGCCCCAGGAGAAATAAATTGGGTTCTATTCATGTCGTTACTATGGGAAGTGACTGGTTTTAGCAAAGGACTCTCAGAGGGTCGAGGGACAGTAGCAGGGGTAAATCTGGGAGTCATTGATGAAAGGGTGGATACTGGAACAGTGGACGAGGCTGTAGACAAATGAGTGCCAGGCGAGGTAGGAAGGAGATTGGTTGCCTTCTTGACAGCTGTCATGTGACTAACTGGTGCCTGAGCAAAAGGATTGTTTGAAACACTTCGTGGGTGAAGTGGACGTTCAGTGTCCAGTACTGTCGCTTTCAAATTAGGTGGCAATGATTTCCAAAACCGTAGGATTTCTTTTTCATTTTTATACTGTTTTAGTGAAGCAGCTTCTGAGAAAGCATCTCTATTCTTACTAGACATGATAATAAAAATTGGGAAATTGATTAATAAAACATAGTAAACATGGGCAAATTAGATCATCAGTGTCAAATGTCAAACAAATCAAATGACTGGTCAGATGTGGTAGAGAATGAATTTGCAGGCTGAGATATTGATGTATGAACATAGAAAGAGAAATATAACTGCAAGAATGTTGCTTTAGTGAGGGTAGCACAGCTCACCAAATGCAAAATGCTATAGAGAGGGTAACAAAGCTCTCAAAATCAGCTGGATTGTGGAGGATAACACAGCTCCACAAGTGATAATTGAAAATTAATTCAGAAATAGTAATGGGGTAAGAGAAAATGCTATAGAGAGGGTAACAAAGCTCTCAAAATCAGCTGGATTGTGGGGGATAACACAGCTCCACAAATGATAATTGAAAATTAATTCAGAAATAGTAATGGGGTAGGTAAGAGCTCCCCGAATAACAATAGTGAGTCCTCGAGCGGTAAACACAGCACTAAGATTAGTGAATAATAAACAGCTTGATTGAAATAACCACTAGAGCATGCAAACAGATGAATACACGTCTAAGAATAAGCAAATCGAGTCACAAAATGTCAAAAATCACAAGGTGGCCAACCAGATAATTAAATGACAATGCAACACTAGCTAACAGGGAGGATTGAGTGAAAACTCACAACAGCAAATAATCAGAATGAATGAAGGTGAAATAGTTGACAACTAATTAGAAGGTAGAAAGATGAGTAGTTGCGACCAGCGCAAGGAGTAGACACTTAAAATTCAAGTAGCAAGCAAGGAACTACAACAACCAACAGAAGTACCACTTTGAAGAACACGAGCGCTTCCACCAAAATGATATGACTGAAATGGTTGTTTAAGTAGTTATGGGTTTAATGGTAGTATATATATGGATGGTATGTGAGTGTGTGTATGATTGATTGTGCAATGCAAGTCAAGGTGAAAGTGGGGGTTTCTAGATGTTATTATATTTCATCAACAGAACAGATTTGACAGCAAATGCAACAACCAGTCAACTCAGACGAAGGCCAGACAGCAACCAGATGACAGGAGGAAAGCCGATGACCAACGGAGAATATATCTACAACAACAATTATATAACTATAACAGAATGATAATTATCATTGTAATTAATAACACCAACTACTACTGTCTCATCATATCAATAGTTAAATTGCTTGGCATGCAAGAGAACAAGTTAGCTGTCGTAGTTAGATTGCTGCTAGAATAATTGTACACTGTATATTAACAGAGGATAATAGTCTACCTAAGCAATTGCTATTGTTGTCAAGATACTAATTAGATGTATGTATTACTATTATTATTATTACATAATATTATTGTTATTATTATTCTACATATTAAACTACACATATATAATTATATTATCTACATGATTAATTAGTTACTAGGGATTACATAATGAGAAAGGAAAGACAAGTAATGATTAAACAAGTAAGCACCTTTTTAATAGAAAAGGAAAGCTTCAGTGCTCTCTCCTTCTCGGATGTAGGAATGATTATACACGTCTGTATGTCGCTCCTCAGGTAGATGGATAGATAGAGATTCTGGGCCTCTCTGGCAGGCCACAACCTACGTGGAGCACCTACTTCTGTGATGCAGGCAGTATGTGTAGATGTTCACTCATCAGCGTCTGTAACATAAAAAGGGCTGATCTTAAAACATGTGTTGTATATGTATGTACAACTTGCTAGAGCAACATAATATTCATTGGGTAATAGCTAGCAATCCAGCAAGGCTACAATTCTATTGGCTATCAATCTCCAGCCATAGCAATGACAACTTAGTGCGCGCTTCTAACCATCACTACTACAGAAGAATAGAGTTAACTATAGAATAGCCTAAGCATGGAAACACTCAAGATGTTGGCATAATCGGGAGGACAACTCCAATGAAATAAATTGCCATGAGTAATTAGAAAGCATCAAAACCGGATATATCAAAGGCAAACGAACGGAGGATATCAAAAAACCGATAGTGACATTATCTCAAGCTTCAATTTCCTTTTTATTCAGCAACTGCAAGAATAATACCGCAAACAAACTTAGAGAGTTTGAATTGCTCGAGATGGCTGGAATAATGACAGGAGCTATGCAGAAAGGAATGTTGGAAATCGGAAATTTTGTGAGTTTGTTGGATTTACCAATTCCTACGATATTGGAGGTTTTCGATGTTAATTACGTTGAAGATTATGGTATATTGGACTATGAATATGTTTTAAAAAACAATCATCGAATTCGAGTCAAATCACTGATTGACAAAGAACTTACGATGGAGCTACAGGAACTTGATCCCGGCTCTTCACAAATCGTAGTGTACATGGGAAAGCTAGAAGAAAATCAACCCGATCTACGTATTGTAGGAGATAATCATCATCATCAAGGGCTAAAACAACGAGTTATAGCCAAAATCTTGAGAAAAAAATCATTGAAACAGTTGCAAGCATACTTTGATATCATCACTTTCGATAATATTCCTGTCAACACTCTTCTGACATTCACTAGACTTTCAGTTTGGAAAAATTTGAAGTCGAAGCAGCGAAAACGAAAACAAGATACATCGCCTTTACGTATCACTCACACTGTCACTTACAGATACATGATGAATGACGGATCTTTGATGACTGGGAAGATTGTTGTCCCTCCTGAGAACGTTTTGAAGATCAAAAATCATGAATGCGGTATGATCCACTATAAAAGTACGATGACAACTGAAAGCGGCACAAAGAAACACATTCTCACGATTCTGAGTGTTGAAGAAGCTTTGATGCTTCTATCTACTTCAAGTGAAAAAAAAGGAAGAGCTTTCAGACTTTCTCTATTTGACGATGCTGAGCTGATGAAAAGTTATGATGATGATGTTGCCGCTGATGATGCTGCTGATGATGATGATGATGATGATGATGATGATGATGATGATGATGATGACAATGATGCTTATACTGATGAAGAAGATGATAATATGACTGATGATGACTCTGAGAACAAAAAATTTGAGGAAAAAGATGAAGTTGTCGACAATGATAGTGAGAAAAGCAATGAAGATGACAAACACATTTCAAGCGAAGCTAGCAGGATTTCAATATCGGAAATTTAATTAAGGTATGTTAATCTTCACTAGTAATAAGTAACTACAAATAGCCGTATTTTTCACCATAGTATAATGTAGTTGTTATAACGACATCTATGTATGCTTTTAGATAGAATACGTGTACAAGTGAATGACCGACGACTCGCCAAAATCTATCAGCAACAACTCATAAACATTAAATTACATGTTATTTGTATTGTGCAATAATTTGTATATATTTAGTGTAATAAAGTATTTTATCCATATTTAACATTGGTAATTTAGCCAATTTGTAAAACTTTCGGGGTTACAACTCTAAAATGTTACAAAATTTCAATGTTCCGACACAAAAATAAATATTTCAAGTTATCGTCTCATTTTTCAAAAATGTTAAGACAACTCCCATTTATAATTTCTAAACTTCGTTTTTGAAAAAATATGTAAAAGTTGTCGGCACATTGTGTCAAAATGGTAAGACAACTCCGCTTTTGCACAAAAATTGTGAAAATGTTTTATAATTTGTTTGAGAAACCAAAACAGTAGAAGACTTTTTACAACCACAAGCATTATACTTTAGGTTTTACAGTTTTGTGAATTGGGTGTTGATAGTTTGTCACGATATGACATAATAATTAAGTAATTACAGTCTTTTTCATAACAATGCTATAGATTCAGTAATACAGATGTGAAATTTACTGTTTCATCACTTGGATGCAGTTTGAAGGTAGTTGATGTAATATTTATTTTGTAATATTATGCAAAGTAATACAGTAAGAATGAAGCGTATGGAGTTTTCAACCACAAAACAAACAAAAATAATACATTAGGTAAACTAATGACAGAACAATTCTACATGAAGTGTATACATATGAATAAAGTATTCATAAAAAACACAGACTATTGTCTGTATATATAATATATATATATATAGAGAGTATTTATAAAAAAACATCCTATTCACTATATATTTTGTGGTAAGAAATTATAAAATAGGGTAGTTGCATAAGACCTATTCCAGAGCCATGATAATAATAAAAAATATAGTGAAATAAAAATTTTAAAACTCACCTAAGAGTGCAGTTAATACAAGAATTTCTTCTTGAGAAAAATCTGAATTTTTTTGCATTTTCTGTCTAATAGACGCTAATTTCAATTTAACACAATCATTAAAACCCTTTTTTTTCAGTCCATCTTTTATATTCAAAATTAATTTCAGTGAAGTTATATCAATCTTTTGGCTTTGTTTTAAATCTACTTGAGTTTGTGGGTTAACTGTTGTATTAGATTCTAAAACACTGGTTTTTGGACTGCACTGTGAACTAGCAACAGAAATTAAGTCATTATTACTTTCTTCAGTTTCTGAAAAATCAGAATCTGAAGATATAAGCGCTCTCATTTTTTTACGTTGGGTTTTAAGTAAAAGCTTTTGATCTCCAGCAACCGGTTTTTTAGCTATTGCCAACCATTTACACCCTAATCCCTCAAAATCTAAATCGATGTTTCCAGAAAAATAACCTTCTATTGGATAGAGATATACTAACATAAAATTTTTGGGAAAAGTAATGTTCATAACTAACTCAGAATATTTTTTATTAATAAATAAAACAAAATTATCATAACTAGCAATATCAACAACAAAAAACATTTTAGTTTTCAAAATACAAGTATGTTGC
Source organism: Cryptosula pallasiana (assembly GCA_945261195.1). Taxonomy (NCBI): domain Eukaryota; kingdom Metazoa; phylum Bryozoa; class Gymnolaemata; order Cheilostomatida; family Cryptosulidae; genus Cryptosula; species Cryptosula pallasiana. The sequence goes on along the minus strand of OX183138.1, from coordinate 21,715,388 downwards.
TGGAGTTCTCTCAAAGTTGTATGTGATTTTCCGCATAAACAATAAAAAATAAACAAGTGAGCAAAAAAATGTCTTGAAAGAACTCGACCGGGCTCATGCATCTTCCCTAATTTAAACTTCTTACCACAAAATATACACGGAATACTGTCTTTTTTTTCTTTCAGTGCTTCGCTCAGAGTCTTTGTGCAATACGATATCAACAGCAACGAAAGCACTGAAAGAAAATATCTTGTGTTTTTGTTATCGATATCTACAAGCAAAATAAACAAATTCTCATTATATATATATATATAGATAACTGTCTTGAGTATGGTATATGTATATAAAGATAACGCGTATCACTTACACTTGAAGCACTCCTTATCATCTTTTATCTCTCCATCTATAACACTGCTCCTTCTGTACTGCTCTAGCTGCAGGTTCTCTGCTTGAACTAAAATAGAAAATATGAATGTAATTATGTTAGTTTTTGAAAAAATTTATTAAAATTGAATGAGTATGTAGTAAATAATATTTTTATCATACTTACATTCAAATGTGTGACGATCATAGGAGAGAAATGTTTCATCTTTTCCTACATAACATGCGCTTGCAATGAATCGTGTAGATGTTTTCTCTACAAAAATAACGTAGTAAATGTAGAGTCGTTATTATTTTACCTACAGAAAAATTTACATTTTTCATAATACAGAAAAATACTTACTCATAGCAATGTGCGCGGTAGGCTTATTTTTTGGCTTCTCCGTTTCCTTAAAACATTCGTCCAACCATCTCATTGTTTCATCATCGGTAGAGCTTAATAAAGCAATAAAACAAGATTGTGATTAATTAAAAACTCTATATAATACAGTTGAATAATAAAGTTTCAATAATATACTTACATGGTACTGAAATCTATTTCGTCTATATTTATCTCTAATGCATCATTTGAGGATGTAGTCCTACAAGTAATATATATATATATATATACATTTGTATAAATTTATAAATGTAACTGCAACAAAATTGTAAAAGATAGTATAAATAACTTACTCATTTGCTGTAGGGATATTGCTAGCCATTGTTGTTTTGCAGATGTGTAGATGTTGCAGATGATGTAGTATAAATGAAAACTGATACTGTTTAAAAAAATAGTTTCTCTTATATACAAAACATTGAAGTCATTTATCAAGATTAATTTGTAGACTGATTTTCTGATTATTACTATGATAAATGATATTGTTTTTTAAAAAAGTGGAAGATGATTAGGAAGTTGGTTAAAAAAATAGGAAGATAGAGATTAAATAGTTTAATAAGCTTAACCACCACAAACACTCCTGTAAACTGTCTTTCCATCTAGCTAAAATTTTTGAATGTAGAGCGTTGGATAAACAAATTTTACAACCTCTTTTAAATATAACTAGCTAGGATGAAACTTACATTTCATTTGAATGAGAACTCACATCCTTCAAACATATTTTTATAGCAACAATTTTCATATAGACACATCAACAGCAAAACAATGATGCGATGTAGTTCCATCTTTATATCATCAGACAGTAAATTAATATGTGAGAGCTTCAATTATAGTTTACACCATTAAGCGTGAGTTCGGAATGTAATAAAATACTTTACAGGTACTGATAGCATTTAATAACTAGTTCAATTGCAGTTTATTGATATACTCTACTATAACACACACTACCACAAACAATCATATAGATACATCATCAGCAAAACAATGATGTAGTGTAGCTCCATCTTTATATCAACAGACAGTAAATTAAAATGTGAGAGCTCCAATTATAGTTTACAACATTAAGTATGAGTTAGGAATGTATGTTGAAATATTATTTGTATTTCACACAAAACCATTAAGCGTGAGTTCGGAATGTAATAAAATACTTTACAGGTACTGATAGCATTTAATAACTAGTTCAATTGCAGTTTATTGATATACTCTACTATAACACACACTACCACAAACAATCATATAGATACATCATCAGCAAAACAATGATGTAGTGTAGCTCCATCTTTATATCAACAGACAGTAAATTAAAATGTGAGAGCTCCAATTATAGTTTACAACATTAAGTATGAGTTAGGAATGTATGTTGAAATATTATTTGTATTTCACACAAAAAACAATGAGATATTTTAAAAAAAGTAACAGTCTAACTAATAAAACAAGTGGATAAAGTCATGCTTTGCTCATGTTTTTTTAGATGATAGCGGAGATACCTAGGATTAAAAGTAAAACCACAAATCCGTTTTGGTGGAAGGCTGTATCTATATTAACTAATATGTAATGAAACAATAAAAAACAGGAGATAGATGCAATCAAGTTCTCTTCCTTTTTAGGTTGAATTCGACCTATAATTCCATCATCTATGGATGTTTGTTGTTTTTGTTTTAAATAGAGCATGATAATGAATAGTGCTTAGGTGTAACTAATGACTTTTCTCGAGCGACACACTTGATATTAAAAAGATCAAAACATATAGGATTAAGCGAGATGATGATTAATGTCTTTTCTGGAATGAGTTTATTAGTAAAATGACACTTGCGGGGCACTTGCGTGATATTATAATTAATTACTTTTTAAAAATGAACTGGTAACATTACGTCGACTGAAATAATACCTAAAACGTCTCGCATAAATTTTGATCTGACTGAAAATGGACTGAAAACCTTCAAGGTGCGTAAAAATTATCGTAACTCGCTATAGCGGATATTCTAAGAAATATTTATTTTCTCGTTGGTAACTTGACGTAAAATATTTTGTAACGGATGTCACACGATCTCAATCGATTTTTTTCAACTAAATACTTAAGCTGCGTTTACACTATGCGCCTCCGACTCCGATTCCTTTGTAGTTTGCCGCCTGCGACTTGGCGCATCTTCCTGTGGACAGCTTCCTGTGAAATTGCAGGGTTGTCGGAGTCGGAGACGCAGCAACCCAGCAGTGTTGGGTTTGAGCGACAAGTCGCAGCTTTTTCATAGCCACGTGACACAGCTTAACCAATTGAGTTGCTCTATATAGCGGCTCCAATATTTGGTTTATTTTGGCCTAGATATAATGTAAACAATGATTGTTGTGAGATCGTAAGGTTGTTATTAAATAATTAATTATTATCAGCATTGTTGACATGTGTGTTTATTATTTTTCTTATCAAAAGAATCAAACTATATATGTTCAACAATAATAGAAAATTCATATTTGGAGTAGCTATCATTATTATTTTGAATGCAAACATAAAAATAACGTTAGATTTTGTTCAAATTATCATTTAATTTTGGCAAGTAGTATTATTATTTATATAGAAGTAAAAATCTTATTTTATAGGTAAATAAAAAATTCACAAGATGCATAGAGAACTACTGTCTGGTCGAAAACTGATAATAATTAAATTACAACTCATCAATCCAACTACTTGAGCGCAGGAACGCAATAAATTATTTAAGCTAAGATGGTTGGGCAACTCCGAAGTCCCGGAAATCAAAAAATCAGGGTGTCGGAGTAGTGTAAATGCAACATGCGTCTGCGCCTCCGACAATCTAGTAAATTCACTGGTGTCGGAGTCGGAGACGCATAGTGTAAACGCAGCTTTAGTTACTCGTAAACATTTGATACTCGCTTGATTTCTTTGATAACAGTAATATCCCAATTATGTTTATCGTAAATATTTCAAAAACGGATATTGCGCGTTTCAGTTGGTTTTTCCTACTGAATAACCTAGTTACGCGTAAATATTTGAAATGCGTGTTTCAGTTGGTTTTTCCTACTAAATCGCTTAGTACTCGTAAACATTTGAAAATTGTTTGATTTTTTCGCTGATAAAACATGTTGCAAGTATCTTTTACCAAATATTACCGTGATTTTCAATCAGTTTTCCTTACTAGATTACTTAATTACTCACCAACATCCATAATTGTTTTTATTAATCATTGTTGCAAAGCAATGTTGTATTTAAATAATATTACTACGTTTCCAACCAATTTCCTTACTGAATTACTTAATTACTCGCCAGTATTTCATAATTTCTTTCACTAATAATTACAAATAATATTGTAAATAAATAATTTACCAGGAATATTTATGCTCAAGTCTCTCCTCTCTCTCTCTCTCTCTCTCCTCTAAACACTCTCTCTAGATATATACAAACACAGTTATTTTTATTGTACCTTGCTCATAATTTCTTTCACTAATAATTACAAATAATATTGTAAATAAATAATTTACCAGGAATATTTATGCTCAAGTCTCCTCTCTCTCTCTCTCCTCTAAACACTCTCTCTAGATATATACAAACACAGTTATTTTTATTGTATCTTGCACAAAAACACCCCCTAAAACTTGTTTTTAGGCTGAGCCTTATGGGTTATTTTAGGGGAGTATCAGTCCTGGGAGTAGATACTAAATTGACACAAATTTTTTTCATATGAATTTAAAACTTAACTAATGTAGTTTTTTTACCAAACATCAGTACATCAAAAACATTATTGTAAAGGTATATTATATAGGAAGATTTTCCATACTTATTATGTAATAAATGTATATAATCATATAATGATTCATTTTGATCAATATATTTATTCAATGTAGATATATCTCTTCTCTCCTCTCTCCTCTCTTTCTTCCTCTCTCCTCTCTCTCCCTCTCTCCTCTCTCTCTTTTTTTATCTCAAGATACCATATGTATGTATACATTGATTGTCATTACAAGTTGTATTGTTTTGTATTACTTAGTATTTACTGACTCTAGCTATATTATATAGGAAGATTTTCCCTATTTATTATGTAATCAATGTATATAATCATAAAATGTTTCATTTTTGATCAATATAGTTATTCAATGTAGATAAAACTCCTCTCTCCTTTCTCTCTCCTCTCTCCTCTCTGTCTTCTCTCTCCTCTCTCTCTCAAGATACCATATGAGTTCAAATTATGTGAAAAAGTATCGAAACTTAAATGCCATACATTCAAAATCTAGCTGCCATATGAGTTCAAATCAAGTAAAAAAATAATCAAAACTCAAATGCCACTCAAATGCCACTCAAATGCCACTCAAGTACCCCTCAAATGAAATACAATATAAACTCGGCGAATTCATCCAACGCCGTAACCCATTGCATAACCCCCAAGACCAGAACCACAAAAAAACACTTGGTAGGGAGATCTGCTCATATATTACTACTCCCAGTGGCCAAATAGTGCTCTATGCCCCCCCCCCCCCCCCCGTCCAACAAGCCCCCCTCCAACAAGCCCCCTCCCAACCTAACATTGTGAAAACCCGCCAGTCTAAACTCCTATCTCTTTCCCCCTAACTTCTAAGTCTCAACCCTTTGGTGTAAATAAAACCCCGCTAATCCCCTGTTGAATGTTGACAAAAGGTTATAGTTGGCATGCCTGAGTTGTCTTCCCTTGGCGACACAACTCTTCAGAAGCAGATGAGTAGAAGGCACCTGAACCCAATATGCTGAGGACTGGCGTATCGAAAAAAAATTGGTACAGCGATTTCATATAAGCAGATGCATTAGGAGCTGCACTGGTTGTGGTCCAATCAGACGGGGTTATTTTCAACCGCACCCTTATATTACATTTACTAACAGCGATCGCTTGGCGATTAACTTACGTAGCTATTGCATCATTTTGCAGCCTCGTACCAACTAAAATGGACAAAAGTTTTTTTATAAACTGTCAATGTTTCCCTGAATGGCCTGTAATTGTGCTGAAACCTTCGCATCATATGTTGAGACCACACAATCAGCGAAAGCTTTTGTAATTTATTACATAAAATATTGCTTTGTCTAACAACACTTCATTGACCAGTTCTTGACCATTATTTGTAATAAGTTTGTTTTTGTTATTTAATTAGCCAAACTAATTATGTCATCATACTATACTCTACTGATACAATTGTCTGACATTAGTTAGCTTACTTACATATCTGCTAGACTCATTATTGTTTGTGTAGGTTCTTCTGGGTTGGTGCCTTATATACCCGTCCCTACCAAGTACACAATCACATTGCTGGTTACACTAACGGTCATAATGTACACAGCAGTAAACCTGTTCAGGAGGTTTTACCTGGAGAGGTACGAGAGAGACGAGGATGGCAAGCTTCATCCTGGTAACTGCTCTGCCTCCAAACTGAGCATTTTAGACAGACAAGAACCCCTTGATGTGTGGTTTGCCACAGTTTTGTTATAAGATTACTGTACATCGCTGTGTTTGTGCTAAAAAAATGATATGATAAGAGAGCTGATGTGCTATTGCAGAAAAACAAAAAAACTGATTACATTCCTGTCACCGCATTTACGTCATCAGCTAGTTCAAAGTGTGACAGGAAGTGCCAAAAATAATCTTGCTCATAAAGTTGTTCCTTTAGCTTCAATTTAACATAAACATTCGAATGCAGTAAATCTAATATCAATGAGGTCATTGAAGTGGTGATCAGAGTTGACTGCCAAAGCGTCCCCATCACAGTCTCTAGATGCTTATTCACCAACTTAAATTAGAATCGCTTAAGTCAACTTTTGCATCGTTGCTCTCAAATAGTCGCGTCTGACACTCAAATTTATGTAGATTTATGAGCCTGTTTGGCCTGTTTCCTCCAACCATTAACTACAGGATGTACATGTATGATATAAATATTCATACAAATACTGCAGCTACAGGCAAACGTGTTTATTAAAAGTGCTGTTGCACACATCGTTCTTATTATCTATGCTCAAGTATTCAAATCATTTTGGATTCATTTCAAAATATTGTTTAGCTTGTGTGAGCATTTTTATCATACAACAGCTAGCTTTAACAACCTCTGTTTGAAGTACAAAACAGGTTTTTGACTTTTACAGTTGAATGTAAACCTGCCAAGTCACTTATCAATGGATTGTTTAGCTTGTCAGCCAAGTGGGGGATTGTAAAGCCTCCACTATCTAAATGTACACAACAGCATATGTTTGCAGGATGGGCGCATGCCTTTGTGCAATGTGGTCGGTACTGGAGGGTAAGTGTAGGTGGAATGGAGAATGCTGGGAAGTCATTTAATTGGTTTGATTATCTATCTGCAGTTATTGTTAGCGTGTATAACTCTTATAAGGCCTGTAATATACATTTGTGGTTGAGTTCAGGTAGTCTGCTTGTACAACTAAAATAATATTTTACAAAACTCTGACTACTCCAGATTATCTTGTTTCATTGATATGGATTACAGTAAAAGACGATTTATTTCATTTCATAAAAAGTAGCCTCCACGATACATTTTGTACTGCAAAAGAAGACAACTCCAAAGTTTTATATAAGCAACCCCCTCTTGTTACAGAAACTAGGTGATGGACTGGTTACAATCACTCATTACCCGGAAGCTGACAAGTACAAAATTGTAATGAAGAATGCTTGTGATGTGGTTATGGTTAATCATGAACTTACCAAGAATATGGCCCTCTTTAGGTAGAACCATCTAATATAGTTAGCTCTAACATTGTCGCTACAAGAGTATATCTGATTAATAACTACTCATAAAAAAGTCCAAACTGCTGAACTACCAGCTCACTGCATTGATCATCAAACTCGACTGCTTGACAACATATCTGTGTATTAATGAACATCAAAGCTGGTTTACCATGTTGTAAAGTATGTCATGCATTTTATGACTTCAGAGATGAAAGCCAAGGAGTGCACATTTCCAGGTGGTCAGCAATTGACTTCTCTTCAATGCAGCCTCGTACGGAGACCTTTTGCTTACGTTGGACTCATTTGGCATCAGCTGAGAGTTTTAATCAGACATTCTACAAATGCACCCAACCGGCTAGCTACACAGATAGTGACATATTTCCTCTAAACCAGGTACCAGCAGGTGTGAAACAAATGGTAAGTTTTCTAATAAATCATGATTAACTATTAGGTTAGTAACAAACAACAACAAATAAGTAATTATAATAAATAAATAATATAATAAAAGAGTGCTCGCACCAATAAAAATTGTTTCGATAGATTGAAAAACATTTATTGTAGAGAGGACAACTTTTAAAGTTTATACTGAAAAAATTCTGATTTTGAAAATTTTGTCTAGGATTTGACGACACAGTGGCCAGGGCCAGTTAACAACTATACACAGACAGTTCCTCCTTCAGTCATAACAGGGGGACCAACTCCTAGACCGGCTTGCCCAATGATGTCTTGCAGTTTGCAGCAGGGTGAGCCACTTTATGACATGTTTACTGATGGAGGAGGTGGAGGGAGTGGTGGTGGGGGAGGATCTAGAGGAGATTCTAGGAGACAAGAGGCCCAGGTGAGTGTAAATAATCATTTACTAAATTTGACATAACAGCCTTGCATTACCTGTTAGAATGCCTTACACTTGTTTTGCTATTGGAATTAGTGAAAATTTGAAAGCCATTCCTGCATACTATTTTATTTATAAAGTTGTGGAAACAAAGTATTGCCCTTCACATTCTGGATTATTTTGGTACAGAAAATCAACAATACCCTTATAATGATTGTTAGCTTCCCTTCAAACAATTTTTAACATTTTGTTGCAGTCTTCATCTTCACGGCGCAGCGTTGGAGGAAGACAAGGAAGTAGTCGATCTAGAGTATCGCGTCAGCCGTCATCAGCGGGTAGCAGGTCATCCAGAAAGATACCCAGTAGGAGTGTGTCAGCAGTGAGTCGACAGCCTTCTGTCAAGTCTGGTATGATAAAGCCAAGCAGGTCTAGAATACCTTCTTCTAAATCGCTAGCTAAGCAACCTTCTAGAATGGCTCCGGGTAAATCAGCATCTAGAATGGGTCGATCGGCGTCTAGAATGGCTCCGTCAGCTTCTAGAATGGGCCGGTCAGCGTCTAGAATGGCCAGATCAGCAAGTGTTGCTAGTCAAAGAAGTATGAACCGTCCTTCAACTATTAGCTCTAAAAACTCTAGAATCGCTTCAAGGAAGTCGCATGCGAGCAGACGATCTGTGTATCGATAACAGCCATGTTAGTATGACTTGAGCAGAAAAGCTTGACTGGCTATTTTACAAGCTCAGACACAGTGAGCAGATGTTTACTTGAAGATACGTGACTATATTTTTATGCAGATACGCTTCCGAAATGCTACCGAAAAAATTGAAACTATTTGCTAAACAGTATTTTAGCTTTACATTGTTGTTATAAAATCAGAAATGTAGTGTTCATCACTCACTTATTTTAATATAAAAATAAAATGTGTTCTACACAAATAAATTTGATTTGGTTTTTTTTTTATATTATGTCACATGAAATGCCTGCATGGTATTTATAAAAATCATTTGATCTAATTTAGGCGACACTAAAATTCACAAGCTGCATGAACAACACTTGTGATCCTTTTGTATGCAGGGTTAATGTGGAGACAACTACCAATTATTAAAGGTAATAATTTAATAATTAAAACACTGGTAGTTAAAAGGCAAGCTTAGATATTTTTCATTTATCACATATTTATCTTTTGTATCTTTTTCAACAAAATTGATGTTTATGTAACACCAATAAAAGCAAGTAACAATAATATATGTATCAATACTCAATACTAACAGAATAAAAACAAACATAGCTAGTAGTAAAGTGGTGAGTGGATACTGTAAGTGAGATCTACAAGTAAAAAATATACAACTACTTTGGTTTAGTAAGAAAACTGCAATTATATTATGTTATGTTATATGCTGTCATGTGAAAACTACAGAAAACAACAAATATAACCCAATGTAGAAAGTTATCTACTTCCAACAGCTGCATGCACACAGCACCAGAAATCCATGAAGCTTATAGTTCTGAGAAGAAATACAGCTCAAATATGTGTTGCATGCTAAACAAGTTACAAATTGCGTGTTGAAACTTCTTGAAAGAGTTGTCTCCTCACAAAAAATGACCATTTCTAACAACTCATTTCTTGAGAAGACAACTTTCTCAAACCTGAAACCACGCCTACTTTGAGAGTTGTTATAAGTTGTACATATTGTGGAGAGCACAATGTTTTCATGTAGACAACACCATTGATAAGAGATGACTTTTCCAGACACACAGACCAATCTTACTCTCTAGCTGTAAGCTCTACTAATATTCCATTAGCTGGCTGTAGTACCAGAGCTGGATGTAGTTTCAGGTCACTTTCCTTCTGTACAGACTTTATTTTAAATGTGAGTAGAATAGTTGCTAATACAACCTTCATCTCCATCATAGCAAACTTTTGGCCTACAAAAGTTACAAATAACTTTGGAATAGTAGACATTCGACCAAAATCTGCAAATTAGGGCATGGCAAGCTTCATCAGGTTAGTGTAACATAGATAGCAGGTTAAAAAGCAATAATACCAGAAGCAGTTATAGATTACCTATACAGTTTCTTGGGCCAGCACTGAATGGTATGTATGCATAAGGGTGTCTTTTGGCACAATTCTCTGGAGAGAATCTCGTTGGATCAAACTTTTCTGGCTGTGGGAAATACTGTGGATCTCTGTGCAGACCTGCCACTGCTACTATTATTGATCCAAACCCTTTAGGAATTGTGTGCCCGGCTGTTTGATGTAACAAAACATATGTAAGTGTTATTGTGCTCTGGGAATCCCAAAAAATATTGATGGCATGCTAGTCGTCAATGTACATGGCAGGCATTCTAGGACTATTAGATAAATAATTGGTACATAGCCCCGGTACAACTGCGCACACAAACACCTACCTAGTTCAATATCCTGAGGGATAGCCCTACCAAATGAAGGAATTGGTGGAAATAGCCTTAGAGACTCTTTAATGCACCATTCTAGGTAAGTCATCTTAGACAGGTCCTCCATTGTGAAGTTTCCTACTGCACCTAAAGTTATTAATAACCAAAAATTAAAAAAGATAATTTAAGCAAATTCTATTAGTTAATTGGTTAGTCCCCCTGTAGTAGCAAACAACCCATTGGTTAGTCCCGTGTAGTAGCAAACAACCCATTGGTTAGTCCCGTGTAGTAGCAAACAACCCATTGGTTAGTCCCGTGTAGTAGCAAACAACCTATTGGTTAGTTCCCCTGTAGTAGCAAACAACCCATTGGTTAGTCCCGTGTAGTAGCAAACAACCTATTGGTTAGTCCCCCTGTAGTAGCAAACAACCCATTGGTTAGTCCCCCTGTAGTAGCAAACAACCTATTGGTTAGTCCCGTGTAGTAGCAAACAACCCATTGGTTAGTCCCGCTGTAGTAGCAAACAACCCATTGGTTAGTCCCCCTGTAGTAGCAAACAACCTACCGGCAACTGATAGCAACTCTCGATAACATTTCTCTTGTTCTTCTTGATGCAGACCGAGCAGAAACGTGGTAAAACCCAGAGCGGAAGAGGGCCCGTCATGTCCCTGAAACATATAACAATTTATAAGTTGCTAGTTTGTAACATCAAAAGTGAAATAAACAGATAACAAGCTACAAAAAACACTCTACAATGACCATTTTTTTAGATACCTGTGTTTATTTATTGGTTTTATTTAACTATCTGTAACTGTTAGAGAATAAAGAGTAAAAACCCACAGTGCTTGGATATCCAACACTGCCATTTATTTATTATTTAATTGTCATTATTTATTATTATTATTATTTTTGGATTTCTTACTGTTGTTATTATATATAAAATTATTAATTTGATTATAATTGTTATTACCAATATTATTATTACATTAATTGTTAATTATGTTTGAAATTTGTATATTGATATTATTACTTGAAGCATTGCCAGCAGTTTTGATGATATGTTGCAATAAAGATTAAATTTTTGTTTGTCTAAACTAAAGTAAACTTTTATTGTCACCGGTTGCGTATGAATGATCAGATCATCAACAAATGAAAACCCTCAAAACTCAAGCTCATCAACCTTTGTTGGGTGCCGTTATATTCTTGTTGCATACAATGCAACTGCAACTGAGATTTATCTTTTACATCGACAAGAACCTTTATTGATGCTGCAGAGTCATAACTTCACCTCAAACATGAAAGTGTCAACTTCTTCTCTGATTTCTTTGTCAGATAGAGGGTCACCATTCTCATCCCTGCAGTGAAGTAGAGTGTCTAGAAATGCCTCGTGTTTTGCGCTGGCCTCTTTGGAATCTCCAATAGCCGCCTTTCTCTCTTGAATAACCTGGACAAAATCGCTTACATGATTATTTTCAACTTTTTTTGGAGTTGAAGTTTCAGAAAAAGTTTCATTTGCTGAAATAAACTGTTTTATAATACGGATGGAAAGGTTAGAAATTATTAAGCTAGCACCTGATTGGAGTAGTCGTGCACCACTTTGATAGCTCTATTCACTGACTGCTCGTAAGGTCCATCTTTGAAACAAAAAGACGGCTTCCACCACGGCTTGGTCTGACTTTTGTAAATTGAGTCTCGAACAAGGAACACAGCTTTAATATATTCTGACTCATTGCTATGTCGGGCATCTAACTGCACCCCCATCGCTGTCTCTAAAATCCATACTTAATACTCAGACTGTCGAAACAAATAATTGCTGACGGTATACATGTTTAATGATATTCAGTTTCAAGCTTACCCCCAACGATGTCTAAAGAAAGAAGTTCGTACAGATGATACATATCGATGGGTTTGCTAGAATGTTCTCCACTCACACCTTGAAGTAGCTGATCTCTGAAACTGCTAACATGGCTGTTCATTGTTCCTAATGCATCTTTTAATATGTTGAAATGGAAAGTTGGTGTTAGCATCCGTCTTCTACATTTCCACTTCTTGCCCTCACTAAAACATGAATGTGATCTTATATATAGTGGACATAGACAGAAGAACCTAGACTCATGGTTTTGAACTGAGCACTTTAGATTTCAGTGAGAGAATAGTGGCTACTTTACCTGGTGAGAAGGCCTCGTCCCAACCATTTGTGGAGAAAATTATAATTTATAGATTTATTTACAAAGTCGTGACTTTTGGCCAACTTTTCCACTTGGTCTGCAGTAAATATATGAACTGTGTATCCTTTACCAATCTTGTGGATGTAAATCTTGTCTTTACGAAACTTTTCACATAACTCTATTCTCTGTTGATAAAACTCTACAATAACATTATTCTATTGTTACTTGTATATGCATCTAACAACCAACGCCTGGACACAATCTACGGCTAGAAATCTCATGTGGTAACTGTGTTATTTATTACATCTGCACACCATACACTAGAATGACATGACCAGAGGTGACTGTAAAAGTACCTGAAGGTGATTTTTTAAGTGCCATTGTAGATCCCAGAATTGGAACGTTGCCAACAGTTGGAAGTTCAGCTAACAGTTTATTAATCTTACTATTTCTCCATTGAATAACCAACCACACAGCTAGTACTACTGTTAGAGTAGCTGTGTAGAACACACTACTGGAGTCTATTAGCCCTCCAAGTATAGCTACATCCATTTTGTTTGTATCTACAAAAGCAACTGCAAATATTTCAACGCTACACTTTTGGTTTTTGAAAGAATAAAAATTAATAATGACGACAGATTCATTTGGTTGTGAATGCTCATGAGAACTCGCTTCAAATGTAAAAAACATATTGACTTGAATGCTGAACCGATATAGACACTTTCTTGACTGCAATTAACGCGCGACAGCAAAAAATGACGTAATCTGTAAACAACAACGGGCTTCATAAAAAGTCTCCAAATTCCACATCAGACAACTCAATAGCAACAAATTATTCTGCTCATTAAAAAGACTCACCTTTAATTCAATGAAGTACAAAAAGCTATCTTCAACTATTTGCTACACCTACAATTGACAGCAGGTGCTAGCAGGTGACAGCAGGTGGTACAATAGCAACACCTTGAATATGTTCTGACTAATTGCTAGCACTCTTAATTTGTGAACCATCAACTATTCCATAGCGTATTTATAGCATGAAGTAACCTCAGCATAACCATTAAGCAATCAGCTCAGCAACTGTCGGTTGGTCACACCTCATTGGAGCCCGCCCTTATAAAAAAGGGGGATAACTCTAACTGTAGCGTTTGATTTATCTCTTAATAGGTACAAAAACAATGAGCACATAACTCTATGAAACAAAACCGATGTTTTGTGTTTGTGAGTGCTTTCCCATTTTAAAAGCAGATATGTGATGTTTCGAGAAGGCATCTGACAAACACCGATAACGATCTGACAAACTATCTCCTATGATGACTAAACAAATCTTTTGTTTTCTTCCAGTGCCCAACACAAAGCCGTGCATGAAGTAATGTACTGGCTCACACGGCTCAAAGAGATCATGTGATACATTGAAAAGTAGCTCCATTGTTTTAAAAACGGCAAAAATGTTCAATTGTTGCACTGTGATAAGCAAATCTGGGGCAGAAAACCTCTAATAATCATTTACAAAGAATAATAATAAATAAGAATGAAATATCTTTATTATTTTTTTGATTCTGAGTATCGCTTTTGTGGCTGTCTTCCATTTTCAACTAGTTTAGTTGAGCTTTTACTGTCTCATACTTTCTCGAGCATGACCCCAAGAGAACATGCTTTGTGTAAAAGGAAATTATTAATTGCATTAGTGGCCTTCTCTCATTCACACCAGTACGTGCTTAAATGATATTTCTTTGTTTACTGTGGTGTTATCACCCACCATAGGGTAACAATCCACATTGCATCAAACTTGGACAAATGAGAGTGGAACACAATGCAGTAGCAGGATGCTTTTTGTTACCACGACGATTGCATCACAGTTGGCATGCCTGTTGTTGCGATTTTGACACTTCATTTGGGTTTGTTTGTTATTGCCTAACCATGGTGACCCGAAACAGGAAAAATATGTATCAGACATTTCAATTTTTCCTTTGTGAATCATGATTAATGTACAAAAAGTGATTTGTTTGAACTACTGGTAAACAAAATGTAAATGAGTAAAGACAAGGTATTCATGCATCAGGTTTTATTCAAAGCTGTGTAAAAAAACTTTGTTTCATACATGCAAATGTCATTGATAGTTTCATTTCTACTAGCATTTAGAACTATCTTTAGTGTTTTTCACATGTATGTTTTGCAAAGAGAAAAACTGATTTGCTAAACATACCTACACCAAGATTTTAAAGGATTTCCTATTGAAGTAAAACTGGCAAACAGTACTTCTGATATTCATCGAACCATGTCACTGGGTGTCCCAAGTAAAACTTTCTCATACAAAACAACTTTTTTCATTTTCTCAATTTATCAGTCATAATGCATTATTTTTTAAAACTTCTAATGGAGAATGGCTTGCATTTTGACTTATGTATGTAGAATATGTGATAGAGCTAGTTTGCTATATCAAGTTTTCTTGTAAGAAACAGTAATTAAATAAGTGACAGATGTTTTGTCTACATCCTGTAAGGAACGTCTACAGAATAAGGTTGTACCAAGTTGTACTTTTGGTAGTTAACTTTTTCATCAGTTCCGACATCTGTCAGCCCATGAGACACGCGATTTAGTGAAACGAACAGCTACTTCCACACTGAAATAGCATATTATCTATCATGACAAGAGTGCCATTGCTGTCTGTATGTGGGAGTTATTCACATTGTTAGAAAAAAATATTTTGGAGTTGCTCTATCTCCTACACCAAAATGAATTTAAAAATGGAGTTGTCCTATTTCTCTCTCTCCAAGTCTTAATCTTTTGCATGCAGCTTGTTGCATGTGCATTATTTGGGTAAAGTTTGCTTTTTTTGTAGAAAAGCAGCAGATATTTTTTTAATCTGATTGATTAAGCATCAACGCAGGAAGGGAACAGCTTGCTTTCAAAATACGAATAAAACATGAGAACTTGGGAGAAATAAAATATTTGTCAAAACTTTTTATTTTTAGGAAACGATAATAGTTTGAATACAACACCTTACCTGCATTGCATTTTGTATAACAATAAATTTCAATAATTTGGAATTGTCTCCAATAGACGAGAAAATTTTCCTGTTTCTTTTTATTCCAGATATTATATCCAACTTTCTTATGGAACTCAATAGTTTGTTAGCTTTTCATGTAAGTCCAATAATTTTCTAGCTGATTGACTAACAATAGGACAAAATATAACAATGTTTATTGTTATAACAATAGTGCTGCAACACAACACAATGCTAGGAATATGTGAACAATCATTTGAATGTGACCGTATATAACAAGGGGAGACAATGAATAATGATATGTATAACTGCACATTGTAACATCTATTGTTCTGACTATGTAAGGGTGATGGCTATATTCTCTGTTTGAGATATGATGATATGAGAAGGTAAAACACACAAGCATGGTTGTAGCATAATGTACGAGCATCAGACGCTGCAATTGCTTTCAATGCAAATAGCTGTCAAGTACAAGTTTTTAAAAGTTGTTCCGATGCAATCAGATGAATTAAATCATAAAAAAATTAAAACACTCACTCTAGCAGTATAAAAGAAAAGTTATTAATAAGGTATGAAAAGTTCATCGACAGGTGAGCAAAACACATCTAAAGCTTATGTTTCAGCTGTAGAAAAAATATTATTAATAAAACTTTCAAGTGAGCAACAACGAATGTCAGAGCAGAAAACAGGATAGAATGAGATCTCAGATGAGTTCATAGAATAACGCAAAGACCACACAACAATACACGATACTGATAGAATCATGACATCGAGTGAAACTGAGAGAGGGGAAGACAACTCCACATCAAATAACAAATAAAGGCTGACGACTGCTTAATCAGCCATTGGGTGGTCGTCGTCGGCTTGAACTTCGTACTCGCCAATCAGGGTCGTTTGTCTTGAGCACAAAGTCATCGCTTGCACCTGGTAAACACAAAAGTGAACAAGAGCTTCCGTAGAGATCAAAGACATAACACTGACATCTCAAGTCGCTAAGACACTCACCTTGACATTAGACCAGCGGAACTCGTTGAGGGTTTGCTTGTTAAGACCAAAGACGAAAGCGTTGACGGTGCCTTGACTGGAGACAGATATGGCGTGTAGCAGCGTTAGAGCGAACGAGGAATGCATGGGATGCACAGCGTCGTTGATTCTACAACAGTGAGACACGCCTACCTACAGAGGAGGTATTCTAGATGGTAGTTGTGCTTTCGACATTAATGTATACAATATGTGTGATACTTCATCAGTGATATTTATTGTGCGATATAACAAGTGTAGTAGTAAAAGCATGGCCGAAATATCCTAAATATATAAAGCTAAGAGATAGAGTAGAAGATGATCGTGTGTTTAGTTAGTCCAGCACACAGGTGCCATTACTAACTGGCTCGTGTGAAGGTCAATTGGGTAGGTTATTGGGCTAGGCGGGGTCGCCCACCTGGAAGATGCATTTTTCCACATTTGCGGAAAGACTTAAACTTGACTGACTATTAAAAGTGCCTGGCATTAAAAATATCAAATACGCATGCGGATATGAGTCCTTCACAACATCCCATTGTAACGTATTTCAGTGAGATACTGATGTTATAAATAAACTGTAAGAATTCTGATTTATAACCATTTCATTTGATGAGCGACGTCTCACATCCATGGTGTATCGATACTCAGAAGGTTGATTGGCTTACATAGCAGCAGAGTCACCCAAAAATTATCATCATGCCTGCAGTTTTGTGACCAAAGATTCATTCGCAGGTGAGGCTGCCATTACGCTAACACCTGACTTCATGTGACAATTTTGTTGACCAAAAATATTCAAACTATGCATGTTTGCAATGGAGAAACAACTCCAAGTTCCCATTGCTAAAACAATAACATACCCTAGAGGACTTTAGTTTTCGCTGGACCAAACTTTCGCGTTTTTCGCGGGTGCTGGAAGTAGCGAAATTTAGTTCCAACGAACTTCTTTCCAGCCGCTGTAATAGCGAAACTTGAAAAAAATAATCTAAGTGATATGATATCAACATGAACACAAAACGAATAATAATATGTTTTATTATTATTAATGATATATCACAATAATTAAATATAATATTATTATTATAACCATCGTTGTTGTAATAATGAAAATAATAAAGAACAAAATAATAATAAATAATAAGAAGCTCCACTCTGATTTTGTTTCATACAGAACAACGAATTGGCTCGCTAGCTGAGCCTAAGTTTCTATTTGTCATTGAGGGACTAACAAGCACGCCTCGCATTCCAGCATTGTTTTGCCCCTAACAGCATGCACTATGTTATGGTCTTCTTCTTCTTCTTCAAAGATAAAGAGAGGGAGATATTGCTCTCTACCATTTCATTTGTGATTTATTTTTTTGGCACTGCCATACTTTTATTGTCAGATGAGAACATATTTAGGGGATATTTTATTGTGAGGTTAAAAAGTACAAGAAGATAATATACCCTCATGTCAATAAATACATCACATTGTTGTTGATGTTGTTTAGGCAAATAATAATTATTTTATTTATTATTATTATTATTATTATTATTATAATAATAACAATAATATGAAAAACCAGGTGCGAAAATGTGTACCGCGAATATAATTGCCACGGAACTGCTAGCGAAATGTTTGCTAGCGTATTCACGGAGGTAGCGAAATTAAACTCTAGCGAAAGTAAAGTCCTCTAGGGTAGTATGGATCCAGCCATTTAAATTGTTGACAATAAATCATGGTCAAGGTTCTGTTTATAATATGATTTAGTGTTCAACAACATTACTATTTAAAATTCAGTAATAACAATAATAATAAATGAATGTTCGGAAAACTGTTTGAAAACAAAATCAAAGAAAAACTTAAAAGTCCAGCAGGAAACCGCCATTGGCATATTGCCAGATATGCGTAGCTGAGATTTGTACTCACCTGTTAACGAGTGGAAACACATTGAGAAGAAGGTACATAAAAGGGTACATCCTCAGCGACTTCACTTCCTCCACCATTTGTTGCTAGGTAATACAATAACAAATGCAACAATTAGAGCTGCTGCTTGTATTGAAATTGCACCTGGCTGTGAATAACTATGACAGGCAATTGAACTATGTTAAAATTTATACACAATCCCTGCCATGAGCCTTCTATGTGACATAAAAGGTCAGTACTTTGATGATGAGTCACTCAACTTACAAAAACGCGTATCATGATCTCACCAAGTTATATAACTTACTTGTGACAAAAACACTCATCATGATGTCACCAAGTTATATCTTTTGTGAAACAGTTTAAAATTATTTACTTTTCCATCCCAGACCAGCTAATTAATCTATTTCAAGATTATTTTATCGCTGAACAAACTACCATATCCAATTCATATATATTCCTTAGCATATGCATGGTAGGACAACTCCATATATGAAATAAGTTTTAGCGTTTAATGGGATCACTGCCAGCTATATACTGAAATTGACAAATAGCATACCTGTGTTTGCTCAGTCTCGTGACTGTATATACCACCTGTATTGTTGGCCCTCCTGTACACCACAAACATCATATGAGAGTTGAGTATTACAATAACAAACAGCAGAGTGAATAGAGGGATGTACCATACAGCAAATCTCCAGATAGTGACATCTATCCAGCTGTAACAAACAAACAGTAAAATGAATATATAACGGTATAATATCCCTGACAATACAATATGACTAACAATACAATATAACAATACAATATAACAATACAATGTAACTAACAATACAATATAACTAACAATACAATATAACTAACAATACAATATAACTAACAATACAATATAACTAACAATACAATATAACTAACAATACAATGTAACTAACAATACAATGTAACTAACAATACAATATAACTAACAATACAATATAACTAACAATACAATATAACTAACAATACAATATAACTAACAATACAATATAACTAACAATACAATATAACTAACAATACAATATAACTAACAATACAATATAACTAACAATACAATATAACTAACAATACAATATAACTAACAATACAATATAACTAACAATACAATATAACTAACAATACAATATAACTAACAATACAATATAACTAACAATACAATATAACTAACAATACAATATAACTAACAATACAATATAACTAACAATACAATATAACTAACAATACAATATAACTAACAATACAATATAACTAACAATACAATATAACTAACAATACAATATAACTAACAATACAATATAACTAACAATACAATATAACTAACAATACAATATAACTAACAATACAATATAACTAACAATACAATATAACTAACAATACAATATAACTAACAATACAATATGACTAACTCACCACCAAGCTCCAGATGGTCCATAGTGGTTGTCGTCAATGAATGGAATACACGAACCTAACAAAGGAATTCCCCAACAAACTATGTGGAAAGCCCTAGATTAAAAAAAGGACAGCGAAAGGTCAATGAAGGGTCATGTGTTGAGAGGAGACAACTAATTCAATACAAATGTAACATGTACTATACATATGCATAGCCTATATGATACTAACCACTCTCTGTTGTCCAATGTCTTGTCATGTACCACGGCTAGATAAAGGGTGATAGTTATACTGAGTATCCACATCAGCAATGCCCAATCTAAAGAATAGAAGGTACAACTCCATGTCTATATAGCATTACATGTCTATGACAGAGCTTACAGCTCTATGATATATACAAATCCCCAACACCACCACTACAAATCAACATGCACTAAGAACTATTCAGCTCTAGTATTACAAACCTGATAAGCTAGTCACAAAACCTTGAAATGTACAAAAAGGGCCATCGTCTTGCAGATCACCCTGTGAATATATAAGTTTCATCAATTGTGACTGTAAGCACACTTTTTATCACTGCACGTGACAACAACAGTATACACATTGTATTGTTGAGAAGAATATAATAGAGCAATCGGATGATATAACATGGTATCATAAACATAGATAAATGTGTAACACCAACATCTGTAGACAATAGTATAGGGATTAATAATAAGTCAATGGTTTTAGGCTTACCATAACATATGCTATAGCAGAGAACAAAGCTGCTATTGTCATGTAGATTATAATCCTCTAAAATAAATAAGTTAATGACTAAATATTTGTGAGTTGACAAACAACTTGTTATATTGCTGGTTAATGCAAGTGTAATCCATAACTGTACCTACTAAATTGCTTAGACAAACCAGGAAGTAGATTTACCTGAACGAAAGTCGAATATTTCTTGTAAAGAAATATATTTACTAACATCAACAGACTAAAAAAGAAATGACTGATTTTATGCATTGATCATACAAACTGTATGCAGATATTGTTTATAATAATTTCCAAGTATTCGAAAAAAGTTCTCAGGTGAACAGTTTTGACTTACCATCCTAACAATGATATAGAAGCAAACACTCTTTTCACAGCAATAACTGTAACCTAAAAGTAAAAGTGAGATATGCAATGAACTAACAAAAAATTATTTCACCACCTGACATGAAAATTAATGAACAACAATTTTCCAGATATATGCATAAATCAAGCATTGAACACTGACTGTCAAACAAAGAACAAATTTAAATAAATTTTACATTCAAGACAAACACACAAACACTCTCTATGCATGTACCCACCCAATTAGTAATTATTCAAACATGAGTTTGATGTATACCAAATCAAGCAACAGTAACAAAAAACACGATTAAATTATTAGTAAAATCCTACTAAAACCAACAATAAATAAGTTTCCATGCCTGATCTGATCAATTATTATTACAAGAGTGATTTCTTGAACTTACACAGTGATGTGGATTATTTTCGAACAAATCACATGAAGCACCATCATCATCATCTGAGGAATTTACTGTCGTCACACTACTACTATTGTAGTAAGACATCTTTTTGCAGCGTCTCTTCTTTAATCTAATAATTCATTCAGTCTTCTTTGTTGCATATATAATATTTGACTGATTATTATTGTTGTCAATGTTATGGATTGCTTAATTGCTTGAAGTTGATTAATATTATTATATTATTTATGTACGAATGTATATCAAAATTAAAAAGTTGCTAACTAATTGACAGCTCCTATTTTATTGTAATTATAATTATCAGTTAACCACCATAATAAGTATTGTTATTATTATTATTATTATTATTATTATAATAATGAACTTATTCATTCACTAGACAATTTAAAATTATATATTATATATATATATTATCTGGTTATTACTTACTTATAATTATTTTTGTTTGTTTATTTATCTATTATTACGATCATATTTAATTATTTTATATTTGCTTTCTTATTATAATAAATAATAATTATTATTATTAATTAGATTTAATTAATAATAATTATTATAAAATAATAATAATTATTATAAAATAATAATAATTATTATAAAATAATAATAATTATTATAAAATAATAATAATTATTATAAAATAATAATAATAATAATAATAATAATAATTATAAAATAATAATAATAATAGTAATAATAATAATTATTATTATTACTATTATTATTATTATCGTCAATTATTATTATTATTATACACAACAAAAAAGAGAGAGTTGTTGCCTGTATATTATAAATATGTTTGGGAAAAACTCAAAGTTTAAAAGCAATAATCAGATTGAAAGTTTTGTGTCAATTGAGTTTGTCAAAATATAAAAATAATATAATATTAGACAGAACAGCTGGAATGCTGATTTAAAGGTGCGAGAACAGCAGGAAGCAAATGAAGCAATAAACTTGGTTCTTTAGTGCTGGCAGCAATAAAAGGCAGTCACGTAAAAGCGGGTCTCCACACCATGCGGCCACTTTGTACAAAAGCACTTGATTAGGTCAAGGTAAAGATTTCCTAACTGGTCAAGGACTTGTAAGAAGGCGTGGTATAAGGCCTTTGACTTTAGAGCCCTCCTACCCGCTACGTAATAAACAACGCTACCAATAAAACTATTGGAGTACAGTCTAGAAGAGTTAAGGGATGCCGTATGGAATTTTTGCAAGTCCAAAGATTATTGTTGTTCATCATTAGACTTTTTTTTATTGATGTTTCTTTTCTATCTATAATCGCATGAAATGTAAAAAGTTATTCATGTGGTGGTAATGGCATAAAGATAAAAAATGATAATAATAATATGATGGAAGAATATAATAAATAGTAGTAGTCAGTGGTGCAGTAGTTTTAAAACATTTTTTTAACATCATCATCATCATCACGATCATCATCAGATCATGGTTAAAAAAATGGTCACCATGACTGAGTACTAATATAATTGATTTATTATATTTCAAGCGTGTAATTAGCGAAGACGCTGCTGTAGGGTCGATGCAGGATGTGTGCTAAAGAAAGAGCCCTCCCAATAATAGTGGGGAGAGCTTGAAAATTGTGAAATCGAAACAACTTAATGTGAAAAAGTCTTACTACTACTACTGCCCTTTTCTGCCGTGACAAATTTTTTTTTGGCCATATTATTATTAGCAGGAAACAGCGTACAACAAACATGCTGTAAATAAGATTCGCCCCAACACTCTACAGCCAGTATGCTAAGAAATCTTCCCCATGCGACCCAGTCTCAAAATTTATCCCCAGTGATTATTGGGAATCTAATGCACTGCAAAAGATTAATTCATATCATGTTGAGCAGCTTCCACTGTGTATCAATTTTTTGCGCGTCGGAACTATACTGATTACTAGAACGCCTTGATGGAAAGAGTCATGGCAATCACGGAATGATTTTTTTTAACCATGACTCAGTCATGGATTTTGTGGTAGCACTTACACCATTTGTAGTAGGAATAATAATAATATGAAAACAACAGAAGATTTTTCAGTTGTTGTTGTCGATGTGCAAATCACTGGCAGTTGTTGTTAGATGTATAATTTCATTTGCATATAAAAAATGTATATTACAATAATGACATACAATAACAAGATTTTTTTTTGGTTATATGTAGGCTTATGGTAATAATATGGAAACGAAGTTATTCTTCGAACAACATGTGGCTATTATAATTATGATAAAAAATAACTTCTAATAATTAGTGATCAATCATTAACAGTAAATAATAAAACGCACAAGCTGCACTGATAGCGAGCATTGGACAACAGAGAGCTAACAAGGGTTAGCTATGGAAAACGCAGCATTAGTAAAATGAGCGGAAATTAGTATAGAATAAATGCAGCAGTATGAAATCCCAGCATGATGATGAATAATGTGAGGGACGCGGTCGAAAACAACGGTTTCCCCGACAACGTTTTATATGTATATTTTGTAATTTATCGCTATTTACTTCCAAGTATTTTTAACAAGAACAATTGTATATATCTTAATTATTAATTATTTATTTAAGATGTTTTTCAACGAAATTGTACCAAATTATTTTATGATCTCGTAAGGCGTGGCTTACGATCTCTTTGTTCACACTCCTATTTAATTTCTCACCTTCGTAACATAAATCAGAGTTACCCTGATTCTCAGAAGATACTCACTCTACACTGACTAAGAAGGCTAGCACAAGCAGGAGTACAAGAATAACTGCAACTTGCACTAACCGACTATCCGTGTAGGCGAAGCTTGGTAGAAAGTGATCGGTCATTTTGACAATTGCTGCATACGGCCGCGGGTTGACGTATGGTACCAAGCACTTTGACCCTCACGCAGTATTCAGGATTGACAAGTCGACCTTTGTGGTCCCGACTGCCAATAGAAACATACAGAATAACTCACTCAAATCTTGCGCCGTAGCTGTGGGAATTTGTGTAGGTGTCTAGCTACCAAAATAACACAAAATCCTGCACAATAATATTTGAAAACAGTTTCAACCTAATCTACTGTTAGGATCAATATATCTACTAAAACAGAAATAAATACCTCAAAACTAATTATTGTAGTTTTATAACACAAAACTACTTTTTGCAATGTTTGACTCTATTTTAGTCTCCATATATTCATACACTTTATAAGCATTTGTTACACTAAAATTATCTACAGTACACATTTTTTATGATAAACCAAAAGTTTATCTTATATTTGAGAACTTGAACATTATGTTATCAAAGGTATTGCTGTGTATGTAAGCTGGCTTCACCTCCCTTCAAGTGAGAGAAGTGCAGCTAGAAGTATGAGGAATGGTGAAAGCTACTGTCTACCTCTCTGTCACTATCTACATGAGATAATCTGGACAAACAATTCTTGTTATTCCTGAGTTGGCATGTGAATATATAGCTGATATGCTGACTTTGGTGGCTCAGAACATTTCGTGTTTTGTTTTTAAAACGTCTAAATGCTTTCCAAACCGTGTGAATGCTTTTGAAAAAGTCTGAATTTTTTAAAACCTCCTGAAAGCTTTGTGAACTCGTTCATACACTTTGAAAATCTGACCCGAACTGCCAGCCACTCTATTGATAATACATTTTCAGACCATTTACGACTGATATGTTTTTACTAAACACTGGACGTTGCATTTCATTAAAATAAATGAAAAAGTTTTTTTTTATTATCTATTCTTATTATTACAATTAATATGTAAAATCAAAGTATGTTATTAAAAAAATAACTTTCTAGGCTATATTCAACAATTGTTTATACAGTTGATCAATTTGCTCTATGTCTAATGATTTACGTCCATGTCAAATAATTCGCATGGAGGCTATAAAGAAAATGAGGGCGATCATTTTTGGTTTAAAAGCCATGTGCTTTGCAAAGGTTTCAAAATAGTTTAGATTATTTTAAAACGGTTCAGACTATTTCAAAATAATTCATATGGTTTGTAAATAATTCATACTATTTCTAAAGCGTTCGTACTGTTCTAAACCGTTTGAATAATTTATAAACCATCTGAATCATTTCCAAACTCTGTATTATCTCCAAAACAGCTATACACTGTGTGAAATTCAAAGGTTGTTGGACAGGAATACAGTTTTACTGCATGAAGTCCCGCAACTGCTGATACCGGCAATTTATTTATTATAATCATTGATCCCGCTTTTAGATACAGTTTCTTAGGCTGTTTTGCTACATTTACCCAATTGCTTTTAATATGAAAGACGCTTTGCGAGCCGTATTGACTATTTTAAAGCTGTTTGTACACCATAGTTGACACGATCTAGACACAGTGGTAAGGCCGACAAGCAAAGAGTCGATCTGTAAGCAGGATTCGACATATGATTCAAATGACTGGGAGACAAATTTAATCTGGAAATGCCTGATACTAACAACTGCTGCTGACTTGAAATGTCTAATATGCGATGCTGGCGTGTAACTTGCAAGCCAACAATGGCCAGTCAGATTTTATAAAAGTAAGTGTAGGTAAAGTTACCACAAGAACGTGGCAAGTATAACTAACGCAAGTTCCTGCATGATGGTGTAGCACTAAAAGTGATGTACCATCAGCTAAACATTGTATGTAGATTGGAAATAAATGCTAATTGATTAATGTAATATTATTATAATGTAAATGCAGCAGGTTGATCGTGAGTGAATTTTAAAAAAAAATTAAAACATATATATGTTAGTAGTATTACCCGCCCTCTATGCTCCTGCCCTGCTCCAATTCCCAGGTCAGCTCTACTTCCCACCCCCGCTCTACCCCTCCCATTACCACGCTACCTCTCTGTGCGCCTAGCTGTTCTCACCCTTCACCTTGCTTTTCCCTCACCCTGGTTCACCCCTGCTCTGATCTACCCCCTACACTTCTCCTTTCTTTATTTGAAAGAAGACAAAAAGAAAATGTGCTGGTAGATGTTTGAATGAGCTCCATGTTAAAATCTACTATCTGAATGTATTGTGTTAATTGACAAAAATTGACAAAAATTGACAAAAACTAAAAGTTATAAAATAATGTTGTAATCGCTGCTTAAGGGAAGAAAATAAAGGGCATAAACCAACCTGCAATTACTCATTTAACTCTCAAATAATCTAATATTTCCAAACATCAACGATTTTTTTGTCAATGAATTTCCGCCTGCATTAATAGAAACAAAATTAAAAGCCGAAAAATATTTGGTTTGAGACTAAACAATGAATAAATAATGTTCTAATATTTTACAAATGCTCGCTAAAAAGTTCCTAATTATTAGTAATAATAACTAAAATGATAATGTTGAAATGGGAAATAATTATAATTGAATGTTATATAATGTTAAAAATGGTTAACCAGTTAATTCATAGTCCATAAACCGTTTGATATAGATGGGCTTTTTACCAACCCGCTCAATTTAATGCTATATATAAGTACTGACTTGATTAGGCAGCAACAGTGCTGAACAACCACCGCTGGCAGCAAGATGTTCTTTTGCTACTAGTGCAACTTTTCCTGCAGAGGTGTACTGGAGTTGGCTAAGCATGAGAGGTTACATAGGCGTAGAGGTCGTTGTCTTAACTGTGATATCTATTTTACCACTAATGAGGAGACTGAGCACAAATAACAATTTCACTTCGAACTGTCTCCACCCAAACAAAACTACCGCGGAAGAATTACAGGCTACCAAATTAATCCTGCTCTGACCGCCCTAACCCGGTGAGAGAGATCACCGGTGACCTTCCTTACAGCAATGGGTGCAATGCGCTTTGTGGCATCCAGCCCTCTCACAATCACGAGGAATGAGTCCTCTGCCATCTGTGCCGTCGAAGATTGTCTCTCTCCACGGCAGATTCTTCCGATAAAGACATCAACCTAAAAGATACTTGTGACCTCTCGTTCTGAGTACATCTTTCATACCCGTAACTGCCCTTTTCAGGGCCGCCAGCTGTTACTAATGAGTTGACCTGTCTTGGCCCTGGTTGGCATCAACATTCCATTGTAGATTTACTTCATTGTTGTTGGTTACAACGACATTGCCGAAAACGCAAATTTGGCGGTTTTTTTTTTACAAATATATTCAAATTAGGATAGTTTAAATCATTTGATTCAAAAATAATTTTTTCAATTGTAATATTGCTTCAAATTTTGAACTATTGGTCACGAAATTTATCACATGAATGCCGGTATGTATGTTACAGCAAACTTATCAACAATAAATTAAAATGCTGACTCAAATAAGCACTTCCAAAACAACAATTGCAAATCTATTTTTTACCCTCTGAAAAGTCTCTGCATAATGACTTTTTGAGATGCCCTCTTTTTTATAAGAACAAGTCAAATTTTTGGAACTCCACTTCATGGCCTTTTGTAAGTTGTTGTGAAACAAAAAAAAAATAAATTGTATACAAGTCAGCATCTATTGCGCTTACGCTAATAAATGAAATTAACTAGAGCATAACTCCGCAAATATTTTTTGGGCAGACAATAATCGAAACCAACTACATGAAGTTTGATTCAGTCAAAAATTTTTTGATTCAGCGCGTTTAAAGGATTTTTGTGCAAGTGACAATGCAGTTCAGATCACCAGGTACAAATGGGTACCTGGAAACCCTGCCCTCAATATCACTCCTCATATGATGACAGCTAAGTTTCTATTACAACTGGTATGATCTGTACAATGTTATTCTTTTGTATGACTTATCGACCAGACATTAAATTGGCAAAAATCATTGTGGGTAATCTGCAACTAAGGTTATTTCTTTCTAGAAATCAGTGCAAGTGCAATTATCTACGTATAGCTCCCATTTAGTCTATAAATGCTCTTTAATTCTTTTTAGAAATCAGTGCAATTATCTAGTCTGTAAATGCTCTTTAATGTAAATTTGATGTGTTCACAGGCTATGGCTGTGGTACCCCAGACCTTCAGAAGGTTGATGATCAATAAAATATCGTACAAGTTTAAAGAAGCCTGCGCTATTGAATCTGTGACTACTCCAAAGTTGGGAGAAAATGATATCCTTGTGAAAACTCGTTTTGTTGGGATAAATGCTTCAGACGTTAACTTCTCTGCCGGCAGGTACACAAAACTTGTTAGATATTATATCATTTTATTGCGTAATAAACATAGTAATATCAAACCTTAGACTGTTATACAGACTCTCTTGTTGATATTAAACAATTGATACTAGGTATGACCCATCCAAGAAGCCTCCGTTCCCATGCGGGTTTGAAGGGTTGGGGGAGGTTGTACAGAAAGGCTCCAATGTTAAACTATCTCTCAGCCAACCGGTTGCTTACATGTCCTATGGTGCGTTTGGAGACTACCATGTGATCAATCAAAGAGAGGCTATCCCTCTGCCCGAGCTAAAGAAAGAGTACGTGTCACTGCTTGTCAGCGGTCTCACTGCCGGCATCAGCCTAGAGAAGACCGCTGAGATGAAACCAGGTTTGTAAAAAGTTCAAGTTTTAGCAAAAGTCTTATTTAGAATGTATTGAAATTGTTGGATTAGACCGCTGCTTTCACTAAGAGGAAATTGTTGGATTAGACCGCTGCCTTCACTAAGAGGAAATTGTTGGATTAGACCACTGCTTTCACTAATAGGAAATTTTTCTTTTAAACTATTGTGCCACTTTACAACACCACTGTGTAATGAATTGGTGGACAAAATGATATAAGCACCATGTGGCAGAGCAATTTCTGTAAACATATTTTCTCCTCATCTCTATTTTCTTGCCCTGGTAGCTGCGATGCCTTTCAGCTGGTCTTGAGTTTTGTAGTTTTGCAAGATTTTGTTTTTTCCACATATGCAAGTTTTTGGCATTGAATCCATCGAACATATCCATTGATTGCGTACTAAACAATCTCTTTAAGCCGCGTTTACACTAGGCGACTGCGCCTCCGTCTCCTTTAAAGTTTGCCGCTTGCGTCTTGGCGCATGAGACCGGTGCATCTGTGGGGGACGCCAACAACAATATGGACAATCATCGCCATATTAACATTTATACATACAGTACGAGCACTCACCTAACTTACAATTCTACACATTTATCAGTTTATTATTATTTTATATTTATTATTTACGATCTAGAATAGTTTTCCACGGAAAATATTTAAAGTAAATATTTCTATTATGTAAGCACAAGGCGTGGCTTGTGCACATCCTTGGTCTCAGTGTTATATTTAATCTCGAGTAATCTCAGAATAAATCAGAGTTAACCTGACTCTCAGAAGTACCATTGCTGACAAGAGGAACACACGCAGGAAAACAGTAACAGCTATCATAACTACAGCTCGCCCGACCTACGGTGAATAACAGAGCCTAGTCGAAAGAGTGTACGGTCGATTAGACCTATAACGCTCACGGCTGTCGACAACAATAGCCTCTCGTTTATCACTGAACAGTCGGTACAGTTAGCAGCCGTCACGGCACTTTCTGTAAGAGCCAAGTTCGGCACTAGACACTTCTAGTACACAGAATTATTTCACAGAATCAATTACAAAAAGACTTGCATGTTTAATTGTGACCACAGTGGTTCAACCTAACAGTGGGACTGTACAGGTGCCTGGCTACCTAATAACAAGACATCCTGCGCACATCTTCCGGTGGAGATGCAGGGTCGTCGCAGGCTGAGACGCAGCAACCCAGCAGTGTTGATTCGAGGCTCAAGTCGCAGCGGCTTCATAGCCACGTGACACAGTTTAGCCATTTGAGTTGCTCTATATATCGCCTACAATATTTTGTTTATTCTAGCCTGGATATAATGTAAACCACGATTGTTATAAGATCGTAGGGTTATTATTAAATAAATAATTATTACCAGCATTGTTGAGGTGTGCTTATTATTTTTCTTATCAAAAGAATCAAACTATGTATGTTCAACAATAATACATAATTCATATTCGGAGTAGTTATCATTATTATTTTGGATGCAAACACAAAAAGAACATTAGATTTTCTTCAAATTATTATTTAATTTCAGTAAGTGGTATTATTATTTATAGATAAGTTAAAATTTCATAATACAGGTAAATAAAAAATCCACTAGATGCGTAGAGAACCACTGCCTGGTAGAAAACCATTAATAATTAAATCACAACTCATCAATCCAACTGTATGAGCAGGAACGCAATAAATTATTTTAGCTAAGATGGTTGGCAACTCCAAAGTCGCAAACTCGAAAATTTCGGGTGTTGCAGCGGTGTAAAGCCAACATGCGCCTGCGTCTGCGACCATCAATAGAGACGGAGACGCAGTCGCCTAGTGTAAAAGCGGCTTTAGGAGTAATGGCCACCTGCATCTAAGTTTGCTAGCACTTTCATAGTGGAAAAATTGCTCAGCCAGATTACACAATAAATGGATGTAGTTATTTTATGAAAAATTCAAATTTTAAACGAAAAATTGTTTCATGAAAGAAAACAAAAACTAATAATTTTATACTACAACATTGCTGTCCGATTGAAACCTACAAGTTTTGAAAAAGTGATTGTTTGATTCTAGCTAGCGTATCAAGTAATATTAAGTCTTGTGAGATACTTGAATTTAAACTAAATCATAGAGATAGAAGTTAATAAAACCCCAAATACAGTTTGTAACTGATCGTAATAGCGTACTACACACATTTTATACATTTAGGTTGGGGAGATGATTCCAATGTAGTTTCCATTTCGGAAATGAAAACCAGTGCCCACAATCGTTGAGTGCAAATAGTAGACAAGTAGTACATCACAACAACTACGTGTAAATAAGAAATTCTCCACAACGTTTGTTACATTTGTAGGAGAGACAGTAGTGGTGACAGCTGCCGCAGGTGGTACAGGACAGTTTGCTGTACAGTTAGCTAAACTATCTGGATGTCATGTGGTAGGAACTTGTTCTACACAAAGTAAAGTAGAAATGTTAAAAGAGTTGGGATGTGATAGAGTAGTCAACTATAATGAAGAGAACCTTGGTGAAGTGCTCAGCAAGGAGTATCCTAGAGGTGAGGTGTATTATTGGTTGCCAACTGTTAGACGCAGTATGTATTGTGTTATCTTACATGCATCCATCTGTCACTCAAGTGATTTATTAGCGTCAGTAAAGCTTCGTCACTGTCAATGCGCATTACCTACTGTAGAAAATTGATTGGTTCCTGATTCGTATATTGATGTACACGTCGCGCGCAATACAGTTGGTTTTGTAAATTTGTTTATTTGAGACATGTTTTACCGAGTTGATTTTTTTTCCATTTAGTTTCTCAATTCGAATTTACCAAAATTGAGAAATAAATCAGAGAATCTTTTCTGTTGGTAGAAACACAAGCTAATATTCTGATTACATCGGCATTTTCGTCATTGTTTACTTTTAGAATGCAGCCAGCGTGGTTCAGAGTTTTTATGAGAACATAGAAGAGAAATAACCAAATTGACTGTATAACAGTTAGCAGCTGGCCATGCTTGAAATGACTGATGCAATTTTTATCAGTCAAAAAAACGATTCAGATTTGGTTTTTTAGCTTGAAATTTGAAATTTTTTCTTCAGTTCAACCCTACCATTGTCTGTGTTGCAGGCGTTGACGTTGTGTACGAGTCAGTGGGTGGTGAAATGTTCGATGCTTGTGTCAACAATCTAGCCCAACATGGTAGACTTGTTGTGATTGGTTGGATCTCAGGCTACCAAAGTAGTAAAGGTTTCACAACCTCTCGTACTTCCAGCTCCTTGCCCCAGCGTCTTCTCCCCAAGAATGCCAGCATTCGTGGATTCTTTCTTTTTTCTCACCCGAAAGAGGTCAAGGTGAGAGCCCACAAATCGTCAACATTGTTGAAAACATGTTCAATTGGTTGAATTATTGCTGCAACAGCCAGAAATTTCAGTTATAGGTGATTCATGATGAGTATTCTTATATTTTGTAAACTCTTTTGAACAAAAAACAAGAATTAATGTATTGTGACGTTTGCTATGATACGCTTGCTAACCATAAAATCTTTTTATAATTGCTGAACTCGCATTGTCTACATTTGACAAATGACTGCCACATTCTAGAAGGTTCTTTCTCTGAACTTGGAGACTTGATGGTATGTTCGTGGACATTAGCTTGTATTCTGTATGCTTGCAGCCCACGGCCATGAAACTCTTTGAGTTGTACTCCAATAACAAGTTGAAGTGTCTGGTGGACAATGGAATCCACTCGGAGAGGGGACCTTTTGTTGGCCTGGAGAGCATATTCGATGCTGTCGACTATCTCTATTCTAAAAAGAGCGTTGGCAAAATAATTGTAGAGATACCTCACGCACCCGGCAGCAAGCTTTAACTTTTAACCTTCCACCTTTAATCATGGAAATACTTCAGTTCAATTTTTATTTTTGTCACAACTTGAATAATTTTTTCCACTTGTTATGAAGTTTTTACATTTAATAAATGCACAGCCTGTGAAACGGCATTTTCTCTTGTCACATTTAGGATTAAGAGATATCAAAAACTTGTGTCTCGGCATCGCAACCATTTGTGTCAGCTGCAACGTTCAAACTCCACAATAATATTTCAGCAGCCAATCATAACCTTGAAAGTAATCTAGCGAGTTGAGAGAGTAAACTAGCGAGTTGAGAGAGTAAACTAGCGAGTTGAGAGAGTAAACTAGCGAGTTGAGAAAGTAAACTAGCGAGTTGAGAGAGTAATGCTTTGGTTGCCGTCATCTGGTGGTAGCAACAATTCTAACAGCGTTTTTTTGTATCAAATCCACTGTGACCATTTATTAGAATCTGTTGGAACATTCTACTCCAATGTGAGCGTGTCCACATTCAATAGGATTATTTACCGGTAAGTGATTGGCAGGCCAGACCATAATATGTAAATGAAGCGTCACTCTGCAGTACCATTGCTTAGTTTTTATTCACATTCCTTGGCTGCAGGAATACTTTACCTCTACTTAACTCGCTAACAGCACAGCGCTGTTGCTGCCTATAATTATCCAATAGACATCCTGATAACTCAGTGAGCACCTGGTTGGTGCAAACCACGCCGAGGTCTAATGAGCGTGTCAGAATGACAGCTACTGATGTTGGTAACTGTTTCTGTTACAACAGAAAGTGATGAGCAGTGATATAGTCATTGTTTGAAGAACTATCAGAAATTGAGCAGGTTAATAAGTAGCCCAGTGCTGGTTCCGGTTGTGTTTATGAAATAAAAATTCACTATTTTATACAAAAACAGCCACCTAATGCATTTTGCGGTAACTGGATTTTTTGGATGTAAAAAGTTGTTTACGTATCAAGACATTTTTAACTTTTCTCTAGTCATTGATGGAAAGCCTAAATAAGCTGTGAATAGAAAAGACCGAACAGGCTGTAGTAGTTCAGTAATGTTATTTATACAAACTGTCCATAGACTGTTGTGTAATAGTGGATAGATTGCTATGCAGCTTGTTACACTTTAACGCATCTATCAATCATCTACCAACGCTATCTTGTCACTTCCTGAGTAGTTTACAAACGCACAGCGTCATTTGGTGTGTTGTTAGCTGATATTCTGATGCAGTTATAAAAAAACTAATACTAAACAAAAATACTGAAGTTACGACTTTGTAGCTATGGATTGCTTTTGTAACGGGTTCTTGTCGATGTTGAAACGGTTTCTCAGCAATAGTGTTGCTGAGGTAACTGCATACTTAATCATTTATGGTCAAGGGAAGGTTCTGGTGTACCTTTAGAAATTTTGTTTCCAATAACATTTTTATTAATATTACCATATAACCAGCCATTTAAGGGGGCTCTTTTACTAGCATCACTCTATAGGCGATACA
The DNA here is from genome assembly GCA_945261195.1 of Cryptosula pallasiana. Lineage (NCBI taxonomy): Eukaryota > Metazoa > Bryozoa > Gymnolaemata > Cheilostomatida > Cryptosulidae > Cryptosula > Cryptosula pallasiana. The sequence goes on along the minus strand of OX183138.1, from coordinate 21,680,903 downwards.
GAGAATGCAGTCGAGCTGGAAACCAATAAATAACTTTTACAGCCGTTTTCTACCAGATGGATTAATGCGAAATTAAAAATTTGGCACTTGCATGACCAAGCTGCAGAGTCAAAGTACAAGTCTTCAATTGCAGTTCAAACATTAGAACCGTTAGTCTTTGCTCCTAGTTACAAGGCCTCATCGCCTTCCAAAAATTAAAGTGAGAAAAGTTATTAAATCTTTTGTTGTTTTATAAAAAATAGTTGAAATTGAATTTATAAAGTTTTCTCCATGTGGTGTAAAGCATGCGGCCCCAGCCAACTATATGTGCATACCCTAAAGGAGAGCTTTGTACGCAAACTGTTAGCCAGCAATTGATGATATGTGAAGGTTTTATGTAAACCTGATGGTGTGTCTCCTCCAGTGAACCGAAAATGTTTGAAGCTACATGTACATATCCAGTTATACTCCATCGTCTGATTGGATAAACACCACACATGTGACCACAACCATGACACATGGCGACCCAGCATATGTACACCACTTATATTGCAGAAAGCCGGTAGATTTTGGTGATTTGGGTTTCAGTCAAGGCAGTTAGAATACACACGGACGGTGAGTTTATACCATTCTATTAATGGTAGTATCTTGATAACTCTACAAAAACTGATATAAAAGTTGATGTTTTTTGTAAGTGAAATAAATCATTCGAAATTTTTCTTGTAATATACTTAAAGATTTTTCAATAGTTTTCTGTGCAGTCATAACTGCCAAATGAAATATTTCTGCAAAATTGCGAAACATTTATTATTTAAATTTGTTAGACTGCAATGTTAATTATCGTTTTCTTCGCTGAGAAATCTTCGATCATTTTGTTAAAATGATGAAACCCTTCGTATCAAAATGGTTTTGAACCATGAAAACTGCATATATCAGTTATAATAACAAACTATATCTTTAGACAGGAGGTTACTGTAATACACCACACTAGTTTGTACTTCCTTAGTCTTGTAATTATCTCTCTTGCGTTGACTAAGTCTATGATATTTATCAACATTGTATGTTTCTGTCCTTTCCAACCCAAGAAGGTATGGCAGAAGTACCAGACTCGTTCAGCAGACTCATAGTCAAAGAGTTGAGCAGGGACTTTAAGAAGGCATGCAGTATGGAGGAAGTAGACACGCCTTCACTGGGCCCCTTTGAACTGCTTGTGAAGAACCGTTTTGTAGGCGTCAATGCATCTGATGCCAACTTCACGGCCGGCAGGTATGAATGTAGTGAACACTTATTGACTTATTAAACATTATAAAATGTTGGTAGCATTCACGTCTCACTGATCAATGCATAAAAGTTAACATATTTCTGTTTTTGTGAAATTATATTTCTAGTGAGCAGACAACTCCCAGCATAACCTCATTTGGTGCTGTGTTTATTATTCATTTTTAATCAGTGCTTTCTGTTTTCAATGAGAAGCAGTGAAATTTTTTGCTGAACACAGCAGCCTAGCTACTGCGTACCGATACACAATGTTTTACTTCCCAGGTATGATGTTACAATGAAGCCACCATTTCCATGTGGGTTTGAAGGAGTTGGTGAAGTGGTCAGTAAAGGATCTCAGGCTTCTTTACCGGTTGGACAGGCAGTGGCATACATGTGCTACGGGGCATATGCAGAGTATCATGTAATTCATGAAAACGTGGCAATTCCTGTGCCAGAGTGCAAGAAAGAATATTGTACACTTTTGATCAGTGGCATGGCCGCCATTATGTCTCTGGAAAAGACTGCTGAAATGAAGTCAGGTCTGCATAAATAGTTTTACAATTTAGACAAAAGTCAATTCAGATGTTAGTATAATTATAAGTAATAGAGTGAGCTTGTGAAGTTTTGGCGATCTATCACATGACCATACATTACGCCGTGTGTTACAGGAGAAACAGTGCTGGTTACGGCAGCCGCTGGTGGTACTGGACAGATGGCATGTCAGCTGGCGAAGATAGCCGGTTGTCATGTGATAGGAACTTGTTCTTCTCCAGAGAAAGTGGAAAGACTTAAAGAACTGGGTTGTGACAGAATAGTTAACTACAAGCAAGAAGACCTAGATGCTGTCTTGAAAAAAGAGTATCCTAAAGGTAAACGGTGCTGTGAATATCACTGCATCATGCTTGATGGGTACTTGATAAAGAACTTGAAATGAGTAAAGTTTATTGAAATATATCTTCGGTATTCAGGTGTTCGCAACTCCGCAATTATAATAAAGCCTGTAATCTACTTGTGTGAAAATGAAGAACACCTAAATATTTTAAACAAACAAAAGAGAATTAAATAAAATAATAAATAAATAATATTAATTATTATTTTGTATGATAGATTTAATCATTAGTTTATTTACAGGTGTTAACATAGTCTATGACTGTATCAGCGGAGAGATGATGGACACTTGTGTTAACAACCTGGCGCTTCACGGGAGATTGCTTGTGATTGGCTACATCTCCTCATATGTCAGCGGGCCAGTGATGAGACAATCGATGACCTTGAGCACATTACCACACATTCTGCTGTCTAAGAATGCCAGTATTCGTGGATTCTTCATTGGTGCCAATATTCAGCATACAAAGGTACGACGGTTGTTTTAAGAATTTGGCATAAGACTTTTTCGGGTATTTTAGTTTTAATTCTCTAGTTGTTCAGCTGGTTAATAGCGGACTAACTATAGCTTGACGTAATAGTAGTGCTTTTTATTCCTAAACTTAATCTATAGTAACTAAAATATAGAGTCAAAGCACCCCTCAACTGTGTTTGAGCAGAAAGAATTTGACACTACGTACTTGATTTCTGCTAAACAGCACTTTCTATAGCCTGTGTTAGGTTCCACTCAATGTTTCTATAGTCTGTGTTCTCTTACAGCCAATGGCGGAGAAACTCCTGAAGTTGTATGAAAGCGGTAAACTGAAATGTTTTGTTGACATGGGAGACAACTGTGAAGATGGCCCATTTCTTGGTCTAGACAGTGTATATGATGCAGTGGAATACATTTACTCTAGAAAGAGCATTGGAAAAGTGATGGTGGAACTACCAGAAGCTGGTTGTGGCCTCGTTTTCTAAGTTCTTCAACATTTTAGCTGTAAAACATATCAATATTTTTGAAATGAGTCAATCTTCAGTATTGATTAATTATTTTTGTGCAAAAAATTAGTGCTTTTTGTTGTTTTGAATACAGCATCAAGATCTGCCTGGTTGTCTGTGCGGTTTATTTTACTGCTTTGGAATAAATCCTGTCCAATGTATATAAAACACATTGTGGGCGTTTTGCTTCTCCCGCAGTTGTTTGTGGTTAGCTCAAGCTAAAAGTGAGCTATAGCTGACCTATAGCTGACCTATAGCTGACCTATAGCTGACCTATAGCTGACCTATAGCTGACAAGCTTGTACAACACAGCCCTACATCTCATTTCATAAATCAGAATCCTGTCTTTAAAAAAAACTAAGATTGTTTTCGAGTTGAACTCACGATTCAAACAAAATTGGTCTGTTTTACTCACTTGGTCAGCACATTTTTTTAAAAAGCCAGCCATACCATGTTACTATAGCAAACAAATATTACTTACGGTTTCAAGAACATTATAGTATCTGATTGTCTGAACTGTTTCTAATGCTGTGAGCAAGAGACGGGGAGGGGTAGGAGAATAGATTTCTAACTGTCTATTTCTCACACACCAGATACGAGCTAATCTTGCCTCTGATAGGTGATGGCTAGTTACCACGTCCTAAGCGCACACATTAGTGTTACAGCTAGAGTCTAAGCGCACACATTAGTGTTACAGCTAGAGCCTAAGCACACACATTAGTGTTACATCTAGAGTCTAAGCACACACATTAGTGTTACAACTAGAGCCTAAGAGCACACATTAGTGTTACAGCTAGAGTCTAAGCGCACACATTAGTGTTACATCTAGAGTCTAAGCATACACATTAGTGTTACAGCTAGAGTCTAAGCATACACATTAGTGTTACACCTAGAGTCTAAGCATACACATTAGTGTTACAGCTAGAGTCTAAGCGCACACATTAGTGTTACAGCTAGAGTCTAAGCATACACATTAGTGTTACAGCTAGAGTCTAAGCACACACATTAGTGTTACAACTAGAGCCTAAGCGCACACATTAGTGTTACAACTAGAGCCTAAGCGCACACATTAGTGTTGCAACTAGAGCCTAAGCGCACACATTAGTGTTACAGCTAGAGTCTAAGCACACATTAGTGTTACAGCTAGAGCCTAAGCGCACACATTAGTGTTGCAACTAGAGCCTAAGCGCACACATTACTGTTACAGCTAGAGTCTAAGCACACACATTAGTGTTACAGCTAGAGTCTAAGCACACACATTAGTGTTACATCTAGAGTCTAAGCGCACACATTAGTGTTACAGCTAGAGCCTAAGCACACATTAGTGTTACAGCTAGAGTCTAAGCGCACACATTAGTGTTACAGCTAGAGCCTAAGCGCACACATTAGTGTTACAGCTAGAGCCTAAGCACACACATTAGTGTTACAACTAGAGTCTAAGCGCACACATTAGTGTTACAACTAGAGCCTAAGAGCACACATTAGTGTTGCAGCTAGAGCCTAAGCACACATCAGTGTTACATTTTATACCACCAATATGGTAGCTATTTCTCTTCAGAATGTTACAAAAAATTTGAATATGTTTATGCCCAAAATTATAAATGCTTGTTTTTCACGTGCCGCTTTATCTAACATGTTTGGGTACTTCGTTTGTTTGATGTCAAGTCAATACTTCATCTAACTTATAGAAAACAGTTACTACATTATTGGAAAGCGAAAACAAATTGCAGCCACTTGTACTGGGATTTCACAGCTTGCCAACCAATTTCTTGTCAAAATGACTCGCGGGAGAAATTCGTCACCATCTGCATTCATTATTCTCAGCAGCTTGATAGCTAAAAAATAGTTCCTTTCTAAAAAGTTTAAAAACATCTGCAGTAAGATTTTGTGGTAAAACTTTAAGAATGTTATTGTTTTGAAAATTACTAACATATTTTCCGCTACACTTCAGGAATATTTCATTAGTTTTATTCACGTACTGTAGTTATTTATTTTTTAAATAGTTACAAACTTCTATTGTTACTGGGAATTGCTGCTAAAGTGAAGTGTACAAAGGTCACAGTAGAACTCTATCAATACAGTTGGGAGTTGGACCTGAACTGGTAGCAAAACTGTGATTGTTATTGACTAACAGCCGTGCCCATATATGACTGATTGTTATGACTGAATTAGCTTCACAAGCAGTCTCTAGATGCTTCTACATCCTTATCAATTCAACAAGTATAAAATCATTGGAGTTATCTTTACCACAAGCAGTTAACTCTCAAAATTCCTTTTCATTTTACAAAACATTTTAGCTGGTTCGATAAATTTTATTGATATTTTACTTGTTGTTACCTGCCGATTCGAAAACGGAACTGAAGAAGGACGTCTGAACTACAAACTGATATAAGAAGCATAGGATGCACAGCCAAAACTATTGATCAGTATTTCAAACAATGCCCAACTGTATTAAAGAGTAGATAACTCCATTGATAAAATACATGAAGTATCTCTAGAAAAATATTGCTCTAAAGTGCAAATTACTTCAAGACTGTTTGTTATATAAGCTTGAGTCGTGTAAACAACCTGCTATTTGCGCCTACTGTTGAATCAATAAACTGAAATGCTGCCAACATCTGACAGCAAACAGTCTGTCAGATGGAAATCTTCATTATCTAATTATCCTTACTATTTAGCCATAAAGCTTAAAGAGAGTGTAACTCCTTAAAAGAAACAGTAGGACTAGGACGGGCAACTTCAAGTTTCAGTCAAAAACTATCCTGTCACTCTTGAAAAGCTACTTTCTGTGGATGCCACCAGCTGTACCAGCTCAGATATAAATGTACTGCAGTATGTAAAGAAACCATTGCATGTTCAAGTAGTTACTTTGTCATCAATAAATCGAATACGCTCTGATTGTACACTCTAGCTATACTCAAAGTGTCACCAAGTAGAGAATGAAAGAGAGTAATTGAAACTAACTATAACATTAACAAACCTTTGCAAACAACTTTATTTGGAAAAACTTCATTTTCTACTGGATTAACTTGATCAGATGTATTGGAACATTTTATCACTATGTCTAGGTTGTCATGGCATTATAGATGTCATGTGTACCCCATGTCTCACACATCATTCCAAGCGTTGCTTACGAAGTCTGATGTCATCAAGCTATCACACCTGTTTGTTGATGACTAACTTTCCACAAGGTAGAAAGTACACTTTGAAGTAGCCATCAGAATGAAATGCTCAACACTAGCGCCTTTTAAGCTTCAAGTTGGTAAACCACGCTTAAAACAGGAAGTAAGGATTGTCACGGCCATTGAGTTATCTCCCGTCCTAAAACGTCAACTAATGGCAGCATTTGGTGATGTTAGAGCCCTTGCATGTCAAAATGGTGACTGTAATGAAGCATTAATCTAATAAAATGTGTCTTTGGTGCCATTTCATTAGATCTCGCACTTACTATATAAGAGCAGGTTAAGTTCTGTCACCAACCACTCATGTACCATTTGACCTACGTTTAGCATTCTAGAAGGGGAGAGAATCTATGGTCATCGCCACAATCTAAGCAAACAAACCCTTTCTAATGTCCAAATGAGATACAAAGATGGCTGAAGGAGTACAGCGTGTCCCCAAATGTGCAAATAGTTGGAACTTACGACAAACAACAACTATATTTTTCAATTATATTGTAACACCGCTATTGCAAATTTAAAAATCTTTCCATATTCATAACATCAGTAATAATTCTATAAAAAAAAATCACATAATATGTTCAATGGTGCAAATACATGCAAGTAGGCAAGTCAGAAAGATCCAGCTCTAGACCAAACAGCTCTAGACCAATTCAGCTCTAGACCAAACCAGCTCTAGACCAAACCAGCTCTAGACCAAACCAGCTCTAGACCAAACCAGCTCTAGACCAATTCAACTCTAGACCAAACCATACCTATTTTGTAATCAAGTTTTGATACCCAAAATCTCTCTGCCATCAACTATCCATTTTCTGATGGACACAGGGTTTTGTTGAAAGTTGGCTTTTCCAACAGTTGCTTTGATTTTTCTATGAATACTGTTACTTTGTGCTTTTTCATCTACTAGGCTTCGCTTTTGACTAATTCTCTTGCCACTGTTGTTGACAACAACCAAAGTAATGCAATAACTTAATTTTGTTTACTAGACAATACTTGTATTGTGACTTCCCGGTCACTTTTCATTTTTCCGTTTCAATTTTGCCCGTTTGCGTTGGGCAATCAAGGATTTATTGTTGCATATGAACTTCGGTAAGGTCAATAATCATTCAAGCTTTTCAGTGAAATATTCGGCTTTTGCTACTTTATTGAGTAAGCCTGGGCATGCAGGAAACAGATGATTGTTTCATCAACCAGCTGTAAACAAGAAGGCATTGTAAGGTCAACTTATGGTCGAGATTTCATGTTTTCAATGTAACTCCTAAGTTACTCAGGCAACCAATCAGATCAGACTAGACTTTAACAAACAAACAATGTTATGATTTAACTTCCTTGTCATTGATGTTATTTACATATTTTACAGACTGCAATAGAAAATTTGCCTTCTTTCAACCAATGTAGGCGTGTCTTCACTCAACCATCACTGATTTTAGCGCTTAAATACATAGAACAGTTGATGAAACGGTTTTGAGAGGGCATTCTGAGAGAGAGGGAGAAGCAAAGACTTGTTCCAGTGAGTTAAACTTTACCATTTTTGAATATCGCCTAAATAATATTGATTATTGCAATACTTGATCAGTATTAGTTCTTAAAAGTGGGCTAAAGGAGAAAGTAAAGAATTAAATGTGTTAAGTTTATCAAAATCTTAACTTTTTATTTGTTTTTGTATTTAAAATGATATATATTCTGCTTTGAAACCTCAACAAACCGGTGACAAATACAAATCACCTACATCTCTTGTATACAGGAAGAAAGATGGAAGTTGGGCTAACAGACTGCAGTAGTGTGTTCTACACAGCTACTCTAACAGTAGTACTAGCTGTATGGTTGGTTATTCAATGGAGAAATAATAAGATTAATAAACTGTTGGCTGAACTTCCAACAGTTGGCAATGTTCCAATTTTGGGATCCATGCTGTCTCTGAAAACATCACCTTCAGGTAACAACAGAACTATATTAAGTTGTGGGTATACTATAGCTTTGTTTGCAGTGAGTAGCAGCGCATTAGGTGCTTCGGCTAAGTAAACTCAAATAACTCAACTAATTTTTAACCATTCTCATAGCTGGACTCACGCAAATCTGGCTGAACGAGTAGCCATGAAGAAAAATAAATTTGCGGAGTTGTCTTGTCTTACAACATTTCTACGTCGTAGAAGCTAACAAATGAGAACTTGATAATAATAAAACAATATTTTTTATTATCATTATAATGAATAATTATTTCTACTAAAACAATGCAAACAAATAAACAATATCTTTTGGCATCACTAATGTATTGATCTTGTGACACACAGGGATTTGGCATAATAAATTATTATGGCCTTGCATCCATCATTCATGATAGCGTGATGAAAAATCGTTGCTTTAATTGCTGTAGCCAAAATGGAGTTATTTATTGCCGTAAAACGGTTTGGTTCAATAACAATGCATCAATAAAAGAAGAAAACTTCGAATTTTGCAAATGAGTAATGTTCTCGCATATACCCTGGCGCTAAAGTTTTTGTGAAGCCACACCGTGAAGAAGTGCCTTTTTTTACTTGGCCAAAGAAGAGAAATTCGCACTTTCGTCACGATTGTGACTTCACGTTCACTTAGCCCAAATTGCTTATCGTGTCCAGGCATTAGCTGTGAGATACACATACACACGTAACAGTAAAATAATGCTATTGTAGAGTTTTATCAACAGAGAATAGAGTTATGTGAAAAGTTCCGTAAAGACAAGATTTACATCCACAAGATTGGTAAAGGATACACAGTTCATATATTTACTGCAGACCAAGTGGAAAAGTTGGCCAAAAGTCACGACTTTGTAAATAAATCTATAAATTATAATTTTCTCCACAAATGGCTAGGACTGGGTCTACTTACCAGGTAAGTGCTGGAGTTCTTTAACCAGGAACTTAATAAAAAAAACTTGTGAACAGCTTAATCTATGACTAACGTGCCACCCAATTACTGTGAATAATCTGCCGCTTAGCTCTTTCTGATTAATATGCCATTTTGAATCATTTTATTGTGCCGACCGCTTACAGAAAGTTACAATTGCAGTGCTGGGTCAGAATGGAAATGCCGAAGGCGCATGCTGACACCAACCTTTCACTTCACCATCCTTAGAGATGCTTTGGACAAAATAAACAGTCACGCTAGCAGCTTCAGAGATCGACTGCTTGAAAATGTCAATGATGGCTGCTCAAATGAGCCCGTCAATATATTTCATTTGTATACCCTCTTGACATTAGACATCATTGGAGGCAAGTAACTAAAATAATTATTCATGATGCACCAAAAAAGTACTTTTTCTTTTCGTTTTTGTACATAAATGAACTCTATAAATTTTACAGAAACGGCGATGGGGGTTCAATTAGATGCATTGCAGAACCAAGATTCAGAATATGTAAAAGCAATATTTCTAGTCAAAGATTCCATACATAAAAGGCAGAAGAAACCATGGTGGAAGCCAGCGGTTCTATTCAAAGACGCACCATTTGAAAACTCTGTCGATCATGCCCTTCATGTGATACACACTTACTCAGAGAAGGTAAAACAACATACAAAGTGTTCTTTTGCTTTAAAAATATATTCAAAATTGTGTTCAAACCAGAAGTTTCTGATAAAAACTTCAGGTAATTCAAGAAAGAAAGGCAGCTATTGGAGATTCCAAAGATGCCAGCACCAAACACGAGGCATTTCTAGACACACTACTTCACTGCAGGGATGAGAATGGTGACCCTCTATCTGACAGAGAAATCAGAGAAGAAGTTGACACTTTCATGTTTGCTGTAAGTTTTTGTGAAATATTTTTTAATATTTATTTTAACTTAATGACACCCGCCAAGGATAATCATTATCCTCCATCTCAATGTTCAATTTTTTGAGTAACTATTTTGTAAAAAGAAATTTATTCAAGTATTGCTGTGATAGAGAAACTATTTATTGAAAGTGAAATTGAATAAAATGATACGTAACATTATTTCTACTGAATTGGCAGCTTTTAAAGATCCTAAAAAATCTTTGGTATAGAAGTTTTGATTCCAAGAGATTTTCTTTGGCTTGTAGGGCCATGATACCACCTCAACAGCTTTGGGTTTTATAACATATGTGCTTGGGCTACACCCAGAAGAACAAGAGAACTGTTACAGAGAACTTGTGTCAGTTTCAGGTAAGCTATGAGACAGCAAGGGCGGCAACTGATAGCATAAACTAACAAATACTTACCTGCGGTGTATGTCAGTTTCCTAAAGTTTGTGTGTTTGCTGTACAGGGACATCAGGAAACTTCACAATGGAGAACCTGTCGAACATGACCTACCTAGAATGGTGCATTAAAGAGTCTCTAAGGCTATTTTCACCAATTCCTTCATTTGGTAGGGCTATCCCTCAGGATATTGAACTAGGTAGGTGTCTGTATGCTCAGTTGTGCCGGGGCTATGTACCAATTATATATCTAATAGCCCTAGAATGCCTGCCATGTACATTGACGACTACCATGCCATTGATATTTTTTGGGATTCTCAGAGCACAATAACACTTACATATGTTGTGTTACATCAAACAGCCGGGCACACGATTCCTAAAGGATTTGGATCAATAATAGTAGCAGTAACAGGTCTACACAGAGATCCACAGTACTTCCCACAGCCAGAAAAGTTTGATCCAACGAGATTCTCTCCAGAGAATAGTGCCAAAAGACACCCTTATGCATACATACCATTCAGTGCTGGCCCAAGAAACTGTATAGGTAATCTATAACTGCTTCTGGTATTATTGTTTATTGACCTGCTATCTATGTTTATATTTACCTGATGTAGCTTGTCATGCCTTAATTTGCAGATTAGTTAAAAATTGTTTTAATGTTTCCTCCTGTAGGCCAGAAGTTTGCTATGATGGAGATGAAGGTTGTATTAGCAACTATGCTACTCAACTTTAAAATAAAGTCTGTACAGAAGGAAAGTGAGCTGAAACTACATCCAGCTCTGGTACTACAACCAGCTAATGGAATCTTAGTAGAGCTTACAGCTAGAGAGTAAGATTGGTCTGTGTGCCGGGAAAAGTCTATCTCTTATCAATGGTGTTGTGTAGATGAAAACACTGTGCTATTCACAGTATGTAAAACTTATCAGAACTTTTAAAGTAAGGGTGCTTTTAAATTTTAGGAAGTTGTCTTCTCAAGAACACAACTTGTTAGAAATGGTCATACTTTTTTGTTAGAAGTAAACTCCCTTTGAGAAGTTTCAACATGCACTTTGACACTGGCTTAGAATATGTTGCATACTTGAACTGTGTTCAAAATTTATATTTATTTCTAAAAATTATAATTAATAAAAATAATCACAAATTGAAATAAATGATAACTATTTTATTCTTTTGAAGTCTGGGTGTTGGTGATTGGTTTTGCATTGTATGTAATATAGTAATAGCTTCTACAAGGATTATAGCCCAAAACATAACTGTAATGTTGGCTTGAGAACAAAAAGGAGATATAATATTGGAATTGTTGCTTCAGATTGTTGTAGCCACTGGGTTTGAGATAGTAAGATAGTGTGATTGTAAAGACCAAAAGTCTATAATTTAGTTTGTTTATTAGTTCAGAAAACCATCAGTTGCCCCTGAGGTGAATGCAACTTAAATTTGCTATGCATGACAAAAACTACTATATCAAGCAAACTAAAGCTAAGCTAAGTGTAGAAGAATAATGTAAAAACAATGTCCACCCTGAGCCATCTGAGTCTACTCTTTGCTCAATAGAAAAATATTAGTAAAGTTTGCAAGAGGTTTCAAGGCGGAGATTCAAATTTCAGGAGTTTTGAGGAGCAGAGAAAATTAGTATTCAAAAATCATGTGAGTCCCTGAAAAATCCAGAGACACGACACTTATGGTCCACACTTAGGAAGCATTCTCAGGTTTGAATATAAAACACTCTAAAAACGTACTAAAAAGCATTTTCAAACTCAAAAGGGTTTTTGCAACACCTGACCAGTTTCCGCTTCCCTTCATATTTCAAGAGATTTTCACTGCGGTGCGTTCAGATTTAGTGGCATTACATTACGTGTATTGGATAATTTAATGCCACAAAATCTGAGCACACCGTAGCGAAAAGCTCTTGACCTAACTTCTTCCACATTTCCTTGGGAACCAATTTGGCGGATCAACAACACAATAATATCAATATCACAATAACACTAGCCTTTGCTTCAACATTGCCCAAATATTACTGATGCTTTCAGTTATTTTTTCAATTTTGGTTTTGAACTGTCATATAACACCAAAATATACCAGTCCTTAGCCTAAGTTTTTTTCAATTATAAGACTAAGGAATTTTTCATTGCTTAAGATTGAAGATTTGAAGATTGCGTTGTTAAGTCTGCAAATACTGAAGACAGCCTCATGTGCAAGAAGCTCCTGTAGTGACGTATGTATTGCTGTTCATTTTCATCAGCGTTACACAACCATCAGTTTGTATTGTATCGGTGCGAAACCTAAAATTTTCTAAAGTTCAATTGAAAATAAAATGTGAAATGGCTTGGCTCTCTAATTTTTTGTAATCAAGTTTAATTATTAGCAGTTGTCTCCACATTCAGACTGCATACCAACCAACGACAGTTCAGTTTATATAAAACTCAATGAGGTAATTTTTGCCAATCATACTCAGTAGTGTAGTGGTGCAGTTTCTTTTGACTCGACTGTACTTCAAGTATGATAATGGAAACGCCGCTACAGCAACCAACCATCTGAAGGTTCCGTGGTAGAAAGGTGCCGGAAAGAGCCCTCTTTAGGAAGAGGAGCAGGGCCTTTTTGAACAGTTTTAATAAAAATTTTAAATGGCATCTTAAACATTAATGTGAAAAAAGAATAAAAATTGTCAATATAAACCCCACATACTGTGCTACTAGGTGCTAGTCCATGTAACATGTCAAACCAAGCATGCTAGAGAAAATTTGCCAAAAACATGGTATTTATACTTCTTGAAGGGCTTTGATACCGCTATCACTTTTAGCGAGCGAATGCGGCTTGAAAAGCATAGAACTATTGTCATTCGCGTGAATATTTCACTATGAAACTTTTACAGTAACTAAGACATTTATGGTTTGTCCACAGACGTTCTATTAGACTGCCTTCGCATCAAATCAATGGCTCAATTCATGCTCTTCATTAACTGCATATCATAAGTTGGAGAAAGCTCATGATAGCCGTCCCAATCAATGTCACTCAACCTCAGTCAGTGGTCGTGATAGGCTGCAAATTCCACAATGGCCGACTCTGCATCAGTGCCCCTGAGTTTTTTCCAAACAGTTTCCTTGATGTTATTACTACCATTGCATTCACTCTTCATCTACTAATAAAAATCATTATTAATTAATTATTATCAGTTATAAATTAACAAAATAAGAAGTAGGCTTTGATAATAGGTAAGACCTAAGTGCAGAAATCAAAGTGTGGCCAACTCCCCTTGTCACGTGACCCTCTGGAGCCAAATGCTTGAGTGATTACACTATAACTTATAGAGAAAAGGCTCTATTTCAAGAGCTAATAACTCTGCAAATTGACACGGTACAGCTTAAAACAACCTCTCATCTGAAAGGTCAGGATGTCTCCTAGCCCACTGGGAATTTTAAACAAAAACATTTCAATGTAAGTTAAGTAATAAGGGCCGAAATATAGTGCTTATATTAGCACTTGTATTATCAAAAAACTATTTTTCTTATACCATTCAACTTTCATATCAAATTTTAAATAAATAAATAACAACTTTAGATATAAGTAATAGCCATAATTTATTCATAGAATTATAATCTCAAAGTAGTTTAAATAATAATAACATTAAATATTCCAAAAAAAATAATAATTTTTTACGGTACCGATGAAATCAATTATTTTTTTTCAAAATGAGCATACTACTTTTTCACATTGTTTATAGTTCACTTTGGAGTAGTCTACAACGAGTTTTTGTTATTCAGTCAGATATTGATGAATAATAATAATAATAAATAAATACTAGTTAAAATAAATAACAAACATTGCACTAGTTTTATTATTATTTCGTTTTTTTGCCGCAAAACCAAGTGGCACTTCGGTTGTCTCTCATATGGATGGTAAATAACGCGACTGTGCGCTCTGCATACCATTACAAAAGGTCACGTAAAGTCACTGGGATGGAAGCGAACGGTTTTTTAATTATAGGGCACATAATCATTAGTAAACGTATCGGCAAACTTATCAATACACGGTACCGCTAAATATAGAGTTCTTCATCCAAAGGGGAGATGACTCCTGGCTCCAGTGAAGGCTCCAGTGACGGTTAAAGGTTTTAAACAAAATTTTACTCCAAAACTCCACTGAATAAAATAATTTTTTTTGCTAGATTGAAACAAAACATGTTCACAGAGGTATTACTGCAAAAAGAAATTCGTTTTACGCAACAAATATTGAATAAATGAGTAAAAACTATTTCAGCCAATGATGACTTATATGACCATTTGTGAAATTTGGCTCCAGTGGAGTTGTCCCTATGTAAAATAGCGCTGGAAACGGCTGACCACACTTTGATTTCTGCACTTAGGGTAAGACTTACAATGAATAGCAGACAGGTGTGATGTAGTGGTTAAAGTACTCATGCTTTAGATCTGGAGTTTGAATTCCAAAACGGTCCAAAGGTGAGCCAGGTACTTGGTTTACTATAATTCTCTGCCTTGTCGGATATGAGCATAAAATAAAGTGAGATTTTCAGACCATGTTGACCATGTCATCAGTAAGGCAAGATCAGCTGGCTAGGCCTGCTGACACTCAAAAAAAGTATAAGTTCTACAATGCTGACATACTTTCCTTCC